>CM055611.1:1200000-2400000 GCA_029379385.1 Quillaja saponaria
TTCAAGAACAGATTTGCAGAAAATTCAACTCTGTTATGCACTAATTGAGGATGGAGATATATGTAATTCCATTCACTTTCTATAAGTAATAAACACGTTGAGATTATTCGTTGCCAAGCACCTTATTTATGATTCGAAGAAACTTGTCAGAACAATCTTGTTTGAAGAGACTGGAGATATTTCGGTTAAAACAAATACGAACAAAATTTCTTTGCCAACAACCTTATTTATAATAGTCTTTATTATAATTGGTCCGTTTTTCAATTACATATAATCTACCATCCCCCTTCAAAAAAACAAAAGAGTAAAACTAATCATCTCCCATCTATTGAAAAATCCCTTCACTAGGCTAATTTTTTTAACATTTTTTTTTGGGTAGAACATATTTTAAACTTCTTGTGCTTTGAAAATTTATTTCAAGAATAATGTAAAAGTAGAGTTTAACTCAGGCTTGATTTCGTAATACTTTTTTGAAATGTGTTCATGCTTATCAAGAGCATAAGTCAATCTTTTATGTTTGATAAAAAAAATAAAAATTTGGGTGCTTCTGGTCTAAGCTTTTAAAAACCAGAAGTACTAAGGGGTGCTTTTAAAAACTAGCTTCTATTCTTAAAAATTTAAAAGACTAATATAATCTCAACTTTTAATAAAAATTCGTATTTGTCTTTTATTAATTAATGCATTAGGTTAAGTATCTCCCTTTTTATCTTCAATATCTATTGTAGTCAATTTAAATCTTTGGAGCAGCTTTATATATATGAATTTACTAAATACTAATTTGTGGCTTTTACTTATTGAAAGTAGCTTTTGCATTATTTTATCAAATACTACTGTTGTAACTTTTTAAAAGCAGCTCTATGAGAGTCACGAGAGCACAGTACCTCTCAAAAACCCACAACATTACCAAACCAAGTCTCACAACTCTGACTTCATCTCACCCTCCACCGTGGCAGCCAACCGGAAGTGAATTTCAACCGAGTTCAATTAATTAATTTATTTTTTTTTTTGGTTTTCACGAGTTTCCCCATAACTTTCGGGTGTGGTACTAGTTTGTTTCGGGCTTCATATCTCACCCTCCCTAGAATTATTTCCCGCGAGCTCAAACCCTTGACATTACAGAAGTGTTCAATCAATTTTTTGTTTTTTAGTAACAGTGTGTTTAGAACAAAATAAAAAATATGATTCATTTCATTTTAAATGAATTCTACAATTCAATTCATTTAAAATGAATTTTTTTATTTGGAATAAAAACTATATTTATGAAATTCAGTTTAATTATCTTATTTAGAACAAATGAATAATTCATTTTAGTTTAAGTATTTTATCCATATTACCCTTATTTTTTTTAATTAGTACTAGTATTGATCAGCTAAAAATATAAAAATGGGGTACTTAATTGTTATTCAATGAACAAAATACAAGTTGAGAAGAAAAAATTTGTAATTGGTTAGATGAACAATTGAGATAAAGTGGTGGTGGCTATTTATTGATTTATCTACTTGAAAAATGTGCATAATATTAAGGATAAAAATATTATTTGAGGTAGACAAAATAATAACTTATCTCAAATGAAATCCACAAAATAAAATCCAACCTATTTGGTGTAGAATTCATAATTCAATAAAACGTGAATTTCAAATAAATTTTATTTAGATTCTACACTATTTTATTTGTTTCCATATATAAAAAGTGTAGAATTCATTTGAAATTAAGTCTATATTTTTTTAGATGTTCTAACTTTTCTTTTAATTTGTTTTTTGTTTTAGTTCAATTATTTGAACCAAACTCTTGATTTTTTTTATTTTTTAAAGTTCAAATATTTTTTTAGACAAAATTTAACTTGAGTTCGTGGGGTTTCACTTTGACAAAAATCTTTTTTTTTTTTTTTTTACAAAATTTAATTGAACTCAACACTTTTTTCTTTTTAGTTCAATTGTTGAACGTGAATCAAATTATTATTTTAACTTTTCAATTATTGTTTGAAACATTTAGACAAGTTAATGAAAGTAAAAATAATTAAAATTAACTCCGTTTGAAAATAGTTAATGGAAGTGAAAATAAAAATAGTGTATATTTTATAATTAATACTTAATTTTTTGTTAAATAAAAACTAAAAAATAAAATTTAATGACTTGAACAATTGAAATTTTAAAAATAATTAAAATAAAAAAATATTTAGTGAAAAAACAATTCACTTTCTTTGTAGCAGGTTCTCCGAGTACAAGGTGGAGCATTTATGTACGATGTGGCTCTTAGGACTAGTTTGGTACATAGAAATAACCACTCCATTCTATGCATGATTCTATGAAATAAGCATTCTTTCATTTGGTACATTTTTAGCCTCAGAATACTCATTCCACTTAGGCCATTTTATTCTATATAAATAGGAATCTTCAAACTCACCTAGGAGGTAGTATTACTCATTCCTGTTTCTATGCAATCAATTTAGTATAAAAAAAAAAAAAAAAAACTATTTTATCACATAAAATAAAAAATTGAATATTAATAAAATAATAATATTACATAAATAAAAAATATATATTTATAATTTAATTTAGAAAAATGACATAAATACCCTTCATATCACAATAAATAATATGAAATAAAAAAATTTGTATATAAAAAAAATAATAAATCAATTTATTTTAGTCAAATGACAAAAATATAAAAAAAATAATTATAAATAAATAAATTAGTTAAGTAATTTTAAACTAAAATATTAATATTAGTTAATAATAGAAATAAGAAATAAAGATAATAAAATATAATCAATATAATTAACAATAAAATAAATATAATTAATTAATAATAAATAATATAATTTTTTAAAAAATTTATTTAAAAATTTAAGAAATATATATTTCATAAATAATGTTACATTTTTATGGATATTTTTATTATTTTAGCATAATTTTTAAATTATTTCATATCTAAAAACTGTATAGGAAATAAATAAATAGAATGGAATGATTATTCCCTATCGATACTACTAAACAATAGAATGGAATGATCATTCCATTCCACTTGTATTCCATTCCAATTCATTTTCTCATTTTAACTCCCAAAATTCATTCTTGTGTACCAAACTAGCTTTATAGTTTTGGCACCCCAAGTAGCACAAGTCAGTTAAATCCATGAAGCAATGGGACAAGTCAAGACAAGTAACTTTATGGAAAAAGCAGATCATGAAGCAATAACCTGAAAAAAAAAAAAAAGGAAGAAAAAAAAGGAATTTACTAGGAATCCATGAAGCAATGGGACAACTCAGGACAAGTAGCTATATAGAAAAAGGATATTATGAAGCACTAATCTGAAGAAAATTTTTTTTTACTATGGTGGATGGGTTGAATGGATTTATTGTAAGTTATAAATTGATTTTTTTTTTTCTGTAAATAAATAGTTATGCATGTCAATAGATATAACTATTGGATTCAACAGTTATATATAATCTAATAGTTTATTATGCCAAGAGATACAATTAATAAACTTAAAATTATAATTTATTACTTCAACAGTTATATATGATTGATGAACACGTGATTTTTATTATGTATATATATTGGATCTTGGAAAAACTTGTCTGCAACACTCAAAATTATATAATAGTATCTAGGCAATATCTTTTTTTAAAAAGTGTTGTGATTTGTAACAATAACATGCTAAAGGTCTACTAATTATGTCTTGTCTATATACTATTTTTGAAAACAATTTTAAAGAGATATTGTAATGAAAATGCCTATTTGTGGGAGTTCATCATTAACACTTTTAGGGTTTAGCTATTTGGGAGTTTGAAGAGAAAAGAGAGGAGAGGAGAGGAGATAAGAATAAAGGAAAATGGACACTTATAATTTGTCTTGTTTGGGAGTCTAAAAAATAAAGAGAGAGAAGAGGAAATGATAAGATACATTTCTTGTTTGAGAGTTGAGAGAAAAGGAGATGAGAGAATATATTATACGATTATGTCTTTAAAATAATTTATTTAGATATTAGTAGGTATTTAATAGAAAGAATAGGTATATATTAGTCACAACATACAAAAATTATAATATACGTTATTCTCTACTTCCAAATCCTCCCAATTTGAGTTATTAAAAAAATGGGGTATGAAAGGGTATGAAGGGGTACGTACATGTATCCTTCCATTTCCTCTCCATCCTTTCAATAAAAATTTCCAAATGAAAGAAAAGTGTAAATACCCTTTATTCTCGTTTCATCTCTCTCTGTTCCCCTCCATCGAATTGAACCCTAGGCTTGATCATATATTGGTTTAATTATGTTGCTTGTATAATAAACATAATGTGTGTGATGAATATAATTAGTGATTTAATCCAATGTAATTTGAAATTTGGTTTATATTCGTTTAATATATATGTCAATAGTATGGATACAATATTTCATCTACCCTTTAATTTTGAATTAGGATCCAGTCCAATTTTGAAATTGTTCAAATGGTGGGGATAGTGAAAATGTTATTGAAATTTTGATACAAAGAAACCAAAGATTTTGATTGATGAGCTTTGGTTGTATTAGAAGGATACACATTGAAACTAGTTGGATAATTAGTGTGTGAGATTATGAGTCTTGAAAGACAATCTAATTTCTTAAACAAGCAAAAAATAAAATTATATATCATTTTACAATGGAAACATAAAATTAGTAAAAACTATTTTCAAAGTTTAATGGGTTGTTTAGGCCATAAAAAAAATGTTGAATTTTAATTTTAATATCATAGCTTTATTCTAGGATGTCAATGCCTACTAGAATGCGTATGAAGGATGGGTGATACAGATATCACACTTGATGGAGAATATTTGATATTATAACTCCACCTATTGGAATATAGAAGTGGTGCCACTTCTAGCAAAGATTAGAAAGTTATTTTTGTAAGTATTCTTGAGTCCAGAATTAGCACATGACCATATTTATGCTAGAGATGGTTCTAGAATTTTATGATAGAGGAGTAATATCATGTGTGTATTTATTTTGGTATACTAATACAAAGAATGTTGGTTTAATTTGTTAATACCAATTACTTTATTAGAATTTTAAACTAATTATACTAATAGAAAGTTTAATCTATAAGACACTTTTTACCATGCATGGTATGTATTATGATTATGATTATATTATAATCTATTGGAGTATTGTTGAATAGATTCTTAAATTGGAATATCTTTTCATGAATAGTAATATTGTCAAGAGATATACTTAATTATTAGATTCAATAGTTATAATTCAATTGTGTCAAGAGACAACTATTTTTATTTTTATTTTTTTGTTAGAAAGAGACACAACTATTTAATTCAAAATTATAATTTATTATGCCAACAATTAAGACTGTTGAACACATGATTATTCATTATATATATATATATGGCTTTTATAAGAAGTTTATGATAAATTTTATTTTTTAACAAGATTTTAAGAGAAATGAAATTGCAATCCCAAATTATAAGAATATATAGACAATATTTTTTTTAAATAATATTCTAGCAATAATATGCTTTGAAATCTACTAATTATGTCTTGTCAATATACTATTTTTCTAACACAATTAATACAACAGTGAGAAGAAAATATCTAAGTCTTGTTAAATTTTTCGCAAAGATAGACAAGCAAGACTAAAAAGTCTTAGAAAAAGACATATGATGGAAACATTAATTAAACCAAAAGAAAAATTAATGGAGAAGAAACTTATGTACCTCTCTGTTTCAAGGTTAGTTCATTAATCAACACTGATAGAATCATAGATTCTCGTAATACTGCGTATACAAATTTCTTTCCTCAGATATGAGATATTATGGAATGTGAGAACAGTCCTTCTGTTAATATCATGGGGCTTATGAAGACGACAGCAGTTCTGGAGAAGAGCAAAACTCATTATCTATGAAGTATCATAGACAAATTCTAGAGGAAGATAGACCAAAAAAAAAAAAAAACCAATAAAGGAGATTATGCACCTCTCATCTTCAAAGTCCAATGGTCAATATATTAGGAATCACTATCCCATAAATTAAATTCTCTTTACACGTGGTTGTGAATTGTGATATATACCTCCAAAGCATTGACTGGAAAAACTAGGTTAGAGGAATATCAAAGTCATTAGGTTATTCTACACATGGTCCTACCCTCTAATTAAAACTTTGCTAGAATGAAAATGACTAAAACTAAACCTATTTGCACTCTTTGAGTTTTTCATTGATACTTGCAAACCAATTTCAGATAGTAACACATGCACTCTTTTTCATTGCTTAAACATACAAACAAGACTTTTCAGGAATTCACAGATCTAATTAATATTAAGAATCTTATTAAATCATTACTCTAATAGATATTATATTTCGATACATCGCTCACAGATCATCCATTTTTTCACATAATGTTTGCTTTAGTAAAAAAAAAAGCAAGAAGATCAGAGAATCCATAGTATGTAAATTTTCATTTCTATTTGAATTGTAAGTAAAATAAGTACTTGCCGAATGACTTTTCAAAAAAGTTTAGACTTGCTATTTTCAGTTTTTTAGTCATATTTAAAAGAGAAAATAAGTGGTAGTGTGAGAGTGAAAATGATATGGGTAGTTATTAAGAGATAAAATATGAAATAGTTATAGTTAATACGTGAGTGTCTGAGATAATGGATAGTTATTATTATAGAAAAACTAATTTTTTTAATTATTTTCAGTTAATTTAATTTATATTATTCTAAAGTAGAACATTATAAGAGTTTTTTGGCTTTTAGAATAATATCTATACTATACATAAAAGTAGTTTAAATGAAAAATCCTTTAATTTCTTTAAATATGCTTATGAGTTTTTTTTTAATTGCATAGTACCTTTAGTTTTTTTTTTTTTTTTTTTTTTTTCTTAATTCATCTCTACTTTAATATTAAGAAGATTGTAATTGTTTTAAAACTATTAAATTCTTTTTTACTATTTCTTTTTAATCTTAACAAATCTATAATTATATCTCAATATTTATTAAGATTGACTTTCTCAATTTCTTTGTTTAATAAGTTCCTAATAATCATAATTTTTAAAGTTCTTCTCAAATTTATGAATTAAAATTTTAAAAAATTATTATGAATTAAAATAAATATTTTATTTTTCTTGATTATATTATTATTTTTTTAACTTTTAATTCATAATTTTTTTTTAATTTTTCAATAACTATATGTCAATAGTAGTTAAGATTGAATTTTTCTATATTTTTTGGTTTAATAATTTTTTAATATTTATAATGTTTTTAGCTTTTTTCAAACTTATGAATTATAAATACTATGAATTAAAAAATATTAAGAGTATAGTTTTTTTCCAACTTAAGAATATATATATATATATATATATATTTATGAATTTAGTTTTTTTTGTTAAATTCATCTATTTGTTTATGAATATAAAAATGATTTGGTAGAAGAAATTTTATTTTCTTAATACCCTTATGAGTTTTTGCTGTAACATAAATATTTTTTAGTTATTATTTTGCTACAAGTAGACTATTTATTTTAGTTTATTTTATTATTTTTACTTCTTTTCAAATTATTCTCCATTTTATTATTAATAGCATTGTAATTGATTATGATAATTGATTTATTTTTCTGTCCCAATTCTTTTTTATATTAATAAATCTGTAATTTGTCAATAACTATATATCAATAATAATTAATATTGAATTTCTCAATTTTTTATTCAATAAGTTATTTAAATTAATTTTAAAAAATGTTATGAATTAAAATAAATATTAATGTATTAATTTTTATTCCATCTTTAAAAATTTTAAAAATTATATGTTTATATTATGAATTAAATCTTTTAATGAATTTATCTATTTGTTTAATATCATTAAAATGTATAATGAATCCACTACAAATGAGCAAAATTTTAATGTCATTGGCATAATGAAAAGGAAACCACTGAGCAAAATTTTCTGAGTGTATGAATTTCATTTACGTTTGGAAGAACTAAAAGAAAGAAAAAGCTAAGGAAAAATTAAAGGCAACGGAAATTATGGACAAAGTTGCAATGTTAGTTTAAGATCAATTTTATGACTAAAGAAAAATGGGCAACAACATTATATCAATATAAATTTAAATTACCAATAACAGGTTGGTCTAGCGGTCAAGACAGTACTCAATCTTGTTGGGGATAAATCTATGTTTCCATGCATGATCCTGACCACTCTCGGAGGAAAGATTCAAATTTTGGAGTTTCTCCTTTGGGAATGGTCAATAACCGTATCGCTCTTTAGACCTGAAGATGACTAGTCCCACAGTGCAATCCCCTATGAGGATCACCTTTGAGAAATCAAAAAAGAAAAAGAAAAAAGAATAATTCACTTACTCCGTTGATTTTAGTTAAATAGATTAATATCTTTTATTAATAGTATATAACTCATTACACTATCATTAAATCAAATATTAACTCATTAATATATCAACTAGCAAGAAGCATTGACTTGAAAGCTTTGGTAGCGAAACTTATGAAAGTCATGGCCTTCTTCTCCAATAAATAAGGAAGCATCATCGTATTTATTTTCAAATCACAACCTTTGATGTTAGTTAAATAGATTGATATCTTTTATTAATAGTGTAAAACTCATTATGCAGACATTAAATCAAATATTAACTCGTTAATATATCAACGTAGCAAGAAGCATTGACTCAAAGTTTTGGTAGCGAAACTTACGAAAGTGATGACCTTCTTCTCACTCTATATTTCTTTTATCTTTTCTTTAAGGAAATATGACTTCTTTTTAATAGACAAATAGAAGAGAATTTTTCATAATCGGATTTGAAAATAGAGGAAAAGAATGGGCTTAAATGCAAATATCTTCAAGTTGAGTCTTGATGGGAATGTCAAGGATTTAAGTGAGGGAGTTTGTAATACCTCAAAAAATTATTATCCCACATTGATTGTGGAAGGTATTATTGTTTTGTTTACAACTCACAAGATCCTACTACCAAATACCTTCAAACTAGTATTTTAACCCATGTGATATGAGTTGTGAAAATTAAGGAAATTAAGCACCTCTCTTCTTCCTATAAATTAAATTCTCTAACTTATTTTGCATTCATACCCTCTTTTAAGTTTTACAAGGAGCAAACCAGTTTCAGATAGTAATATCAATATCCGGTTGCATTCTTTTTCATTGCTTAAACATACAAGACTTTTCAGCAATTCACTGATCTAATTAATATTAAGAACTTATTAAATCATTAGTCTAATAGATATTATATTTCGATACATCGCACAAAGCTCATCCATTTTTTTTGCATAAAGTTCTTGTCATCTTATGTTGTGGAAACAATAATCTTAACAAGAAATTATCATACCACTAGCTGCAACACTCCTTAGTAAGATACTAATTAATTCCTCCACCTTAAAACTGTGTAGCTTTGTCCTCCATGGCTTTCATATTCAAGATTCAGCTGAGGAAAGATCCTGCAAAGAATCTTATCCGCACATTTGCAATACCACATCCTCCATTTTTTCCAAAACAAAAGTGCCCCAACAACAATTCCTAAGCCAAACACAAATCCCATTTCAGCACTTAAGAAATTCCAATCAATTGAATTCCCAGAATCCGAATATGGTTTCTCATATGCTGGTGGTGATGACCCATCACTTGTGCAATTCTTTGTCAATGGTGGTCCACATAACCCATCATTTCGTTGAAAGGAAGTTTCTAAGAATGATTGAAGCTGTGTGCTTGTTGGGATTCTCCCTACCAAATGATTGAAAGAGAGGTTCAGGAATGATAGGAAATTCAAGCTTGCAAGCTGCGTGGGAATTGTTCCACTCAGGCAGTTTGACGAAAGGTCTAAGGACTCAAGACCTCGCAAGTTTCCAAATGATGATAAGAGTTTTCCTGAGAAGGCATTATGGGACAAGTTGAGAACATAGAGTGCTTTTAGTTTTCCTAGTTCTTCTGGAATTGGCCCTTCAAAATGGTTGGATGAGAAGTCAATTGAAGTGAAGACAGTGAGAATTTTAACCAGCTCCAATTGTAGACCTTTGCTGATAACTGTGATTGCATCCTGATAATACAATCCAGTGTAATTAAAGACCTTAAATTGGATGTGATCGAGCTCTGACTGGATTTCATCTTCATCAGCTGTCATTGCATCCCAGGTTATTAAGAATTTCAATGGTATTTTACTGGTAAAACTGTTGAAAGCTATATCAACAATCTGAAGCATCTTCCAAGTACCATGAATCATAGGGCACCCAATGGGTCCATGGAATTTGTTTGTCCGCAAAACCAGGACACGGAGTGTGGATATCTTCTTCAATACACATGGAAAGGTGTCCATTATCTGATTTTTTCCAAGGTCTAACACCTCTAATTCCATGCAATTGGCCAGAGACAGTGGAACAGCTCCACCTAATTGATTTCCATGAAGGTGTAGAGTCTTCAGAGAACATGCTTCTGGAAATGTATCCGAGATATTTCCATTAAGTTGATTTTCCCGCAGATTTAATACCACAGGAGTATGGCTCCTTGTTAAACAATGTGGTATCGTGCCATTGAAGTTATTATAGGAAAGATCAAGCACTTGAAGTGTTGGAGCATCACATATGGATTCAGGGATACTGCCTTCAAAATTATTTCTTGAAAGAGAAAAGAAGATAGTGGAAGAGATGTAATAGCCAACGTCTTTTGGAAGGACAGAGCTGAAATTGTTGCTTGAGTAGTCCAAATAGTTTATGTATGGAGGGAAAATAGAAACTGGCCCTTGTAGTTGGTTGGAATGAAGGTCAAGAATCATTAAATTGTCATAAAGATGACGCGAAGTCCCTTCCCAATCCGTGAGCAAATTGTGAGAGAGGTTCAAGTGAGATATAAAATCAAGCTCCGAAATCCAGGAAGGTACTGTTCCTTGAATCTGGTTATTAGAGAGGTCTAGTAAGTTTAAACTGGATTGGTATTTCAAGAAACCAGGGAATACACCCAACTTGCAGGAAGCCAATTTTAGAGCTGTCATATCAGGAAAGGAAGACAGGTGTTGCTCATCGGAAACACTTGCATTGATAGACAAGTTGTTGTATGAAAGGTCCAGCGTAGTAAGCTTTTCCAGCTTCAAAATCTCACGTAGCTCTATGGTTCCATTGAACTTGTTTGAAAAAAGTTGGAGCGTACTAAGTCTTCTGAGTTCAAAGATAGACAGGAGGAATAGGCCCTTCAAACTTCTTGCTGCTTAAATCAAGGATTTCCAATGACTGGAATCCAGAAAGAGATGATGGGAACTCACCTGTAAACTGGTTATAAGAGATGTCGATGTGGGTGAGGTTCCTGGACAAGTTAAACGAAGGAAGTGGACCGGTGAAGTAGTTCGACGACAAGTTCAGATAAACCAATTGGGTGAGTTTTGACATAGAATTTGGAAGTGACCCATTAAATTGGCAATTAGAAAGCTCTAGTCTGGACGATTGTCTTAGGTTACTTATAGAATCTGGTAACCCTCCAGAGAAACTTGCGTTACTTAGTACCAACATCTTAAGAGATCCATTCTGCGGGAAGTCTGGCAAAGAACCATGAAGATCGTGATTATTTGATATGTCGAGAACTGATAGTGATTGTATATGGAATATATTTTTTTGGAAATATTCCAATCAGATTGCATGAACCAAGACTCAAGATTGTCAAATTCGAGTAATTTGCAAAGAATGCTGGTATGGGGGATGTCAAGTTATTCTGATCCAGACGAATTACAGAGAGATAATTAAGCCTTGCTAGGGAAGAATTGAAAGGACCAGAGATATTGCAGCTTGACAAACTCAATACTCGCAGATTAGGCATTGACGAAAGAGCACAGCTCCATTCATTTCCCTTAGGCGATAAATTTACACCATCCAGATATAGCTCTCTGATTTCGTTCAAGTTTTGGACAAACAATGACAGATTTGGGTTCTCAAATTTCAGCACAGAGTCTGAGTAAGGAAGACTAGTGTTAGAGATATCAAGAATAACCAACCTTGTGAGTTGAGAAATCTCAATAAGAATCTGCCCCACAAAGCCAGCATTTGACAGATTCAGATGCTGTAAATTCCTCAGCTTGTAAAACCCAGTTGGAAATTTAGAAGTGAATTTATTATAAGCTAAATTCAGCGTCTGAAGAAATTGGAGACTGAATAGACTACTTGAATCGCCAATACCTTGAGTGATAAATTCTTGGCTCAGGTCAAGACCAGTAACACGTCCCTCATTGCAGGTTACACTCGCCCAATTACAGCAATCATGAATCAGAGTCCACTGCACTAGTTTTCTGGATGTTGCAGGGCTGAACGTGAGTTCTTTCTTCAATTGCAACAGCAAGGATTGCTGATTGCCCAAACAATTGCCAGACACTACAAAGACATTGATTCCGAGGTACAATGAGCAGAAGGTTATCAAGAAAAGCCATGAAAATCTTAGAGTTATCATTGAAAGGACTATTGGAAAACACAGTAGTTGGAGATAGAACAAGTCTCAAAATTATTAATAGACTGAAGACAAGAAGAAATATAAGTAATTCCATTCACTTTTATATAAGTAATAGACACGTTGAGATTATTCTTTGCCATTAGAGGAAATCAAATCAACGGAGAGGAAAATTATGAACCTCTCTGTTTGAAGTTTAGTTCATTCACTTCATTGTCATTTGTCAATACCTAATACCGTGTTTACGTGTTTACAAATTTATTTCCACAGATATGAGATAGTCATTCTGGTCATGTGGTTAAAGTCTTCAAAAAGAAAAAGACCAAACTTGAAAGAGAATTGCAGGAGTTACAATCTACTATTAATGGAGAGGATAGAAGACAACGAGGAAAAGTTAACTGCCTTCATGATGGAATGGTAGCTAAGTTTGAAACTCTTTACAGGAATTTCAGATAAGTTTGCTTTAGGATTTTTTTAAAATTAAAAAAGAGATGAGTACATGAGAATAAGGTTGACACTTGAATCAAATAGTGTCCAATAGTGTATTACTTAAATTCAAATAGAAATGACAAGTCTGATTTAAAATGAATTTCGAATACTCGAATTCAAATAAAATTTCAAATACTAGAATAAGAATATTTAAATTTATATAGATATTTTGATTAAAAAATTATTTACTTAATTATAAATAAAATTTGATATTATTTTAAATATTGATTTAAATTTGAATTATTCAATCAAATATCCGATTAAATAATTTACTATTTGAATTCGGATATAAAGCAAAATTTGAATTTGATTAGACTCAAATTTATATATTTTGAATGGTATTAGTTCAATTTGAATTACAGCCCTATAAGAGAGGACAAGAAGTCGTATTAAGCATAAATAATTAATAACCATCACACACTCGGAACCAATCTTCATGCCCTTAACTACACTGCATTTAACCCTTCTAGAAATCATTGTGCTCAAAACGTCTATAACAAGCAAAAACAAAAGGGATAAAAATGTCCTTTTAGCGAGGACCCAAAGAACCAAGAACGTGGCTTCCCTTTTAATCATAACAGAAAACTCATCATGAAATGCATCCATGGATCCACCTCCACTTAGGCCCATAACCCTTCCTAACTAATTTTATCTAGAAAAGACCCACTTACCCTATCAAGCTTGAAAACAACACCCATCTTCCCCTTACTCTTAAACTCTTCTACCACCTCATTGTCAGTAAGACCAATATCCAAAATTTATCTATCAGACACTTTGAAAATTAGATATGGTCACTACAAGAAAAACAGTTCTATGTGACAGGAAAAAACAGTCACGAATAGCATAAAAGCCCGTCCTAGATACATCCACGACAAGTAACTGTCACAGATAACCCACTGAAGAAAATGACATTACTAATAATCAATTTCTACAACAATACATACAACCGTCACAAATAAACTTATCCGCGACAGGGAAATCACTTTTATGACTGGCAAACACTCGTAGCGAATAACTTAGGGTAGCTAGGTAGCATAGTGTCAAAATTTATCCAAGACGACGGGTCTTAGAGTATCTGCAACAGGTTACCTGGCACAAATAGTGATGCATTTTTATAAAATAATAATTAAAATGCACGTGAAAATCACATAATTCAAATGGTTTCATTAAAAATATAAGAAAGTAACTAAATATCATCATATTTTCATTTGTCATCAAATAAAACAAATTACACATAATTACTTCAAATCTATTCTAAAATTTCTTCAATGCTTTAAGGTTCCAGCAAGATGTAGTGAATTGGTGTAATATGACAGCAATTAGTATCCCAAAAATAATCCTGCAACAAAAAAAAAAAAAAAAAGCTGATGAAGCGAACACTCTTGTTAGTTAATTCAAAGTAAAATAGTGTGAACTGCTACTCATGCTAAGTTATAAAACATCTTATTGTAAAGCAAGCATGTATGAAGGTTGACATGCATGGATTATAGAGTAATCTTTGCCCACATGAAACCCATGGCTATTTCTAGGAACTATATCTCTCCCACACAATAATACTAGATGCATTAGTCAAAAGACATATTTCCATGGATGTATACGAAAAACGGTCTGTCTGTGTTTATGAGAGAAAGAGAGGTAAGGAGATATCATAAAAGGATAGGGTTATTGACAAAACAAACTAGAAGAAATCAGAAGCCATAGTATGACAGTGACCAAATCAATTCCCTGCTCAAACCCTTACTAAATTTAAGCCACCATTTATCTTTTGATAACATGAAAGATGGTAAAGCGACAAGACTTTTACATTAATCACAATGCAGAACATATCAGATTTTATGCTATAACAAATATTGGCAAATACTATGTCCATGCAAGTTAATGGTCGCAATCAGCCAAATGAGTGGCAATTCTCACAATGCAGAACATATCAGATTTTATGCTATAACAAAAGACCTAATAGATAACCAAGTTCCTAAAATGATAATTCAATCTTCATACTAATATCAATGAGTGGCAATTCTCATGATGTTAACAAAAATTGATTATGACTAGGCAGCGGCATGAAGCCACCTAGCTAGAACAAAGATCATATTTCATTTTACCTAACAGAGCTTTCCATACATACTATGTAGTGGACCGTCCAGCCCATGTTAGACACATAAAAAGAACAATCCAATAGGGAAAAAAAGAAAAAGAAAGCAGCCAACCATTCAAAGAAGTACAAGAACTGCACATCTAAAACTTTTCAGTTGTGGGCATAAAAGTAACAATTGTTTACTGGCTAATAGAAAGAAAGAAATAACTTGAGGTAAATTCGCTATGCTACATACCATGTCTCTAATAGGCTACCTTTTATCAGGAAAATAGATGTACTCATCTTGCAATGATCAAATATCCTACAAAACAAAACCATATCTTTCTAATAATACATTATCAAGCCATGCCTTCTCACACCTTAGATTATTGACTAAAATAGTAACTTTTTTTTCCTTCAGTTCATTATTAAAGTTGGTATTAGAACTCACCATGAAAGCAATGACAACCCAATTTTTTTCTATCACACACAATAGTAATATCTCATAAGGAAATGCAAGAACAAGAATGTAAGACTGAAGTAAGGATGTAACATTAGTAAGCTTAGTCCTAAATACTATTTCCATTTCATGAAGAAATTTATCATAGATTGAAAGACATAGAGAGAAGCTATCCATTTACTTTTCTCCACTTCCATTTTATTTTCTCACAGTATTTGTTTCCAAACAAAGCTACATGTAAAACCCATTATATACATTATATAAGCTGCAGTGATTACCTTTTTTTTGAAGCTCCAAAATTGATTTGCTTCATTTGATTCATGATTATTTCCAAACAGCTGCCTCTCAAGTCTCAACAACTGGAATTTAGTACGTAAAACAGAGTCAGCAAACAATGAGACAATCATTTTGGACTATTTAAAATATGCATTATATCCATATGCACATACTAAGAAAAGAAATAAACTACAGACTGCAGAAAGCAGAAAGCATGACTACCTGAGGCCCACGCAATGTTCCATGCCTTGCTCTGCAAGTACCCTTTTGATTTAATACAAGTATTAAATCGATACCTATCAATGTTCTCAAATGTGTATACAGTTAATTCCCATGTATAAGTAGAGATATACTGATGGTTCACATAAGGTACTTAGAAAACCAAAACCACCTTTTTGATTAAATAAAATAATCTTATCAGAAAGACATAAATTACAAATGTATTATGTCTAAAAAACAATATATATCAGAAAGGTAAAGCTGGACTTAATTTATAGATTTATGCAGTTAAGGAAGCGTGAACTGGAAATAACATCTGGTACAACAATAGAAGAACTCTATCAGTAAGCTCATTAGAACTGTAATTTAATAATCTTGGAAGAAAAGGACAAAAGGAAAATTTATTTTGTCTTATTTTTGGGGTTGGGGTTGCAGAGGAAGGCAAACTAATTGGTTATACAGGAAAAAAAAATACAAAGAAGTTCTGCACTGCTTAAATTTTCTGCTCTGCAAAGGACTTTATTTTATTCAAAGCTACTAAACTTAATAAATTCAGTATCATTTTTGTCAGCGCCAGGCAGATTTTTGGCCAGTCTATTAATTATGCTACCCAGTACCTACCTACTTATTTCTGCTTTTAAAACACTTCTCTAGGTTTGTCATTCTTAACATGTAATGCTTTAGACTATTATCTTGTTCCTCTTTTTTCTTTTTCTTTTTGTGAAAAGAATTATTACTATTACTATTACCATTACCATTACCGAGAATCTTCTAATCTGTATTCAAAATTCTATATTGTATAGAAATTCCTCTTACATGAAAAATCTGTTTTTCTTTGCACATCCATTATAGATAATACCCTTCAAGGATCCTCACTTCTATTATAGAAAATTAAACCTCAGTGTTTTAAGTTTCTTGTGAATTTCTTAGAATCTACAAAAGAACTTGACCCATTCCCCTTGCCTGAGTAAATTGAGCTTATATGTCAATCCAAAAAGCCATAAACCATGGTAGTTACTAGGAACCCAGAAATGACCTCTGATTACAGACAAAAATAATGATGTAAGCTTATATCTCGAAAAGGTTTTTGTGGTCAAAAGAAGTTATGAACTGATACTTAACAAAATTGCTTGCCAGATTCAATTACTGCTGTTACAATTGCTCTATAGAGGAAGAAAACAAATGTCCTAAAACCATTTACACAGTCAAAAAAACTAAAAAAGTATTATTGAAAGCAAGTCAAGTCACCAGCTTTTGCACAGTTTTCGCACCACAACCAACATCACAAAAGCTCCTTCGAATTGAGCAGATGATTAGAGAGAGAGAGTACCTACCTTAAAGAAGATGAGACCACAAGCAGCTCTGAGCAGCGGCAATAACCAGTGCACGAAGATAAACTGAAGTTAGGAGAAATAAGGAGTTAGGGTTGGGAGTAAGGGTTGAAAGACTCGCCTATGCCCGGAGCAATACCCAGATACACCAGAGAGAAACGCACTTAGGTGTCACATCCCGCTGAATCGTTACCTACATGGCGCCGCAATGATTGGGAGGTTTGTGTGACGCACTTGTACAAGTTCGTAGAGCATCCTAGAAGAATCCAGGAGATTTCAGAAGGTTTCAGAATATTCTAGAAGGGTCTGGATGGTTCTAGAACATAGAGGGTCTAGAAGGTTCTAGAAGGGTCCAGAAGGATGTGGAAGACTCTAGAACATTCTAGAATATTCTACAAGGTTGTAGAACATCCTAGAAGATCCTGGAAGGTTCAAGAAGGTGTGGAATGCTCTAGAATAATGTACATAATTCTAGGAGGTCTAGATACTTCTTAGAATTGAATAAATATCTAGATATTTTGTAGGAGAGTTCTAAATGGCTTATGTGAGTCGTTAGATGTAATTGATATCTACCGTTGGTTGAGGAGGTGGAGTAGTATAAATAGGCTAGGAACTTCATTTGGAAGATATCCAAGAAATCCAAAATATCCAGAAATTGTAAGCAATTCAAGCATTCAATAAAGAAGTTCCTTTCTTATGATTCTGTTGTGTGCTTTTCTTCTCACTTGTCTCGAGTTTGAGTTAGGCTGACTTAGCATTCTTGCACGGGGCTTGAGTGACTAAGTGCCGCACGGGAGCGTTGGAATTTCCAAGACCGTGACATAGGGCTGGGAGAAATAAGGAGGGAACATTTGAAATTTGGAGATTGTTTTGCAAATTAGGGGAGGGATGACCGCTTGTAATCAGGGAAATACATACGTCGTAGATAAGTCTTAAAACCCGTGGTGGATATAGCCCAAAATAAAAAAAAAATATATTTGTTTCTAACATGGTCAAACCAGCCGTAGATAAGTTTAACCCGTCGTAGATATGGGTCAAATTTAACATTATTTATTGTTATGTCTAAGATAGAAGAGAACCGTCCTAGATAATTATGTCGCAGGTAATAATTAAATATCAAATTTTAAAATTTTTGGACTTTATTATCTACAATAATATATTATGTCGCTAATGACTATTTATTCATCATAAATAACTTATTTACAACGAGTATATTTAAGACGATTTTCGCTGATACGAATAACTCCTTTTGTTATAGTGAATGCTCGTTAATTCCTCACGTAGTCTATGAAACAAGACTTTTATCAAAATGTTATATATCCACTCTAATCTTGACAGAATGATGTTTTTTAGAATCATTAACAAACCTTAAAAACTATTAAAAATCATCTATTTGTCATCTTTTTTTTTTCTTTTTTCTTTTTTTTATATATGAGAGAATTCCTTAACCTGTTCGCTCTACTTGCCTCTTCTTTTTATTAATAAAAATATATATTCTATCAAAACAATGTACAAAGCATTCATGAGTTGGAGACTAGCCATGATTTATGAAAATAATGTCCTTCTCTGGATGGTTTTTATCCAAGTGAGCTCCCAAACAAATATGAAATTACATTTCAGAAACATAACATTAAGAGATCAAAACCCGTTTTTGAACTGATTGTATGACCAAATGATAAGAAGTCTGATCCTTGCCGCAACCAATTGGATTGAAGGGTCATTTGACATGGTAGAATATAACAGAATCAATACATCAGATGATCGGAATTACCTATAGATAAATGTGTTTGCATAATCTCAGTACTTTGTTCTATAAATTTATAAACTTGAAGCACAAAGTTTTCTGTCCATGCAACTAAAACATTTTCTGTCAAGTGGGAAGCATCCTTAATTGTGTCATGGGATGTGAGAATAATGATTTTGTTAGAATTACAATATTTGAGTTTGGATCACATATATAAATAATTACAACCAAAATTATACTTAAAGTATTTGATAATTGTCATCATTGGCTCTAGGCAATTTCAAACGGTGATTGTTGTCGTCTCTAATATCTTTTGACGGTGTGTGGCACTGACTCTGGTGGCTTCCGACAGTGATTGTTGCTGTCTTTGGTGGCTTCCAACAATGGTTGTCAACGTTATCTCTAAGGGTGGTTGACACGTTCTCGTTCATACGAATTACAGATAAATACTTAAATCCTGCTAAGGAAGAATGGAAAGGACATGAGAGACTATAACTTGACAAACTCAATACTCGCTGGTTAGGCATAAAGAATGATTTGTTTCCTTGAGTTGATATATTTACACCGTCTAGATATAGTTTTGTGATTCTAGTGAGGTTTTGAACAAGCATTGGCAGACTTGGCTTCTCAAGTTCAATAAAAAGACAGATAAGTAAAAAGAGAATAAAGAATTTTAGAATAAACAAGATAGATGAAAAATAATAAAAGACACAAGATATACGTTTCTGGCCATCTCTCTACTCCATGGGAGATGATTAATATGTTTATTATATAAGAAGCTCATTCACTCACTCTTTGCAATTGTAGAGTATTAATTTATAAGTCTACAAGATAATCAGGAGGTTTAATTAGAATTAAAACATAATTATAGCTAATCACGTTTATAATTATTTTTGTAATTATGTCTTAATTCAATCAATTATAATATTTAATACGTGATTATCTTAATTAGAACAAATTTAAGATAATTAGAATAGTCAACTATTTTAATCAATCATAATAATTATCTTTAATAGAGTAAAGATATCAAGAATAACATACCTTATGAGATCAGAAATCTCTATTGAAATCTGCCCATAAGGCCAGCATCTGACATAATAGAATCAGATACTGTAAATTCATCAGCTTATGAAGATTTAATTCTTGTGTCCTGATGTCTTGCTGGACCACTACAGATGACCAAGACTTAGAGTAATACCATGTTTTCCACTAACAATAAGAAAACATAAGAGTCATATTGAAAAGAATCCGGGAAATAAGGGAGTAAAAAGAAAAAAGGGAAAGAAGAGAGGAAAGGAGAAAGTAACAAATCCAATCTCAGGGATGAAGTTAAATTAAAAAAAAAAGGGTAATCTCACTAAGGTGCTTACAGCTAATGGAAGATAAAATCTTTGCAAAAGAATCATCCAATCTCATGGATAAAGTTATTTTTTTTTTTTTATCTATATACAAACAGAAACCAGAATTAATTCTCCCAATGTTTCCAGGGCTTATTCGTAGTAAGAACAGGGAAGGGTCCAAGTAATAATGCCAAAGCCAAAAACAAATCGCAATTGTGAAATTTCTGTCAATTGAATAATTGTGGAGCTTTCTTGAACAGAATTTGATTTGGGTGAAAGTTATTTGAATATCTTGTAATATTATCTATACTCAACAGAACGTTATTTGTAATGAACTCTTACAAGTTCAACATATATGTAATTTATCTTTATTCGCTTACTTTTATTTATTGACAGTTTATTTTCTTTCTCGATAAGTAATATAAAAATAGAATCTCTGCCAATTTCATTTCCATTAAAACTTTGACTTATTTTCTCTTAATTTACTTTTATGCCAAGTAGTATAATGGTAAAATCTCTATTAAAACTCTTTCATATTATCCACTTTTACTGATATCTTTATGTCTAACATCATAAACATCCAACCAGTAATACTTTGTATTGGGGTTTTGAACCGATAGTCTTACAAGATTATTCACAATCATATGATTCATCTTGAATAAAAAATTTACTAATGTGTTTTGTATTTTTGCCATCAACATTTTACCACCTCAGTATCCTCGAGCCCTGCCTAACCTCCTTTCTCTTTATAAACTTGCAACATCCACAGGACCCAACTCCTTCACCTCGGACTCTTGGGACAATTTTTTGTTGTACATGCTGCTGATTCATATTGGCCTGAGTCCCTTTTGTACAATATGTAGTTCTCAAGATTGTTCTTAGCTTGAACTATGGCATGGTAGACTAGCCCTATGGAGTGAGGTCCCTTTGTGAAGCATAATCCAGAAGTCTTGCCTCTTCTGTTACTTACACTGGAAGACTGGAACTCTGGAAGTATTAGAAAGATGTTATTATGAAGTTAGCCTTGAATTTGTAAGATATAAAAACAACTTATATACGTTATGTTAAATATGATTATGTTGTTATTCATAACATGTAAATAGAAAAATAAAATTTTATTAAAATAAATTTGAATATTCAAAATTAAAAATGATTATTGATATAATTTTGAAATATCAAAACAGTAGGTAAATCTTTACAATTTTAGTCAGTTAGTATCAAGTTCTAGGTGTTCAATTGCAAACTCAAAATTCATTTCTAAAATATTTGTATATATAAAAAAAAAAAAATTGTTTTATAAAAAGGTAAGATAAGAATCCAAATCTTATTATGTTATTTGATGTTTGTCTTATTCTCAGTCTTTATACAATTTTTGTTTGTAATTTGGAAGGGTAGACAGGTGTGGTCCAATTAAATTTATTTATGACTAAAAAAATTAGGCCATTAGGCCCGATAGATTGTTAGGATATTTTTTAAAACTATCTCTTATTCAATTTAGTATTTTTATAATCTAGTCTATATAAAACACATTTTAGGTTTTTAGTTTGTTTGTAAGCTGTGACGTAAATTTTTCTCACTGAAAGCTTAACCATGTAAATTCTTATATTGTTTCTTGTTTCTTCTTTAATGTTTGTTATTTTGTTTTTGCTGTAGCATTAACTAAAGTATAATTCAATCTAACTTCAATGAAGACTTAGCCTGAAATAGTTAAATTTGAAGAAAATGTTATGCGTTTGATGATTGAACTTTTAACACTTGTCAGGCTGCGCCAAATTAATTACTGGAAAGTGCCGCAAATGTTGGCAATATGAATCCAGATTCCAGATACTTCTTCATGACATTGGCAAGTGACCACATGGCTGAAGGTCCTTCTCACCCAAATATAAAATTACTTTAACTTAAACAAAACACATGCAACCATGAAATCATGCTCGCATTTCAGTGCAATGGTCGACTTTTACGTGTCATATGTCAATGTGGCTGGTTCAGGGTCTCTTAACTCTCCCCCCTCAAAGCATAAAGTCATAAATAAAACAGAGCAATGAATGAAGCACAAATATTCGTGATAATATAATTAGATTTAAAGGGGGCATACATGTGAACACGTCTCACTAATTTGAATACGCAAACAATAATTAACAACAACAAAGTTCCAAAATTTGTCTCGGAAACACAAAATGAATCTTATCATCTTCATAGAGCTAAACAGCATTCCAGGAATTTGCATGGTGATAGTTTATGGTATTACTGAGGATTGGGAGGACGGCTGTTGGCCGCAGAGACCCTGGAGCCCCACTCAAGCAGCTCTTTGCTTGTGTCATCCTTGTGAACTATCACCTCAATGAAGCACAAGGAGTCCTTCTTGGGTCCAGTTGCTGTATCAATTGCTTCAATCAGCTCCTCTTCACAACGCACCTGGAAGAAACACGTTACGTCAATGGGTTTATAATAAGTACTTTCCCAAGTCACTATCAGTGGGTTGAGGCAAATGCATATGGATCATGCAAACCAACTCACCTTGGTTGTCCAGCACTTTCCTTCACCGTGGTGAATTGCATCAATTAAAGCAGTATAATTCCAGTTCTTAATAACATTGTATGGCCCATCATGAATCTCAACTTCAATGGTATATCCGCCATTATTGATCAGGAAGATGATGGTCTTCTGCCCACATCGTAGCATAGTTGACACATCTTGGGCAGTAACCTATGAAGCATTAAGCAATGAAGTTAAAGAAAATACCCAAAAAAGTTCAAGTCCTGGTAAGAAGCAAGACTAGGGAAAAGAATGTAAAGATCTTTAGAAATTCCTGCCTGATTCCCCAAAAAAAAAAAAAAAAAAAAAAGGAATTTTAATATTGAAGAATGAAAATAATAGATACCTGGAAGCTCCCATCACCAATGAAAGCAATCACTCGCTTCTCTAGCACAGCTTGTGCGTACCCAAGAGTTGCACCAACTGACCATCCAATTGATCCATATTGCATTTGGAACTCATACCTGTCCCCCATTTCGAAGTCACCAGTTAAAAATGATCATATGAAAAATAACTTATATAAGTAATATGTCACACACCGCAATTTTCTCCATTACTTACCCACAAGACTCTGGCAATTTCAGCTTCTGGCAGTTAAACCATGAGTCCCCGGTCTCAGCAATCACAGCAGTTTCACTGGACAGCATCTTTTGTATATGTTGGAATAGAACATTAACCCGTAAAGGTTCCCTGGGCTCACACTTCAAAGGATGCCCCTCAGGAACATATATCCTGTGGTAGTTTTCATAAGAAGTATTGTTGTGCGTGAGCCGCTTCCCAAGTGCCCTTAAGAAATCCTTCATCAGTATACACCCAAATGCAGGCCCATTTGCAATGAAAACCCTGTCAGGCTGCACGATAATTGCTTTCTCCTTCTTGAGAAGAAGTGAGTACCCAACAGAGCTGTAGTCATTAAATATAGGTCCTGCAAACAAGTAAGCATCGGCAGACTCCACAATCTCTGCGCAGAAAGCAGTACTCACAGCACCCCAGTAAGTTCCAATGAAATGAGGATGATGTTCTGGAACTAGCCCTTTCGCAGATGGCATCACAGCAAGTGCATAACCACAAGCATCAGCCAATTCAGCAAATGCATCAGACGCCTTTGCCACTCTAAGTTTAGGCCCCCCCTACCAATACTGGTTTTACTGCTTTGTTCAAGAATTCTGCAGCTGCCTCAACTGCTGCCTCTAACCCCATCTGATTACTCAATCTGTAAGGTGACCAAAAAAAAATTGTAATTTTCAACAATTCAAAACTCTCATGTACCAATTTTGAGTAGGATCCATCAAAGATTGACAAAGGGATTACTTTGGAGACAATGAAAATGGAACCGGTTCTCGACTAAAAGTAGGATGAGGGATCGCAGGCAAGTTACAGCTTATGCTAATATAGACAGGCTTGCTTTCTTTCAAAGATGTTGAGATCGCCGTATCAATCTGTTCGTGAGCGTCTTCCAAGTTATTGACCACAGCCTAATCAATATGAAAGTGCCAAAACCACTTGGTCATAATTGACGATGTTCATTGAACAAGAACAGAGGTATATTTCAATTAACCACGATTAGCAAATTTAATGAAGAGAAAACCATTAATTATGCCTAAAACCAAAAAATTCCCACTAAGAATTTTTGGGAATTAAAGCCAAATTTTCACATTGACAAAACCCAAATGGAGATTCTTACCTGGTAGCAAGTGACCGTCTGGAAACACCTTAGCTCTTGACTGAAATCAGGTAACCCAATAGTGTGGTGGAGGATTCTGTTGGTACCATAATCATTAGAGTTGGGACCTCCAACAATACAAATGAGAGGTAAATTCTCACTGTAAGCCCCAGCGATCGCATTGAGGATACTGAGTCCACCAACAGTGAAAGTGACAACGCAAGCGCCAACACCACGGGAACGAGCATAACCATCAGCAGCATATCCAGCGTTAAGCTCGTTGCAGCACCCAACAACGTTGAGTCCAGGTTCAGCAATTAGATGATCAAGGAGTGTCAAGTTGAAGTCACCGGGAACAGAGAAGACATCGGAGACACCAACTTGAACGAGCCGGCGAGCAAGGTGACGACCCAATGTTGCCTCAGACGAGTTGATCACAGTTGGAGAGACTGAATTCTGAATGGTGGATACAGTAACATTTTGTGGGCAACAGATGTCGTTGCTTGCAGGATTGCACGCGTCAAGCGCTCCAATTTTGGTGTCCATAAGCTCGATCAGACTTTAAAACAAACACTTGGAATACAATTTGGAAAGGGAATTTGGAAATGAATTTGGGTTTGCAGGTTTTGATTTTTCTGAGCGATGAAAGTTGAGATCTGAGAAGGAAAGGGAAACTATTTATAAGGATCCGTACTCTGTGAGTATCTTACACTATTGGGAGTGGAGGATACAATGGGCGGTGTTCAATGCAAGTGGAGTCACTGGATTCTCAAACAATCTGTTGGGTTTTATTCTAATTTTTAAAATTAAATTAAATTGGAAAAGAGGGAGTTTTGTGTTGGGCAAGTAAAGTTTAATTGATTTAGAAAAATATATATCCTTAAGTTTTAACATTTTTACATAATTATTTAAACTATAAATAAAATGCTTAACTAGTAAGATTTTTATCCAATTTTGTAACCCATAATCATTTTCTAAAAATGATATAATAAAAATATTTAGAAAGATGATTGCATTATGCTACTATTTTACACACCATTAGGATTCTCTTTATATATATATATATATATATATAAATACAAATAATTATACATTAATTATTCTGAGTAGCTCATTTGTCCAAATTGATTACTCGCACCTTAATTATTCATTTCATCAATCAATTAAAGACATATATTGAGAGAACACATTTTTTTCTTTTTGCCAACTTTGTTCTAGTTAAATATTAGTTATAATATGAATTTTCTAAAAGGTATAATTGTTAATAGTAATAAATATAATTTAAAAATTATAATAAATTATTATTATAAATAATAAAAACTTCCTATTCAACGAAAATTAATAAGTGTTATTATGGTATTTTCTAGAAAAAATAAAGAAACTTCAATATTCTTTGACCGTCATACTTAGAAAAATCAATGTTGTTAGGAAATACTAGGAGAGGTAGGACAATTATTAGGCGTCGAAATCGTGGAAGAAAATAAAAGGAAGTCAAAGTTTTGTTCTGCAAAAGTCGGTGCGGTAAAACGACTAACTGAAAGACTAAAACAGTTACAGAGAAATCCTTCACCAATCTCATTTACAGAACGTTAGTTACACGCTGTACAATCATTGGCTACGTAACGCGTGGTTATTTATATGGAATGTAAAGGCAGACAGCTAGAATAAACCTAATTGTAAGTAAAACGACATAGTTTGGATTAAAACCGTGAGCAAGCTTTTCCTTGAAAGGCATCCATTGTTTTAAATGGTTTATGGAAACAAGGGTTGCTGGTAATGGGTTGCTGGTAATTGAAACCAAATCATGGGAATTAAACCATGTGGTACACATGCACGCGACAACAAGCACCACGTAGTGACTTTCGTGTGGTCCTTGTGATTCACGGGGTTGTCAGCAACGGCAATGATTTTGACATGTATATATTGACTTGTAATAGTCTACAATGGGAACGGAGTTATTTGTTTGTAAGCAAATTGCGTGGGACAATTTTTATTTTATTTTTTAATTCTTGTAAAGTTCTTTTTCTCTAAAATAATATTATTTTAAATAAAATAAAATAAATTATATTATCCTTAAATTTTTTTTATTTTATCAATTTCATACTAAAATTATTTTTTAAAGTAAATTTTTTTAATATATTTACAATGTTCTTACTAAATTTATCAAAAAAAAAAAAAAAATTAGAATTCTCTTTCTCACTTCTCTTTTATAGGTGTTCTCTCTCTCATTCTTCTTTTTCATTCATTCTTTCTAAAAATTATAAAATTAAAATCTAGAGTGATTTAAATTTTTTTCTTTTTAGTGACAAAATTTATTAGTTTATAAGCAAATTCAAATATTGGAGAATTGTTTTCTCTAAAATAAAATATATTTTTCTTAATTTATAATTATTTTATCAATTTCATACTAAAATAATTTTTTTTCAATATATTGCCAATGTTTTACTGAGTTTAATAAAATGTTCTTTCTCACTTCTCTTTCATAGATGTTCACTCATTTTAAAAACTATAAAATTAAATCTATAGTGATTTGAATTTTATTTTTTTTAAATGACAAAATTTTATTTGATTTCTAAAACAATAACTGAAAATTTTGACCGAATTGTTACTTTTAGAAGGAAGAATGACACGTGGATGAATTATAAGGAAATGAGATTGTAAAATATTTATACTATAAAATTGACCAAAATTTTATATTTTAATGTGTTAATATTTTTGTCTAAAATAATTATGTTAGGTTGAGAGAATACTAAATGAGGACGGTGAAAATATATTTTGAAAATAAAATTAACAACAGAACCAAAAAAAAAAATATATATATATATATTAACAAAAAAGAATTATACTTTAAAATAAAGTTAAAAATGGAATTATTTAATTTAAGAATAATATATACTAATTACTAGGTGTACAAAGTTATGTTGGTCCCATGAACACGTGGCCTATGATACGATAGTGACCACCCCTTCCTTCCTTCACTTTCCTTCGCCCTTATTTTAATTATCATACTTTTTCAATAATATTCTAGTTTGAACTTGGAATATTCTTTATATATAAAATCTCGCTATACGAGGAAGTAGGAACAGTCACCTGCGTGGACAATTCACAAGTTGTAGTTGGACGCGCGTTGCTAGAAATATTGCACAATTTGTATATTTTGTATTGGTTTCTGGTCAAGAGATTGTAATAATATCTTGATTGAGTTTCTAATTTTGAATATCTATGAAGAAATTGATTACAATTTTTATAAATATTTTAATATCAACACAAATAATATGACTTTTATTAGATAGAATAAGTTATCAGTTTTAATGAATTTAAATTAATTCAAACACATTTAATTATTAAAAAATTATTAATTAAATTCAAACATAACTAATTTCGAATTAACCACTTTCAACTCGCGGCTGACCAAAAAAAATGGGACACGTGTCCTGTACCAAGAAAAAAAAAGAAGATAGAACACGTCTCCTCAAAATTCAAAATATTAATGATTATGTTTTCGTCACAGGGACAGCAGTCACTTTAGCTTTACCTGTGCGGGAAGTAATCCATACAAATTGAGAAAGTTTGCATAAATTTGCCTTTACTATTTGGATGAATTACACCGTATTCCATAAATTATTATTTATATTAAATCACTATTATAAATTATTGAATTAGAAATAATATATTCTTATTAAGTCATAATTAATAAATAACACTAAGATCTCAAATTTGGAAAAATTGACACTTTACATATTGAATAGATAAAAAAATTAACAATATTACAAAATAATTTAGATAAAATATTAAAAAAAATATATCATATTTTATATCTCCAAAATACTAAAATATCTTACTTTTACATTTCACTATCTAAATGAATTATAATACTCCTCTTAGCCAAAAATAATAATAATTCATAATACTTACTTTTTTAGTCCATCCTTTATTTTTTTTAAATTTATTTTCTTAAAAACAACCTCAAATATTTTTTTACTATATTATCTCTAATAAAAAAGAATATCCAACTAAAAAATAAATAAATTTATTAGTGATGGAGATAAATAAATTTAAATTTTAATATTTTCTCTTCAAATAAATAGAATTTAAATTAGAATATATCTTTACCATTCTAACTTTTTATATTTTTCAACCAATAAAAAAATATTTTTTTTTCTTAAATTTAGTTGTTATATATATTATTTTCTTTTTTATTTATTAATAATAAGAAATTGAGGTTGATGTTAAGAATATATTAAAAATAAAAAATTGTGTAAAAAAGTATATATATAAATATTAAAACTCATTGAAGAAAAGAGTAAAAGTAAGACCTTTTAGTATTTTGAATATACAAATATACTTTTTAATATTTTTTCTAAATTATTTTGTATTATCATAAAAAAAATTTAATCCATCCAAGAGAAGGGAATATCAATTTTTCTAAACTTTACATCTTATGTCACCAAGTCTCAAAGGAGGAGAGTATAATTTGCTCTTACAAAATTTATTAAGAAGATTCAAGAACTCAAATAAAATAATATTATAATTTTCATGATCAAAACAAAATAATGATATAACTTTTAAGAAGTAAATTAGAATAATAGTATAACTTTTAGGGATAAAATTTAACTTTTTTTATTTGATAAGAAGAAGAAAAAAGTAATGGTATGACACATCTACTATTTTATTCTCATTTTAATCCTCAATTATTGTTTTTTAATAAGGTCTATTTCTTTTTTTATCTAACTAAATTATTCAAATAAAAAATATATCCTAAACTTTTTAGATTTTCAATGGGTCTACCAACTCGGCCATGATTGTTGCCCTTTTAACTTTTGTTAGTGTCGAATCAAAGATTTAAAATTATCTATAGGAACTATTGAGCTCTAACATGTAGCCATAATTCACGGATGAATTTTTATAAAAATATCTATAGGCACTATGGAGTTCTAAAAATCAAAGCAAGTATTGATCATTTTCAGATGACAAGCCAATATCTTAATTTATGTGGATCAAATAGTTTTAAGTGTGAGTCTAGGTAAGATTGGGTGGCCTACTTCTGATTTGGAAAAATAAAATTTTTGAATCTTTGAAATAAACAATATCGCAGATCATTCTTTTGAAAAGGATATCACTGCCAAGTGCCAACTAAAATAAATGTTTTCTATCTTTACCAAGAAAAACAAATGTTTTCTGGTAGTAGCTATGATTTAACTTTTATGTTACATGATAGGGCGGTAAATATATAATAAATATATATAATTCGTTCTTGTTGATTTTTGCCTATTTTGATAGCAGACATGAAAATCTAACTCACTCCTTTAAGAAAAAGGGAAACTGTCTGTAATTAGACAGAGAGGAAATCCATGACATTTGCAACAAAAACTACAATAGAGGCCTAGAACCCACAACGCAACCTTTCCTACTCTCATATTATGATCAAGTTGTCTCCAGGCAAAAATGAGTTATACATATGAAAATGCATGACCTCTGCAACAAAACTCATTGAAGAGGCCTGCACACACATCCCAACATTCCCCCTCTGTTGTTTAAGATCAAACTGTCTCCAGGCAAAAATGAGTATAAGTACAAATCAATTGTTTATAATGATTTGCTATCACCTAGGTTATCAGTATTCTTGCTACTGTCAAACTGATTATATTATCGCTCTGACCTATATACATGGTATTCAAATATTACAAAGTGTAATTCTTTTGTCATCTACTATCTTACTTGAGCATGGGCTTCTGTCGTGTCTCCCTGAATGGTATGTCCCCATTGAGAACAGAGCTGATAAAACTTTCTACCTCTTCCGTCGTCATTCCACCCACAAATGTAGCAAACTTCCCCTTCCGAGGTTTATATGCTACTAGGAGCTTGTCTGACGATTTAAAACCCGCTTTGTCAAATGCATATAAAAAACTTGGCTGCTTTGTAGCATCTAAGAGAGTGTATGAAACGGAATCCCTGGAACTTGATACTGAATTCAATCGCCTAGATAATGATTTCTGAGAGACCTGATATTACAAGTTAAGCAACATAAAAAAGTCAGTTGTAATAAGAAAAAACACTCAGAAGATTGTGTATCCCCAAAATGACAAAAGAAAAAAAAAAATCCTTGCTACTTCATGGGGATGATTTTGACAAAATATAAACACAACGTAGAGAAGTAGTCTTTTGCTATGGTCGCTCAGCACCAGAGAATTTACTAAAACTGAGGAAAAGGAAATAGTTGAAAACAGAGAGAAAGTGCAGATGAGTGTATCCTACAAATGGAAACGCTGATAGCAGCATTGTCCCAAAAGGAGATAACGTCAGTACTTAAAACTGTAATGACTACTATCAATAAAATCAGATGCCATGTACTACAGAATACTGTCATGAGATTATGTTCATTAAGTGGATAGTCAATTTTTACATGATAAAATGAACAGGCAGTACTTGCACTTTTCAATTAAATGTTGCAGTAACTCAACCACTTACCTTCTTTTAAAGGTAGAAAGAAATTACGCTAAAAACTAAACAGAATATGGAACTTTGAGCAACAGTTAAAACACTAGTTGGGAAAATAAATTTTCCAAAACTGAAATCAACAATAAAAACAAAAAGAGAGAAAAACATCAACAACAAGAAAAAGACTGAGGCATCTCATTTTTTTTCCCCTGATATTCTATCCTATTGGAGGTATTGATGATGTCTGAAATAAATCAATTGTTATCATGTCCTCCCAAAATGAATTCTTTATTTTACGAGTTGAATATCAAATGCATCTCCGTCATTAAGAAAAGTATACCTCTAAGGAATAAATTCGTTTTTTTTACTAAAAAGTAGACATACCAAGGATAGGAGTGACTTCAGCTTCTCTTGTGCTCCGGAAGATCTGAAAACACCAATTATGCAAACTGGGGTTTGCTCTCCACAAAGAATCCCAAAGTTTGACTGAGTAAGAAGTGGTATCTGTCCATCATCTGAATCAGTTTGCATTTTTCTGGCTTGACTGGAAGCTGCCTTCTTGCTCAATTTTATATACCTATCAAGTACAATACTGAGATCATCTACAGCAGATTTCAGATTTTTCACAGATACCCCTGCTTTGAGGATGTGCTTCTCTCCATTTGGTAGCCAACCCACTATAGCTGGAAGTGCATCAACTCCTAACTTTTTCACTCTTGGATCAGAAAAATCATGAACCTACATATACATTTGCACATATAAAAGGAGCAGATGAATCTATATTCTAAATTAAATATGGATACAGTATGCATTCTTCACCAGGAAGCACCCAAAGGAATAAATTCAAAATACTAGCAAAGAAGATCCATGATTCAAAGATAAATATTTATACTACTAGTTAGCAATATTAGAAGCCACACTGAAGACAATTTTCCAGGTATATCTACTTGCAGGAAAAAAAAAAAAAAAAATGTAATGCGAAGAGAAGATTGTTCATCACCAAACCCAAGCATACCTCTGCATCACTAAAAGTTAAGTGCTTGTGATACAAGCCACTGAGGACACGCCAGATAACAGGGGTATCTTTTTTCGTAGAAAGAAGCATCACCATGGGCAACTTTCCACTAGTGCCAGAAGAATCGACCTGATTAAGGCCAGTTCGTTTGGAAAATCTTGGTAATTGTTCTTGGCAGAAAGATTTTAAACTCTTCACATCTAGATCACCATTATACTCCACCAAAGAGCCCTTCTCATTCTCTTTGTAGGAATAAACAAATATTGTTGGAGCTCTGCGGGGAAATACGCCAAGCTCCTTACAGAATGACAACTCCTTCTCGCAGTTAATGCTTCCAACCTGTCATATGAAAGCAAGAACTGAGCTTTGCAAGTCAAAAGTAAATCAATGATACATAAAGCTTTCTGACAATGAGCAAGAACCTTTAATGCTCCTTCAAGTGAATTGACAACCTCCTCCACTATAGATTCAAGATATTGGTTTCCCTTCAATGAGGGCGTATAGGACAACAAAAGCCAAGTCATGCCTTGATCAGTTATTTCTTTATTAAAGACGTGCGAGTTTATTGCTCTAAATTTTTTTGGGGGACTCCTAGATCCAGATTGAGAACTGGTTGAACTACCAAATCCACCAAAGTTACTTCCACCACCAAAAAAGTTTCCAAAAATATCATCCAGGCCAATCCAAATGAGCTCGGGCCACCAGACCACCAAAAGAAAAAGAGAATGACTTAGAACCTCCTTGGCTGCCCGCACTCTGCCAGTCTCCTGGTCTGAAGCTAAACTGACTTTGTCCTGGCCCACCACCCGTGAAATAACTATATCCACCCTGATCCCCAGAGTGGCCTGCTTCAAATCCAGGATTGCCCTTCTCGTCTCCAAACATGTCATAGTTTTTCCTTTTCTGTTCATCGGATAAAATCTCGTATGCTGTTAAACAAAAAGAATACAAATTTCAATCAAGAAATAGATTGGAAACAAGGAAAACCAAAGAGGAAACAGAAGAGTCATTCCGTGTTTATCAGATTTATTTAAATAATCAATTCCCTATCAATTCATTCAACTAGCAGTCATGCTTGGAAGAAAGAAAAATTTTTGTCAGTGTCACCGCAGTCATAATGTTAACTTAATACAAGCATAAATGACTAAATAACCATGTAATGAATTCATGTCTGAAGATTCCTTCTCTGCTTTTGATACCACAACACTTAAGTATTTAAAGGAAAATAAAACAAATTTGAAAACACAATATAATATAAGATGAAACACAACTAAAAATTAAAAAGGAAACGGGATATTATAAGAAGGAAGAAAAAGAAAGAGAGAACGAAAAAGTAGAGCAGCTTTATACCATTATTGATCTGAGAAAACTTTTCTTGAGCGCCCTTATTCTTGTTCTTGTCAGGGTGATATTGAAGCGACAACCTACAAAAAGAATAAGGGATCCACATCAAAAGATAGCAAGAATACACAATTTCCACAACAAGCTCATCATCGCTGAGGGAAACAACATGAATTTCAACCTCTTCTCACCTTGCTCCACTTCACCACAAGGGGCAATATGATAGCCTATTTTAACCTTGATGAAGCACTTATCTATTCAAGGCAAGGTTTAACATCAACAACTAGACAACTACTAGAAACTAGCTTCTAACGTGCAGCCAGAGTTTTAGTAAAACCAAGCTCCAATTCAGTGCCTGACCACCCTGTGAATATTCAAACACCCACATGACCCTTCTTTCCAGTTTATAATTTAACATTTTTATTTTTATTTTATTTTTGTGCAAGTTTCCAAATGAAGGGATTCATCATTCGTGCATCTAACAAAATTTCATTCTTCCTTTCTTACAGGAATGCTATTTAACATGACGAAGTATGCAAGGAATCAATTAACATAAGGAAAACACTGCCTTCAAACAGTGCAAAGGATCAAAGGACACGAGATGAAAACAGTATGCTGTTCTGAGGAAAAAGAAAACAGTAATAACAGAAGACGGGATACAAACAACATACTTGTGGAAAGCTTTCTGAATCTCACGTTGACTTGCATTCTTGTCAATTCCAAGTACCTGATAACAAACAAGCTCATGAAATTAGCTTCTTACATAAATGGAATAAATAAATCTAGCTCCAGATACCAAAAAAAAAAAATATATATATATATATATATACTCGATGACAATTGAGATGGTTGATTGGAGTCTGATGCCGCTACTGTTTGATCCCATGATAAAATTTCCACTTGAATTACAGACTTAGCAATTTGATCAACAGTCCTTCTATAGCTCTCAGACATAACAACAATCTCCACCCCAACCCACATTACTAAAGGTCCAAAATGTGAACCCATTAAATTAAGCGACGTTTCATTCTAACTAATGCCAGTTCTAGCAAAATACGACTTCTTCCCAAAATCAATCTGAAATTTCCAAAACAAAAATGCAAAAACTTAAAATCACAAACCCTAGAAAAGAGGCAAGTGAATATTACCTTGTAGGGGTCTATAGTTTTTGCTTCCAAATTTATAAGGAACAACATCAACGCCGTGAAGATGATACATATCCCTAAGCAGCTCTTCATGGTTTGACCGGCGACTCTGTGCGCTGTAATTTCCTCGCTCCTACGTATGCTATTGGCCAGAGATTCGCCGGAGAGTCTGCAATTTTAGTTGTTTAATAGAAGAATCGGAGTGTCCGTTTACGAAAAGCAGAGAGAATAAATTAGAAACGGGGAGGGATGAGGATTCTGAGTATCTATATATATATATATATATATAGGTTAGTGGGACATAGAGTCTAGAAGTTTCGAGGTTTAGGGAGTTAAGTACACGTGGCAGTTGTATGTGAATCCACGCAGAACGACCAATGAGATTTTAGAATTCCTTCTCGTATTGTTGGAACTGGAAGGGAATGAACCGTCCGAACACACTGGCTTTCCCATCATCGACCGTAATTTATGGCAAAAAGAAAAGGACAAAATAAAAATAAGTCTTAATTTTATTATTTTTTATATTTTCCTACAATAAATTTATAGTTACTTTTACATTTTTTTCGTAAGAATGTTCTAAAATTTATATTGACACATTTTATGTACCTTTTACCTTAATTAAAAATTCTCATTATCTCTCTCTATATTTTATCTAAAATTATTTTTTAATTGCAACTTGAATTATTATATTTCTATGATGATTAATTAGAATTAAAAATAAATAAGTTTAGATTTATTTTTAAACTTATTTATTTTTTTAAAAAATTAAGAAAAAAAAAAGTAATATATATATATGAATCTAAATCTTCTTCGAAATATATATATATATATATATATATTTTTTTTAAATAAAAATTAAATTAAAGGGATTATAAAAATATCATTAACTTTTAAAAAAATTACTTTTCTATTAATTATTAAATAATAAATTTTAATTTATAAATTAATTATTTTTTGAAAAATTTATTTACTTCATTCATATTTTAAATTTAAAGTTAAAAATAAAAAATAAGAAAAAAATTGACATAAAAAGTGCTAATATAAAATTAAGGCTTATTTTGAAAGAAAATTTAAAAATAGTGTTATTGAAAATTTAAATTATTATTAGACTTATTTAGAATGTGATATATTACTTTTTAAAAAAGAAAAATGAAAATTTCTTTTAACAATTGGGTCTGTTGGCTCAAATAATTAGAAATGGACTAGCACAATACTATAGTTTCTAGCCCAAATAATCCAAAGGTTATGATGGTCCAAAACATGATTCCTGTGACACAAGTAACACATGGAATAGTTGAAGTTTACGTTGCAAAGAGACTAATGAAGTATAATTAAAGTGACATGTCTAATTGACGCTTATGCTGTGTCATGTGGCATAATATAGATTCATAGCGAGTAATTGATATGATCTAGAGTCAATTGTATTTTCTGTTATTAAACTATCATTCAATTTATTATATTCATAATTTTCTATCGAATGAGTACATTGCAGGAGCAAGACTGTAATATGCTGCTACATTTTCCATTTGATCCAATGTTGAAACAATCAATTACAACCCCGAGCTAACCTTAGAGCAACCATCAATATCCACAGGTACTGTGTAAATATAAATCCCTAAGGTTGCTCCATCAAGTTTTTGCTGGAGAGGTGGGTTCATCTTTCTTATCTACCTCCGATTTTCTGTTCCCAACCACAGCTTGCTTATCATCTTTCTCAGCGACATTAAGCTTTTCCTGCTCCTTCTCTGTTTTATTATCGCTAACACTTAGCTTCTCAAGCAATTCAGCAGTATCTGAAGCACCTTTGCTTTCCTCTCTCTTTCCTTGAGATTCTGCAACCTCTTGAATCATTGTCATGAAGGTCTTACATTCTGAAACCCAAGAAAGCAAATAACGTCACCATTGAAAAATAATGGAGCCTGACCTCATAGATAGGGAGAAAAAATTCCAAGTTCCAATTCAGACAAGAAAAACTGCCAGATTAACTGCATATGAAAATGTTTCTGCCTTGAACCAATAAAATTAAATTAAGCATTCTTTGGTCCACAATTTCATTTGAGTTTTTATTTCCAAACAACTTTTAAACATCTTTTTAAACATGCAGAAGTGCAGAACCAGAAACCAAAAACATGGTGTCTCCATAACTGTTCCGTTTGTAAAACATGTTTCAATATGCAGAACCACAAACCATAAATATAATGGTGACAGGTATAACCGTGACAGTAGTGGGATTGGTGGAGTTGTAGTGGAGGCATGGTGGTGGTTGGCTACAGCAACAATGACCGAGTGGCAACCACGGTGGGGACAGTAAAAGTAACAGGTCACAAACACATAGAAAACCCTAACCAAAATTTAACAAATGATGAGAACATCATCACTACCAATAGGAAGACTGAACAGCAGGTGTGACATGACACAAGCTACAAGATTTTATAGACCAGCTAAAGCCAAATATTTGAAGCTCTAGACCTCAACATCCTTCTATTTAAATGTGACTAACCAATGCAGCAACATTATACACAATATGTTAAAAGAAGAATTTACTTTCACCTACTTCTAGAAACAAACAATATTAGTCAATTAATACGTGCACACATCCGCACACGTAGGTTGGAAGCTCTCATAACGATCAATCTCCAATACATTAAACAAACTATTTAACTATATACACTAATACGAAATTTGACATAAGTAACCTATACATTTTTAAGTGATCAGATTCATGAAAATTTGAAAATCATGTCATATAAGAATTTATTCAATGGAAGGAGACACAAAGAGAGATGCGCAGTTCAATCATGTAGCAGCATGTAAAAATCATTTTGTATGTCATTTATCTAAAAATGACTCATAACATAACCAAAAAAAATACCACAACGAAAAACAAGAAATAGTTATCAAATATATTATCAAAAGTCTAAACTAAATAAACAAATTAGTAAAGATTGTTTGTTTAACCATAAAACAAGGAGCAAACTATCACGCAATCATATAGAAATTTCAGTTAATATGAATTATACTCACTCTCAACTGACGCGAATCTAATACAGAATAGCTCATCCTTCAATTCCCCATCGGCATAATCAGAAGCATGCCATAAGCATGATTTATCATTTCCAGAATGCTCTTGCACTGTCATTGTGGGAAGAACTGGAATACGAACAGAACAAATTAAGAAAATACTGATTTAGAGATCACCACATTTAATTCTATAAGCAGATTTATTAGAATATAAATTATATAGAGGTATCACAAGAAACATTCACCAAATATAGTGGAAAATACAACAAAACCAAAGGAAAGTAATATTCAATTGAAAAATGAATACCTAAATGGTTGGCGCAGATCTTTAAGGTTTTGGATTGCCTCATAACAAGTCTAACCTTGCCAAACTCCTTATGTTTCAGAAGCTTTACATTGCCAGCGCCTCTTTCCTTCCACTGATTTCCTTCTTTATCAAATCGGTACAGCTTCGATTTCCTAAAAGCCATCAAAACAATAATCGCTGAAAAATAGTAGGAAATGGAAATAAAAGTTAGCAACAAGAAATCAAACCCTAGAATTTAGTATCGGAATTGTTCGTACAAATCGAGTATGACTTCCTCTTCTTCCTCGCCAGTACTTACTGCTACCTCTTCAAGCCTTACGATCGGAGCCACTACAGCGCCGGTATCTTCGTCTTCGGCAGGTGCGTTTTCTTCGTCTTCTCTGCGATCGGGTTCAGTGCTTGCCATTGCAATGAAAAAAGTGGAAGTGCGAGAGAGAAAAAGGTCGTAAGGAATCTCTCTAGGGACTAGTCTTATAGCGGGCAATACAGAAGTCGGTATTTATAGGTCGCCAAGTTGGGTAGAAGCGGTTATTTCGAGCAAGAGTGTCAAAGCAGAAAGTCGGTTTTCCTAATTTTTTCCATCTTTTTCTTCTCTTTTTTTCTCTTTTAAATTCTTTTATTATTTTTTTTTTTTGACCCAAAAGAGATTCTTTTTCTTTTATAGAAAAAAATGGGGAGAAATATTGTACCTTTAGAATACACTATTAATTAGGAAATGAAATAAAAAATTTCAATTTAATTTATGATATAGTTTCGTTTACGTGTAGAATATTTGATAAAAGAAAATATAAAAACTAGCCAAGAGAATATATAATTTCATTTTCTTTCTCCAGTCTGTTTATCTCTCGTTATCTTAACTGATACAAAGCTACTTTCTTATAAATAAAATATTCAAATGAAAGAATACATCATTCCTTCTTCACTTGATTTGACAAAGACACTAGGCTTATGAGCATGGTTCAGGACAGAACAGGAATTGAGTAATTTATTTTAATGAAACTCTTTTAAGAACATATAGACCATGCAATAAAACTTTCTTTTAAGACACAGACCATGCAAATATGTACCAAGATTTGTCTTATAACCTTATCTTTTACGAAAAGAAAGAGCCTGCATTTTCTTGATGCTTGAGGGAAAGACCTCAAGACTCAAATGACATTTTAAAAACGATTATAACCAGACCTGCACAGATTCAACAAACTCCCATATATATATATAAAATATAAAAAAACTCCCATATAAAATGTCAAAATCATACTAGGTTTATTATTGACGAAAAGATTTTGCGCTTTCAATGGGTCAACCAACAAGACAAAAGGTACAGTAAAGGGCAATTTGGAACTTCCCATTAGAATCAATGTCTGAACACTATACTAAATTCCAAACAGTTACAATTTAGAGAACATAGTACCAAAATTTAAACAGAAAATAAGAAGGCTCATTCTTGGGATGTCGCACCATTTGTCACATCCACAGGCACAGCTTCCGCTGAATCGTCAGGCTTCTCACCCTTCTTACCTGCAGATTGGCAGCAATGAGACTTATCAAGATCATGTAGTAAGAACAATTTTTAAGACAATACAAAGACAATAATTAGAGTTACCAATATTGTATTTTGTAGACTCAACAGTGGCATAAGAAAAGGCCAGATAACTTGATGAACTATTAAGGATAAGTACTAGCATATACTCAACCCGTAACAGATCAGACATTCGGCTTACCTTTTTTCTTCTTCCCTCCTCCTTTTTTCTTTGTCTTTGTGCCCAAGGCCAACCAAGCCTTGATTTCAGGATCATCTATTGTCTTTGTGGGCTGCAGTTCTTGCAGAGGATGAGATGTGATCCGATCCGATCCATTTGGCATTAACAAGACTGTGAATTTGATATGGGCAACATAATCACCTGCAAGAAAACAGCAATGGTTGTTAAACAAAGCAAAGCAACAAGGATGCTATGCAGAGTCAACACCGACACGGATGCAACAAAATACTCTACCCATAATACTATTCTTACCAGGCTTTTCATGAAGAACAGGATATGGCTGCAAGAGATCATGATTCACACATTCCACCAATCCTAGACGAGCTCTTTTTTCTTCCAAAGCCCTATTGTTGTAAAGGAATTAATATTCTGTTAGAAATGCTACGTGAAGCAAAACAAAAGAGCAAAAACCTAAGTTCATCCAGAAAACATGATAACAAAACACCACAGACCTAGCACTGAATGGCATGATGGGGAATTTCTGATTGATTTCACTGAAAATGAACCTAGACGCTTTCATCTTCAAGTGATAATTCTTGTCCACAGCTCTCTTATAGACAGTTGTCTGCTTCTCATCCAACAGTTTAGGCTGAAAATATGACAGAAAATGCATGAGGATCTAAATAAGAAATAAATTACCACACAAGTAGGTAGATCAAAATGGATAAATTACCTTGCCTTCTCCTGTGCTTGTAACTATATCGATAGCATAAACTTCATTCTCCTCAAATTCTGCATCATCAACTCTCGTCTCTGGTGCAGAGGCACTCAACACTACCTTATTCCCATCTATCACAAATTGCTTCATCTGGTGACTAAGGACGCCTTCTACAATCTTGCAGTCATAGGCAGCAGCAACCTTTTGTATAGCATCTGTCACATCCTTATTCTGCCAAAGAAACAATGATTTAATGAACAGATGGACATAATATGCCAACGATGAAATAAGAACAATTGAGTATGTATATAATTTAATAATTGGGTCATGGAACAAGCAATCGGGACCTTATTGTTGTAGAACAGTCATTTATACAATAAGCACGGTATAATATCCACTATCCTAATAACACATTTAAACAAGCAATAACTTAAGCATTCTAAGAGATATCAAATGTTAGCTGAAATAATAAAATAATTTTCAAAGATTTAAATTTTTTTGTAAAGCCAGATAAGATGCCATATTAAGGCAAGACAGAGTGAAACATCTAAGCAAGATACTGTAGCCTTCTTGACAAGAGCAACTCGTATAACTTCGAGATCAGTAAACCTCATTTTAACGAGAAACGGAAGAAAAAAGATATCTGAACCAGTTTAGAGATTCAACATCTAAATCAAGAAAGCACGAGAATAATTTATAACTTCCAACAATAAATATCATGCCCTATCAGAGTAACTATGACAGAAACCTCACTTGGACAATTGTCCATAGCTTTTAACAAGTATTCATCATATAGGGTCACGGAACAATGACATGAACGTTTTTTAATAGCCTCCACCAGTATAAAGCTAAAATCCTTTACAAAGATGTAGTAGATATAATTCACGTGGCAAGCAGAATGAGAGTAGTAGTAAGGAATAAAGATGGAACGGGTAACTTGTTTCCAAAGTAAAAAGTAAACCGATTGAGATGGACCAGACAAGAGACAGTGTGAAACATAAAGATGGAAGGAGAATGGAAGATTTTTAAGAACACTTTGAACAGAAGATTCATGGTTCTCTATCAGTGTAACTATGACAAAAGAGGCTTCATTGGAGTTTATCCATAGCCTATGAAAGTCTTCATCTTATAGAGAACGTATTTTAGAAAATGTAGAAAGAAAAGAAAAAGGGTTCCAATGAAGCATGCAAGCAAAATTATACAGTGATTAAGAGACCCAAAAGATTTCACTTTTTATTTGGGACAAAACCAAACAAAACATTAGATGAAGTTTAAGCAGTAACCAATTACATTCTTCATCATGTAAAGGTAACAATGGACAATAACAATCTCAGATGGTAACTATTGTAGAGTATGCAAACAAACAGAAAAAACAAAAAACAAATGCAGCTGAACGGTAGAGCGACAACATGAACAAAACAATCAAGTAAGCCTCTGAGAAAAACTGGCTTAAATAAAATCACATCATTAAAAGGCGAAGAAATAGACCAACCACAGCATAGATCAAACAGATGTTCTCTATCAGTGTAACTATGACAAAATGAGGCTTCATTGGAGTCCATCCATAGCCCATTAAAGCTTACATCATATAGAGATCTGTACATGGGTAATGAAACAGCAAAATGGAAGAAAAAAATGCAACAGAATGATAGCGCGAGAACATAAACAAAACAAAACAAGTAAGTATCTGAGAATAGACTGGCTTAAATAAAATCAAATCAACAAAGAGCCTAAGAAATAGACCAAACACATCATGGATCAAACAGGTAATCTCTGTCAGTGTAACTATGACAAAATGAGGCTTCATTGGAGTCCACCCATAGCCCATTAAAGTTTACATCATATAGAGATCTGTATAGGGGTAACGAAAGTATTAGTTTGGTTAATGCAACTACTTGGCAAACAGTAGCCAAAAAGAAAACGAAAAATGAAACCAAGTCAAACAAAAAGAAACTAAGGAAAAGTTAGGGAAAAAGAATAAGACTATCCGAAAGCAACCAACAGGAAGGGAAAGCTAGAACATTGATTTCATGCCCACACCCCATGGGGTAGCATTAGAAACTAATACCAAATAACCCCCCTGAACCCAACTGAATAAAGAAAGAAATAAGATAAATCACCCTCATCATATTAAGTGATCTAATGTTGACCATATGGGTTATTAGTATCAGCCATAGAAGGCAAGACAACAAGAGATTCCAATTATGGTCAAGCATGATATAGGTAACAGGGAAAAGAGGAAATCAATAAATAATTGATCACCTCGGCAAAGCCTTCACATTAGTTATTGAAATTTTTGAAGCCCTCCACTCGTTCCCCCTTCAGACAACTCTTTACCACAAACGGTAAAGGAGCTGTGGAAATGTGTGCAAGACTTGGCACTGGGATGAAGAAAGTAATGTCTGAATTGAATATGATCCAAAATATCCAAGGAAAAAAGCATTAAATGACTATGTTTATTCCCACTAAGAATATAAAATCAAGTGTAATTTAATCATTGATCATAGGCAAAACATTAGACATAAAGGTCTAAGCAATGCCTCTCTGCTCAGCTTCCCTAGGCCTGTATTGGCATAAGTTAGTGCCACAGGACATTTTATGATGTAAGGGACAGAAGATTACAATAGCACCATGTTCACCATATGGGTTATTGGTATCAACCATAGAAAAAAAAAAACATGTCGACCAGAGAATCCCAACTATGGCCAAGCATGATATAGGCAACAGGGAAAAGAGGAAATCAACAAATCATCGATCACCTCGCCAAAGTTGCCTTGACTTTAGTTATTGAAATTGTTAAAGCCCTCCCCTGCATTCTCTTCAGAGAACTGCCTACTCTTTCCCTCAGAGTTAAGGAGCCGAAGAGATATGCAGACGCTAGGAAATGAATGAAGAAAGTAATGTTTGAATTGAATATGATCCAAAATATCCAACCATAAAGCATTAAATGACTATGTTTATTGCTACTTAGAATATAAAAACAAGTGGACTTAAATCATTGATCATAGGCTAAACATCATACACAGTGGTACAAACAACACCTCACTGACCGGCTTCCCTATGCCTGTCTAGGCATATGCAAGTGCCAAGTAGCAATGGATTATTAATAACAGCAACTAAGTCAACAAAAAATTACTAGATTTATCTACAACTTTATTACACCACTAAGATATTCTTTTTTACTTGCTAAAAAAATAATAACTTTAGTATGAAACTATGGGAAATATCAATGCAAAACATAACTAAATGCATACGTGCAACTCACATTTTTCCCCGGCCTTACAAGCCTCAAAGCAACTTCGGCAGCTGTGTTAGCTGCTGCAATGACATCGGCTGCCCGCCCAGTAACTGGACCTTCCCGAATAACATGAGTATGTGCCACAACAGCAATAAATCCATCTATATGACAGCCCAAATCACTGCAATCAATTGAATAAACCTATTATTAGCCACAATCTACCATTACCAAACTGAATAACACATTTTCTATTGATTCATAACATGTGCTCTGAAAGCTTACATTTTCAATAAATCACCTTCTTCCAACACTGTCTCATCACTGGCAAGAGGAGAAAAATGGCAGACAGTATTGTTCACGGAAATGGAAGTTGGGAAGGCAACACCCCTTTCGATCTTCCTTTTGACATTCTTGTACATGTTGCCAGTTTGCCTTCATAAACAGACATAAAAATACATTTGAGTTTGAAATATAAAGCACATAATAAACAGTAATAATCTAACATAATGGAGCCAAAAAATAAGCGCTTACTCTCTGATATATGTGTCGCCCTTTTCACATAGGTCTACAATCTTCGCCTTCGGTTTACATTCTGATACAACTAAATGCAAAGCCTCTACAAAATTGACCATTTTGTTTATCAATTTGGGTTTTTTTTTTTTTTAAAAAAACATTGAACAACAAAAGTACGAGAATAAGAAAAAAAATGATAATTTTAACAATAACCCAGATAAGCTATGTACCTAGTGCATCTAACAATTTAACGATATGACATTTGCTTATATATACAATATAGAGAAACATACTGTTAACGATCTCAGCTGCGCTCTTGTATTTGGTGACAACTTCAGGAGAACTGAGATCCAACTCCTTCTCCTCCCTTTCATCGTCCGACATGGTTACCAAGCTTGCAAAATTTCTGAAACTTCTAAAACCCAGGAAAGAAAAATCTTCTTCAATTGTTTGTAGAAACAGAGACAGTTAAATAAAAACAATTACAATGGAACCCAATACTTTCTAAAGGTTGCAGAAGAACTCACTCTACTGGGTCTGAGAGACGGCGATGAAAGTTTTTCAGATAAATAGTTCACAAAAATTTAGGCAAATTGGTGAAGAGGCTAGAGGAAACGAGGAGTGGCTCACTTCAACTAGGGTTACAGGCTTAAAGGCTCACAAGATTACAGCCACAAGCAGCATTGGCTTATATAGGATTCTGCGTTATTACAAACTCAGTGGTAGGGTTTTTCCTTTTTATTTTTAAATTAATTTTCTTTAAATTTTCTTTTTCTTTTAATATGACATGCTTGAATATTAATTTGTGTAAGTAACTTATATTTTTTGTAAATAATATATGTGACATTCTTTGCCATGCCAATGAAAAATATGTGTCAAATTTATCATGTCGAAAAGGAGAAAATTTATTCTATAAGTTACTCTTCAACATTTCATGTAAGAGATAATTTATGTGTTAAAATTATGGATACAAGTTTGGGATAGAAAATAATAGGAGGCGAAGCGTCATAATCATAAGCACGTGGAATCCACTCATCATTTGAAAAAACGTTGTCGAGTTTTTAAAAAACTCATGTTAAGAATAATATACAAAAAATATAATATTAAGAAATAAAATCATTATAAATATAACAAATCATAAATGAGAATTTATAATTCTCGAATTACTATTTCATTTAATGTGTTTTATTTTCAATGTATGATTAGAATTTTTGAATGGGTGTCTCAAGAGCACTCACAAAGTGCAATAAATATAATTTTGAAAAATTAAAATTTTCTTAAAGTAACAACTATATTAAATATTACTGAAATCATAATCAACAATCATAATTAATAATAAAAACTTTAATATTTATAAAATTCTAACAAGTACTATAAGGGCTCATGTTAGTTTAACCCAAATGATTATTAATTTTCATGTTAGTTTAACCCAAATGATTATTAATTTTTTTTCGTAAGGCCCTAAAAATAAATATACATTATTTTCATGACTTGTTTGGCATTCCAAAGAATGATGTGAGACTAAGATTTCAATTATGTATATGACTTTGCCTTTGTTGGTAGAAAAAAACTCAATAATTTTTAATGTGTTTAAATCTGTCTTTACTATCCACTCTGAGTGTCTTGACAGAGCTTGAGTTTTTTTTGGTTCATTCCAACAAAACTTACAAGCAGACAACTGATTACATTTAATGGCCCAAACACCAAACGGACCCTTAAAATTCGTTCTAATACACTTGATGAAATTTGGTGACTCATGGATGGGCTTGTTATAGCAGGTGGACTTAGGTTTTGACAATCTTATCATTGAATTAAAAGAGCTCATCTTATGTTGGTTTGTAATGAACCTATCGTTGATATTTAGTTCTTAAAACATTAATTGTCTTGGTTACCAAAATAAATAAAAGACTAAGATTTCAAATTGCACATATATTCTAGTTGAACACATGTTAAATGTTTTATTACTTTGATTGTTAAACCATTTTTTGAATGGAAAGTTTAGCTCAAAGTTGTTTCATTTTTAATATGACTAACTACTCATGTTTTAAATATTAATTACACGTAAAATTAACTATCGATTTACTAATTTTCTTTTTTTGAGTTATTAGAAAATACTATTGTTCAGTAGCATTTCTCTTTTCATAAATATGAGAACAATCCTTCTGTCTTTCAACTTTAAATTTAAGACCTTAAGAATGATGTGAGACTAATATTTAAAATTAATGATATTTTTTTTTTTTTTTTTTTTTTTAAGAATGTCACTTTTTTTGGTTTCCCGGTTTGGCAGACTCCTATTGGTTTTATTAATTAAAGTTTAAATAGTAGATAACAACAGAGACATAAAATCAAAATCTCTTAAAAGAACTTATCTGAAGATAAGTAAACAGGAAAAACTCTTCCCTTTACAGTAAAGAAAAACAAGAAAACAAGTGAACCAAAGCCAAGGAAGTGATACTAAGATGTCCATGAAAAGAAGATGCCCCATTTGGCTGGAAGGAAATCAACAAAAAACCTATCCAAGCTTTAACATGAAACATAATAGTGAAAAAAGACATATCACAGTTATCAAATATATATTTGTTCCTAACTTTCCAAACCTCCCATAAAATGCAAAAGAAAACTATTATAGAAATGGAGATATGCAGCTAGAACGTCAAGGGAGTCGTCATGACATTCTGTTTGGGTTTGACATAACTTACCTGGGAAAAAAAAATTGCATTCCCATATTTGTATGTAAATGATCATTTCTGTGAGTATATGTAAATTTTTTGAAAATACTCTTGTACGGAATTATAACAAATTGTGTACATAAATTTATACTTGTTTAACTAACATGTCCAATTTCAAAACAAGCAAATATATAACGTCACCCAACCTCATTCCTAACACTAATCCTAACTTGTGACTTCTCATCTGAAAAAATAGACAGAAGACAAATTGTGGTCAATTCTACAATACTCAGCCCTTCATGCTTAAACAAGTCAACAAAAGTTCATAAACACAGCTCCTACTGGTCAGTAAACATCATCCAACCTTCAATGCCGAAGTTGTCTTCATTCTTTCAAAAAATAATCAGCTCCAATGCAATTACTCTATGTCCAATCAGGTCTGCAAATACAGCTCATTTTCAGACAAATAATAGTAGTTAGAATTGTCACCCTCCCAATTAGGCAAAACATATATAAATTGCATGTCAGGGTGTTACGGGCTAACTTTGCTAGCATGCAAAGACATCGGTGTAGCACTTGTAGCCCCTCATGGGTAGCAAGTCAGCTTCTCCAATGCCTCTCGAGTGTCAACCCGCAAGACTAGGGCACAACAACGTAAGCAAAAATGTAGCAAGAAAGCAAATATAACATTGTTTGCAAAAAAAGGGTTTCAACTTCTCATTAATTAAAAAATGATCAAAGTACAATGCTAGCAAAATGCGAACGACATGTCCTCGACATGGCCTTAACATGGGCAAATGGCTTGGTGTAGGGGGAGTTACAAGCAACACCAAGGCCTTTGACACTCATCCGACAAGCTCGTATACAACTTTGAATTTTCTCACATTACACTCTCCTAAAGAGCATTTGGGCCAAAGTCCCTCTGGTAGGAGGAGACATCATTTTTCCCAGTTGTCAACAGTGACTTATTTATAAAAATATCATCATGTCATGACACATGTCATAACATATGCCTAGTTACTCACAATAGTGTCAAGACAAGGCAAGCGGCCATGTGCAACATGCACTGGAGAAGTTTTTATTGTGACATAGGGGCACAAAACACCCAGACATTTGTTGAAATTTCATTTTTCCTTGACCTAAATCTATGTCTATTAGAATTTAACACATTGATCTTAATGTGAGTTCCATTAAGTGCACCAAGACAATTCTATTACAATCACAACATATAAAGTGTGAATTAATGTCTAAACTAAACAATTTATTTATAAAAACTATAATGTACTTATTAAACAACTAATTTACCTAAAATCACTTTCACCTATCATCATTGTCATTTATCTTCAGTAATAGGCTCTCTGGTTGTTTGAAGAGACATCATTTCTAGATGGTTTTAACAGTAGTTGTCATCATTTTCGGCATGTCTCTACTAAGGTTGTTGATATTTTTTTTTACGAGTCATGACGGTATTTGTTGTCATTTGTGGCATGCTGCAATGGTGATGTTCATCGTCTTAGTGAGTCTCGATGGGTCAATATTGGTAGCAATGGATGGCAAATGACAGTGACAGTTGATGACGAGTGGATATGTTGTCATGGTTATCGCTAGCAACAGTATAGAAGAGGTGGTAGGTGAATGATGGCCAACGATATAGCATTAGATTTCAACATAAATAGGTAGCTGTCAATATAAAAATTTATTTGAAATTGTAATTTTTATGATCTACCTAAACTAATTATAGATGATATTTTATTTTATAATTGTTTCAAGTAAGCAGTCTTAAACTCATTATCTGATTATCGTCCAAATAGTCTAGTACATTTTTGAAAGTTGTGGGCTAATACACGTATAAAAGTAATTAGATAACGGGTTATACCCCATTTATAAGAAAGGCCCATTTCAAGGCCCAATGTCTACAAGGACCCAGAATGACCTATGGCTATGGATAACAGGAAAAGACTCCAAAAAGTTTACAAGTTACCAAGCTTGAAGTCGTGTCATTCTCTTTCCTTTCACCACACCGTTTGTAACTGACAAAATCACATATGTGGCATCTAACCACAACTTCACCACGTTCTTTTCTGCCACGTGTAGCCAACCCACTATGGAGCCTAACTAGTACGTTAACAATTGTTGGTGATCTTCTATAAAAACCCATAACCTCTCAACTTCAATTCGTATATAGCTGAGTTGCGAACTTGAAATTTGAATTGCGTAAAAACTGTTTGACAAATTGCTTGAATGGCTTCAGGACAAGAGCGAGCTGAACTTGACGCCAAGGCAAGGCAGGGTGAGACAGTGATACCTGGTGGCACTGGTGGGAAGAGCCTTGAAGCTCAGGAGCACCTTGCTGAAGGTAATAATTTAATTATATCATATTCCTCTGTGTGTTTGTTAATTTGGTTTTAATTATTTATATATGTGATGTGAAGGGAGGAGCCGAGGAGGGCAGACAAGGAGGGAGCAGCTGGGGAGAGAAGGGTACCAGGAGATGGGTCGTAAAGGTGGGTTGAGCACTACAGACAAATCTGGAGGAGGAAGGTGTTCAAATTGATGAATCCAAGTTTAGGACCAAAAATAAGTGAAGCTACACAGTTAGTGCATGACCTCACCACTTCCATGGCCTTTCTGGTTAATAATTTGGTGCCGATGTAGGTTACTGTAAGCCATGTAGGGGTAATATGAATATCACGTAGCTGTTTAGATGTTGTAATTTTGGAGTCTTAAACAGTTTGTGGTTAATAGTACCAATTGTATGTTTCTGTGTGGGTCTTTGTTGTATTGTACGGCCTTGGAAGTAATCTAATTTCTCTTTTTGGATAAAGAAAATTGTGTCCTTTTTATGTATGTAAAATGTGAAAACAACAACAGAGAAAAGGCGATGAAACAGATTTTCAGAAGAAAAAATTCATTATATTATCATCATGCTGGAAAAACACCATGCCAATAATAAGCATGCATGCATCTAATCAACAATATGATTCTGAACCTTTTTTTCTCTGGAAATTTGTAAGCTGGTGGAGGTCACCTAGAAACTTCAAAAGTACCAGGTTTCATCTATGTTCTTTGCTAATACTTGTTAAATATGCTGGAGCGTATATATTTCAAAGTTTTGTTCTTTATTTATCAGAACCAGATTCTTTTCCAATAGGTGCTGATGAGTGAAAATATTTGATTTTTACGCATCCAAATGCCAAACAGGAAAACCACGTTGTAAGGATTTTTGATGGAGGAGGAAGTGTGGTTGTATAATTAGAATTAGACAAATTTGACTACTGACGAATTAAGATTTATTTTTAAACGAGTTGAAGTTTTGTTTTTTGTTTCTTTTTTTTGCAGGTTACTTGTCAAAATTTTTTTGATTGGAAATTATTTGTGTTATCTATAATATGATTAAATGTAAAATATGATACTAATTGTTATAATCACAGAACACGTTGGAAGTAATTAGCCAATTTCTCAAAGGATCACATTCGGTCATAAAACAAAATAAGAGCCCAATTTGATTCCAGAAAGATACATCAAACTTCAAGGTGTGTCGCTCAGTTTAGTTTAACTACATACACTGTCAAGTAATTAATTTATCTTTTCAATTAAATTAAAAATAAATTAGAGGATTTATAATTTTCAAAAGTTTTGAAAGTCAAAGAAGGAATCTATTTTAGGCCCCAGTTTGGGCCATTGTTTAAAAAAAATATATAGATAAAAATATGGAGGAGGCAGCAAACTGCATGTAAACTTTTTTATGAATAAATAAATTGGATATATATATATATTTTGATAATTTTTACATAAAAAATTTTTCAAATTTACAAATTATAATTTTTTCAAAGTTAATCAAACAACATAGTTGTATTTTTTACAACCATGACTGCAAATCATGGTTTACAAGTTACAACTAGAAACTAAACCAAACTGTTACTTAGCCAAAAAGATTGTCATATCCTTAAAATTTGGACTTATATATACGTGTCATTTGAATAACCAAGGTGATAAACAATGTGTCACCTTTCTGCCTGCACCACGATTTACCTAAACGTACGTGTTTCAATGCATGGCTACTTCGGTGCTTACTCTGACTGCTCACCTCTCCTTCATTCACCTCATTCATTTATAAAATTAAATTAGAAATTATATTATAATAATAACTCCATCTATATATATGCAGCTCTTGATGAATATTCTGGAGCATGCAGAGAAGTTTTCATTACAGACTACAGTAATAGTAAAAGAAATCAGTTTGTTTCGAAGTAAAGCTAACAATTGTGAAAGATTAATTAATAGCATCAGCAAAAGAACGAGAAGAACTGGGCGCCAGGGCAAGACAGGGGGAGACTGTTGTTCCTGGTGGCACTGGTGGACAAAACCTTGAAGCTCAAGAACACCTTGCTGAAGCCAACAAAAAACTTAATATATTATTATTTTTTGGCATTGCCTTTGTTTAAATATGATAGTGATTGTGATTGTGATTGTGATTTGGATTGAATAGGAAGAAGCCGAGGTGGGCAAACAAGGAAGGAGCAGCTAGGCAGTGAGGGGTACCCTGAGAGGGGAAGCCAAGGAGGACAGACTAGGAAGGAGCAGATTGGAACACAAGGGTACCAGGAGATGGGCCGGAAAGGTGGCCTGAGCACTATGGACAAGTTTGGAGGAGAACGAGCAGCCGAGGAAGGAATTCAAATCGATGAGTCCAAGTATAAGACGTCCACATAATTAAGTGTTCTTCTTCATCACCTTCAACACCGGTTCCAAAATCGGACCGATCTGTGTGAGACGTCGTTTTGATCAGTTGGTACTTGGTAGTTGTAGTATGGAGGTTTTGTTAATTAGTAGCCAAGTAGACTTGCATGTAGAAGTTTATCAAAGAAGATCAGGCATGTTATTACTTGTTAGGTCAAATTATCAGTTTAGTAGTGCTTTTTTGAACATTAATGTAGAGATTAGTTTTTTTTGTCAAATATTATTTACATCAATTCTACAAATCAAGTTAGAAGGAATTTCTCAATTCAGCTAAGCTATTAACTATGAATAATATTATAAATTCAAATATTCATATGTTAAGTGGGACTGACAATTTAGAAATAATAAGAAAATTTCAAAAAATAATAATGAATATTATAGAAAAAATTGAGAATATTTTTCACTGTTATATATATAATGCCCTTCTTCATTTTGACCAAATAATATGAAAATTACAACATATGTAAGTTGTAATTTTATATAATTAATGCCCTTCTTCATTTGACCAAATAATATGAAAACAACATATGTAATTTCCAGTGTTTGACCTAGTATATGAAAACAACATATATTATATGTTACTAGGAACTTAATTTTTTCAACGATTATGTGAAGCCATTATCAAAATTATTGACAAAGTCAGCTACTAAACCATTTCCATCCTACTATATTTATAATATATATAAATATCAATGAAAAAACACAGAGAATGGTATCATATAGATTCTTATGTTCATGGACGATAAACCAGGACCACCAATCGGTGCTGGAGGTGACGGTTTCGGCTTGTCCTTGTCACGACCTTTTGCATTAATAGATGGAAGAAAAAGAAGAAGCAATATTCTGTTACAGAGCTCAACTAAACTGCACCGTTTCGTTTTAATTTTGGCTGCTTCTGTAAGTTTGTCGAACGGCTAGTCTCCGACATCGTTTTGCTTTCGTTTTGAAAGAGTGACACGTTTGCAGATATGCAATGGTCTAGTAGGGATCTTCATATCAACATGATATGATTAACTCAAATTAATACCTAATTATATAAGAAAATATTAATCTGCACATGATTAATTCAATACTTAATTACATATAGTTGTTGTATGGGAAAAGTTTGGGGAATGAAACCGCTTCCAATTATCTTTAAAAAAAAATTAATCTCTAGTTATTTGAAGTTTTGATAAGTTTAATCTGATAATTTATTCTAAAATTGGCAATTGGATAATTGACAAATTATTATTATTATTATTTGAAGCACATGATTAGTGATAGAAGTTTTGAAAATTTAAAAGAAAGTCACAACAATGAAGATAGTATACATCTGAAATCTCATACACGAAATATTATTTATTTTTACATCCAACCCCATACCAATTCAAACGAAACAATTATCGAAGATTTTATTACAATTCCTCTAGCACTTCACAATATATAGATATACAGCACTCATGGATAACTTAGGAACTGGAATCATATATCGTGTTTAATGATCAACAACCAACATAAGAATACATACATATACAAAACCTACCAATTATAACTTTGGAACTGAAATCACATATTTTGTTTAGTCAAGGGTGTTGACTAAAACGACCAATAGGTGCTGGAGGTTTCCATATGGGATGATCACGGAAACGGCCAAGTGGAACTCCGGCAGCAATATTATAATTTGATGGATAGAAAAGAAGAACAAGAAACAAGAAGCACAAACGTAATACAAACTGTAATAGTCTCATAATAAACTAGTAGAAAGGAGGCAAGCCAAAAGTATGAAAATATACTTGAGAATTCAGATGTTTAAATTTCATCTCTCTCTGCTATATATATATATAGATAACAAGCACAAACGTTTGACCTAGTCATTTGGAAACAACATATATATATATATATTTATAATTTCCAGCGTCTGACTTAGTTATAAAACAACAATTTTTTTCTGTATTTTAAATTATTACAACTCATTATTTCTGTTAAAAGAAAATAATAATAGATATTAGTCATAGACTAGATTAAAGTAACTTTGTTAAAAAAAAAAAAAAAATAACAATAATAATACTAGGTTTTTGTTAAAAAGTCTCTGAACTAAAAGTTTAAAAAATAAAGTAATTTTAATTAGATTGTTGTACTTGGATTATTTTTTTGTTTTACTTGGGGAATTAGAATCTAGGACTTTTCTCACGCGGACTAGGGCCGACGTGGCTTGCACGGAGGTAGACTAATTTTGATATCTAATCGTATACTTTACTTTTGACTTTTGGTCCTTGTATGCGTTAAAGTTTAAATATTCCATCTTACGCGTCGTCTTATGTGGTACCTGCAAGGTAAAAAAAAAAAACTGTCAATGAAATTTGAGAAAATTTTGATGTCACAGTAAAAAAATAATAAATTAAAAGAGAGAAAATAAAAAGTATGATCTTATTTTTCTGAAGGACTGAACTCTATATAGTGGTAAAATAAGGCTGATGAGGCATTCATGGACATTTCATTAATTCATAGACTTTTCCCCTGGAAATTATTAGCCTTACATGTCCTTTTACTTTTCACTTCTGCTTATTGTAGGAAATTTTTAGGTCCTACCACGTGGCATAAATCTAAATCAAGACAACTCACAAAAATAGTCAACTAGAAATTTCTCTTGTATTTTCTTTAAGGAAACGACAACTTGAAGGGCCTTTTTTGTGGGGAAACTATTAGAGAAATAAACTCTTTTGTTCTAGCTTTCCCACAAGTATTGCTGTGAAATTGATCCTCTGTGTTTTCTCATATTTGTGTTCTCACCCTACAAATACAACTAGTTTATCATTTTACCTAATCTTTATTGGTAGATGGATAAACTCTCTTACAAATAAGTCATCAACATATTTTTATTATTAAACAACATATTGTAAGAACTAAAATTTCGTCAAAATAAAATTTATAAATACAATAAAAATAAAAGAATAAAAAAGCTAGATACAGAGAATAACTACAATATATAAAACATCTATAGTTTGGGTACATATTTTCTTGTAATCAAGATCTTAATATTTTTAATATATGTTTTTAGTGTACTTGTCAAGAAAATGTATATAAAAAATTAATGATATTTATTACCGTGATCAATAATGTTTTCAATTCTATTAATTTATAAATTATTCTTAGAAAGTTTATTTATTAGGCTTAAGTATAAGTACTCTACAATCACTTTTTTGATTTGAAGAAAAGAAGAAGCTATCATACAATGGAATGCTAAAATATAACTTCGGATGAATGGGGTGGGGGAGTTACGTTGCTCTTTGATCAGCAGAATAAAAGGCCCTGAAGCTCTCTGTTTTATTGCAGAGAACTCTCCACACCAAGGAACCGAATCACAATGAATCGAAGCCCTCCTTTTCCTTCCAATTAGTTAAATTCAACAAGCTCTGGAGATACATTGATTTCATCTCAAGAACTAGAGAAGATTGATGAGATGCTTAGGGAAGATTTAATTCTCCACCCTAAGTCAAGTTCTTTCGAAGCAAAGAAGAATGATGTAGGCGCATGAGTAAGTTTATTGGCTTCAGATTCTTAGTAGTCTTATCTATCAATTAATATCTAAGATTCATGTATTTATCTTTTTGTTATATTTATTTATATCGCAATTTATTGTGAAGTTTGAGAGTCAAGCCTAAAGAGTCATGTTTAAGAAGTTGTAGCTGTCTTGTAACTATATAAATACTTTCTATCAATGAAACAAAAGGCATAATGTTTCGTTTTTAAAAGTTATTCAGCAAGTACCTTCCTTGGAATGAGTGATTCCACCTAAACAATGAAGCTTGTGGCTTGGTTGCATCGAGTGACACCTGTAATTAATTGTTGGAATTTTGATTATACCGGCATAGCAAAAATTTAAAAAAATTTGGCATAACTAAATTCTTAAGATAATTTCTATTGTTTATGAACCAATATTTTTCTATTAATCTTATAAATAGAATATTACTTCTTGAAGCGATTAGGACGATCTTAACTTTTGATTCACAAGTTGTACAGGGTGTACAACCTCTAAGTGTATCCACACTGAATGACTTGATCAAGAGCTATGTATTGGCTGCCAAAAATCTCTTTGTGTGCTAGCACAAGTGATGAGATTTTCTCACGTCTCACAAACACTCAGTTTTGCCAATAATTCTCTGCAGAGAATTTTGGCTCTCTGTGATATCTGAATAAAAGTTACGTACGTTACTTATCAGGTCTAACCTTATTTAAGTATGATATAACTGAACTCTAAATAATAAGATCAGATCTTATCTATTAGAGACTTTAGATAAAATAAGAAAATCTCATCAAAGTTAATCCTATTTTAAATTTCAAATATCATTTGTTTGTAATTACATGAAAGCCCAAAACTTCTCTTAATCAAATTGCATCCATTTGTGTGTGACCCCTTAGGTTCATATTAAACTGGCAGTAGGCTACATTAACTTAATGTATTTTTCAATTAGATCCACATCTAATTAATTTAAATCAAAACTAATTTTGATTTATCCATTAAGGAGAATTAATTATTAAATTAATTCTCGGGTTACCTACAAGTCAAGATTGATGCCTAGCAGCATGTGATGACTACCCAGATAATATAAATATATTTGTGAACCTTTCCGTTGTTAGCTACCATGCAATTCAATCTTTCCATCATTCAATGTTCCTGATTAAACTTAGAGTACGGATTAATATCAAACCCTAAATTGTTTAATCTGATATATCTATTTATAAATCATAACTCATGTGGTGAAACTTAAATTCTCTAATCTAGTTTCACACCACCCTGGCCAGAGACTTTCTGAATTATGTCTTAATTAGATAACATAGAACATTCTCTCACCTTACTAAGAGTGATAAATCCCTTATTGTACATTCATATACCTTCATACATAGATAGTCATACCCAACATCTATCTCTGTATAACCCATGGTGAATTATACTTAGATAGTATCAAAGCATAATAACCTATGTACAAGGTATCTATGATGCCTCAGGTTTGAAGATCATTTGCACCACTACAATGAAGAACACTCATTGACAACTATGTAAAAATTCATATGAGTATTCTATGATCGAGTCAATTCAGTGAACTTGTTCTTTAACAAGTACCTACATGTTTATTATAGTGTCAACTACACAAATGATCATGAGATCGATCACCCTCAACATTTGAGCTAATATAACATGTACTAATCTAACCGGATCATTAATTCCCATTATTAATGACCATATGATTAGGAATATTTAAGAACAAAGCTTAAGAAAATATATCTCATAAGCATGATCACATCATGGTTCTTATTTTCATGGCTTATATTCTATGGGATTTATCATGTTCATACTAAAGAATTAACTAGCAATTAAAGTACATGATAAATAATAATACCATATAATAATGAAACATATTCATTTTATTAATAACTGAATAAGACTGTATTTATAAGTAATATACCATAAACATCTAATATCATTGGCTTGTAGGGCATACTACTAACAATCTCTCACTTGTACTAAAGCCAATCGCTCTTGTATCTCATACCCATCTTCTCAAAGTGGCGATCAAAGTTTTGTTGAGACAATGGTTTAGTGAATGGATCTACTATATTATCATTTGTTGATACCTTTTGTATATTCACATCACCCCTATCAATGATTTCTCTAATCAAATGAAAACGCCTTAGAATGTGTTTGGTCGTTTGGTGAGACCTTGGTTCCTTTGCCTATACTATGGCTCCATTGCTATCACAGTATAATGATACTGGATTAACAATATCAGGAATCACACCTAGCTCGTTGATGAACTTTCTCATCCAAACAGCTTCTTTGGTAGCTTCGTTGGCAGTAATATATTCAGCTTCAGTGGTTGAGTCTGCAATGGTGTCTTGTTTGAAACTTTTCCAATGCACCGCTCCACCATTCAAGGTGAATACATACCCTGATATAGACTTACTATCATCCTTATCATATTGAAAACTTGAGTCTGTAAAGGCATCAATTTTCAAATCTGATCCTCCATAAATGAGAAACAAATCTTTAGTCCTTATTAAGTACTTAAAAATGTTCTTCACTGTTTTCCAATGACATTTACCGGGATTAGACTGATATCTGCTTGTTACAAGAAGTGCATAAGCAACATCAAGTCTACTACATACCATAAAATACATGATAAATCCTATTGCCGAAGCATAAGGTATTCTACTCATTAATTCTCTTTCTTGAGGTGTCTGGGGTGACATCTTCTTAGAGAGAGTGATTCCATGACTCATAGGCAAATAGCCTTTCTTGGAATCATTCATACTGAACCTCTTCAGTATTTTATCTATGTATGTAGATTGGGACAAGCCAAGCAACCTTTTAGATCTATCTCTATAAATCTTAATCCCTAAGATATAGGTAGCTTCACCCAAATCTTTCATGGAGAAGTTCTTTGATAGCCAAACCTTGACTGATTGTAACATAGCTACATCGTTCCCAATGAGTAGTATGTCATCCACATATAGGATTAAGAAAGCAACAGCGCTCCCACTAACCTTTTTGTATACAAAAGTTCATCCGGATTCTTAATAAAATTAAACTTTTTGATTATTTCATCGAAACGGATGTTCCAACTTCTTGAAGCTTGCTTAAGTCCATAAATAGATCTCTGTAGCTTGCATACTTTGTGTTTATCATCACTAGATATAAAACCCTCAGGTTGTGTCATGTACACATCCTCTTCAATGTTTCCATTAAGAAATGTGGTTTTTACATCCATTTGTCATATTTCATAATCATAGTATGCAGCTATAGCAAGTAAGATCCTAATTGATTTAAGCATGACTACAGGGGAAAAGGTTTCATCAAAATCAATTCCTTGCTTTTGACTATATCCTTTCGCCACTAGTCTTGCTTTATAGGTTTCAACCTTTCCATCTACTCCAATCTTCCTTTTGAAGACCCATTTACAACCTATAGGTACTATACCTTGAGCTGCATCAACCAAAGTCCATACTTTGTTAGAGTACATGGAATCAGTTTCGGATTTCATGGCTTCTTGCCACTTCTTAGAGTCAATATCATACATTGCCTCTTCATAGGTAGTAGGATCCTCATCAGTTATAAGTTGACCCTCATCACCCTTAATGAGAAATCTATAATATCTCTTAGGTGGTTTAGGTATCCTTCCTGACCTACATAAAAGTTGTGTACTTTGAGGTTCCACTTCAATAGGCACCTGAGGTGGCAGTGTATCATTCGCTTGTGGTTCTTGTGATATCTCATCAAGTTTTATCTTGCTCCCACTATTTCCTTCTAGTATAAACTCTTGTTCTAGAAAGATAGCATGTTTTGGAACAAACACTTTTTGTTCCAATGGGTGATAGAAATAATATCCAGCAGTTTCCTTAGGATATCCCACAAACCTGCACTTATCAGATTTTGCTCCTAGCTTATCTGATTGTAATTTTTTTACATATGCAGGACAACCCCCAATCTTAATGTAATTAAGATTTGGGTTTCTTTTCTTTCCATATCTCATATGGTGTTGATGATACAACCTTTGAGGGTACTCTATTGAGTAGGTAAGCAGCAGATAGTAGGGCATAACCCCAGAAAGAGATAGGAAGATCAGTGTAACTCATCATGGATCGAACCATGTCTAACAATGTTCGGTTTCTTCTTTCTGACACACCATTCATTTGTGGTGTTCTAGAAGGAGTCCACTGAGAAAGAATTCCATTCTCTTTTAGATGATCAAGAAATTCATCGGACAAGTATTCACCTCCCCGATCTGATCGAAGAGTTTTAATACTCTTCCTAGTTTGCTTTTCAACTTCACTTTTGAATTCTTTGAACTTTTCAAATGATTCGAATTTATACTTCATTAAGTATACATACTTATACCTAGAAAGGTCATCAGTGAAAGTAATAAAATAGGAGTAACCTCCCCAAGCAATGACTGTTAAGGGTCCACACACATCAGTATGCACTAACCCTAATATATCTGCAGCTTTTTCTCCATGTCCGCTAAATGGAGATCTAGTCATTTTTCCTATGAGACAAGCTTCACAAGTTGGATATGATTCAAAATCCTTGAAATCTAAATAACCTTCTTTTACCAACTTGTGAACTCTATCTTCATTAATATAATCTAGTCTTAAGTGCCACATATACGAATAATTTACTTAATTCTTCTTCATTTTGTTTGAATGTTCGATATTAAGTACATTACCATGCACATTAAGAATATAAAGACCATCATCTAAAGTACCAGTACCATAAAATTCATTACGAAAATAAATCGAATAGCATTTGTTCTTAAGAGAAAATTCATAACCTTATCTATCAAGTTTAGAAACAGAAATAATGTTCTTAACTGAAACTGGTACGCAAAAGCAATCATTAAGTTCTAATGTTTTTTCCAGATGGTAAAACTAAGCAATAGGTTCCAACAGCTAGTGCAGCAACTTTTGCTCCATTTCCTAGTCGTAAGTCTACTTCACCTTTGCTTAGCCTTCTACTTCTTCTCAGTCCCTGCATAGAATTGCAGATGTGAGAACCATTATTAGTATCTAATACCCATGAAATAGAATCGTTAATAGTTACATTAACTTAAATAACGAACATATGAGACATACCTTCAGAAGGTTTGTTCTTCAAACTTGCAAGATACTCCTTGCAATTTCTCTTCCAATGTCCATGCTTGCCACAATGGAAGCATTGGTCCTTATCATTGGCCTTGGAAGGTTTCTTAATACCATCATTAGGTTTGTGTAGCTTCTTTTTCTTCGAATCCTTCTTTTTAGAAGAACTCTTGCCCTTTTTGGACTTTGAAGAGCTACTACATACATAATGTGATTCTTATCCTTTTTAATAGATGGCTCAGCAGTTTTCAGCATGTTAACAAGCTCAGGAAGTGAAGCCTCTAGCTTGTTCATGTGAAAGTTCATAACAAACTGCGAGTAAGTGTCAGGCAAAGATTGTAGGATCAAATCCGTGCACAACTCAGTGTCCATATTGAAGCCTAGTTCTTTTAACTGCTCAATATGTCCAATTATCTTTAGTCCATGTTCATAGACAGATGATTGTTCAGTCATCTTATCCCTGAAGAGCTCTCTAGATATCTGATATCTAGCTATGCGACTATGCTCACCATAAAGTTCATATAGATGCTTTATGATAACTGAAGCATACTCCATCTTATCATGTTGCTTCTAAAGCTCATTTGACATAGATGCTTGCATGTAGCATACATCTTTTATATTATACTCTTCCTATCTAAAATAAGTATCTTTTTCCTCAGCAGATGAATTCTCATCAAGAATTTTAGGAATAGGAGCCTCAAGGACATAACCTATCATTTCGGAATTGAGAACAATTCTCAAATTTCTAAGCCAATCCATATAATTTGGTCCAGTCAAGCGATTTATTTCTAAAATACGGGTAAGTGAGTTTGTCATGGTGATCTACAAATAATCAACAAATTATATTAGCATTTATTCAGATTATTAACTACCAAATAGATTTGGTCTTTTAATCTAAATTGGTACCTCCCACTTTTTACTTTGGTTTCCATTACCCTCTAAAAATGGAAAGCGAGTAACCCCGTTGGAAGGTTACTTAGCGGGGTTTAAGATCCCATCATATATACAAATAGCCATGTGACACAACAAACCAAAAGTATTTGATAGGTAGATAACTATTATCAATTTCATCATATGAAATTCTTAATCATATTTAGCCCCTTAAAATTATGCAATCTTGTGTGACACAACAAATTACATAACTTATAGTTAAGTTACTGCCACTATTCGCAACAAGTATATCCCAATATATATAATTCTTGTGTGACACAACAAAATTATATAATCAAGATATCTCATAAGCATCTACTATGCATAGACAATACAAATTATCCTAGAATTGCAAATCATGTGTGACACATCAAATTTACAATCACAAGATAATTTCTAATATTATCTATAATAGTGGAGGGCTACGAATTTCATTCTTATAATGAATTTCGTTACAACTTAATATTTCTATATTTGATTAAGAGGGATTCTTGGTCAAATTTTAATATATTTAGGTCTCATCATGCATATATCACATATATCATCTATGAGCTAGGCATGCATCAACATACATTTTAATATACATCTTATGCTAATATGGTGGATGACTATGGACCTTTTCTAAGTGTGATTTACTTGAGCCATAAGTAAATCACTAGGACATTCCTAGGTAAAATTATTACATGAAAATATCACATACATTAATGGGTCTTCAATCTTCAAATATGATCCACCGCCTTTCTTTAATAAAATTATATCATATCCTAATAATCTATACATAGTATTTATTAAGAAACCTTGAATCAAATTCAAGAGGAATTACATAGGAGGGAGATAGAAAATTACATTGAGAAATAAAATAGAAAGGCGAGGCATGCAAGCCCCATTTAAATATTACAACCCAAATAATTTTACAACTATTAAAAATAAGATAAAACCCATCACATAGGTCTAATGTCCATAGTCATCCACTAATCATCCATACAATCACATTACATTAAATAAAAATAATAATAACTTGATTCCATTCTAATTGTGATTATGCATGAAGTTTCTTAATATCATATATCCATGGATTTCTCAAATCCTAGTAATATTGGATTTAATAATAATCAATTATAATCCAATAATGATTTTAATAAAAATAAAATAACTCTTATACTATTTTAATTAGAATCCTACTTCTACTAGTAGTATTAAAATAAATTAACTTTTAATTTATTTTAATTAGAATTCCTAATAAAACAACTCTTGTTTATATGAATTAGGATTCTATCCTTCCAATTAAAATAAAATAACATTTATTTATTTTAATTAGAAAAATAAAAATAAAAATTGAGACTAGTATGTTAAAGTAAAATAACACTTATTTAATTAATTAAAATTCTTCTAATCTTAATAATTTTTTAAAAAAAATTAAATTAAATAAATAAGAAGCCTAAAAGAATAAAACAATATACATGGCAGTGGCATATCTAACGTGAAATGAATTGTCATTGTTTTTAACAATATTTACAGAATTGCCATCCATCATAGCAATTTTGTTACTATTCACGGTTTTTTTTTTTTTTTTTTTGGGATATTTCAACAACTTTGAAACTAATGTTTAAATAACCAAGATTTATGAAATCTCAAAATTTAAACAATATAAAATTTATGAAATCTCATTTCAATAAAATTATAAATATAATCAACCAAATGTAATTAGGATAATTAAATCAAATTCATCATAATCACAATAATGGAATCAAATCAATTCATAAACTAATAGAGTTGGCTCTGATATCACTATTGGGATTTTGATTATACCGGTACAGCGGAAATTTAAAAAAATTTGGCATAACCAAATTCCTAGGATAATCTCTATTGTTTATGAACCAATATTTTTTTATTAATCTTATAAATAGAATATCACATCTTGAAAGGACGATCTTAACTTTTGATCCACAAGTTGTACATGGTGTACAACCTCTAAGTGTATCCACACTGAATGACTTGATCAAGAGCTATGTATTGGCTGCCAAAAATATCCTTGTGTGCTAGCACAAGTGATGAAATTTTCTCACTTTTCACAAACACTCAGTTTTACCAATAATTCTCTGTAGAGAATTTTGGCTCTCTGTGATATCTGAATAAAAGTTACGTACGTTACTTATCAGGTCTAACCTTATTTAAATATGATATAACTTAAACTCTAAATAATAAGATCAGATCTTATCTATTAGAGACTTTAGATAAAATAGGAAAATCTCGTCAAAGTTAATCCTATTTTAAATTTCAAATATCATTTGTTTGTAATTACATGAAAGTCCAAAACTTCTCTTAATCAAATTGCATCCATTTGTGTGTGACCCCTTAGGTTCATATTAATCTGATGTATCTATTTATAAGTCATAACTCATGTGGTGAAACTTAAATTTTCTAATCTAGTTTCACACCACCCTGGCCAGAGACTTTCTGAATTATGTCTTAATTAGATAACATAAAACATTATCTCTCTTTACTGAGAGTGATAGATCCCTTATTGTACATTCATACATAGATAGTCATACCCAACATCTATCTCTGTATAACCCATGGTGAATTATACTTAGATAGTATCAAAGCATAATAACCTCTGTACAAGGTATCTATAATGCCTCAGGTCTGAAGATCATTTGCACCACTACAACGAAGAACACTCATTGACAACTATGTAAAAGTTCATATGAGTATTCTATGATTGAGTCAATTCAGTGAACTTGCTCTCTAACAAGCACCTACATGTTTATTATAGTGTCAACTACGCAAGTGATCATGAGATCGATCACCCTCAACATTTGAGCTAATATAACATGTACTAATCTAACCGGATCATTAATTCCCATTATTAATGACAATATGATTAGGAATATTTAAGAACAAAGCTTAAGAAAATATATCTCATAAGCATGATCATATCATGGTTCTTATTTTCATGGCTTATATTATATGAGATTTATCATGTTCATACTAAATAATTAACTAGCAATTAAAGTACATGATAAATAATAATACCATATAATAATGAAACATATTCATTTTATTAATAACTGAATAAACTGTATTTATAAGTAATATACCATAGACATCTAATATCATTGGCTTATAGGGCATACTACTAACATTAGTAGAACTGATAGACATCTAGTACCTCCGACTTATTGACATCTCGAATTATTTCATACCCATATTATTGACTTTGATCCTATTGCATATCTGTATCGAACTTTTTTATATGTCTTTTAATTAGACCAAAAATCAAATATTAATAACATATCCATATCCAAAGTTTTCAAAAATTATTTTCTTAGAATTGGTTTTCATGTCACATGAAATTTCAAATTTTAATTCATTGATTGATGTATTAGTATACTTTATATAGTAAATAATTGTCCTTCTTAATAATTTATATATAAATAAATATTATGCATATAGTTAAGTTGTTTGTCCTTCTTTATTATAAATCAAAATAAATTGGCATTTTAACTCTAAATCGTCAAATTGTTGTGTTGATATATTTTGTTAATATATATTTCCTTCAAATTGTCTTTTATGTACTAATTGATATTTTAGTATGCATTTCATCATAAATCGTTGTTGGTTCTAATGACTTGTCGATAATACAAATTTTATGTAAATCGTTAGTTTGTATGTCGATTTATATGAATCCTACCACTCAAACCTAGACCCAATATTAGAAGAGTGAAATTCTCGACCTCCATGAAAATCGTGGAGTTGCAAGCTTACACTTGAATAGTTAAAATCTTTTGGTATAATTATTTTCATTTTTTTTAGAAAGTAATAAATTTCAAAATCGTTGCTATGTCATTGCTTAAGACAACAAGAAGGAAAGTTAAATGGTTTTTACCTTGTTGATAATACATGATTATACTAATCTAATAATATTATTATACGTGACATGGTTAAAATATAACATACTAATTTAAACTATAATTTTTACTATTAATATCCTTTTAATATTATAATGAATGTCATTATTGTCAATTATTATTGTAACAGACTTCTTATTATTCCGATATAATTCCTATATAAAGAGCTCAAAATCACAAAATAGAATAAATTATTTCTCTCAACTCATACTTTTACAGCCTTTCAGCTTATCATCATGGTCTCACAAATGAATGAAGCATGGTCTCACAAATGAATGAGTCAGAACTTAAATAACAAAAAGTGGAAATAGAGATTAAGTAATGCAAGTTAGCTCAAACTTTTATTGACACAAAAGATTCCTCAAAATTGTTTGAGAATTTTGTATGTCTCATTTTTAAAAGAGAAACAAAATCAAGAAAGCAGAGATATTCCTTTTCCTAGAGGGAAATAACATTAGTTTGGGGAATCTCAGTTGGATCAAAATCATTCTCTTTTGCCATTTTTGAAAGCCTAAGCAAGCTCCTAGTTGCCAATATAGCCTTAGGATTGATATCATGCAAAGACCTTGCATACAAACTCCTACATGCTTCACCAGCTGCGTCAATTAGCTCCTTCTCCTTAAAGCTAGGACCCATTATCATACAATGACCCATAATCCTCAGAATTGGTTGCAACAATTCCCATGGCAGAGGAATCCTCCCCTCCTTAATACCATCATTTTCATTCTCATTATCATCTCCGTGTGGACTCGGCTCTTGACTCAATTCAGACTCAGTTTCAATTTCATTACCAATTTCATCTTCCTTATACATCTTCCCATCTTGACCAGCCCAAATTCTGCAAAACTCACAAAAATCGATCTTTGATCCAATGGGCATTTGGGAAATTTTACTGTAATACAATTCTAATGCCACTCCAACAATCCGAGCCCTCTTTGTGGACCGTACGGTTCCATGTGGTTCGAGGCTTGGAGATATGACGGCTAGATTGAGATTTGTAGCATTGTTGTTAATGGGTGCTTTTGATTCATGGTAGAGGCTTGGATGGGAGATGTCAGGAATATTGACGGTGATAGGTTGGCCGGCACGGGAGGTGGTTTCATGGGCATAAAGGGCTAAGAGAACGGCTTCGAATCCGGCAAGGGGTATGCGTTGGGTGACACGAGATAGGTAAAGGCCGGCGATGGTGGGTAAGAAGCGGAGGACAAGGAGTTGGAGGTCGGGTACACTGGATTGGAAGGTGTCGTAAAGCCAACGACAGAGGTTATTGTCGCCGGAACCGGAGTTGGGTTGGCGGAGGAGGGAGGAAATGTGGGAGGAGACGTCGGAGTCGTGGAGGAGAGATAGTGCGGGGTTGGCGGAAACAGAGAGGGAAGGAGGAAGAGAAGGAATTATAGAGGAGAGGGATTGAATGGCTGATTCGGTTTTGAAGTGGGAGGAATTTGAATTTGTTGGTGTGAACTCGGAGTTAGTGGTGACGGTGGTGGTTTCGGAGGAGACGGTGGTCGTGTCGTCGGACATTGGTTGAGAGAGAGAAAGGTTGTGGCTGGTGATCAAATTAGAAACGTTCGAGATTTTGCGGAACGGAGACCATTAAGTGAGGGAAAGAGGAGACAATTAAGGATGAAAAATAGGATCATTACTTTTGGGAAAAAATTATAAAATGACTTCTTCTTTTTTTAAATATAAATTTAAAATAAATTATTTTTAAAATTAATATGTAAAATTGACCAAATTTATCAATCACGCAACCATATTTGTCATATCAAAAAGAAAAAAAAATAAATAAATAAATAATAACTTTGTGACCTGTTTCTTACTTTTTTTTATTATTTTAAAAAAAAATAAAAATAATAGCTATTTATTTATTTTTATTTTCTCTCTTGTCTTTTTTTAATCTATATATTTTATAAGACAATAATTGATGAATTAATAATTTTTTCTTGATAAAACTATTTCTTGGTAAAACCTATATTCCCTTTATCAATGACTTAGTAAAAAATTACAAGGAATAAATGAATAAAACTTGTATTTATGGAAAAAAAATAAATATTAACTTCATGGGTTAAGCTCACGAAATTATGTCCATGAATTTATTTTTTAAAAATTTTTTTTTTGTAAAAGATATAAAATTTTTCTTTCTACCGAAAAAAAAAAGAAATTACAAAACAAATAACAGTAACTTCGTGAGTTGGGATCACGACATTACTGTTCATTTTTATTTTTTTGTGGTTATAATATTGGGATAAATTTTTCAAGATAAAAATAAAAAAATACCCCTAAAATTTTATCAAGATAAAAATAAAAAATACAAAAAAAAAAATAGTAACTACTCACGAAGTTACTATTCATATTTTTTTATTTTTTATTTTTTGAAAAATGATAAAAAAAATTTATCACTTAAAAAAAATACAACAAATGGACGGAAAAAAATAAAAAATAAAAAATAAATAGTAATTTTGTAAATTGGACTCACAAAGTTACTGTTTATCATTATTTTTTTTTATGTGACAACTCATCGATGAATTGACAAATTTGGTATATTTTCAATATTAATTTCAAAAGTGATCTATTTTAAATTTATGTTTTAAAAAATAGACCATTTGATTGTTTTTCCCTTACTTTTACCTAGTAACCAAAAAGGTGAAAGTAATACCACCGTGACTTTTTCATAAAATTTCAAGAATTTTGCATGGTATACCATTTGGTCATCAAAGTGACTTATCACTTATGGTAACACTAATTTTTACACAAAAGAAAAAAAGGTAAACGCTAATCAAAATTGGTTAAACCAGTTTTTAGTTTTACATTTAAACTATGGATTTAGTGCAGGACAATAATAATAATGTACAATCGTTGAGAGCTTGATCAAACTCAATTTCAGGCAGAAGAAAGAGAAGAGGAAAAATATGGCACAAACTTTTTTAGAAAAATCAAAATTTGCCTAAAATATCCATAACGGGTTGGTCCATTTCCTGCGCATCGAGAACTGATTTCCACCTCTGGCTCTCCTTCCGTTGCCATGATGCAATGGCCACTGAAAGATCAATGGCTGGTTGCTAAAGCGGTCACCAAGAGACCAAGTATGAGAAATGGCTGGGCACTAGCCTGAAAACAAATATTGCAAGCTTCAGAATGTTATTTCTTATCAATTGGCTTGAAATACTAGGTGGGGCAGGGTTAAACACTCTTCAGGAAGAAAGAAAGAGTTATCTGAAGGTCCTAATGTCATAAGAGCAGTTCAATTGACAAGTACCTTCCAATTAACCTCCCCGAGAAATAGATATTCACAACAAAGTAACAAACCAGTTGATGGTACACACAGTATTTAGCAACAGCGAGTAATTAAATTTGCTCAAGAAAATTATATTTAAGCTTAGGAGTTTAGAACTTTAGGCTAAAAGCACAAAGTGAAGATGCACCTGATATTTAACATCATACTTAACAGGATCTTTGAGGAAGTACTTGAACTGCAAGTAAAAATACCAGTGTCAGAAGCTATCATAATTTCAGCTGGACAAAACAGCTTAGTATGCATTATTTTTAGCTGCTCCAAATTGGTAGAGGAAAATTGTTACAAGTTAGAGAAAATATTTAAGATGATAACCTGGGATAAGGGGAAAAAAATAAAAAAGACGCTCTCAATATTCTGTGGTGAGCTTAATTTCCAATTTTGATATTACAGATGTTTACTTCTAACTTGCAAGAGCTTTACCTGAAAAACAACTTGTGGAATTATTAGGGCAAGTAAAGCCAGGGCATAGTACGGTTTACCGGCACCAAGAAGGTATCCTGCAACCATCAAAGCACACATCACTCAGCAAATTCCTTCCATAAGAACACTACTAGATATATCTTCTAAATTTTATTAACTGAATCTTTGGTTACTATACAGACAAGTTATATCTGCCTGATTCTCAAATTATATTCTGAAATCTTTTATTCTTTTTCTCCCAATTTCAAATGTTTGGCTTCAATTCTGACAGAAGTCAATTCCAATGTCTATAGGCCAGCGCAGTAAGATTTTCCAATTGTAATCTAGAATTATCTGTTATTACTGTTAAAGGGAACTGCACAAATAACACGAGTCACTACAACTTTCTCATTATTTGTATTCCAACTGTATTTCAAAAGGGTACTTATATGAGCATTGATAGGGTGCAGGAAATATTGGCAAAGCTACAATAAGATTGTCTTGCATTAGTTGGTTAAGGCTTGTGCGCCCATGAGTCACTGTCTAGTGGTTTTTACCCTTGGTTAGTTGTAAGTCATGGTCTTAGCAGACAAACGGTGTGTTCTTTCTAGGTTGACGTCTATATATGATATGCTATTCAGAGTTCTTAACAGGTTTGGGATACTGTAGTATTGCTGCCAGAGCCACCTAACAAGAGTACTATTACAGTTTCAGTCCTCCATTTCAATTATTCAAGAATTCTTGGTAAAATTTCCTTCATATTAATGGTATGTTGGATATCTTACATATATTGATCTTCCATTGCATGTTCAACATTCCGACTTTCATAACTTAACACGTCATAGAGTTAATAATAAGTGATATAGTAATTTCATAATTCATGGGAATTCTGCAGACAACCTAGGTAAAATATGTAAGAGAAATTTAATCTGGGTTTGACTTGGACAACAATTTGTGATAATTATCATAGAAGCCACTATATGCCTCCTGTTACTACTTTCATGTCTGAGACGGAGAACCATAATGCAAAGGAGACAGTGATAAGGCCAATTACTAGTTTCATGTATAACCTATCAAATCATTATCACTTGTCAGACATGCAATATCATTCGTAACCCTTGAGTCTTTAAGCTAGGGATCAGAAAAGTTTGTGCTTCTTAATTTTTGGCCCCTTTATGGAACTATGGATCCATGTTTCTTAATTGACAGTTAATTGAACACAGAAAGGTTATACTTAAAACAATCAGAAATTAGATAAAAACAATAAATATATTGGAAAGATTCTAGCAACAGGAAAAAGTATTGGGTGTATTTGTACCGGCAATAGATATCTGTGTAATGTCAATAGCACCGACACATATCCATTTAGCAGTTTCAGCACCAAATGCAACCGGAAGTGACTGTTCAAACAAAAAAGGTCACAATAGTACTTTTGGAGCATGCACACCTAAAAAAATCTTTGAGACAGCTAAATTTCAGATTGGAACAATGTAAAGGACAATAGAGGAGACCTGAAGTCCTAGAGCTTTATCTCCCTCAATACTTTTGAAGTCATTGACAATGGCAATGCCCAACTACAATGTAACATAGCAATTACCAATTAGTGAGTTGCCTGAACATCCAATGTAATGTATCGATATAGATTATATTACAAGCAACCATGTCATATTTGACATACCCCAGCTATGCTGTACAAGAGCGTGAGAACTATTATGTCTGGTGTAAGAGTCCCAAACAAAGCTTGACCAGCCCACCTATTGGTAACATAATCATCATGAACTAGTTATGCAACATGGTGAAAGTTCAGAAAATAGATTTTGCAAGTAAACCAAACTGAAAGATCGGATTCACCATAGGTTTTAATTGACGAGGAATTAGTAAAATACACTCAAGGAAAACAGTTATTAAGAAAAAACCATCCATCCTAAAAACTCCCTCATAGTGCTACCCCAAATCATTTTTTTCCTTTTAAGTTACTATCCAACATGCATTTCTTGGGAGAGTGCCACTGAGAACTAAAGAAAACTTTTTAATTTCTCAAGAAATTGTTCTGGTCAAAAGTCAAAACCCATCATACATCTCTTGTTGTTCATCATGTGCATCTTGTGAACAGCTTCAATGAGTCAATGGAAAAAAAAAAAAAAAAAGATTTTAACAAGATACTCAGCATCTATTTCCCTTAATTTACAAATGATAGCAAAGACTGGAGAAGAGGGAATCGCACCAAGGCAAAGCAATATAACTTGCTCCTAGGGCAAAATTTCCAATCCATCCATTTTGCTTTAGCTGCAAAACATGTTGAACTTAGTCAGCATTCAAGAAATATTTTGCGCATCATTGTCAGAAGTAGAATAGTTAACATGATGGAAAGTATGAAAAGAAAAAGAGGGGTGAAGAAAAACAGATGAACTACCTTCAAAGGAGGAGCAGAGTATATATAGGACAGCAAGGATCCTCCAAGAGCAAGGTAGAAAAGTGTAGGGAAATCATGCCCTGCCTATTTAAAACAAGGATTCAGGGCCCAGCCTTTGCAGTAATTTTTTTTTCTGTAGTTTAAAGAAGATTCACCCACTGTGTATTGTACCTACCCACAAATCTAACACACCAGCCAAGCTAAGGCCCCCCAGAAGCAACACCCAGATTTGTGTAATAACCTGTAGAAATTTTTTAGGTTAATTACAAATGAGATATGTGACTACAGTATATTCACAGATGAGTTACTACTAGTACATACCTCCTGCTCAGAAATTGCCCCTGAAGGAATTGGACGATATGGTTCATTAATTGCATCAATTTCTCGGTCATAGAAATCATTCATGGTCTGAAGAAAGAAATAGCCCAGAAAATCTCAAGTTTGTGTCAGTTAAGGTTCTCACTTAAGCTGGTAAAGCTTTACATCAATGAGAACTATACCTGAGTATAGCCTGTGAGACATGGACCAGACATAATCATGCATATAATTGATTTAGCAACATCCTCAAGATTCCAGTGGAAATTTCCTGCCACGTTAACAAAAATTGCAACAGAAGACTTAGCAAAAGTTGTATTAGACTACATGACTGTATAGCTATATAAATAAAGTTATAGGATGAAGCAGAAAAACTACAGATCACATTGTCAAACCGCTCAACTGAAAAGCTTAAGACACAAGGTCAGCTAATGGAAATTCAGTCTGTGTACATTGGATTTAGAGTTAGACCTTCTTGATTTTACTTAAGAACATCATTCCCCCAGTTTCAATAATCAGTCTATCTACTATGCATATCATATGTGGTCGGATAAATCTTCTTTTTATTTTTGGATACAGAAGTTTAATTTCTAAATGTTATTTATAAAAGCTTAATGTGTCAGCCATGTTACACCCTAATGATGGTACATTCACATGGATGCATTTTTATGTTAAAAAAATGTTAAGTAATTGTGGGGTCTGGGTGACTTCCTACTTCGCTAACATATTGATTTATATCGTTAATGATCTAATATAATGGCTTATCTAATCATTTATGTTTTAACACAAAAACAGCAACTCTACATGCAGCAAAGGATGCGCAATATGACCATCCTCAAACATGCACAATTGGAAGCTTTGTGCACAAGGAAGACCTTCTTGGTTATTGTTCTATAACCTCTGATCAATCGCAACCTTTGATTTTGCGTGGTATCCAATTAAAAATAGAAACTTCATTTTGAGTCATAAATATGGCTTTTATTTGAAAGGACAACCAATCTGAGAAGATATACTACATAAATTTTGAAGAAAAAAAAATTAAAATTGGATTTTAGACAGCCTGCATGGTTGCTCCTTTTCTACTCCAGTCTAAATAGAAAGATAAGCATAACTCCTCAACCCCAATCCACACGGGACACAGCAACTGGAAATGTATAGATTGAATTGTGGGAGAAGACTTTTCTTGAAGGTACATGATACTAACTTCATATTGCATAAAGAGTTACCTGAAGCAGCAGCACCACAAACTACGCCCCAAACCAATGGAGGCCAAGTAACAGGCTTTGTAAGTTGAAGACGGATCTTCCATTTATTCTGCACAATATGTGATACAGAATGAACTATAAGTACAGGTTTGGCATCCTTAATTGCTTATAGTTTTTTGATCATTTAATTTCTTTTTATAGAAAGTAATAATAAACAGCAAATTCCAATAGTTATTGGATAACACAGCAATTAGAAAGTAAAGTCAGATATAACTCTACTTTGTCAGATGATATAAATTTTTTTATTGAATTTAAGCAATTGACTCCCAGCTTAAGGGTGCCCAATATATCTTCTAAATTCATTAGTTATCAAATAGGGAATCCATAGCATGGCAGTCAAATGGAATATCATACTTGAGGCAGGTCGTAGTATAATTCCAGAACAATCCATTCCTACAAGATGTAGACCCACTATTTGAACAATAACAAACAAAAATCTCTGGCTCAATCCTTCAATCTTCATTTAGTCCTCACAAAGTCTAAGCAAAGAGAAGCCCATCCTGGAAAGTCACAATGTCCACTTGAAAAAGAGACATTACTTAATCTTGAATTCCAAGAGACAAGGAACCATCTCATAAAAGTAGGCCAGCACCAGTTCTGAAATATTTCAGGATCTAAATTCACTATCTGGTTTTCTTCCTGTCATATTGATTGTCATTTTGTCTTTGAGTTCAAGTTTAGAGGTTTTGTATTCAACTAGAGAGTTAACTTTTAGATACGGAATCACCATTTTTTATTCTCTATTAAAGCTTGTGTTCACTATGTGTATAGTGTAAAGATCAATTGACACCAGTCTTAATGTCAGATCTTCAATTCTTAAACCAATTTTAGACCCTTGATTAAGAGAGATGGGAGAAACCACATGATTCCACATTTCCATACCCCCTCCATCCTTCTTATCTCTCCATTTCTCGATCTAAACTATACTCGTCACTGGATCTCGTCCTTCCGTTGTGCCCAAAAGAAGACTTTGTAAGTTCGTTATCTGTTATTAACCAAGGAAAGAAAAAGAATAAAAAGAAGACCACTTAATATATTTTCTAGATTCACTCTTAAATTCCAACAAGCCTCTACTCCAAGTTGAATCCATTGTAACCAAACTACTGGGAAAATTACAAGTTACAAGATTTCAATGAATCTACTTCAAGAAACTGAGAATATTTCCAAGTGCCAAATTTTAAGTCAATAATGCACTTATCAAGTGCCAGATTTTCCTGCAACGCAATTGAATGTCCCTAACTTCTTGAGAATAAAACTTTCAAACGAATCAGAACATTTTTAGAAGGAAAGAAAACCAAGAAGAATTATTGCGGGACCCAAAGTCTATCACCATTGGATCAAATATTAGAAAGAGAAGACAGAGGTGAGAAAGACAAAAGAACAGAAAAAACTGGCAGCTAAGAGAGAACTCTTTCTGTGTGTTATATATAAGATTAAACATGCTTTAAAGACTAATGTAATCTTTAAATATTGCTTCTCAACACCCCTTATCATACATTACACACCAATTTCACGTTATTTAAGAGATTAATTTATGTACCAGCAATTTCATACACGTCAATAATCTGGTGTATGAGGTTGTAAAATCTCTTTTATTTTAAAATTGGAATTGGAATTTTGACAACCATGGTAATAGAAATATCCATGAGTCATAAGATACTTTGGAGGGAGATAAGTGGTCATTAAGGCATTGCATCCTGCATAGGCTAACCTACTTGATAGTTGATACTTGTCCATAGTCATAGTACCCTCAAATTATCAACTTAGCTTTATGTATTGTGATTTGTAATTGTAGTCCATCTCCGTATCAAACAAAACAAAAAAAATATCAACTTAGAGAAACAACAGTAAAGGCAGTCGAATCCCATTGACTATGATTGCTTTTTATTTCTCATTGAAATTTGCACATTTACTTTCTATTCTGAAATTAGAAGCAAAATTCTTTAATGATAAATACCGTTATTTGCACATAATATCCATTAAAAATGACATTTCCATATTGCGAGTTCTTTAATTGTGAATAAAAATGATTTTTTTTTTAATTGTGAATATTGTGAATGAAAAACATCCAATAAATTAGAAATTGGGTGAAAGAAAGAGAAAAAAGAGACTGTAAATAAATGACTCACCGTTTCTTGGGAAGCTCCCTTAATACCAAGAAGCTGGTTGAAGCTCGAACCACCAGCAGCCGGCGCCGTATCCGGGGGCCTGAGATTTAACTGCTCAACACGCATACACGGCAATTGAGCCGAACCCCAAACAGATGAAGTTTAAAGTGAAAGAATAACAAAATGCTAACTAAAACCAAAAATAAATCATAGAAGCTCACAAGACCTTCGTTTGTGTCGGTCTCCGCAGCTCTAATCGTTAATCTCCGCCCTGAAAAGATCACATAAACTCCAACTGTGTCAGAGAATAAAAGGCAATAGAAATCAAGAACCAAAATTTTGACGCCATTTGTTTGCTGAGAGATTATAGTGAGTATGATTAACATATTGAATATAGAAATATTAAATGTAAGCTGCTAAGCATAGGTGGAAATTTCTTTTTCCTTTTCAATTTCTCAGCAACCAAACAGAGTGTAAATGAGTCAACCTACTAGTAAATGAGTGAGAAATCGGTGAGAGAACTCGATGAGTTCGGATTCTACTAGCTTTGAAGTTCGATAATCTTATTGGCGAAGCTGTAATAGTATTTACTATAGACGCCATTGTAGCTGAGTTTTTGAAGCTTTCAGATGCTGGAGAGAAAGAGAGAGAGACACAGAGACGGGTTGAGCGGACAAATACAGAGTTTGGTTGTCCTTTTGGCGTAGTGATAACTTTTCTTAATAAAAGGAAAAAAAATAAATAAATATATATATATATATATATATATATATTATTTTAATAAAGGATGATGGAGATATTCTAAGGTACTGTCCATCGTTCCAAAATATGGGAACTTGTAAAACAAGCACAAAATTAGTGTAGGGTAATATGAATGTTGAGATAAATAATTTTACAGTATAAAACATAGAATATATAAGAAAGAGATATGTAAGAAAGATAACTGTCATATTTATTAATTTTGAGATATAACCATTTATTATGACTTAAATATATTCAAATCAAGGTTGGTAGGAATATGTTGTTAGAAAAAAATGACTTGATGTATATACAAAAAATTAAACAGAATAGATATAAATATAAAATTATATTATATGGAGGCAATGAGAATGATACGGTCGTTTTAAGAATATGATTCTGGACTCTAATAGCAAAGTTCACTGGTTGCAAGTCCCACCTCAACTTGGCCTATTTTATTAGTTGATAATGTAATTGTTGTCCGGTAACATATGAGAACTATTACCGTTTTTTATTATTTTTTATTTTTTATCAAAATTTAAATGATATTATTACAAATAATATCTTAGATCAATAAAAAAAAATTAATTTATCTAACCGAACTCAATTATTTTAATGTTTGAAACTTAGTTGATGATTCATGATATAATTTATAAGTGAATGATACCAATCGGAAATTTAATCGAACTGAGTTAATTTTTGCAAACAGGTACAAGTATTTCCCTTTATTAGCAAAGGGTTGTAACACTCTGCTTGTTGCGTACGTTTCACTACTTTTTATAAAAGTTGATTAGATATGGCTGCTACCTCGTGGAGAGATTTGATTATTAATTTCTAACTTTTGTATACCAGCACACATACGTTGAATTTTGGACAAACAGGTCTAATTTTTAATTTTTTTAGGTTATATAATATAATTTATAATTAAATAATCAAAATATAATAAGTCTAGAAACTAATTTTGTGTTTAACTCACTGGTCCATATCACCACTTCGGCCATTATCTGTACCATCTCTACACAAAAGGAATTCACTAATTGCACAAATTGAAATCAAATTTTAAAAATTTGATTTTACTCTGCACTCAAAAATATTATATATTTTAAATTTAAAAAATATCATATAAATTTAAAAATTATCTACACTTTAAAATTTTAAAAATATTATGAATTCTAAAATTTTAAAATATCATACACTATAATAAAAAAAATATATATCATACAATATAAATTTGAAAATTATTATACGTTTTAAATTTTAAATTTTAAATTTTAAAAATATCATACACTATAAATTTAAAAACTATCATAAACCCTAAATATAAAAAATATTATACACTCTACAATTAAAAATTATCATGCACTATAAATTTAAAAATTATTATATACTTTAAATTGAAAAACATTAAAAATATCATATACTGTAATAAAAAAATTATCATACACTATAAATTTAAAACTCATTATATATTTTAAATTTTAAAAATATCACATATTAAAAATTTTAAAATTATCATACATTTTAAATTTTAAAATTATCATAAACTTTAAATTTATAAAATATTACACACTATAAATTTATAAATTATCATATGCTTTAAAATTTATAAATATCATACACTTTAAATTTATAAATTATCATACAATTTAAATTATAAAAATAACATATGTTAAAATTTTCATACATTTTGAATTTTAAAAATATCATATTTTAAAATTTTCATACATTTTAAATTTTAAAAATTATCAAAATCTGTGGGACCATATTTTAAATTTTAAAAATTATCAAAATTTGCATTTAAAATTTTTAAAATTATCAAAATTCTTGGGGCACAGAGTGAAACCGAATTTTCAAAATTCGGTTTTAGTTTGTGCATGTGGTGGGCCTCTTTTGTGAAGGAATGATGTAGAGGGTGGGCCCAAGTGGTGACATAGGCTAGTAATTTGGACCTAAAAACTAGATTTTCAAAATCCCGTTTCTAGACTTACCCCATTTTAGTAATTTAACTATAAATCCTACCATATTGTCAAAAAATATTAGGAAGTAGACCCTTGTATCCAAAACCTCCACATGCGTTGCATTTGAATGTGTTTTTGGTAAAAATATATTTTTAATTATAATTGATTTTTATAATAAAAAATTATAATTAATAAAAAATATTATTATATATTAATATGAATAAATAAATTTAATTACAAATTCAAGGTATAATATAAAATTATAAAATATTTCTTTTAATTTATAAGATAAAAAATTAACTAAAAAAAATAATATTATAACAATAAAATTAGAGTGTACTTATTGCCATAGTCTATTAATCGGCTTAAATTTTTATTTTTAAAAATATTTTTATTTACTCTATTTAACTTATATTTTATTATTAAAATTAAAAATTCATCATTTATTTTGTTTCCCTACGTCTAATTTGTAAATGGGCTTATTAATTTTTTTTTTCACTAAATTACTTTTTCTACTTTTTAACTTCTTTCATATACATGTAGGCTTCCTTACCTCTAATAAATCTTCTTCTAGAACTCTACAATCACGTATTTTTCTTGTTACCACACCTGTATTATACATTTGAATCTTTTAAATATTTAAGTAAATTTTATTGGCTAACAAATAGTCTTTCTATTGTATTTTTTATGTTTTTTTAATTATCTGACTATGATAAAAATTTATCTGCTAATAAATAGTTTTTAATTTTTTATTATCTAAATGTGCTCAAAATTTTATATGCTAATAATTGTTTTTCATTTTAACAAAAAATATATATTATTTTTAATTAAAAAAATTATAAGAAAATGTAGAGAGAGATAATTATATGGAGTAAAATGAAAATAATTTTATATATATATATATTAGACTTTTAAAGTGAATTGAAAATAAATACCAAAGAAGTTGAAGAGTTTAGAAAAAATAGTCCAATAAAAAAAATTAAAAAACCTAATAAAAATCAGGCTAGAAAAAAATAAATAATAAATGATAAATTTCAAAAATTAATAACAAAAAATAATTTATACTCTTAACACATCCCCATAGCTTAACTCTAGTACATTTTTAATACTATTTATAGAAAAGAATTAACCAAGTAAATTTTATTAAATACTAACACAATTTTAATTAGTTATTTTACATATTATAAGTAACTCTTATCAATCGTTTTATATAATTTTAAATATATAATACTATTAACTATAATATAATAATTTTAAGTAAAAACAAAAAGGTATAGTTTAATTCCTTACCCATAAGTTTCAAGGCTGGCTCTTCTACGAACATCAATACAGTTCCAGAGTAAGACATAACTGGGCTCACTGAGTGTGCCCATGGGTCCTCTTTACAGGCTCCGTGAGCCCAAGACCAGCCCACTTAAAGCAAATCTCCACTATGTAATAAGGTTACACGTAGTAGCCCAAAATAAGTAAGCCTCTAAATTTGTCACGTTTTCATCAATTGGCAGACGGAGAATATATACAGACCACTTGCTCCACTAACCTTTTCTAGTTAAAAGGCATTTTTGGTTTTAGTCATCATTTTAAAGATGAAACATATGAAAAGCAAGGGTTGATTTTAATAAATCTAAAGCATGTTGTTGGGATTCCATTAAGAGATCTTATATACCTAATTAAATAGATATTAGGTAAGTTGGTATATTTATTCTAACGTGTAAACTGTTTGAGCATTCTTGACGTCGATACATTGAAATAAGAAGTTAGTGTTACAACACGTTATAGCCAGCCAATAAAGTTTTAATCAGTTAAACGATTAAAATATGCGTACTTGAGATTATGAGATTTTATATTTGATTTCATATCTATTGATGTGTGAATATTTTTCTATAATTATTATTATTTCTCTCACTTATATTTTTCTATAATTAAAATTGTACATGCATTAACTATTATTCTATACATATAATAATTATCATATTAATTATGAGAATATTGAATACTAAGACATGTCATATATACTATGGCATATGATACCTAAGAATATTCACTTAACGCCTCAACATTCTACATTCTCTCATTCCAAAAGCCTCTTGGAAGATATTATAATGCCCATGTTTAATTTAGCTTAGCTTTTAGAACATCTTTTGGATTTAAACATTTACCTACAACTATTTGGTAATATAGATTTTAGTTTTTGAGGTTTATCGAAAAGTATTTATAGACTTTTATAGTCTTAAAAACTAAAACTAGAAATAGATATTTTTCCAAATAAAAAAACAAAGGAAGCTCTAATAGATTTTGATAATTTTTTTTATTTAAACAAATATACCAATAATATTTATCATATTTCAACATATATCATTAGTCTAATTTGTGTACACAATCAAAATCTCTCAAATCACTAAAATTTTCTATCATTATTAAAAAAATAAAATAAAACATATATTTTCATTATTTAGATATCAAAATTAATTATATAATTTTTTTTGAAACAACTTGTTGTAAAAATGTTTCAAAACATACCATTTGTCCATTCATCTCATTAGTTAATATATATATTTTTTCAAAATAATAATAATAATAATTACAATCAAATATCATTTATAACTCACAACATTTTTATGTTAATTATTCAAACATTTTTTCAACTTTTTATATAACACTTTCAAACAGATCTACTTAAAAAAAAAATTTACTTACAATTTTTTTATACAATATAACTTAACCAAACAGAACTGAAAAATTACTTTACAATCTAAAACATTCAATTGTACTAATATGTTGTTCATATATATAATTAGCCTAAGTATCACATCAAGTCTTTGGAAGAGCACCTTTTTGCTAATAGAAGAACGATGCTCTACAGTCCACACCCACTATTCCTACAATATCCCACTAATCCAGGTAATCCTCTCTTTTTTTCTCTCATCGACACACTTTAGGCTACAATATTTTGGATTCTTGTGTTACAAAGGAATGTGATTCTTGACTCCACTAAACACACTTGCTTGCCTTCTGTACCATTGATGTCAGTTTTCAAAATCTCCAACATATTGATGATGCTAGGACAAATTGTCAATTGGCATCAAATCTCATCTTAGAAGGAATCAAGGAAATGGAATTTTAATAAGTAAAAGAAGACAATAATAAAACTCGTAAGACGTGATTTAAGTGATAAAATATATTTAAATTTAATGATAAATAATTTTAATAATATTAAAAATTGAAACTCGTAAAAAAATACGGATAATTATAAATCTCGAACTAGATAAAGTTTATAAATAAATAATATTAAAATACTAATAAAATTAAAACAATATAATCATAATAATGAATAGATCTCACACAAAATTGGTCATTAAATTTTTTACATAGACTCAAGTAAGATTTTTCTAATTCTTTGTTATTATATTATTTACCCCACTTATAAGATAGAATCAAAATCTGTCACAAACAGTAAAATTGTAAGAGAATTATCAGAAAAGCATCAAGGAGAAAGTATTTCTTTAATTAGATCTCATCAAACACCTTTATATCTAATATACTATCATTTGCCCATCTGTTACATCCACTATAATAACAAAAAACAATAAAACTTTGTCACTTTCTGAGTTATGATAGTCCTTTTTTAAAGTTAAAATAACAATAAATGGTATTAAATTCAAAGCCTAAACAAATTATGAAAAAGTAAAGGACGCACCACCACTAAGTTTTATAATTGTAGGGAAGTGTACAAAAGTTTTTTGTTTTTTATTGTTTCCTTAAGTGAAATTATGATTATGACCTTTTGATCCATTGAATTCAAGCCGTATGTAGATCTAACTATCTTTTTAGCATTAGCCAAACAGAGACACACATCCTCACCTCTATGGTGGTCCAAGAGTCCACAATAAATTTGGTTGTTTATGCTGATATTTTTTTTCGATGTAAAGTGGAGTTTGTACAAGTTATGATATCTTGAATGATTTATATCTTCAGATTTTGTAAATAAATTATTTTTTTAATTCGCATTTTAATTAATTATATAATTTAGAATGATTTTCAGTTGAATGGAATGCAAGTTATCCACATTAGGATTAAAAAATTAGTAAAATATTTACTCTTCACACACTTAGCTAAAAAGATTCTATTTCATGAAATCAATAAAGAAAACATATATTTCTAACTATTGGGCTAATCCCTTAAAAATTAATTTTTGTTAATTTGAATATTTTCTTATTGTAAATATTACAAAATAAGATACAAATATAATAGATGGTCTCTTAATTTAATTGATTAATACGAAAATATGACGGTATCTTGACCTCAGGTTAGATCTTTCTGTCTCTTTGTGTGAATTTGATAAAATATAATACTTAAAAGACAAAATTGACAAAAAATTAATACGGACATACCATATATGGTGCTAAATATATCTAAACCAAATCAACAATTTTTGTCTAAATTCTAGCAGTGTTAAGATGAGGACAGATATTAGAAACATATTACAAATTATGAGACGGAATTGATTAAAAAATTATTATTAAAAAAATATTAATAAAAATATAATATTCTAAAGGTATCATTTTTCGCTTTTTTTCTTCTTCTTACTTTTTTGACTATTTCTCTTTCAAAAAGTCATGAGAGGAAGTAACTCTCCCGGGCGTGAAGTATTTCTTTATTGGTATTTGAAGTCAAGTTGCAAACCCTTATTTATGTTTATACTTCACCAAGCATCTATTTGATACTCGATCACCATTCTCTTTTTTTTTTTTTTTTTCACCTGCATATGCCTTCTCTACAATAATTTTGTTTCACACCTAAGTACCTCAGGAAAACAATAACTATTCAAAAACGGGCATTTTATCCAATAACCACAAGACATTTTCTGAAAGTTCTTTTACATGTTTATATATCTAGATATTACAATAGAAATACGTGAGATATTTTATTTTTTAACTGTTATGTGTGTCTGGATCCGATTTAATCAAAAGAAAGCTAAAAAAATGATTTATTTGAATATCGAAGAACTCATATTTATTCATTATTCTTCTATAAAACAAAAGAATATTTTGGTTTATATACCCATTTTCCCTTTTCAGAATGATTGCTTAAAAATAGTGTTTGGATTTTCTCATCCTATTATATGTGAGAATCGAATTCATCACCTTGCTTATTAGGTTCTTACTTAAAAAATAATATTAAGATGAGGCACAAAATTTGGCATAGGCGCATATTACTAAACTCTATTTTCTCACAATTATTAGATGTGAGGAATTAAATTTTAAAAAATATGCTCAAGTAGTTTAACTCATTAACATTATTAATTAAATTAAAGTTGTAAACAGATTTCGAATTCAAATCTTAGTAATTGAATTGAAGAATTAAAAAAAATTTGGTTTCTTCTCCAACCCCTTCCAACAAATCCCATTGAGTCTCTCTACGTTTGTAATAAATAAAAATGTACTACTTTTTGCAGAACTTATTACTTATCTAATTACAATTTTGTTTGAACCGACCAAAGCATATATGAGACAAAAAAATGTGATATTAATTAAAAGGTATTCATTTATAAATAAAAAAAATGTAAATAGAAAATATTGGAGCTACATATCACTTTGAAAGAGGCTTGTGGAGTGTATAATGCTTTTAAAAGGGGAAAAAAAATAATCTAAGAACTCCTTTGCGGGAGTTGGATCCTTTAAAATTTTTGTAAATTCTACCAAGTAGAATTCTCTTAATATTTACTAATAACTCTTTTAAAATAAAATTAGGACTTAAATTAGAATTAGAATTAGTATTAGGGTTAGAATTAAAGTTAAACTTGGACTTAAATTTAAACTTAAGTTTATACTTAAGTTCAGACTTAGAATTAGGTTTAAAATTTGGATTAGAAATAGGGTATATTTTATACATAATATTTGATTTATTATTGAACAAAATAATAAAATTTAAAATTAAATTGTTTGATAGAATTATTAAAAAAATTTAAAAAAACCAGACCCTATTTTGAAGAGTCAAGTGCCACAAAATTAATAGGTCCTCATTATATTATTATTTGAACAACACTTCAAATTATGAGGCAATAAAAATGTCAGAAGCTTTAAATTATCATACCAACACAAACGTCCTAGAAATTAAGGATTTTTTTTTTTTTTGGAATTAAAAGTCTAAATGGTTTAAAATTAATTGAGATTTTCAACTAGAAGTCAGGTTGAAATCCAACTATATCACGGGAGAGTTTAATTTTAGAGTCAATTGCACTTTATCATCATGAATTATCACCTGTTTTGCAATAACTCTTATAAATTATCGAATTAGATACATAACCCTCTTATTTGAATCATAATTAAGAAATAATCATCACTGATCTAAATTAGTCATTAAACCTAACAAATTAACTCATAAAAGACTAAATTGCCATCATTGCAATTTTTTTATTTTATTTTTTCACTTTGTATCTCTTGCTTTTTTATATATATTTTTTTTCTTCTATAAATTAAAATCTCTATATTTATTCAAAACAATGATAAGAAAATAAAGTTTTGATGAAAAATATTATCATTAAAATATAAAATTAAAACAACAACTTGTATAATTTCTAGAAGTGAGAAAAATAATATTAGTAAATTTATTAATAATTTGAATATTATGAAAAGAATATAAAAATTATGAATGTTTCAAATATTATTTATGTTTGCTAAAAATGAATCAATATAAAAAATTTAGTTTCATAGAAAATGAAAAGAAAAAGATATAAAAAGGAGAAAATATTAAAAACAAAAAATTATAATAAGGTAATTTAGTCTTTTATGAGTTAATTTGTTAGATTTAATGTCTAATTTATATGAGTAGTGATTATTAGTTAATCATGACTCAAATAAGGGGATTATATATCTAATTCAATAATTAATGCTGTTATTACAAAACACTTGATAATTCATAAAAATAAAATGTAATTGACCCTGAATTGTATTAATATAACTGGCCCTTCAACAAACCAAAAAAAAGTCAAGGAAGAGTTACCCCTCACCAATTGGACTAAGCATCTCAATTCCACACAATTTTTTGGAAAGAAATTGATACAACTAGTTTTGATGCCTTTGAAGGTTGTTTGTCTTATTAAAGCGATAGTACTTTCCACACTCCGTGAATGTAAGTTTTTTGAAATCAACTAATGAAATGTCAGTTTTTAAAAGTGAAAGATTGAATTATGCTTTTCACTTAAGACGAGGGATTTATGAGAAGGATAGAAAGAAAAATACGTCCGGTTATATTTTATAAGCTCAATGGAATTTTTACGAACAAAAAAGCAAAATGAGTTGTTTGAGTGTGGATGCTTGGAGAAAATAATTATCTTATATATGATCAAGATAAGTGTTTATCATAACTAAGATTTTGGGCATCTTTGCAAATGATTTTTTTGTTTGCAATGTATCTTAGAAAAATAACCTAATGCTTTTGTCAAGTTAATTTTTTTGCTTAATTACCAAATTTTATTAATATTTAGCGATCATGTATATACTGATTAGCTTATAAACCATCACATTTTTAATTGAATCAAAGATATAATATTTATACCAAAATTAGAAAATTAAAAGAATTTTATTTTTCATGTCAATCTATAAAATCAATGGAAGAAGACCAAGGTACCAACTCCACTATTATTGAAATATCCTCTATTTTATGTCAAAGAATGCCAAATAATTTAATAACTAGATGAATAAGTCTAACATCAAAATGTCTTCTATTGTTTTGAAATTGGACACAAGAGTTGACCTGGACAAGTGCTCGGGTCTCAGATCACCGAGTCAACCATATTAAATATTTTAATATAAATAAATATATATATGTATAGTATTACATATAATAAATTTTTTATTTATTTTTTGGTAATAATGACATATAATAAATTAATGTCAAATAATAAATAAAAAATAATGAATAAGAAAAGTATAAACGAAAATTACAAGAAAATGAAAATATTCTTTTACTAACTTATTTTATTTAATTATTGTATATTCAAACTAGATTTTGACATTATATTTAAGGCGTTTTGGTCATCCGGGTCGGCCAACAGGCTGGGTCAATTCAAATTATCACAGGTCAATCCCTATTTCGAGTTTTTAGCTTAATTTAAAATAATACTCAACTCATAGACGTTCAATCGGCCGGATCAGGCCACTTTAACATTAACATGTGGTGTGCACTATACATCAGTTGGCATATTTTTCATACGGAAGCATGGATAACGAAAATGACATTACACGAATCATGAATTACCTCCTCTGTCCGATTCCCAATCCTAACCTATTCCTATTGGCTATTGGCTATTGGCCTTTGCACCAACACTAGTATACATCTTTATCGCCACGTGTTCCACCTTCCACCCTTTCTATTAATTAACTACTACATTAATTAGAGGAATTAATAATAATTAATCTAAAAAGTAAAAACAGGAAAACTCGTAAAAAATAAAAGGGCAGCAAGCACTGAACTTTTTTTTTTTGGTTTTTTTAAGTAGTTCTAATTTTTAACCTTAAAGATTCTGAATAATATTTTATTTAAATTCATTATTGTCAAAAATCTTACCACCATTAATTTAGAAGCAAACATATGAAAAATAAGTGCCTCACAAGTGACATTTTCAATATGTGATACGGACCTATCAGTTAAAAACTATACACATCAAACTAAATAAGAATTTTATTTATTATTAATATTGTCTTTATTTACTTTTTTTTATGACTATTTTATAATGTTGTATGGTTCCATAAAGCTCTAATAACCAGCCACAGCTTAGCCTATTTGATATTTTATCAAATTTTAGATTGTTCTCCTTCACTAATTGTGAGTTCAAATCCTAATCTCCTGATGTAATTAAAAAAAAAAATACAATAGGTAATATATAATTTTGAATTGACCAACAACTTTTAAGCAAGTATTGTGGACAATTAATTATTCTACAGTAATGTTCAAATTAACCGTTATAGAATTTAAGTAAATTATTTCGTGAAGTCTGTAATTAAAATTTCGGTTTTAAGTCAAATTTTAACCTATCAATTAATATTACAATTACTTGATAGATTTTAAAATGTTTGATATATTATTTGTTATCGACATATAGAATAGGATATGCTTCATCAAATTGTGTCATCAAGAACAATTGTGGTATAGTGCTACAACCATCATATAACAATTAGATTCTAAATGAAAATTTTAAGGACAATATCAAACTTTAGTGAACATTTTGGACAAAAATTAATAATTTTGTCATTTTCCCACGGCAAAAAAGAAGAAAAAAATAGCGAACATTAATATTTCACAAAAAAAGAGAGTAAAAAGACAGAGTAGGAGTGGTGGGGGAAAAGTGAAAACACCCTCCTGGCATCGCTGCTTATAAATACTGGAGCGAACCTGGTTTGTTTAGGAGTTCACTCTTGTTTTCTTCCTCTTGGACTGTTAAGTAGGGTTTATCTCTCTCTATCTCTGTCGTTCACTCAATAAACCATTTTTGTCTTTTGTGCTGTAGAGTGAGAAACAGCTTGAGAGAGATAGAGGAAGGTAGAAGTTAGGGATTCATGGATGCGTATTCGTTGCATTTAGCTGTAGCGGCTCTTGTTGGAGCATCAGTGGTGGCGGTGTCCGCTTATTATATGCACAGGAAAACCTTGACTCAGTTGCTGGAGTTTGCGAAAACGATAGAGAGAGATGATGTCTCGGACGGCGATTCTCCGCATCATTTGAAGAAGCGTCGTGGTCATGGGAGAAGAAAGGGAAATGGATGTTATCGGAGGGCCTTTGCGTCTTTGCCGGATGTTACCACTATCCATGCTGGCATGGACGGGGAGGAAAAGCGAAATGGCCCATTGCAGGTAGATGGTATTCCGCCTGGGTTGCCGAGGCTTCATACTCTTCCTGAAGGTATGGCTTTGTTGGACTTGTCGCTTGAAATAATAAAGTTGGCTGAATTTCATCGATGGTTTATAATCACATAATCCTTTTATGTAGTCGACTTAAAGCTAATTTGGATAAGTAATTTTTCAACTACTAATTCCTTCAAAGATTTTTTGGTTTCTTCTCCAAGTTTGTTGAGGATTTTAGGATGATCAGTTACTTCTTGAATATCTTCACTAAATGGAATTCACTAGTCTTTGATAGCCAGGTAGCAACTTAGTTGAAAAATAAAATAAACAGGAAAAACACGATTATTTGTTATGTATTCATAAGGAATTTGTCACTGATGATGAAAATGACTTTTTGTTTGAAACAAAGCAAGCACAATTTTGGTGGTGCCTGTGTTTTTTTTTTTTTCCTCTGCTGCTTTCATCCTCTAAGGACCTCAAGAGTACAATTGGTTGGGGAACCATCACAATTGACCTTGGAAATTGTGAATAGCACATGTTTAAGTTAACGTCTTGCTTGCTTTCTTTCTACTACTCTTTTTCTTTTTATCTATTACACACATGCATGTGCACATTCTTCGGTGGAAGGAGTCAGTGCCAGTGCGTTTACTGATGAGAACATAAATCTTCTGTTTCAGGTAAATCTGCTTCTCATGTTAGTTCAGCAAAGAGGACTCTTTTTAGACCAACTTCTCCCAAGTCTCCTGTTGCAAGTGCTAGTGCCTTTGAGAGTGTAGAGGGATCAGACGATGAAGACAATATGATGGACAGTGCTAAAATAGACACTACATATCTGCATACCAATGGCAATGCTGTAAGTATATTATAAACACTTTCTAGAGCAGTTAACACTAAGTAACAAGAAACTCTCTCTCCCGCTCTCTCTCTCTGCACCCTCCCCCTTCACCAGTTTTCTCAGATAGACAGATACTGTACATGATAGAGACTTATGATACATATAGTTATTCACAAATGCAGTGTTTTACATGCATAATAAAGTACTCTTCAGTAAAAGTAAAACCTCACTCGTGTGCAGGGGCCAGAGTCCAAGAACCTATATGAGAATTTACCTGATCATATCAATGCTAATGGAGAGCAAATGCCAGTACCTGCTTCAAATATGATCCGTTCCCATAGTGTATCAGGTGACCTGCATGGTGTTCAGCCTGACCCTATTGCAGCTGATATTCTGAGGAAAGAGCCGGAGCAAGAAACTTTTACACGACTAAAAATTACTCCTAATGGTATTGATTTCTACTCATATATCTCTTACAAGCATGTTATTTTTGTGCTGTTTTTTGATTGCATAATGTTTCATATTAGTTACGTTTTGGTTTTCTCATCCTTGAACTATAGTTAACTTTTCTCATGTGCTTCTCCTGCAAATTAGTGCGATTTTGTTAATACTTTTGCCAACTTACCTGATGATTTTTATCTGTTCAGAGATACCATCACCTGATGAAGTGGAAGTCTATGTAGTTCTTCAAGAGTGCCTTGAAATGCGAAAAAGATACGTGTTTAAGGAGGCAGTTGCTCCATGGGAAAAAGAAATTATAACTGACCCTAGTACCCCGAAGCCAAATCCCGACCCGTTTTTTTATGCCCCTGAAGGGAAGTCTGATGTGAGTTTGTACTTTTAATTCTTGAACTGGTATTTGTTATACAACAGACTGGGTTTTGCATCCTAGCTTTCCCATTTATTTATTTTGGCTATTAATATGCTCTAATGTGCTGCAGCATTACTTTAAAATGCAAGATGGGGTTATTCATGTCTATCGAAATAAAAATTGTAAGTGACAAAGAAGTTCCATTGCCGATACACTTTTTCTTATCATTTTTATTTGTGAACCCCTGTTTCCCTCTTGGATATGCATTCAAGTTTATCTGCTTTTTGCAGCGGACGAAGAACTCTTCCCTGTTGCTGATGCAACTACCTTTTTCACTGACCTTCATCACATACTTAGAGTCATAGCAGTTGGGAATATCAGAACATTATGCCATCACCGACTTAATCTTCTAGAACAAGTAAGTAGATACTATGGATGATTATAATTCATAATGCAGCCTATGAGCTTATTCTCTTACAAACAGTAATGTGCTGGTATGTTGAATTTTGTATGGATTCAGAAATTCAATCTTCATTTGATGCTTAATGCGGATAGGGAATTTCTAGCTCAGAAGAGTGCTCCACATCGAGACTTCTATAATGTCAGGAAAGTTGATACGCATGTCCATCACTCAGCATGCATGAATCAGAAACATCTTTTAAGGTTTATAAAGTCAAAGCTGAGGAAAGAGCCGGACGAGGTAATAGTTTTAATATGTTTGTGGATGAATTGTCAATTTCTTTTCTCTGCTTCATTCATAAATGTTAAATATCCTTTCTAAGACATAATTGTTTTCATACAAGTAACAGCACTTAATAAATATAAGCGAAGTCCTAATAGAAAAGGATAAAAAAGAAAATAAAACACAAGCAAGCTAGTGGATATTGCAAATTGGGATAAACTTGGACGAGCACTTTGACTATTAGCCTTACTTTAAGATAGAAATAAGTTAAAGGATCTATTGTTTTTGAAAAACCAGGTTGCTTGTGAGAGAAGACCTTTTGGATCCAAAAGCACCTCTGTCCCGTGTAAAAAAGAAAAAAGAAAAAAAAAAGATGGAGGGTGTGATCATTGGTGCTATACCTTTTGGATGCACGTGTCGTTTATCAATAGCCAACAAAACACATTTTCAATTTGTCACTAGGGAGATGAAATCATGAAACTAAAGTTGATTTTCATATTATGTTTTACATTTACACAAAATGGGTATGCTGTATGGAGAAGTATATTAGAAGAGATCTAATCAAAATACTAAGGACTATAATTTAATTACTATTCGTACTTTCTTCCTCAGTTGATATACAGATCTTTATTGAAGAATGTCAGTGATATGATATGAATGAGTTATTTCCCATATATTACATGGACACTCTCATTTCTACACATACTGGCACCAACATGCATAGGTCTGTGTATATGAGTGCCTTTTATTTTATACTTTTTCCAGATTCTTAACAGAATTTCATAAAGTGGGTGATGGGAGTTGAAAAGCTAGTTATGTGTGTGGTTTGAGTCATTTGCCTAGTCCAGAAATAACACTTGTCTTTATATGTGTGTGTGTGTGGCGAGGGGGTGGAGGAATTAGTGTTAGGTTTATAGATTTTATTTAACTTTAATTCTGAAATATGCTGTATGGCTTCTGTAACAGTACTATATATAGATAGATATAGCCACACACTCACGCTTGAATTGAACAATTTAGTTTCCTATTATGTTCAAAAGATTCATGTTAGAGCCACTTAGATTAAATAAGAACTGTAAATGCCCATTGAGTGAGAGGGAACATAAAGGGATTGTAAGTATGACATCAATTATATATATTATCTTCTTGTTGATTTTGATGACAGATGAGATATGTGGGTCTTCCTTTCTAATTATTATTTTTGGTTATCTTTCATGTGCAAAAGGATATGTATTAGATATTCATTGAAGCGTTGGGGTTTATTGAATTTTTTTCCAGGTTGTAATATTTCGTGATGGAACATATCTGACCTTGAGAGAAGTTTTTGAGAGCCTGGATTTGACTGGGTATGAGCTTCATATGAGAATTTTCACTACCATTATTCGAATTGGCTGATCTATGTTAAGATGCATTATTAACATATTTCTGTTTGAACAGGAATGACCTCAACGTTGACCTTTTAGATGTTCATGCAGACAAAAGTACATTTCATCGCTTTGATAAGTTCAATCTTAAGTACAACCCTTGTGGTCAAAGTAGGCTTAGGGAGATTTTCCTGAAGCAGGATAATCTTATTCAAGGTACATTTATTTTCATAAATACCAACAGCATGCAATGCCATATATGTTCTCCTAACCACACTGGTAGAATTGGATTTTCTATTTTGTGATTCTACTGTATGGAAGTTTCAACAAAAATTAAACAATTCTAAATAATGTTTTTAGGCACTTTGTTTGCTGCACTGGCATGTACTATTCTATCCATCTGATGTAAACGCTATTAGTAATAATGTCTGGAAAATGATCCATTTAAAATGTAACATGATGAGGAAACAGAGGACCAGGTTCCTTTATATAAGAAAAGAAATTAAAGAGAGAGAAGAAATATTTGAAAGCTTTAGTTTCAAATTCTAAATTGCCTAGCCATTGTTGCTTATGCCACGATCTCGATCATTTCGTTTAATATAGAGAACCATTTTCTGAGGTTATACTGTTTTCTTGCAATGATTAGGTCGCTTCCTTGGTGAACTGACAAAACAAGTGTTTTCTGATCTCGGCGCAAGTAAATATCAGGTGATTCCTCAGTCATACTTGGAGACTTATACCCCTCCTTTTCAGATTGTTGGTCAGCTAGATTAATTCTTATTTCAAACTTTGTCTAATTGCAAGACAAAGTTAAGGTGATAGTAGATGGTATATTGAGGTCATTTGGGGGGATCTAAATGGTAAAGCTAGTTTTGTGAGGCCAACTTATTGAGTCGATCAATTATGCTTTTGTGTCAGGTGATTGGTGTTTATTAGGCCTTTTCACTAATATATAGTTAGCATGCTCATCTATCACAACTCTTAAGATTTCCATGTTTTTGTAAAGGCATTTCAAATTGAATTGAGGTTCACAACTATACCTATTTTACATTTTAAGTTTGAAATATTTATTAAATTGTCTTATATACATATAGTTGAGAACTGTTGCATCTTTTACATTTAATATAGATCCATTTTCAAAATATTTTAGTATTTGGGTTGTCTGTACTTGATAATTAATTTATTATTTTTTCATTTGCTTCTTATGTGGGTCTATATGCTATCTACTTCTCATCCATGCTTTTATATGCTGCCTCTGTATAAAAAGCTTATATTTATGACTTTCATATGTGCTCCTTTTTCTTTTGCAGATGGCTGAATATAGAATTTCAATTTATGGTAGGAAGCAAAGTGAGTGGGACCAACTAGCCAGTTGGATAGTGAATAATGATTTGTACAGCGAGAATGTTGTTTGGTTGATTCAGGTATTCTTTAAATTCTTTCTAAAATCACATCTTATTTTTGTTTATTATACCGGAATTATAGATAAGGATTCCTTTAGTTTTTAGATTGTATCTGAATGACCAGTCACCATCTCTTCCTCCTCCCCCCCACACACACAACAAAGAAAAGAAATTGAAAAAAAAATGCAAGCATCTATGAATGGTTCTGCCATATTTGTTTGTACTTTGGCGTAAGCTTTTGAGGGTTACTGTCTAACCATGGTCTTTTTCTAACCTGATTTTTGGGATATTATTTTCTTGATGCAAAACTGGGGCTTTTGCCGTCACCTTTTTCTTCTGTTGAGATTGTCGATAGTTGTTAATTTTGTTGGGTCTTGCATATTATTTGTCTTTTTCAGCTTCCACGTTTGTACAATATATACAAAGAGATGGGAATCGTGACATCATTCCAGAACATTCTTGACAATATCTTCATTCCACTGTTCGAGGTTACAGTTGATCCTGATTCACATCCTCAGTTGCATGTTTTCTTGAAACAGGTGAGCTATATTTATGTTTATAAAACCACTTTTTTACTCCACAGATGCATAGTGAAATGTTATTTGATTGATTAAATATAGAAGACTGCACTGGAGTGTAAATACTAGAGTAGTTGACTAACACCAAGGCACAATTACTTCCATATGTCTTGATTTGCTTGGAACCTCCCAAGTTTTTTTATATGGTTTATCTATTTTGAAATTTATTTGAGCAATTGAATGGGTAATAAAGATCAGTGATTCTTTTACTTCTGACAATCATTTAGGTTTTCCAAGAAAAACCTAATCGCTGGTTCTGAATCATTTCCCCTGGGGTAATTAAAACTTGAAGTTTGAATATATGTTGCATCATCTCCTGTCCTTGGGACAAGAGTTTGCTTGCTCCTTAAAAGACTCAGAACCTTCTTTTGTTCTATAATTTAATGTAAGCCTTTATCAGTTATCATAGAGCCTTCTTTAACGGATCTAAATGTGGTAGTACAGGGATAAAATATATTCTCAACTCAACTAAATTTTAAATCTCAAACTAGTTGGGTCAGCTATATAAATCGTTTTTCGTCATTCACATCGATCCAAGACATCATTTTCACACTTATTATTTGCACCAAGTCACATTTCCTAACTACTATGTCCATTGACCTACGTTGGATATGCCCACTCCAAATCAACATAAGCGGCTCTCTCTCTTATTCCTCTCTTTATTCCTCAATTTTACCACCATCTGAACATCATTATTTGTTATTTCCCTTATAATCTTTCATATAACATGTCCTAACATGCCATGTTTATAAAGAATCAAATTCAATTACTCTTATCAGCAAAAAGAGAACTTGCCCTTTTCAGCCTAATCTCACTTGTAAAATCCAACTGGTCATGAAATACATAGCCCTCTAAATATATAAAATATCTTATTGAATTCATCAAGTAAACTGTGCCTTGCGACAGCATGAGTCATCAACTGTTTTCTGAACAATGGATCTCTCTCTCTCTCTCTCTCTCTCTCTCTTTATACATATGTGTATATATATATAATCTTGCATGTTCCATATGGTATAATCTTGTATGAAATTGTGACAGTTCTTCATGATTTAAGTAGGTTATGCTTTATTGCTTCTTTACTGACTTTATTCCCTTCCGATATGTCTTAGAGCCATGATATCTGACTAACTATATGATTATAATTTAGGTTGTTGGGTTGGATTTGGTGGATGATGAGAGCAAGCCTGAACGACGGCCAACAAAACACATGCCGACACCTGCTCAGTGGACAAACATATTCAATCCGGCATTTTCGTACTATGTGTATTACTGTTATGCAAACCTCTACACCTTAAACAAGGTCTCCACTGCTTTGACAACAAGCTTATCTTCATTTCACTTTTTCAGTACTTCCCTCCACCCTCACCCACACCCACAAGAAAAAAAGATGACTAGTCTTTTCTTTCTTCGTTCAAATTAGAAATAGAAAGAATGGAAAAGAGAAAAGCTCTTGACTGGGTTGATCTATTACTAATCCCATGGTAAACTGCATAGTTTAGATATTTCTTAGTTTTTTCTTATTGCTTTAGTTGCAATTGCTTCTCTCAGTAGTTCTGTTTGCTGAGAATTGCTGGTTGTTGTTTCTACTTACATTACTTGCTTCTTTTCCTCACTTGAATGAGTATATCTCTCACATGCTTTGTCCATTTTCTTTGCTATCTTCATACCCATAATAGGTTTCTAGGTGCTCTCATTTGATTTTGATAAACTGAATGTTGACCTATTAGATGTTATTTCTCAGCTTCGTGAATCTAAGGGAATGACAACAATCAAATTCCGTCCACATTCTGGAGAGGTACATGTTAAAGTGGTTGTATTTATTTTGTTCAGCCATGTTACATGGGTACCTAATGCATGTTAATATATGCAGGCTGGTGACATTGACCACCTTGCTGCAACGTTTCTCACATGTCATAACATTGCACATGGAATCAACTTGAGAAAATCTCCTGTACTTCAATATTTATATTATCTAGCTCAAGTAAGGACCCTCTTCAATTGTTGCTATCCTGACTATCTGATGTAAGTTGTAACTAATTGGTGGTGGTGAATGGCTGGTTATCAGATTGGGCTGGCAATGTCTCCTCTAAGCAACAACTCCTTATTTCTAGATTACCACCGAAATCCTTTCCCAGTGTTTTTCTTACGGGGTCTGAATGTGTCACTTTCTACTGATGATCCACTTCAAATTCATTTGACAAAAGAACCACTGGTGGAAGAATACAGTATAGCCGCTTCTGTGAGTTCTCTTTCACCCTGTCTCTGAATATTATGTGCAATTTTTGGTGATGACCAAAGTTAAATCATCCCTCTACAGGTGTGGAAATTGAGCTCATGCGATTTATGTGAGATTGCCCGTAACTCAGTTTACCAATCAGGTTTCTCACATGCCCTCAAGGTACAGATTATTAATCATGACTCAATTCTTTTGGGCAGAGTGGTAGCTGAACTCATAACTTTTCCAGTTGCCAATATACTTCATGGATGCTATTTCATTTAAAAAATGTACATTGTAGTATGTTTATCTTCTTGAAATAAAAAGAGAACATACTTTAAAAGGAAAAGAAAAACGTGAGTTGACTGACATATTTTTAACAATGGTAACACCTGTCACTGGATTGCTAAGACTTACCAATCCGAGGAACCATATTGCAAAATTCTGAAGTTCATTCAATATGAATGACACGACATGCTTATGTGGGTCAAATTGACTAGCATGGAAAATATCAAGATGGTTATTTTTTTTTTTCCTTTAGGAGTGCTTGTTACTCTTGATTGAGCATTAAGGGGTTCAAAAGCAACCTGTTGGCATAGAGTAGTTGACTGGGCTTTTACGCAATAGGAAACCTTATGCTATTATAAGCTTACATGGTTTTTATCCAGCACTACTAAACATCTGTTACAATCTCAATATTGTCATGTGAACTGTATGTGTGTGCTTTTATTTTCGTAGAACATTGTTGATTATATTTATGCAATATGCTGTACCTGAGTGTTTAACATTCTTGTTTCAGTCTCATTGGATAGGAAAAGGATATTACAAGAGGGGACCAGATGGAAATGATATTCAGAAGACAAATGTTCCTCATATCCGGTTGGAATTCCGTGACACGGTAGGATTTTAGTTATGGTTGCATTTCATACTTTGCACTACCCTCAGTTCTTCACACATTATGATCCAGTAAAACTAGAGATTAAGTGGAGGCACTCAATGTCATTGCTGTGTACTCTTACAGATATGGAGAGATGAAATGCAACTGGTTTATTTGGGAAAAGCCAACATCCCTGAGGATGTGGACAAGTAATATGCTGGAGGCATGGGCTTCATCCATAATTGCAATATTCATATAATGCAGAGGTACTTATTTCTACATCTTTTATGCAATGGATTCATGTATTGGCAATTTGGAATTTTTTGTAAGAGTCAGTGAGACTAATTCTATTGCAGGGGACGGAGTTACTATTACACATTTTGACCTCATTTTCTCATCCAGCTTGAAAGAGATAATATACTACCGAAAAAGGCCAGCTCAGAATAGGCTTTGGCACACACCAGATGCTGACAGAAGTTGAGCTACGGTTTGAGGACAATGTAGACCACCAGATAGATGATAGATAATATAGATGAAGGAATAGACATGATCAGAGATCAAGTATGGAGCGGGGCCTTACAGCCACAAGGCCAACATAGCCCCTGGGAAAATAATTGTAGTGATTCCTCGTATTGATTTTAGCGTAGGGTTAAAATCAATAGGATGAATGCAACATGTATATCAGACTGTACTTTACTGTTGCAGTCTAGCTATATGTAGATGATACATATAATTCTTATCCTTTTCAAGGAGAGGAAAATGCTCTATTTCTTGACAGACTCCTACATTGCCCGCGTTAAGTTGGTTCTGTTGGAATTAGTGGACCATAAATTCTCATACAAAGTACTCTAGCATACATTTTAATAGATCTGTCTGTCACTTTCATCAGTTCTTTGCACGACTAGGCAGAAATGGAATCCCGAATAGCTGGTGCGATGTAGTCTAACTGCCAAATTGGTCCAACACTACCCTGTTTTGTCCTAGTGCACTTTAGTTATTTTCATTTGGAAGTTATGACTTGCATCAATGTGACAAATCTGGCTTTGCAACAATTTTGTGTTTTGCGGTTGTAGCTGCTTCCTGCATGGACTGGCAACTAGGGTAGAATAGATCAAGAACTGTTGTCTAATAAGTTAGAAATGGAAGATTAGGCTTAGTTTAGTGTATAATATAATATATTTGGAGGATGTAAAGGTCAACCTAAAATTGTTATTGCCTGGATGAAAAGTGGCTCGGGAATGACAAAACTGAAACAAAGATGGTATTCAAATAGTTCATAATCGAATTTGAATGTATGAATATTATTCCTGTGGTAATACAGTTTTTTTAGGATTCAAAATGAAAACGATTATCAAGAATCTGTTATGTTGAGTACGAATTCAGGTCGGATTTACATTGAGCAACGAGTATATAGAACAGTTGTGCTTGATTTCTTATTGATTCTTGTATGTTAATGACCCTCAAAAGCAATCAGAGAAATTGAAAGGCACTTTTGGAACTCAATTTTTCAGAACTACAACGAAGATAAGATAGAAAATACCCTTGGCCATATATCTGATGAAAACTCAGTAATTACTAAGTGACTATCCGCATTCGCTTCCCTGCTGGAAAGAAAAGAGGGAAGCCAGCAACTGAGGGCTTCATTTTTACTTCTTGTGTTGCTTTATCTCCTTAATTATGCCTTCTCTGCCGTACCATTACTATTTTGCATCATTTGTTCCTTCTCCAATTCTCCATCTCCATTCTTCATTTCAAAACCCATGGACTTCCCTCTTCTAATCCTTCTAAGAATTTCCATTACTCCCTCCTGTGAAGATTTATATTTTTCTCACTGTTAGTATTTCTTTTTTCCTCCTACTTTTTAATTTATGATTATTTATTTTATGAAAATTGGAGTTTTGTTAATTACCATAGGTGTTTTGTTCTAATTGATTAATAGTGATTTTATGATAATTAATGAGTTATGCTAAAATTAGAGATTTTATGATAACTAGTGATTTGTAAGAAATTAAAAAATTTCTTATAATTAGTGATTTTATGACAGTTTTTAATTTTGTTGAAATTACAGATTTTATTATTATTAGTGATTTTATGATTATTATTTATTTTTAAAAAAAATTTAAGAATTTTATTATAATATGTTATTGGTGGAGTATATGGTACCAACTCTTTTTTCTTGGGTATTTAATTTTTTTAAAAATTAAGAATTTTATTACAATTTATGATTATTATATACTTTAGTGTCAAATTTCAGATCATAAACCCCACATTCAAATACCCTGCCACCTTGTAAAGGAATGCCAATTTGCCAATATTGTGAAGGAACGACTGAATTTGTTTGGGGGAATTGTCTTTGCATATAATATAAATCCATGATGTTGTTCAAGTAATAAATATTAAAGGAAACAATTAGCTTTTGGGGTGTTTGTTTCATGGTTCATTTGGCAGTAGAGAGAAAGAAAAGGAAAGTGACGAAATCAGGAGAAAAAAAATTTAGTTTATATTTTAGGCAAAAATCATAATTAGCGTATTTTTTCACAATTCAAGTAAAATGTCAACAATAACAAATGGTTTTGATTTGATCAAAGAAAATAGACCGTATTTTATAGAGTTCATATCAGTCAGATATTAAATATTCATGAAAGAGAAGTGAGCATCATAGACTACACCTTTGTTATTTTATGATAATTAGTAAATTTGTTGAAATTAAATGTTTTATTAAAATTGAAATTACTACTTTAATTATTAATAGTAATTTTATGATTTAGTTATTTTGTTGAAATTATTATTAAAGATTTTATGATTTTTTTTTTTTTGAAAATTAAGAATTTCTTTATATTAGTTAATTTATGATAATTAGTGATTTTATTTTATTTTTAAAATTAAAATTTTATTAACACTAGTGATTTTGTTGAAATTGATCTAATCTTGGGTTTGTTGAAGAAATCTTACAAAGAGTAGCATGCGAGACTGTTATTCTTAACAAGATTATCTTCTATGGGGTACTCTGGACATTCAGGCCATCTATCAAGGCCTTTTTGGGTTTTTTCGATTTCTCCATCTGCATGTCACGGTATATCGTCAACTGCTGTGTGAGATTCGGTATAAACCCCATGTATGTAATATCATCATTACTGATTAAGGCATGTATTAATATTACAATATGATTTAATGGCATTCCTATTGAACAATAGACATTGGCAACTCCAAGACAAGATCATATTTTCCTTGAATAATAAAATTTCTTATCCAAACTACCCGCTCAAAGATTTAAGACTTTGTTAGCTAATTTAATTTTGATTTGTGCTTTCTTACATAGTAATCAATTTATCTATTATATATTGGTAACTAAATGGAAGCAGCTGCAAATTAAGCTATCAATCAAGGTCACTAAAAATGAGTATGACGTTCTTGTCCAGACAAACTAAAAGTCAATTCAGTTACCTCATCCAACGTTGTTAAATCTAACTGTTTAGTAGAATTATCAAATAGCAAGAAGTAAGTTACGAGTAGGAGCACCACAAGAAGTAATCACATATTAGTAATACAGATTGCTAATAAATACTTTCTGAAGTGTTAGTATCTCAGGTCTGTCCCGTACAAGCGCTCAAGCAACGCAATCCTATCCTCATTGGTAACAACAGCGCGAGTATTGAGCAGACTTTATTCCATAAAAACAAAGAAAAAGAGCTACAAGATATACATCTATTAAGGGCTTCATCAACTGCAGAACATATCACAAAATTACTTTGGATCCACTTTGACAAGGGAAGCTACTGTTTAGACTGCAACAGAGAGAGAAAGCTTAACAGTCAGAAGATTGTGGTGCCAAAGAATGAATGAGATTTTAACATCGTATCAGTGCTCCTAACCTCGAAATTTTTTGATATGTCCTTGAGTTGCTCAGCAAGCTCCATCTTCTTCTGTGCAGCTGTCAAGACAAGAAGTACCAAATAAGATTTTTGTACACAGTATTGTAGTAAGTTAAGTCTAATATAACCTAAGTAAGCAATGTTTAACAAAAAGTTACTCTTTCGCGAAATATCCTCTATTTCTCCTTTGAGGATCCTGACAGCAAACCTCTGAATGCAGGGCTGAAAACCACAATTGAGAATCGGACATTTCGAGCAGAGTGACATAGCCCATCAAATTCAATATAATTTCTACCAAGCCTTATACTTGATGATAAATTGTATAAGCTGAGCATTAGGTAACTTACCATGGAGATAACCACACTCACAGGTCAACTTTCAAACAGCAATATTTTTTTATTTTCGTTTTTCCCCCAATTCTATTTTCTTGGCAATTCAAACAAAAAAGCAATAACATAAACATTAGGGAAAAATTGTGAAGATAGTAACTAAATGTGATAGACATTAAAAAGTGTTTGCCTCACAGTCAACTTTCAAACAGCAATGTTTTATTTTTTTTTCTTTCCATTTTTTGCAATTCAAACAAATAAGAAATACTAACATAAACATTAGGGAAAATTGTGAAGATGTTAACTAAATGTGATAGACATTGAAAACAGCGTTTACGTCCATAGAGAGTAGTTCTACCAGCTCAAAACCAAGAAGCACGACTGTGAAAAGCTCAATATAATGAAGAAAAAAATCCAGAGGTGGACGCTGAAGCCAGTGAGGTCAACTGACTCCGCTGGCTTTTAAAAATTTCCCATAAGTATATATAAATCATAAGTATGCCTCCACTAGTTTTTATGATATTTCACTTATGCCTCTACTAACATTTATGAAAAATCACTTATGTCCCCCACTAATTTTTACAAAAAACCTATTATGTCACACATAATTTAAAATTTTATGGCCATATAATCTTTATTTTACTACGTACATGGTCTATTACTAAAATTTAATTGAAAGTTCAACACAATAACTCATTGTTTACAAAACATTGCCCCACAAGTAGAAGTCGTTAATGTAGAATAGAAATTAAAATATTGAAATTTAATTTGGTCAATACCTAAACTGGCCAGGATAAGAGTTAAAAGTAAATAAGTCAGTAGAATGTTTGTGCAATGTTAAGGATTTTACTTAGAAATTTTTTTCGAGGGAGAGATTGAGCGTTACTTGGTATAATTGGTGGTGGAGCAACTGAACTAGAAACTTGAAAACCACTAAAAAACGAGGATGAGGACGAGAAGACCATGAAACAATATCAATATATAAGAATACATAGGGTAATGATAAAAAAAATTAATATCCTTTGAGAAAAAAATTGTTATTACTGTTTTTCATAAAAATAAAAATATTATGAGTTTCAATGATAAGCTTATACATAAAATAAAATATGATTTTGCTTATATATATCCTAAATTTTATGTGTAATATAGATGTCATATATTGTCCCCACTGATAAAATTTTATGGATCTGCCACTGAAAATATCCATGACGTAAACCATCAAAAATAAGGAAAAACAAATAAGAGCCTCAGTCTCAAGGTTGAAGTTTTTTGCAGTCATCTCCGCAATCGTTACAAGCCTACGGAGTCATCACAGGCAATAATTACAAAATGAGGTAGGGAAGGGTTTGAAGAATGGTAGTATTACAAATAAATAGGATTTTGAATTTCAATCAATACGACATACATTGAAAACTATGTTCAGATCCCTTTACAGTGCCAACAAGCACGATTGTGAAGAGTTCTATATCATAAAGATATTCCGGACATAAATCACCAAAAATAATCCAAACAAATAAGGGCCTCACTCTCAGGAACAGCTAATTCAAGATGGCATACTAGGTGAAGCAACTAATAAGATTAAATACAATAAGAAATTTGCAAGAACAAATTATTCTTAATCCCATCAGTTCACAACCACACCACCACCGGAATGACCCAAAGTACATTCCCACAGCAGGAACAAAGAACACAATAAGAAAACATAAACCCACATGACAATGGCCATAGTAGATCACAATCTTTTCAGCCAAAAGAAAACACAAAAACATAATTTTCAATATGATCACATAATAAATGCTATTTAAAATTGAGGCAAAATATTCTCAAACTTCCCAAAGTTCCAGACTAATCATGTTAGTCTGAAAAATAAAACGAATTTATGGGAAATTTGATGTTATTTCGCTTCAATGGAACGAGCCAATCAGGAATAGAGTAGTCCAGAGCGGCCAGAGAATGAAGCATCTATTTACAACCCACAAAAAAAAAAAAGTGAAAAAGAAAATAGCGTAGCCAGTATATACCTGTTAGCAAGACCACTTACAACAAGCTCGTTGACAACATACGAGAGCACCCTATGGACGAAATTCCCACCACCAGCCATGCTTATATCTCAGCAAACTCTGTCCATAACAATCAACATCAATATAATCCAAAATCTAAGTAAATCGAATTCTACCGACTTTCCGAAGAAAATTTTATATCTTTCCATTTCTCGCACCAAAAATTTTCCCAGATGGGGTTTCATATTTCTTTCACACAATTACACAAACAAAAAAATAAGATACAAAGAAAATAGAGCAGTGAAACTTAAAGATGTTCAAACGGGCATGGACAAAAATGAAAATCCTAAGCTTCGGAATAAACCTTAAAGACGTCGAACCACCTGAAAGATCGAACTTTCTGGTAGTATGGAACCCAAGTAGATGAAATAGAGGCTAGGAGATCTTAAAATTACCGACAGTTGTCAACCTGAGGTATCTTTCTTATATAGGCGAGTAAGCGAGATTCAAGGGTTTTACCTGCGGGGGACGAACCAGTGGTCTCAGTGCTAGGGACGGACTGAAACAGGCCCAGTTCATATATGGTTCCGGTCTACTATTCCATACAAGTGACCCCGTTCCACATATGTTTTTGGGGCTTTTTAGCCATGGGCTCATCTATTGTTGGGTTTTAGATATGTTATTTATTTTTGTTAATTATCTAGATCGATATCATTATTAATATGAGTGAGAGTGTGAATTATATTATAAATATCTATATTTTTAATCATAATTAATTACATATTAAAAATTATAATTAATAAAAAATATTACTCTATGTTAATGTAATTAAACAAATAAGTAAGTCTAATTAAAAATTAAATTCATAGCATGAATTTATAAATTTTCTTTTAATTCTTAAATTAGAAGAATAATTTATAAAATAAAAACAATACTTTAAATATATTTTTTTAATTGATAGTTTCTTTTTAATTTTTGAGAATAATTAGGAAAATAAATTAATAAAAAATGAAAATCATATTAGTTTCTTTTTTTAACTTTGATTCATAAAATTGAGAAGAATTAGAAAAATAAATTAATAGTAAAAAGGAGTTATTAGGGCCTATTTGGTTAAGTTGTGTTTAAAACGTGTTGTATGTATAAATATTTTTGCAAGTAGAGCTGTTTAAAAAGTATTGTATAAAAAGATGAAAAAGTGTTTGGACGAGTTGAAGTAAAAACGTGGTGAGATAAAAAAAATATTTGATTTTACATTTTCAACAAAAGATATTGAGTATTTAAATTACTTAAACGACCTTGACAAATATTATGGTTATATTTGTCTAATTAAAATAATTATTAAAATTCATCTGAGTTTCCCTTGTTTTCTATTTTAAAAAAATTCTTTTCTAACTTTAATTTTTCATAAGCTTTCAGTATGTAAAAGCCCAAAAATGTTTCTCCATAAAACTTAAAAAATAAACCTCTATTACTAAACAATTTTATAGAAAAGTTTTATCCCAAAACATGTTTTAATAAAAGTTTAAACCAAACGGGGACATAATCTTATCAGTAATAAAAGATGGAAGAATTAGGAAAAATAAATAAATTAATAATGTATTTTAAGAACAAAATTTTAATACTGTAAAATAATAAGTAAATGGTACCTATGTAATAGTAAAAACCCATAAAGATATTTTAAAAAATAAATAATTTATGTCATTAATCCACTTTTATATTTAATAGAGATATATAAGAGTGGTTTAATGACTTTTTATTTTATTTTTTTATTTTCTTAAATACCCTTATGAGTTTTTATTATACATAATTACCTTTATTTGTTATTTTTCTTCAAATAGACTATTATTTTTCTTTCACTTTTTTGTAATTCTTCTCCATTTGAGTATTAATAAGATAGGTAATTATTTTGGAACTATTAATTTTATTTTATTTTTACTAATTCTTCTCAATATTAGTAAATCTATAATTTAGTTTCAATTTTTTTATTAATAATTTTTTAACAATCATAATAATTTTAGATTTTCTCAAATTTATAAATTTTTTAAAAAAACTATGAATTAGAAGAAATAGTTTAAAAAATCCTAATTTTTCAATAATTATATATCAATAGGTAGTTATGATTAAATTTCTCAATTTTTTTGTTTAACAAGTTCCTAATAATTATAATTTTTTCAGTTCTTCTCAAATTTATAAATTAATTTTTTAAACTAAGAATTAAAAAAATATTAAGAGAGTGATTTTTATGATTATTAGTAATACTGTTATTTTAACTTTTAATTCTTCTTTCATCTTAACAAAAGTGATTTAGTGAAGGAAATTTTATTTTTTAAAATATTAGTTTTTACTATTACTTAGATACTTTATAGTTGTATATTTTGCTTCAAATAAACTTATTGTATTTTTTTTTCTACTTCTTTTATAATATTTCTTTATTTTAATATTAACTTGCAGTGTGCACGCGCTTATGCTTGTATTTTGTGTGTATATATATATAATTTTTTTAATTCATTTTTTTTTCATAAATTCAATTTGATAAAAAACATTTCTATAGGTGGGACTTTAGGAGAGTGTGGAGGTTATTGTTGTGTGTGTGTGTGATATTTTTTTAATTAAAATAAATAGTAGTTATTAAGTGATGGGATGAGATTTAGTTAATAAATTTTTTTAATGAATAATTTAAATAGGTGTATATTATAATGTTTTGAAAACAGGACCGTCAACTAGAGACTTTTTTTTTAAAAGAAAAAAAAATCTAAAAACTTAAAATTGAATTAATTTTTTAATATTTTAATCAGGAATGCTAATATGTATTGCAATCCATGAGAGATAAGTATATTTTTTTTCTTAATCTATTTAGTATTATATGTATTTATAATGTAAAAAGTTTTCATTTCTGATTATGTTTTTACACTTTCATAAAATTTATATTTAATCTATCTTTTATTTATATATTATTTATATGTATCATTTTCATATCCAAGCATATAATTAATAGATAAGTGATATTATATATACTAATGAACTTGTTTATTTTATTTTTTCTAATAAACTCTTTGATGTTAATTGAGAAATAGTAAAATAATAGTTGAGAAAAATAAATTAAAAAACATATAAGATACATAATATTAAATTTAATAATTATTAAATGTTAAATGAAATTTATTTATAACATTATTCCAGTCTATCTATCAATTCGATTTCAATTATACTAGTGACTTGAGACTTAGTAAATTTTTCGAGTCGATCACCAGTTTAGTTTTTAAACATTGAGATATTATATAGTGAGAGACCATGGGTCTCTCATTTTTATAATAGAATAGATATAGATAAAATTGTAATTGTTTTGTGAATATTAATTTTTTGGACTTCAACAAGTTTGCAGTGAAAATTGAAAAAAGTTTAAGGATCAAACTAGTAATTTAACCTTTTTTCTTCATTTATTCTTCCCTATTGGAATTGAATGTTTGCTTAGCTATGAACTCTAACATCACCTTCCTTCCCTGACCTGTATTGTTGTTGTTTACAAAATTACTGTGTGTTAATGCTTAAAGGCCTTTGATTTAGACTTAATGTTCAATTCTAAATTCTAATGCAACCCGATTTTGATGTGTAGTAGACCGGCTCATTGGTTTGAGCCTTTGAGGTGGTGAAGGAACAAAATTTAGCCAGTCCATGGTGCTTGAGGTTCAACTATTCAAAATGGAGAAGCTTGAACAATGAAGGAATCACATTTTGGTAATTCATCCGTAGAGGTTTTATAATTTAGATGCCCACATTTTGGTAATTTCCCCAGAGTTCGGAAAGATTGCAACTTTCTCTCATATGCACACAATCCTATGCAGAAAAACATGTCTTCGACTCTGGGGAGTGAAATTAGGTGTAATGTGTTAAAGCCTAAAACCTAAATTGGTAATCTTGCAACAGGATTACAGAGAAAGAGGGAGAGAGAGAAAGGGAGTGGGGGAGAGAGAAAATCTAGCCTTGCTAGTCAATTTCATTAACAAATCACAAAATGATCCTCTCAAATAGTATAGCTAATATATAAAGAGACACAACAATTGAAATTGTAAAAGGCCGCACCGATCAATCTCATTGATAATGTATTTATATAAGAGGAAGAGCAAAGTTGCTCAAAATAGAAAAGGAAAACAAATCAATATACTTTAATTACAATCAATGGAGAATAACGAAAATAAAGAAGAAGAATGAGGGATTTATGTTCCTTTAATAAATAACGGAAGTTGCTCAAGATAGAAAAGGAAAAACAAATCAATATACTTTAATTGTAATCAATGAAGAATAAAGGAAATAAAGAAGAAGATATGATGGTGAAGAATGAGGGATTTATGTTCATTCAATACGCCCTCGCAAGATAGGTGTAGGCTTAATGACACTTATCTTGGACCGATGCTTGTTAAACAATTTAACGGAGACAACTTTGGTGAGAGTATCAGTAAGTTGATCAGCATCATGGACATGTCGAACTGCAAGGTGTTTGGATTGAATCTGTTGTCGAACAAAATGATAATCTACTGTAACATGTTTCATTCGACTATGAAATACTGGGTTTTGACATAGGAATATGGCTCCAAGATTGTCACAGTAAATTACGGGAACATCAGGAGGAGAATAATGTAGCTTATGAAGAAGGTGGACAACCTAATTTATTTTGGCTGCACTGTTAGCAATTGCTTTGTATTCTGCTTCTGTCGAAGATCTGGCAACTGTTCGTTGTTTCTTGGATGACTAACTTATAGTAGCACCACCAAGAAACAATATATAAGCTCTAGTGGAGGTCCGATCATTGGGATTGCCAGCCTAATTCGAATCAGAGAATGCAATGATCTTCAAAGGAGCAATCGGCTGTAGCTTTAGAGCAAAATAATAAGTTGCTTTGATGTATCGAAGTACTCGTTTCGCAGCTTGCCAATGAGAAGCAGACGACTTGTGTATGAATTGAGAAAGCCGATTTACTACAAAGGCAAGGTCAAGTCGTGTAAAAGCTAGGTATTGAAGAGCTTCTATAAGTTGGCGATACTCATTTGGATTAGTAGGACCTGCATCATCATCAAGTCTAAGGACCACAGAGCTGGACAGTGGGTGAAGACACTCCCTTAGCTTCCATCATATTGAACCTTTAAAGTAAATCAGTGATTTATTTTTATTGGGATAGAAGAATGCCATTAAGGAGTGTGACAAACTTCAATGCCAAGAAAATATGTCAATGGTGAAAGGTTCTTAAGAGAAAACCGAGATGATAAGGTAGCATTAACTTGAAGTATTGTTTGGTTGAAGTAGCTAGTAAGAATAATGTCATCAACATAGATAAGTAAATAAACCAAGAAATGTTGGCCGCGAAGTATGAATAGCGAAGCATCGGAGGCAGAATTAACAAAGCCATAAGATTGAAGAAAAGTTTGAAATTCATTGTACCATGCTCTCGGTGCTTGATAAAGGCCATACATTGCTTTGTTAAGCTTATAGACATAAGATGGGTGCTTAGAATCAACATAGCCCGGCGGTTGACTCATGTAAACTTCTTCTCCTAGAGTGCCTTGTAGAAAGTTGTTGTTCACATCTAACTGATAGAGTTTCCAATTATGTAACATTGCAAGAATCAAGAAGAGCCGAATTGTTGTCGATTTGACCACAAGAATGAATGTCTCAGTAAAATCAACTTCGGGTCATTGATTAAACCCTTTGGCGACAAGGCGAGCTTTGTATCGATCAAGAGAACCGTCAGCTTTGTATTTGATTCGGTAGACCCATTTGCACCTATGTTTTGAGCAGGTGAAGGAGGAACAAGTGTTCAGGTGTCATTTTTCACCATTGTTGAAATTTCATCTTGCATAACATCTCTCCAATTTTTATCCTTTGCAGCCTGCCTATAAGACTTGGGAACAACTTGATTAGCTGTAGAAACAACTAAGGCAGAATAATCAGTGGGCTTTTGTGGTTTGAAAATTTTATTTTGAGATCGAGTAACAGGGCGAGATGGTACTAGGTGGTAGTGGTGGAGGTGAAGGATGATAGGAAGATGAGGAAAGTGTTACTTATCTACTGTGAGGGAGAAGCAGAAGCATCATCGCTCAAGGCTGTTGAAAGAGGCGACTCTAAATGGACATGATCAGACGGAGAAGCTGAAGCAGGTGATGGTGGAGAGGCAGGATGGGATGGAGACTTTGTTTGTTCTGTCCAACATGAGCATGTTTAGGTCGAGAGGAGGTGGTCGGCAGAACTTGGATATTGGTGGTGAGGAAATGATCGGTTTGGGTTGTGTTTGGCAAGGCTTGTGGCAGGTGGCAGATGAGAGGGAAGGAAGAAAATCTAGCCACATAGAATAATTTATGTTTTTCGGTCGGGGTTGGTCTGAGTGGAAGCACTTCACAGGGAAAATCAGTATCTTCAAAAATAACATGTCAGGATAAAAACAAGCGATTGGTTTTTGGTTCAAGGCATTTGTAATAATGGTACTTGACTGAATATCCCAAGAACACACATGGCGTAGATTTAGGTGCAAGTTTGTTAGGGGTATAAGGGAAAAGCCAAGGATAGTATAAGCAACCAAAGGTATGAAGGGAGTGGTAATTGGGTTCTTATCGAAATAAAGCTTGATATGGAGATTGGTTATGGTGGATGGGTGTGTTATGTGGTTTATTAAGTAAATTGTTGTTTGGCAGGCATATGGCCATAGGTAGAGTGGCATAGAGGCTTGATGAAGCAGTGTGAGGGCTGTTTCCATGATATGTCGATGCCTTCTTTTAGCACTGCTTACCCTTTGAGGGATGTATGGCGGAAATAAAAGATGTTGAATGCCCATGTCGTTCAGATACTTGTTAAGCTTTCATATTCCCCACCATCATTTGAATAAAAAATAATAATTTGTAAGTTGAAGAATTTTTCAACAAGTGATTAAAAGAAAAAAAAGGTGGATGTCATATCAGACTTCTTTTCTAGAGGAAATAGCCATATATATTTTTTGAAGTAATCAACAAATATGACATAAAATCTATAACCTTCAGAAAATGTAACAGGAGAGGGTCCCCAAACATCAGTATAAAGCAATTATAAAGATTTAGTGATTTTCAAAGAAAAGGTAGAAAAAGGTAACCTGATGCCTTTTTTTGCAATGACAAGAATTACAACTAGTTTTGGAAATTGAAAAACATAGCAAATTAAATTTAGAAGTAAAATATTGTAAAGTCCTAATGTGAGGATGACCCAAACGACGATGCCACATAGAGGAAAGGGAGATGTGTAGCTTTATTGGTGACATAGGCAGCTGTTGGAGGATTGTGACTAGTCGTAAAGGCGACTTCTATTCTGGCCTTAAGCTAGAGGCTCCCACGTTCTCAAATCCTTCACTAACAAAATAAGATGGAAAGAATTCAACAGATGTATTATTTTGTGAGCAAAATAGAGGAATAGATATAAGATATTTTAAGAATAAATGGGGAACACAAGACATTTTTTTAGAACAAAATTGCGAGTAGAAGCAAAGGTAGTATCTCCCATGTAGTGTGATTTTAATACCATTACCTGTCACCAACAATGACATCATCTATGCCATTGTACTCTATGTAGGCTTGAAGATTTTGGGTGTCAAAGGTAATGTGGTGAGAGGCACCGGTATCCATGATCCAATTTGTCGAAGGGTCAAGCTGCTTGGATACAAAATTGGCTTGAGCATCCTTAGCAAAATGTGTTATTGATTTGCAAACTATGGCAACATAGCCAAATTTATCACATAATTGGCATTTAACTCTGGGTTTGTTTGAGTTTCCATTGTTACTGGAAGAACCTAAGGGACGCCAATTGTTGCTTTTAGGTATAAAATTACTGTGGGGTATATTGCTATTCGTGGAGCCCGATTGCTAATGAGAACGCCGATTATTGTTGCTTTTGGCGAGAGTTGCGACTTCCTTGGTTACCCCGTTGAGTGAATTAAGCAGTGACAGTAAGCTACTTTCGTTTGGAGCTTTGATGGCGAAGAAAAATTTCATGACTAGAGAGTTTGTCATGGAGTTCTTCAAAGGAGATAGGAGAATCCCTCGTTTGAATTGCAGCACTGATCGGATCATATTCAGGTCCTAATCCTAGTGAGAGTTTTCATAACAAGTTCTTCTGGTCTCATGGGATGGCCAGAATATAGCTAGTTCGTCGGCTATGGATCGTATCTCACTGAGATACTGGGCAATGAAGTTGGTTCTTTTGGAGATCTGGTTAAGAGTCTCTTCGGAGACTATATAACACGAGACTGAGACTTGTTGGCATATGAAGTCTCAAGCAGAGTCCTAAGCTTCAAGGGAATTTTTGGATGTAGCGATGAGCGGGGCAATGGTAGCATTCAACTGAGGCCATGATGGCATGGCGAATGAGTCCGTCTTGGTAGCACCAATGAGTGATACTGCGGATCTGTCAATGACAGGCAGAGAAGGGTGTCTTCAATATACAACAATAGATCGTATTCAAGAACGAGAAGTTCTATTTGAGCTCTCCATGTGAGATAGTTGCTACTGCTTGTAAGTTTAATAGGTAGTTGGATGTTGGGATTGATGGAGATACATTAACCAGACTGTGTAAGTGTTTTGATAACAGATCTGAATGGTTGGACGGGGTGTTGGTTGGGGTGGTCTATGTTTAAGGTGTAGTGTTTTTGGTGGTGGAGGAACTATCGGTTGTCATGGTTGTTGAAAAAAAAAATGGAGGGCGGGGAAGAGATGGATTTGTGCTGCTCGTTAGAGCTTGCCGCTCTGATACCATAAAGAGACATAGCAATTGGTATTGTAAAAAGTCACACCGATCAATCTCATTTATAATGTATTTATACAAGAGGAAGAGCAAAGTTGCTCAAAATAGAAAAGGAAAACAAATCAATAGATTTTAATTACAATCAATGGAGAATAACGGAAGTTGCTCAAAATGGAAAAGGAAAACAAATCAATCTTTAATTACAATCAATAGAGAATAATGAAAATAAAGAAGAAGATATGATGGCGAAGAATGAGGGATTTATGTTCCTTTAATAAATAATAGAAGTTGCTCAAAATAGAAAAGGAAAAAACAAATCAATAGACTTTAATTGCAATCAATGGAGAGTAACAGAAATAAAGAAGAAGATATGATGGCGAAGAAGGATGGATTTATGTTCCTTCAATAATATAGAAAACAGAAAATAATGAAATGCCTAAACTAACCATGTTTCCAATTTGACCCATTAACAATCCCTCTTACTTCAAATAATCCTTGTCCTGAAGGATTGAGTTGAAAATTCATTGAACCAGTTGAGACACCATCAGGAGAACTTTTTGGAAAAGGTTCATGCAATGGAATAGCTAAAAGATAGTTTGTATAACAAGAATGATTCATCAAAGTTTCGATCTTAGTAGTGATTCTTTGTTGCTGATGTAATCCTTGAAGAAAATCATCTCTTGATTTCCTTCTTTGAATATAATTTTTGAGTCTTCCTCTTTTGTAACTTGAGAACATCCTTTGAATCTTCATGTCTCACAGCAACCATCCAAAGCATTATAGCTTGAAACCTAGCATTAGATGACATGTTATCGTACCAGTCCTTGCCTACCAATTGTTTCTCTTGCATATGAGTTTTTCCAAAGAATTGCAGCAATTCTTGCCTATAAGGACCTCTGCCCAGGTTCATCTCAATCAATTTTCCAATGTCACCGAGGGATGTACGAGGACCCAAATTTTGCAACTTACTGAATTGGTAACCCACTTGAATATCTTGTTCATGGTTATAATCATTTGGATTGAGAAATTCTTGCAAGATTGTTTCTTCCTTTAGGAGTTCTTGGAGGAGTCACAATTTTGATTTCGACCACCTCTGCCATTAGAGTTATAGGTTGAGGAAACAAGTGCGAATTTGGGATGATTCCACAGTGAAATTGGGCAGAATAGACTCCTTTTGTTTCAAGATTCCATCATCCCCTTCATTTGTATAGGTTGATAGATTTGCCAAAGCAGAATTTTGATTTCCTTCCACGGTGGGTAGTATGAAGCTCAATTTCTCATGGGCTGCCTATAACTTTCCTTCAGGCCTAGGGCCAAAAACCTCCATAGTTGTAGCAATGAGTGAAGCCATGGCCACCATTAAAGCTTGGACCTTTGAATCCCTACTAGCTATGAACTCTTAAATTCCTGTGAATCTTGATTCCATGGTCTTTATCCTTGATACCAAAACAGAGAATTTGTGATTGATGTTGTCTATATTTTCGTTTACCAATTGTGCTAGGAATGAGCTCTGATACCACTATTAAAGCCTAAAACCTAAATTGGTAATCTTGCAACAGGACTACAGAGAAAAAGAAGGAGAGAGAAAATCTAGCCTTGCTAGCCAATTTCATTAACAAATCACATAATGATGATCCTCTTGAACAATATAGCTAATATAGACAACACAAAATAATGAAATGCCTAAACTAACCCTGTTTCCAATTTGACCCATAACAAATTCGCAAACAAGAACATGAAGGTGCTTCTCATGCTACTCTTGCTCCCTGTTCTTTTTTTTTTTTTAACTTTTCTTTTAGTTAGTGTGTTTTGAAATTGTGGTTTAGTTTCCTATTCTGCACTAGCTATCTCTCAATGGGATGTCTTGTATTTCCCTTTTCTTAATTTAGTCTTAATTATTGATTGTGGTCTTTTGTGGAGGTACGTTCTGAACCTTATGTAGCTAGGGTAGTTTCCAATTGCAAATTTGTTGAGATGCAATTCCATGAGGTATTAGAAATGGAGGATTTTTTTTTCATCTGCTTATGTTACATTGCTGTTTATTATTTCAATTAGAAGATCAGAAACCTTCTTACTTATAACTTATCTTTCATATTTACAGATTTTCTCAAGTTTGGTGATTGTACCATAAAGTTGCTTTAAGATTGATGAACATATACAAACAGTCACACACATAGAAGTTATTTTGTGCAAATTGATATCAAATATGCTATGAGTACTCTTCTTGAGGTAGGCTTAGGGTTTAGCCCCACAAGCTCTCATCCCTTTCTCATTCTATTTTCATTTTATTTGTTGCTAGTAGATAGAATCCCAAGAACAAGCCTGGGAGGGGGAATAATGGGATGAATAAATCCCTCTATAGTCCCCTAGGCTCCAAAAATGGTCTGGTGGCTGGACAACCACAACAAACTCCTGTAGATGCACTCTAGCTACAGGCCTACAGCTCAGCGGCCTTCCTCTCATTCTATCTCATTATGCAGAGAAAAAGGTTCAAATAATAAATGAAAGGTGAATTTTTGACAGAGAAGAAAATACTATGTATAATGACATTGACAACTTCAGGTCATGAAAACAAATGCATTTTGTACATTAATATTTGCTACAGATATGCCAAAAATATTTGGTTCCATGTATCTGGAACTCCTGGCAAACACCAGTGTATGCAATCTGCATTGTGTAGTGGATCAGCTTTTTGCTCCTTAGTTAACAATATTTCCCCCTTTCTCAGTGTAAACTGATGCATGGCCATCGATCCGGTATTCTGAGATTTGTGTTATGTTGATGAATGTGACTGGAACTTTCATTTTCTCTACCACATTGGCTGCCACACTCATCATGGGCTTATCTGAACCACTTCCCCAATACTTTTTTTTCGTTACTGGCTTTGTCTCATTGAAACATCTAATCCCATCTTTGTGGTTCCAGTCTTCATTTCTGAAATCGAAATCAAATTGCAATCATTGTCAGGAATACAAATTATTTTCTAAGCTTTAGATACTATAGAGAGGTGTAACTACCTACTGGGTTATGCCTCGCTAGTAGGTGATAAATACTACTCAGTATGTTTTAAATTGCAAGGCCGTAGATCACAAAATCCAACTGAAGATACAATTTTTGTTTATCTTCCAATAGTTTCTTTAGTTAGGCTAATGTAAACCTTTGATATGGTGTGCATGCTTGTTGAGACTCTCAGAGAGAGAGAGAGAGAGAGACCTTGTGTGTGTAGGTGACATAGTTGTAAAGAAGACGCGGGTTCTGTTTGGATTGATAGTTGAGTCGACCCAGTTTGCCCATGTCTTCAAACTTATTCTATAAGCAACTGTCCTGTCCAATTCTTCAAACCCTTCTTCCCCATTGGGAAACGAACCCCATCTGCAGTTAGATTAATTGGGTGTTATCCACCTTTCTCTGTCATTTGGCTATATTAGATATGGTAATTAAAATTGGTAAAATATCAGAAACATAATGATAGAGATAGTATTCTACAATATAATCAAGATTTTTGTTCCAATTTCGGTCTGTTAGGTTAAAGATAAACTTACAATGTCTTAATCCTGGGGCCACTCATCCACCAAATATAACTATTGAACACAATGATATCTACTCCCATCCAGTTATCTGCATGCTTGGAAACTGAATCCACTTTAATGATCCTCTTATTTGGATCTTCTATAATATGGAGGTCAGGTGTTGGACTCAACAAGATATGGCGCCCAATAAAATTCTATAGTAGCATTATATTCCTGAACACCAGATAGAAAAGAATACATTAGCTTGAATTTTATGACTAAATGTGGTAGTCTTAGAACATCTGCTATTCAAAGCAATTATTGCTAGCTTTTCTTGCATTTAAAACTTTGAAGCCTCTGCTTGAGTGTTCTACATAGATAGATACTACTTATATGTTTTAGACAGTCAACGTAATAGTTGTCAGGCAAGGGAACATTCTAGTTGTTGAAGCTTGAACTTTAGATTCAACTCTGAGCTTTCAGGTTCAAAACCCAATTGGGATCAAAGAACCAAGACCCATTGCACCTTCCCATGAACAAAATAAAATGTAATAGTACCTTGGCTTTGAAGACTGAATGAGAATCCTCCATTCGCATAGACTTCTGGTCCTCGGGTATGATCCATTCTACCATACATACAAAAGATTTCCATTGACCTCTTTGCAGTGAATCCCCCACAAACAGCAACCTTTTTCCTTGAAGTCTTTTCAGGGCTAGTTCTGGGTTAAATCTACAAAATTATTCGTTTCAGAATTTTATCTATATCAGTTCAATATGCAAGTATATGACATGAATGTAGAAAGTTCTGCACAGTGGTCAGGCAAATATGCAACAGTTCTTTGTCTACATAAACTTGGTAGTTGGTATACAACACACTGTCACACACAGACATTGACGGGGAGGACTTGTCAAATGTCAACCTCGGCAAGTTACAATCTTCCGGCTGCCATTCCCAGTGCTGGTAGTCAGAATCCGGCCTTCCATTCTTGATGCAAGAAACTTGTATATCAAGATACGGGCAGGTTCTGTCTGAGTACAATGGCTTTATTGAACGGTTAAACACCCACTTGCCATTGGCAACATTGCACTCCTCTGGGTCGAAATCGAACCTATCATCAATCGAGGGGTCATCTAAGTGCTTTGCTGCTTTTCCATCATCTGATATTTGACAATTACATTATATTAGAGATTTGACCCATTAGTAAAGAATTCACCATGGCAAAATGTATTTAGTTATCAGAAACACGTGATTGACTTACTAGATTTTGATTTGGCTTCCCTTCTAGGACAGGATTTAAGCTTGAAGATGGAGCTAGAAGAAAGAAAACTGACCCTTTCTGCATACAAGACAGCTATGAAGACAAGAGCACAGGCTAAGGCAATAATGGAAGGCAGAGGTAGCTTTCCTTTGAGATTGAGAACTTTCATTGCGCCTCAATTGCTTATGGGAAGGAGTAGAAGTTTAATGTGGGATAAAGAGCATGAATGTCACTGGTGCAACTGAATGATGAGGACATTGTAAGAGGTTTGGGAGGCGCACATTTTTGTGTGTTTTGAGTAGGAGTAAAGCTAAAGCATAACTAGTTTGGGTGATTTAACTATTTTAAAGAATTCTGCAGGTTAAGGAATAAGTTGGATGGCCAACATCTTGGGTTTCACTTTTTCATGTTTTTATGCATGTAGACTATAATGGAAGCTATACAATCTATCTATCATCATCTATTTAGAATATTCATTAGATGGGGAAAGGTTATTTGCAATGTTAAAATTACTCATTCTCACTCTTATGACTTCTATTGAAGAATCATTGCAGAAAAGCTCTTTTTTTAACTATCTGTCATATACGGCTATATATCAGTATGCGTTTCCATGAAGAGATTTCTTGTAGACTCATGGAAGGAACAGCCCTGAGAGTTGTATAGGAAGGGATTGGAGATGAAACCCGATGAGAAATTAGCCTTGGTGGGGGGTAACATTCTTTCTCGAGTAGCATTGCAGCAATGTATTGAGCTATTAGCACTTAACAATTGCCATTTGCTGGCCTATCCTAAAGTTTATCAGTGAAAGCAATCCCAAATCTTGGCCTCAGCTTTGAAAACATTAGCCCAACCTATATGTGATGTAGTTGCTATCCAAACCAATTCAGACACTACAACTGAAATTAATAACCATAGCTGAACGTCCTTGGGTAAAAAACCATAGCAAATAGCAAAGTGCTAAGTGCAAGCATAATTTTCCTCTGAACACTACACCAATAAGGGGCAGATTTCCCAATCGAGGTCACACTTCAATTAAATTATGACGTGCATGAAATAAAATTACACTTCGATATATGCTTATTTATATTATTCTAAACAGATGAGACAGTTTCTGATCTATTATTTTATCTTAAATTAAAAGAAAATTATTTTTCTAAGTATCAACATCAAAAAAAATCAACTACTCTTGGTAATTATTTAAACACTTTCAATCTCAACTTCTTATTCTCCCCTTAATTTTTGTCAATTTAAATTAATAAATAAAATGATGTCAGTTTTATAAATTCAAGGAGGAAATGCCTCTGACACAAAATTAATTAGACTTAGACTATTCTAAAGCACTCAAGTTGGAAAGACTGCCGCAGTATCATAGATAATCATCATTGACCTATAAAACCCTCCAAGGTAAAGTTCCTATCTACTCATTAAAGTTATTCACAGTGGGCAATGGCAACTTGTATGTGGAGTTGATTACACTATTGTTTGAAAGATTGGTTAACCTAATGGTGCCACCTAATTTATCCATTCTTACATTTTAGGAACATTCACCCTTCTTAATTTTAAATATTTTCACCTCAACCAATAATTTTTTAAAGTAAATTACTCTGATCTCATTTTATTTTGTTAAAATTATATAAACAATCTCTCTATTTACATAATATCCAAATTCCATTATAAACATTTATATAGATTTTTTTAATTGAATGAAAGTGCATGTAATTTTAACAAAAATCTAAAGAAAATTAGTCTAATTTATTGTTTTATTTTCTCACAAAAGATTAACATGGTTATTTGAAGGCATGCACATTAGGCTCACTTTCTTAAACCAGCCCAACCCACCAGCCTACTTGTTAACAGTCCAAAATCCAAACTTGGCTAGTCTAGGAGGTTGTTCGTCTGACCTCTCCAAGTCACACTCCCACCGAGCTTCAGTTCATTGGCCTATCGCGTAATGTAGAGGCAAGCATTTCCAATCACCGGAAATTTGTGCCGGAGCTCTGCATCTCCGTCAAGGTAAGCCTGAGACTTTTTTTCTGGTTGTCATAAATTATCTGCCCAGTTATTCTATTTCTTCTATGGAAGTTTCTAAGCACTTAATAATTTTACTCGAGGTGCATTTGGACCCAATTCCTATTATGATTCTATTGAGTTATTTTCCTTCATTAAATTCTAAAATTTTAACTGCCCTTTGAGGCAATAACAAAAGTTAATGGAAAAAGAGGTGAAATTTTGATTTTCACTCACCATTGTTGGATTTTCCTTCCAAGCTAATGTGTGCCATCACAAACCACATGCCTGATAAGCATAAATCAAATCATACTTTTCTGTACCATGCACATGGCAATGGAGCAATTTACAATATTGTGGTTTCCTGAATGTAATGTACACTATTGCAAGGGCAACACTATCTTTGTCAAGTAAGTTGGAGCATTTATAGCAAGTTTTGGTCATATAATTAAGATGAAACATGTCACTTCTTCATGCAGGGATGGAGGAAGAAAGAAAGAAGCAAACCAATGAGAAAAAACAGGAATGCCAAGATATTAAGATATGTTAAAGGAAAAATGCTCCTAGTATGTGAAATCTAAATGCTGCCATTTAGACTTAGGATGCAATGTATAATCTCATTTTAATAATTTATCTCTTACTTTGAAAGCTTGAGACTTTGATAATCTTGAGAAGTTTGGGAAAATTGAACTATTGCTATGAATATCTATATACAGATTTCCTTTTTTGACCAAATATGTTTTCTGGATTTAGAGCCAAAAATTCAAATATGAATGCCACTAAGTATGTATGACTATATATTTTTAATATGAGTGAAGTATATATCCATGAACAAAATACAGTATCTAAGGGTTATATTTGCTATATGGGGCCGTGGCTGCTGAGCTGACAGATCACAGAAATCAAGCTTGGGATACACTTTTTTGCTTGAACAATGAGTTTATTAAACTTGAGAATGATTTGGTCCTAATATAAAGGCTTTTTATATCATAATGCCACAAAAGAGTACAAGGCATAAAGCTAATTTCATGTTGAAGAATTTTTAAATTAGCTTTGTCCCTTTTTGTAATATAAATGGTTAACAGAACTCAGTCAGTTGGCAAACACAACTTTCACTCCTACATACTTTCTTTAGAGACAGTTGCCAAATGCCTTCACAACCCAAAGCTCAAAAGTACTTTAACTCGCAAAACTTCTTGAAACACATTTTTAGACAAACTACCTTTTAGTGTCCGTTGGGATTAGCATGTCATTAAATCCCAGGATCTTTTATGAGCGTGATGCTTTTGGACAGCAAGAACTCAGATTTTCTACACCATGTGAAATGTGTTGAAAAAATAAAGATCCACCTATCATAGTTACAACCCCTTTCAAAAGAAGAGATAAATGCACTGATGTGTTAACTTAGAAGTGAAGGTTGTTATGCATATATAGAAATAGTTCCTCTTTCTTAGGGGTTGACCTAATAAAAACACTGTATGCTATTTTTTAGTTTGCACTATAATCATGGTTATTGGTGATGCTTTCTTTCCTAACTATGCTTTCATTGTAAAATTGTTTATTGTAGGTTGGGGCACTAGGGGAACCTGATAGAGCAGTTCTAACCCAAGCTTGGAAATCATGGATGGATGGAAGTGGAAAGGTTCCCCCTGGTACTGAATCTGAGAACACTACTTGGGTCTGGCAGCCACCGACGACTGATCTTCGGCTGACACCCATTCGACACATGCATGTCCCTTTAGAGGAACTCATTGATCGCTGGTAAAGGAAAATGAGGTAGCAGCCTTCGTTAAGGGCTCAAGAAGTACACCTCTATGTGGATTCTCAGAGGGTGATTGGTATTTTTCAAAATGAAGGAGTAGATTATGAGAGTGTTGATGTGCTGGATGAAGAATATAATTATGGATTGTTGGAGTCACTCAAAAAGCACAGTAACAGGCCTACATTCCCACAGATCTTTGTGAACAGTGAACTGGTTGGGTTTGTGATATTCTGACCTCCACGTACGAGAAGGGTGAACTGGCCACTTCATTTAAAAAGTGATTGCTCATGTTTTTTAGCAGTAGGTACTTTTTTAAAATAGGAATCCTAAATTGAGTGATGAGCCAAATAGACCGGGTAGGAGGAAGTAACATGCTTTATTGTCCTTGTTACTTGGGTATCAGCTACTAATCAGTCAATGTCTATTATCTTAGCATAAATGGAAAATGTTCTCCTGTACACATCCTCTTGGCGTATAGTCTGCTGAAAAATTAAATGAGCATGAACTTCATTGTTGTTTTTCAGGCTCGCTTCTGTATTTGCTTAACTCCTTGATGGTGTCAAGAAAATAAATGAATTCTTATATTAACCTTAAACAATGTGACTACTCATAATACCAGATTAAACGATGTATCTTTGACTTTCAAAATAATTTATTATTATTGAGATTTTTTGAAGTCTTTTATTAATTATTATTTAACATACACGAAACGTGAGACTTTATCCATATTCAATTTAATCCAACACAAACATATATTATATATATATATATAGTTTCACAAATATACATGATTGGCTGCATTGTGACATTCTTCTAAGTCTTACCCCTTCCAACTTAACATTTAATACACGAGGTCTCAAATTGAAGTTTATCTTAACTATCTGGTGATCAAAGGAGTGACCAAGTTGTTTAGACAAATTCTATTTCCATAGTAGTTAGTGGTCTGTGTCCCACAGTTTGGCCAAACTGGTTGACCTTGTGTGAAAGTAACTATTGTCCGTCATCAATTATTGTCGACGTCAAAGTGCATCAAGCAGCTCAACTCCAAGTGGGTGGGTGGGATCATAATCACAAGCGACAGCAAAACACCCTTAAATAAAAGAACAATAATTGGATATGAATCAGGGCTATAACGGTCAATTTACTAAAATTAAACAATACTGCTTCAGCCATCATCAAGAATCAATTCGTTCGTTAAAGGCTTGAAGCTGACCAGTTGTTATAATGTTATCTATGACTTTTCCTCAATTTTTTTTTCCTTCTTCCAATCATTATAAGAGGGCCAAACACTGATCAAACCCAGACCCAGTTTTGAATCGAATCCGTTGAGAATGGAAAGTGGAGCTTCTTCGAGTTCAAACAGTAATTTCAAGCTTCACGAGCAGTTGGAGTTGCAAGAATTTCAGAACAAGTTTGTGATCAGATCCCATGAATTTCCCAATCAAGGCTTCTCAATTTGTCGTCGCGAGGGAAGCATCAACCCACTTGATGGTAAAATGTTTTTCTGTAACGAATTAACTTGATTCATGTAGTAATTGGTTGCTGAGAAAATGCAGGAACTTGCTTTCTTAGTTGTCAATTTAGTTTTTCAGAATATGATTTTTTATTGAAGTTAGAATTTTGTACGTCGATTATGTGGGAATGACACTATTTGTCGGCTTGATAGGTGGTTGGTTCACTCTATTTTTGGAACTTGGATAACAGAAGGAGAAAATATTTAAGATTTAAACTTTCATTTTCCCCCATTTACTATTACTCTTATAAGATGCGGATTGAGGGATTATCAATTGTCTGAGGCATGTTTATTCTTCAATTCAAGAAAAAAAAAGTGAAATTTATTGACTTTGAAGCCCTTAGTCTTATACTCCCATTTAGTCCACTAGAATCCTTTATACTTTGGTAATTTCTCAGGTGAAGATTGTTCAGAAAGTCCATCCAAGGTCTCTACAATTTATGGTGTGGCTGGAACCATTAGATTACTTGCAGGTACATGATCAACCATGATGTTGTGTCCTCTTGCTTATGTATCTTCTTCTGAATTCAAGTGTGAGTGTCTCATTGCATGTACATATCAATTGTATGTGCACATATTATGTAGGCTGATACTTCCATTTTAACTTAACTCCTTTACTAGGTGCTTAATTTGTGCCCATACTTTTAATATAAAAAAATTAAATTTGTGCCCATATTCAATTAAGAGTGTGTTCTTTTCAATAGTCAGCGACTCAATGTTATTTTGTGCTCTTATAATTGTGGTTCAGCTTATTGGAAAATTGATCTATATAAGTGGTGTATATTCAAGAGGTGACCTTCTTGTCTAATAACTATTTCATAATTTCACTCTTCTCTGGAGACTTCTTCCTTGATTTTTTAGATACCACATAGCTACAAACAGCTCTGTAAATTAACAAACATTTATTAGTTAACTAAGCACTAAAATGTAGTATCTAGCTTCAAAATTTATTTATTTTCTTAATGTTAAATAGGTTTTGACTCACAAATTGTACTTTGGTGTAGGAACATATGTCCTTGTGATAACTTCTCGGAAGGAAGTTGGAACTTTTCTTGGCTTCCCTATATTCCGTGTAATGTCCATGATGTTCTTGTCATGTAATGAGGCTTTGAAGTTTTCAACTTCTCAAGAAGTGAGATTTTACCCATTCTGGTCATCAGAAGTTAAATTAGACTTCATCCAAATGGTTGCTCATGTTTAAGAGATTTTCTGATAATCTTTCTGTTGCAGAAAAAAGATGAGGCTTATTTCATGACACTACTGAAAACAGTGGAATCTACTCCTGGGTTATACTATTCTTATGAAACGGACATAACATTGAAGTATGTCCAGTCCTATTATCTTTTGTCTTACTTGTTTAGTAGACTGCTAGTGTTAGTACAAAAGGGATGGTCTGTATATCCTTTTGTATATTGATGCAATTCATCATTCTACCAGCTTGCAGAGAAGATTTAAATTAACAGAAGGGTGGATGAGTAAACCCATTTGGAAGCAGGTTAGTTGGAATATTGCTTTATCTGCAATGGGATATTGGCTTCTGAAACCCTTTGCTTGTGTATGTAATAAACTATTAAGATGAAAACTGCACTTCTGAGAATGTGAGCAAAGACTTTCTGCACTGACCGTAATAGTAGATATTGGCTGGAGACTGGTCTTGTAGTTATGTTAGTTTTAGAAGAGTATGTCTTGTGGTTATGTTAGTTTTAGAAGAGTATGTCTTGTGGTCATGTTAGTTTTAGAAGAGTAATACTAATTGATGGGACTTTGAAGGCTTTCCAATGATCAAAGTCAACTTTAAATCTTTATGAGCCATATCAAAAGGCCAACCTGAATCCTTTATTTCAAAGACAGAGCTCCAACACTGGAGCTCTATTTCAATGCTTCCTGTCTTGCTTGATACTCCTAAACTTTGATAGACAAGCTGATTGCAACTTCTGCCTAGTTGTGAAATCCACCTTAGTTTGAATCCTCCAGATGAAGTTAACATGAGCTTGAAGAAGAGCAAACATAAAGCACTAATGAATATATTGTTGTCAGCTGTATTTTCTGCACAATTCTTAAGAGTTCTCTTTTCATTTTGTACTTCAGGCTGACCCTCGATTTGTTTGGAACAGAAATCTTCTTGAGGACCTTATTGAGTGTAAGGTTAGGTTATTGCTTATGTTTTGCTTGTCATGCTTGGATTCGCAATGCAGTAGTACTTTTTAATTTTTTTGCAGAAGTCAAATTTTCACATTAGGAAAGATGTAGCCAAAGAGTTAATTGAACATCACCTTGTCATTTTTAGCAGGATCTTTTAATTTTTTCTGCCTTCTAATGTGCATTTATCCTCATTGTGGCAGCTTGACGGGTTCATCATTCCACTATTACAAGGAAATATCCTGACAATTAAATTCCTTATACCTCTTATTTAAAAGTTATCTCTCTCTCTCTCTCTCTCTCTCTCTCTCTCTCTCCCTTCTCTGTCTCAGTGTGTATGTGTGTGTGTATGCGTACACACAAACTGTCTATATTATTTACATACAGGAAAATTGAGTGAAGTAAACTGTCAAGTTCAAATTTGAGTATGTTTCCACTTGACTTGGTTTTAAGCTTCCAGACAGCACAGGTGAAGCCGAAGAACTCACTTGCAACAATAACGTTAATCTCAAGGACTTGTACACGGCGTCTAGGTATAACTTTGGGTAGATGATTGGCTATTTCCTATTGGTTCTTATATTATTGTTTGACAAGAAGATAAAGAGTATCTGATAATGATAACTTAATATGGTGATATAGGAACAAGAATGTGGAGAAGAGGAGCTAACCTTGAAGGTGATACTGCTAATTTCATTGAAACAGAACAGTTACTTGAGCTTGAAGGTTTCAGGTCCTCACTATTGCAGGTATTATAAGTGTATCAAATTTCTGTTGAGTAACAAAAGCCTCCTGTCAATACTTGTTTCCTGATATGTAAGTATAATGATGATCAGTTACTCTGTGCCCAGTCAAATTATCCCACTATCATTTCTCTCCACTTCACCAACCTTTGATACCTTATATGGTTAATTATATAACCTTTCCTCTTGTAACTGTCTGGGATACTTTGATAGCAGCCTTTTCATTAAGGTTTCACACATGAATATGATTATTTATAAAACTAAGTTCATCAATAACGAATTAAAATTAAACCACAAATAGTTATTGGATATGTACTTGTACAGTTAGATGCAATATTTTTCAAATATGTGGTGAACCCGAACTGAACACATTACATTTTTTTTTTTCTCTTGTTTCTTCTTTTAGGGGAGTTCTCGTGGACAGAAAGAATAAGAATGTTAGAATTCACTAAGTCTTTGTTTATCTCCTAAATATTTTCTTGTGGAGACACATATTTTGGTATCAGACGGACTACAATCATATTACTTGTTTGATTACCTATCAATCTGAATCTGGTGAGATATCCCTTTGTTTGGTTTAGCTTTTTCATGAGCTTTTGGATTTATCTTGTAGTCCATACACCTAAAAAATAATACATTTACATTTTTTACCATTTTAAGTTTAACCTCTTTGGGTTGGGTTGCGCAAAACATATAAAAATGTACATTTTATCTAGAAATTTTCACAAAAGCCCAAAAAAAAAAAGCTAAACCAAACACACCATCGTCAGTTCTATCCTTTTGTATTTTTCCTATTAATGATGAATATTGATGTCAGTATTTAGAATCTTGTAAGGCCTTCTGGACATGTGAATAGGCAGATGGTACAGGTTTGCAGCCTGCCAAAATACTTAGGCTGGAACTTAATTACGTGTTTTAACCTTGGTGTCAGCTAGTGGAGGTTGATTATCAAATTAGTTTTAAATATTTTGGGAGCTAGGGACTGATGTCAGTATTTATATTTAACATACTAGATCAGAGTGGGGGGATGATGAGTTAGGGCAGTACTGTTTCCAAGGCATTCCTTACCTCAAGCCACGTTCTTCCATTTGAACCAAGGGAATAGTTAGTTTTATTTTTTAAATTTTTTTTACAAATTTCAAATATTTTTCTGTATTTTCAAATTCAATTTGTGGTTCTCTTAGACCTTCTGGTTCTAGATAGTTGTTATTGATTTTTCCTCTTGAGTTTTGGTTAGCTGATGGAATTTGAATTTAGTTACAAGAATGTCTTTATGGTTTTATAAGATAGATCGAGGAAAATAAAATAGAAGGAAAAAAAATTACTGTTAACCATATTGTATTATTGGAATTGGGGAATTCACTCCTTTCAATCAGTAAATACTGGAATACAACTTGTGTATGCATCATGCATATGATTTATACTCCATTTAACTATTTTGCAGGTTCGTGGTTCAATTCCTCTTCTTTGGGAGCAAATTGTTGATCTCAGCTATAAACCACACCTTAGGATTATTAATCATGAGCAAACGGTACAGTTTTAATACAAGGATACTACTTACACTCAAACTTGAGGTGTAAACTGATGGATACCTATATATATATATATATATTTTTTTTTTTTGCCCTTTTGCTGTATTCTTCAGCCAAAGGTTGTGGAGCGCCATTTTCATGATCTTTTACAAAGATATGGAGAGATTGTAGCCGTTGATCTAACTGATAAAGTATGGTATCTATTCTCTACTTTTCCATGCTAAATCATGTATGTGACCCCAAGTTTCTTTCTATTCATTTATTCTCTTGTGAATCCAGATAATTTAGCAACGGTAAATATTATCTCATATAATTCTCGGGTGAATTTATTGGCCTTTGTGCAATTTGAGATGACTATGCTACATCATCCGGTTCTTTGATTGCATCATATCATATGTTGTTTCCTTTTATTATATGCATCTTTTGAACTATTTCTTGGTAATTTTACTTTTTTAGCATGGTGATGAAGGTCAGTTAAGCGCTGCATATGCTGCAGAAATGCAAAAGCTACAAAATGTGAGGTGCCAATCTAGACTTTATGGCATTTTGTTTTCTTTTTCTCATTCTTGAATATAAGTGAAGAGTTTTTTGTTTGCGGACTTTGTTTTCAATCTTCTTCTTGATGGCTTTTTGCAGGTATGTGTCTTTTGATTTCCATAGCCACTGTGGGAACTCAAACTTTGACAACTTAAAAATCCTCTACGACCAAATCATGGAAGATTTTGAGAAACAAAGGTAATGAAAAGAAGATAAAGTATTAGGATATAACTATTTATGTGTAATACAATCCAGTTATGCTGGCTATTTATAATTCTGTAATTTAATCATTATTGTTCCAGCTGAGCAGATACTTCCTCATAGACGCAGAAGGAAACATACTAGAGGAGCAGAAAGGAGTCATCAGAGTTAACTGTATTGACTGCCTTGATCGAACAAATGTTACACAGGTCTGATGCTAAAGATTAAAGAATTAACATTAAAAGTTGAATAAATGGGAGGATAGGAGTGAAGTGGGGAGGATGGAGATAACCCCTTGTTGAGAATTTTAATGAAAGGAAAATTGGGGGGATTGGCTGGGTTAAAAGTTAAAACATGTAATGGAGAATTCCTATCTGTTAGGAGATGAATGGGTTTATTACTGTTGAATACCTGAGAACCCTTGGCTCTGTTAATGTCAAGTAGGGGTGGGTTTATTTTCTCTGAGATATTAGGAAACACAGTAGGAAACTATTCCTTTCTTTTCTTTAATATTTTCCCGAACAAAATGAATGATAATTATCATACTTTCTTTTCCTTTCCTTTCTTGAATATATCCTGTCCCTCCTTTCTCTCCAAAACTCTCAAGAATAGTGTTAGTTTACTTGTTTCTTGGTAATTGTTATATTTCATTCTCCTTTTTACTGCATTGCCTTGTTACGATAGAAATTTATTTTAGGCTCTCTACAATACCTAGTAACTCTTCCTGACTTTCTTTTGCTCTGTATCCAGAGTTATCTGGCTCAGAAGTCATTAGATCTACAGTTGCAGAGGAATGGAGTACTTGATTCCTCAGAGTGCATTTCTATGTTTGCTGAAGAATATGGAAAATTTAGAACATGTAAGGAATTTTCAGACTATAAAATGAATTTATTGTCCTGATTCTGAACTCTATTTTACTTATTCAGTGTGGGCTGAGCAAGGTGATGAAATAAGCCTTGAATACACTGGGACTCATGCCCTGAAAGGGGACCTGGTCAGGTAATCTGATGTCAAACTCGTGATTTTCAAGAGTTGTTGTCAATAAGATTCCTCTTTGCAAGCTTTTTGGATCCTCAATATGCAGATATGGGAAACAGACTATAGGTGGAAAAATCAAAGATGGGTTAAGTGCCCTTTCACGATATTACCAGAATAATTTTCATGATGGCATTCGACAGGCAAGCCCCTCATTCATGTTACTTAATTATACTACTGATTTCAATGAATGGAGATTCAGCTTACATAAACTGTGTTATGCCTTGTTCAGGATGCCTTGGATCTTATAAGTGGACGCTATATTGTCAGTAGAAATAATCCCTCTCCATTTCAGTTAAATGGATTTGAATCTATTTCTGTAAGTATTAACATGATATATGACTACTACTTTCTCCCAGTCACCAACCAGAAAAGTGGCAGTCAATCCAAATGATTAATTTTAAACAGAAGTGGATCTTCCCATTTCTTAGTTGGGTTTGGATATTATCATCTTTGTCTTTGCTACGTTAGCATACTTACCATCAATTGTTACATTAGAGATCAACTTTAAGATGACTCTTAAATCAAATTTTTAGTGCCTTTCTCTGATTACATGTTTTATGGATGACCTTTATATATGCAGTACCTCCCAGTGGCATCGGCTTTGCTGATTGGAGGTTTGACAATGACATCCTTCACGCTTCACCAAGGTATACTATTTTTCCAGTTTTCAAATTCAAGAATGTAGAATCCTGATTTTATTTCCTATTCATTTTTTTGTGTTATTATAAAAACTCGTTGTTTTCAACGTTTGATGTTTCTTCTCTAGCTGGACGAAATACACAGCAATTTATGTCTTCTGTACTCTGGGCTGGAGTAACTGCAGGAGTTTTGGCACTGGTCAAAGCTAATGGAAGACAGTTCTGTTCTAGGCCACGCTTGTGTGGTCTTTTGTGAATTAGTATGATGAACTTGTTTTTACTGCCGGAGTTAAGCAAATTGTACAAAATATGTTTGATGCAATTCCCTGGTCTTCTAAACTATGATGCATGTAATGTTGAACAATATGTTACTTTGACTTGGTGTTAAGGATTAGAGTAGAATTCTTTCCCAATAGTTAGCTATAATCTAACATTAAGTTGTCCATATAACTAATGTGGGATTATTGTTCATTAAAGCAATGGGCAATGGCCGATGACAAACCACCACCCAAAGCGACGTCCACAAGCGGTTGTAGGTAGCCTTTACACCTTGTGACAGCTTTCACTTTAGCCATTTCACGTGGCAGCTTTACACTACTCTCCATTTAATCAAACTCATTAAGATAAGGTTAACTCTGATATCACTATTAAGAGCTAAAGTACAACTCATTCTCAAAATCTAGCTATTGGGAAAAAAATATCTCCTTATAATCCCATTAAGTTGCTCGTAGGCCCATAACACTTGGTAGCTCACATTATCTTATAATGTTTGAAAATTTTAAAAAGCTACAACACTCCAATACGAGTGATTTAAAGACAATTTCATGGCCCTATGGGAAATTTTTGAATTTTTTTTTCACCCTGGTGCCTTTCCTTTTTGTGAGATACAAGTGAAAAAAGATAGTGCTAAACCATGTGAAAAGAAGCAAACACAAGCAACCAACAGAAAACGAGTACATATCCTATCAAGCTGTAAAAGGAAGCAACTAGTAGAAAAATGACTTTTCAAAAGTCGTAAATGAAGATTCACCAAGACAATAACATGATGTCAAGAGGAATAAAATACACTATAAATTTGTAAATTACATCGAAAAAGTAACCATTAGGAATAAGCAAAGGATAAAAGGAATATTACAGATTTGTTCAGTTTTCGCTATATACCATTTTTATAAATTATTGATATTGAATTATTCTTGATGCAATAAACTACTTCTTGCTGTTGAAGAACAGCAAACAAAAGGGTTTACAATTTCACAAACGACTTCTTTGGGTTGACACAACCGGCTTGAAGCTTGAAAAACCAGTAACCTCTCTACCTGTTATCAAGCTGTTGATGTCATAGGTGCCTTCATATGTATAGATGGGTTCCAAATCGCAGAAGGCCTGCAATTAAGGCATACAACTAAGTAAAGGACAGGATATATATATACGATGACTATGATCCTAATACTAATGTTTGGGCAGATAGTTCCCTCATCCACAACCTAAAATATAAAGAAGTGGGGTCAGTAACACGTGTTATATAGATTAGTTTTACTTAGTCTATCCATATTTTACTTAAATATGGAGGCTAAACAGATCCTGCTTACCACAACAACAGATCTATTGTTTGGACGACCTCTTCAAAACTGTTTTACTTCACCCAGCTTTAATCTAAATATAATATTTATAGTGATTATTAAGAATATTCAAAAGTAGGTGCTAAGTATGAGAACCTTTGCAACTAGAAAATCAGCCAGAATTCCATTGCCACCAAGCAATTCTCGTCCAAGAGCAGCTGTTTCTCTTGCCTTTGAAGTGATCCAAGACTGCAATGTTATAAAGAATCTATTAGCACACAAAATCATCAAATGTTTTGCCTATGTCCATGTAACTTCCTGGACAGCCTCATTGGTAGAGCAAAACAAAATTCAGGCGGGGAGAGAGAATTCCATTCATGCTTAACCTATCATTTGCTCAGTGCAGCATAAATTTAATTGAAAAAAAAAATAAAAAATCAGAACTCATAAATAGTCAAGGATACCTTCCCCAAGCCAGCATGACCTATGGTCATTTTACCATTATCGTATAACTTGCAAAGTCGCCAACCAATGAGTATCATTGCTTGAATATTACCCAGCATCTGAACAAGTTTCTGTTGATTGATTTGGAAAGCGGCTAGTGGTGCTCCAAATTGTTTCCTCTCCTTTAGGTACCTTCCGGTCACTTGGATTTCAGAATTATCCATATCAAAAGTTTAAGGAAATGTTATCTTGAATGCTAAACAAACTATACCTGTGACACATATCATAGATGCCCATTGATATGCCAATAGGTTGCCATGCAACACTTACACGTGAAACAGCCAGTACCTGTTTCCGAACAGTAGTAACAGGAAAACAAAGATACATACGTCAATAGAGAGCATCATACTAAGAAGTTAACAAATGAGACCTCATAAGTGCGAGCTCTGAAGAAAAAAATCACAGTATAAACTGGAACTAACTTCATTTAATACTAATTTCCACAAATCTCCACATTCAAGTAATAAAATGGAAAGAGCAGGTGACCATTTCCAAGGGATCACTTTCGTTAAAATCTTTCTGTAAGATGCAGTTAGAAACATACAAGATATTCAAGTGTCATTGACTGTCCAAATGTAGTCTTTCCATCTTTCCTAATAACTTTAATACTTCATATAAGAAACAACCAAGTAAAGAAAGAAAGGTTCATCGGTGATATATATTGGTTGAAATTCATGCTCCATTTAGTGGACCGTATTCACTGGACAAGATGATTAATGATATGCTATTAAAAGCGGGTGATGCCAATGTCACATCTATCCACGTACAGATAGAACTTTTAAATCAAATGGGAGATGTAGTCTACATTAGGCTTTAGAAGGTAAGTGAGGATCTCAGAAGGGACAAAAAAATTAGACATTTTATATATATATCTATATATAGGGGGAGAGAGAGAGAGAGAGAGAGAAAATATGGATCATCTTGAGTTGTTATTTGACTAAAACATAGTGACATGCAGAAAACTATCCCCTTATCTGAGACTTTATGTGTTATGATGTGTGTAACAGGTTAATTAAATGTTGTTAATTCATTTAAGTTAAAATAATCCACGAAGATGGCAGGGAAGTTACTGTCTCACTCTCAACATTTATAGAAAAATTGAAAAAAAAAAAAAAAAACAATGGAGCTGCATACTAGCATGTCCTCAAGATGACTTCCAGGAATTTTGTTTTCAGGGCACTAGCTAACTGCTTAGAAGCATAAAACAATTGCAAGATTCCATAAGACAAATAGTTTTTCATTTTACATCATCCTGTTCCAAGAAACCAAAAACCCAGATAGAAATTGCCACATCTATGCTTCATGGGAACAAAAAAGTTTCATTCGCAAAAAAGAAAAAGTCATTTCTTTCTCCACATCATAATGGTCTCAAATAACAATTGGAATTACAGCATAAAAACATCATATAATCTTACCTTGTTTGTGTCCTGAAAAGAATTGACCCCTGGTATCCTATCCTCATCTGGAACAAAAACATTTTTCAAAAGAATGTCTCCATTTTGAACGATCCTAAGTCCAATTTTATTTTCTATTTTCGTAGCTGTTAAACCAGGTGCATCCTTTTTAACAATGTACCTAGAAGAAACGAGGAGAGAGAGAAGCAGAAACAACACATCAGGAAAATATTATGTAACATGTAAAATGAGTGCATGAAAACTTTGGGAGAAAAAAGAAGAAGCAATTAACCACAGAATTTACTAAAGATAGCATAGTAAATTATTCAGAAGAAACTACGAACTGAAACCGTGTTCAATGTTATTTCAGTAACCATGCTTATACCTAAGTTCTGTATGTGCAACCAATTAGATTTGGAATATCATAGCTGATGCTTTTTCCACAAACTTTAAATCTTTAACAATAAAAGTAAACAAATGAATAATTGTTTCATTTGTAGCCACATATATTTTCACTACAACGTTGCGTCCCAAGCACCAGTAACATTTCTTAACTGGTTTTCAACGATGTCAGAGGTTCTGTGACTTTTACTGAAGAGCATAAATTTGTTTGATATTTGAACAAACTAAAGTAAGAATTTGCATGATATCAGAATTGTCAACATACTACATCTGACATCCAATATAATACATCTGTGAGCATGCATATATATTAATCATTAACTCAAGCATCAGTTAAAAGTCTCTGTCCACATCTTTCATCAGATATGCAACAGCCTCTTATGTGGAGACTAGACAAGCACTGAAGATAGTTAATTACTGTGTAATGTAATACCATGCCCCTAGATATTGTAGGACTGTCACATACCCATTTATCTGATTAGTTGATGTATTTCTTGCAAAAATAACCAGCAAATCAGCAAAAGTACTGTTTCCTATCCAGCGTTTTTGTCCGTCAAGTATCCAACCTCCATCCACCTAATCTTTCCAATGAATGCGAGATCATGACATCACTAACTTTTACAAAAATTGAAGTTTAAAAAAGATTAATGAAAAAGAACCGATCCTTTTCCTGCAGATCAATTAATAGATAAGACATGGGGAGGACTGGACCTTGGTTGCTGTTGTCTTTAGACTACTAGCATCGCTTCCATAGTCAGGCTCAGTCAAAGCCTAAAGATGTGGAAAACATCATGGTTAAGCAGCTAGACTTTAGCAAAAATTAAAAAGCTATTATCATTCAGGAAGAGATATAAATTACCAAGAAGGAAAAACTTACCCAACACGATATAGAGTCTAACCGTGCCAAAGAAGGCAGATACTTTTGCTTCTGAGCCTCTGATCCACACAATGCTATTCTTGATGGTGATATGAGTTGTGCAAAAAACATCAATTAGTTAAAGAAAGTTTTCTTGAAGCAGTTTACTTCTAGAGATTTTTCTTTTTCTTTTTTTCTGGGGGGAGGAGTGGGGGTTGGTGCAGAAGAAAAATCGTACCAATAGTGAGCATTGCTAGAGATGAATGCACCAAAATGAAAGTAGAACAGCTTGCATCTACTCTAGCGACTTCTGCTAAAGCTACACAACTTCCAGTAATGGAAAGACCAGGACATCCATAACCCTGAGAACCAAAGTAGGTTAGCAATTCCTTTTACCTTCTCTTACAACTATAAAATAATAAAAAGAAAAATAAGATGTATAAACAACCTTGATTGTGCCACCAACAATATGCAGAGCACCAAGCTTAGGAATAACATGAAATGGGAACTTGGCCTTTTCCCAGTACTGCAATATAGAAGGGTAAAAGGTAAAAAGGCAAACAAAAACATAAGAGGCATTTCACATTTTATTTATTTCTTAAATAATTATGGAACTATGACAAGTTTACCTCCGTCATTATTGGGGCTATTTCTTTTTCCATACAATCCCTTACTCTCATCCTAATGGCCTGCTCCTCAGGTGTCAACAGATCATTGAATTGATAATAGTCTGAAGCTGTATTTTTCAATGACCAAGACAGATAGAAAAAGGAGCATGTGAAAATTATATCTCGTTTTCTATAAACATAATGATAAGCTGAGCCAATAACATTATACCATAATCATGAAATGTGCTAGTGAAAGAAAAACAAATGAAGGAATCAAATCTAACAAGATTTATCACAACAAATTTTGTATTAAGTACTCTACAGCTTTGCTTTTGGACCTCAACAAAGATATTTTGCAATATTAGCTTCTGCTCATAGAGAAGGGGGACAAGATAGCTTTAGGTTGGCTCGTTTGCACATTAGAATAATTACTTCAATTCGTATTCCTTTGGAGAAAAGTGAAAATAATCTTATGTCTAGGCAACAATTATAGATGCAGAAATTATTAGAGAGAGAGAATGATGTCTAGCACAGCTAAAATTGAACATTATTCTTACCACAGGGAGGAAATGTAGAAGCTGGAGTTGCTTGTGGAAAGGCAAGCGAAACATCCAGTGCAGGTAAGTTAAAATATGAAGGCTTCGCATCATCAGCAAAATCACCTATGAGACCAACACATACGTTAAATAAATGACAGTATGCTTAAAAATGATAAACAGAAGGAAGAAAAAACCATAACAAGGCTTATATTAACTCCTACTATAATATAAGCAACACAAAGAACAACTAAAAGGGTGTAGAAAGTAATAATTGAATTGCCAGAGTAAAGAGGCAGAAACGCTTCTGCCTAACTGCAGCATATTTTGTTCCAAACATGACAAATTTCTGCATCAAAACCTTCTAATTTTTCTTTTCTTTTAGAAAATACTATCTCCTCAAAGATAAATTTTCTTGCATTAAACAATTAGAAAACTTTGATAACCAATGGAATCTCTATTAGATGCTGGTTTAAATACACGCTCTACAATTTTGGAATTAGTATATTCATGCTTCCTTCTTTTCTCTTTATCTAGAAGCATTTTTCTATGACATCCAACACTTATTTCATGTTTTGACAATCGCCATGAACGCATCCATGCAACTACATAATAACACTCTTTCTCAAAGGGATACACAAATAAGCATCAATATAAACTATAGAGACTCCACTAAACGGTCACTACAAATATTTCAATATTAAATCTCGACACACCTACATACACATAATAATTTTTTTTTTAAAATCCATTATGAACACTTCCTCTACCAGAAAATCACACAATCCAATCATTCTCTTCTATAGAAACTAATCACTTCATTCTTCTCAATGATATTCAATATTCTGATATCCCAATCTCAAATTCCATAAATTTATTCAAAATATCATTCTTCCAAACCAAAAAACAACTTAATCCAAAAAAAAAAATTCAAAAATAGCTTCGACAAAGTGTAAACAAGAAAATAATCGACTAAAATCTCAAAGAAAAAGAACAGAAATTAGCTCAGTAGTACGATAAGTACAGCAACCATAATTGAAGATACAAATCAAACAAACTTAATTTGTAGTGTTCACGGAGACAACGAACCTTGATTCTTTGAAGAGAGGACAGTCATGGTGGTAGAGAGCAGAGATGGACTACGAATTTCGAGTACTATTGGATCGAGTTTTTGGTGAATGGAAGATAAGCGCCAGGAGCTGAAAGAAACGATTTTTGCTGGTATGGAGTTGCGTCTTAGATATACGAGGAGAGGCGACGATGACGTGGAATTATTGGGGTAATGGGATTGGCAGTTGGCACGTAAACCTAGGCGGATAAAATTTCTGAATTAATTGTAATACTATCTTCTATATGAACCTTTGCCTTAGTTGCCTATATGTGTTTTTAAGAATTTTTTTTACGTTAAAATGTAATAAATTCATTCATCAATTTTTTAAAATATCATGGCTAATATTGTTTCGAGTCGGATAAATAATTAGTCAATATATGATTAAAGTGATTATGATATAATCATTAAATAAAACAAATATATCTTTATTGCAATCTTTTTAAGTGAAAATAGAAACTTTGCTTCTACAAAATACTTGTGGTTCTAATATACATATATTTTTTTTTTCAAACTCTAATGGATTGTACAAGACATTCTTTAGAAAGTTTTCTAAATTACATTGTCCTAATTTTATTTTTAAAATACCTTTTTGGTTATATGTTATTAAAGACTTGAATACTAACACACAAAACTTTCTCACACGCCATTCTCTTACAAGGATTCATTTATAAAAGTTAATTAGTAAATTGCTTAAAAAGTAATTGATAAATATAATAATTTGAATATAATTTATTAAATACTTTTAAAGAATTTACACTTAATTTCTATGAACAATATATATATATATATAACTGTGTGAGAAACTTATGTACATGTAACATTGCTTTTACTTTAAAATATTAATCAACAAAAAGAAAAAAGAATAACAAAGTAAAACATAATATTACAAAGCACTCAATCTTTTATCCTGTGTGTATATCAGTTGGTTGTTCTGTCATTGTTATCATATATATTTTTTAACATTCTTCTATTCATCCTTCATTCTTTGTGAGTACAAAATTAAATTAGTTTAAGTAATTGTCAACGATCTCCAATCTTATGGTATTTTCCTTGATGGACTTTTCTCAGGAAGAGAAGAACAAGTTTTTTGGTTCGTGCATGTGTGGTTGTGTGTTCGCTTTATTTGGAATCACCTTTAAGTAGTTTAATGCTTAAACAAGATACCCTTGCAGCCATAAGATTTTAAGAGGATTTTCTCCACCCATTAGTTGGCCTAGTAATCAAGTTTTATTGATTTTCTGGGTTCAAATCTTTTTGAGAAAGTTATCAAAATAAAATTCTCATAAATTTTTTAATCATATATGTCGTAGGTTGAGAGAATATGAATGATTAAGGCTATTTGTAAGTGTGTCAAGTTTAGATATCTAACCGAATAAATTGTGTATTCTCAATAAGAGTTTTTAATTTAAGAAAAAGAGTTATACGCACCAAATGCAAAGAAAATCAGATTCGCTGGTTGCACTTGATTCTCCATACATGACAAAATGATAAAAATGAGCTTCCTTGCAAATCATAATTTAATTAAGAACCACTAATTAACTTTCTTTGTCTTTTCTTTTCCTTCCCCTTTTCTTTACTAGGTCATCATGAATTTGGTTTGACTTATTTTATACGTACAAACAGAAATATTAGTCGTTTGAGGTGGTAACTTTGAACTATCAAAGTATTCTTAGAATTCTAGCTAGTTTTTAATCATAGTAAGCAACATGTGTTATAATTTTAACGTAAAAATTTATCAGTCCAGATAATTTTGGTTTTCCCCCAATGTTAGGACTAGTTTTTCCTGAAATTAATTCTCTATATTTTAAATATTTTTCTACCGAGTATAATTTATTAAATTATTTTAATAAATATATGGTCAAATATCAAATCAAATAGTCAACTATCAGTTTCCAGTTCAAACAATAAAAACACTGAATTATTAAGCTTCTAACAGTTTTAATTTAACCAATCAAAAACTCTATTAGCATGTGGTAATTAGTTTGGCTTAGGACTTAGGAACCAGAATTCACATGGCAGTATGGCAAAGTTAAATTCTATTAGCATGCATGCTATACTTTGTTGGATGTAGAATTACAGTAATAGGCCATTTACTTCATTGAATTTGTTCAGGACTGCCCGTAAGATTGGCTACATCAGTTGGACATATTAGTAATATATATGAATTGATTAAAAGAAAAAGAAAAATGAAACATAGAAATGAGCCTTATTATATTATCTTCATATTCATATATCGTTGTATGAAAACCAGTTGACTCCGGCATCTTTTCCGGCCCCTGAAGGAACATCTTGCATCACTTTCTCTTGCCCTTTTGGGTAATAGATTCCCGTCCTTTCGTGTGGGACCCACACGCTGTTGTCGTTGTCTCCGGCGGTGGTGCTGCCCATATTTCTCACCTCCTCGGATTCCAATTTCATGGTTTCACGGATGGTATCCGCAGAAGAGCTTTTCTTGTGGAAAGTTTTTCGGGCAAGTGGCCTGCGTTTGTCAAAAATTATTTGTATGTACATATGTGATATTTATTCAAAAGAAAACGAAATAATAAAAATATATTATTGTATGGAATCAAAATCTAACGTGCAATTTAACCTTGAGAATATGATAAATATACAAAATTTAATATTATATATAAATATATAAACTCATATTTTTATATATCAATTAATTGATTCTAAAGATGTGATTTTAATATAATCCCAAATCTGGGTACTAGACTTTCCAGTTTGACTACAAATGCTTGACTCTTTAAAATGCCTCTAAACTAAAATTTGTAATTTTTTGAAAAGAACAATTATTTTGTGAGCATAACTTTGTATTATTCAACTTTTAGCTTTGTCGTATATTAAAATGATTTGACCTTAAACTAGACTAATATTAAGAAGATAGTAAGTAATAAATCAATCAACTTACTTGACAAACATGGAGTTCATTGTTTGTGCTCCTCTAACGAATGTAGCAGCCATCTTAGTTTCTTCAAACAAAGATAAAATTGTACAATAGCACGAGATTCTAAGCTATATATATATACATATACACAAGGCGTATGGGGAGGTTGAGAGGTATGGCGTGTTATCCATTTCTATCATTCCAATGAGCAAGTTTGGTTATGGACTTGTGGGCTATTTTACTCTTTTAGTACACGTCCTTGTCCCTATTTATTTTATTATTATTTCTTTCTTTTGATGAGATACGTAGTTATCTTTACTTTTTTGTTTTGTTTTTTGGGACATACTTTCTCTTCTTCTTATCCATTTGAGCCCACAATAATTTAGAACAAATACTATGCAGAGAAAGAAACCCTCCATACTCTATATTATATAATGCGAAAAGTAGTCATGTGCATAAATTAGAAACATGTCATTATAATTGTTAATTTATAGGGCATTTATTTAGATATTCAAATTTTCATATGAATTTTGTGAAAAAAATATTAAAATATAAAATAATAATTTTATAAGAGAGATGCTTCCGCCCACCAAACTACTATTTTTCACTCAATTTTTTTTTTCTCTATGAACAAATTTAAAATTATTATCAATATGCAAGTCAAACTACACTTATAATAGTAATATATAAAAATTAAAGATTGATAACTTCAATCAGATTTAGTGTTATATATACTTCATTTCTTCTACTTTAAAATATTAATTTAAATTAAATTTTTAAATATGACAAAAAAGTTGTCATAAATAGATGATCTATCATTTTTATCAAGCAGAGATCTCTATCATGAATTAAAATATATTATACAAAAATGATGATATCTAAGAATAAAATAATACCATAATCTCTAGATCTGTTACAAAAATAATTAGATCTAAAACTTATTTATTCAAAAATTAAGAAACAAAATGAGAATATAACAAAGGACTTCCCCCCATGGGAGAGAGGTAACCGCCCCTCATAAATATTTTTAGGAGATGACTTTGAAAGTTGTGGAGAGTTTGTTAAGCTGACCATTTTGTCCCAAGTTTAGTTTAATGTGACGAGTCTCCTTTTAAAAAAATTGTAATTATAAAAGAGTAATTTATAAAATAAAAATGTAAATTAGTTCATTAATTCATGAACAAATCAATGCTATCGAGAATAAGGATTTGTAAATAAACAAAAAGTCAAAAAATGGAGATGCGGGGTATCGATCCCCGCTACCTCTCGCATGCTAAGGCCGAATGCGCTCTACCATAAGAAGAACTCGTAATTTGTCTATTTCACTACTATTGACCAATAATTCTGCATTATCGATCTTCTAATTTACATTTTAATTATGGTTAACTTTCTTCTTTTGCTTAAAGTTTTTTTTTTTTTGGTGGCTGGGAATCAGTATAACTTGCAAAATGGCGGGTTGAATTCAGCTGACTTGGATCCACGGATTGCTATTCACTATGTATCCCAACTACGGCTTTTGACCCCATTCAGCGTCTTTTGGCTATTGGTACATTGTAAGTTCTGTTGCTATGCATTAATGGTGAATTTTGTGGATATAAGCTGCTGAGCTATATATAAGCTAGGATAAGCTTATGCTTGAGCTAGTGTTTGTCAAGAGTGAATATCATATATCCTGTTGACTTTCATAATGGGATCTTTGTCTGCTCTGCTTGAGTGAGACATGAAGTTATTTCAGGACAAGTTTAATGGACGGGCAAATTTAATCATTGCCTTCTGCTGTTTATTCATATGGTTTTACACGATTATATTATTGAAGTTCCAATATGTTCTTGGTTTCTTTCTTTTTTTTAAACTTTTGAATTTTTTTTGGGTAAAAGTGGTTTGAGTAATTACTGACACTTGGATGATGGGTGGGGGTGAAAAAATGATTTAGTTGTACCCAAAAAAAGGGTGACTTATGCTACCTGTATAGAATCTAATATAAAAAATTACAACATTCAAGCCTAATTGATCACAATCCATATGTATGGTTGAAGCCTATGCAAATATGCTAGCATATGTAATGTGACGAGTCTCCTTTTAAAAAAATTGTAATTATAAAAGTAATTTAAAATAAAAATGTAAATTAGTTCATTAATTCATGAAACAAATCAATGCTAGAGAATAAGGATTGTAAAGTAAACAAAAAGTCAAAAAATGGAGATGCGGGGTATCGATCCCCGTACCTCTCGCATGCTAAGCGAGCGCTCTACCATCTGAGCTACATCCCCAATGCTTCAATGATTATAAAAGATAGTAGTGGAGAAAATTATACCCGTAAAAGCCGTTTCCAAAGAGCTATTCATTTGACTATCAGCTCGAGGCATAGACTGCATGTATATGCATTGGTATGATCACTTCAAAGAAAGCAAACTACTATATTTGAAAACAGCAAACATTCAAACCAGTCCAGTAGGGTCGCCATGTTCGCTAAGCAGTTGTTGCAGAAGGCCATACACCATTCTCAACTATAATCATTCTCAAGCAACCGATTGCTCTTAACCTTTTCCCCTTTTTCTTTTTCACATTTGGATATTGAAGAAGAACTCGTAATTTGTCAATTTGACTACTATTGACCAATAATTCTGCATTATCGATCTTCTAATTTACATTTTAATTATGGTTAACTTTCTTCTTTTGCTTAAAGTTTTTTTTTTTTTTTTTGGTGGCTGGGAATCAGTATAACTTGCAAAATGGCGGGTTGAATTCAGCTGACTTGGATCCACGGATTGCTATTCACTATGTATCCCAACTACGGCTTTTGACCCCATTCAGCGTCTTTTGGCTATTGGTACATTGTCAGTTCTGTTGCTATGCATTAATGGTGAATTTTGTGGATATAAGCTGCTGAGCTATATATAAGCTAGGATAAGCTTATGCTTGAGCTAGTGTTTGTCAAGAGTGAATATCATATATCCTGTTGACTTTCATAATGGGATCTTTGTCTGCTCTGCTTGAGTGAGACATGAAGTTATTTCAGGACAAGTTTAATGGACGGGCAAATTTAATCATTGCCTTCTGCTGTTTATTCATATGGTTTTACACGATTATATTATTGAAGTTCCAATATGTTCTTAGGTTTCTTTTCTTTTTTTAAACTTTTGAATTTTTTTGGGTAAAAGTGGTTTGAGTAATTACTGACACTTGGATGATGGGTGAGGGTGAAAAAATGATTTAGTTGTACCCAAAAAAAGGGTGACTTATGCTACCTGTAAAGAATCTAATATAAAAAATTACAACATTCAAGCCTAATTGATCACAATCCATATGTATGGTTGAAGCCTATGCAAATATGCTAGCATTTATTGGCTAATTGCACTGCCATGTCTATGTGATCCTATTCCTAGTGCATGATAACTCCTTGAGTACTAAATAATTGATAAGTGGACAGAAGACATTATTTGTTATGTATGAGTGCAAAGTTTAGACATCCTATAACAGAATTTTAAACCAACAAATGGAGGATTCAGGGATCAACATAGTGTTTATATTGCTTAGCACAATGGCAGAGATGGAAGAATTAAAGTAATTGGCAGTGATGCTATTGAAGGACTTCTTTTCTCTCGTACCTACCAAAAACTTGGAGGTATGCCTCTTCCATACAGCTGAAAAGATAATATAATTTTCTTTCTTACATAAATATGGAGCAACACAAAAATTGATAAGATCCTGTCTAGCAGCAAGTTGTCAATTACATGATTTCATCTTAAGAGAAATAGAATGCAGAACTAATTGGAATCAGTCTAATAATCAACAATGCAGTAATTTTATATAAACCAGTAGCATTGGATCCTTAACAAAAAACCTCCAACGTAAAGTTTGAACCTTTTTTATTTTTATTTTTATTTCTTTTAATTACTTTAGGAATTTCTAGGAGTGTGGTGTGCTCAGTTCGAAAGTGGAAGAGAAGTAATAAAGAAAAAATATGGGTGAGAACGGTTTAGAAGGGTGTGTGGCCGTGTATGGATTGAATGAAAGAAGATAATGAATATGGAGAGAACCATCTAGTTATTTAGGGATTTATGCAGGTGATCCCAATTATTTGGGATGAAGGCTTGTTCGTGTGCACTTCCAGTTTATTTTTCTTCTCTTCCCTTTGTTCAATGTCATTGTCCTTCTAGATTTTAATCTACTTTGTGCCTTGTGTACAGTATAAGATGAACTGAAAAGCTTCCCGCAATCTTGTAGGGAAAGTTGGAGATCCTAGTCTTGTTTTCCCTTTTTATTGCTGAAACTACAGCACATCTATGATTTCTGTGCATTAACCAAGATGAATTTAGTATCTACCTTGGAAGTTTAGATAACCACTTTGATGTGCTTTCTTTGTCACATTGGTTTAATGTACTCGGTGATGGAACTTCCACTTTATCTAAGGGGCCAGACAATAATACGTTTGTCTCAGTCAATCAGAAAAATAGAGACATAATAAGCAAACTCCAATGCTCTTGCAATTTTAACAGCCAAAGTCCTTGCATAACAGTAAATACTATATACCATTTGGTCCCTTACTTTTCTTTGCATAACAGTAAACACTAAACCAGGGACTTCTATTCTTCATTTTGAATGACAATGATATTCAGGTATACAATCTCCATCACCACTACAGTTTCTTCTTTCTTGTTGGCATGACCTTCTCATACAAGGGCTTTACTAAGATATAACAATGGGGAATAGAACTCCAGTTGAATGTTTACATCATGTGCGGGCCGAAATATTTGCTTAGAGTGAGGTCTCTCTCACCGTGAAGTGTTTGATCTATAAATTAATTATTAGTGAAGTCATTAGTATTAAATTTGGGCATTTTATTCATCATGAATTGTTTATGCTAGAAAAAAGAGTTTCTCAATGAGTATTTTAGCAAAGGAAAACTTCAATATTAGGTATTCTTGCCAGTTTGATTGTCAGGCGCTTTGGAATCATCCGCAAAAAAGAATAAACATCTGGTTCCTTCAATTTTGGCAGGTCTGGAGTCTTGAGAGCTGGAGCCTAGCTTGTTGTTTACAATGGGAATCCACTATCACTGCTTTCCCTGTAATCAGTGGATCGCCTTTCATGAAGATATCTTACTAATAACGCTAAAATTCATTATTTTTTTTTTCTTTTTTGAATTTAGTTGGAATGGATGTGATTAAGTGGAACTTAACTCATAGAATACTACTATGTTACGAGTCACAGGTATATTGGTGATGAATATGTTTTGATCTCTGTGATCAAGTATGAAGAGGCAGAAGGAAAACTGGTGAAGTTGCTGTATAATATACCTAACTCTTGTGGAGCAATGCATTTCTACCACTGAACTGTCTATCCCTCATTCTGTTTGTTTTGTGTTTGGAGTTTCGGTCTCACAAAATTGAGGTTGCAGTGTCTAATTGCTCTTGGAATCCTATTAAGTTAGGTACTAGGGGCCTAAAAATCTCTCATCTCCTGTTTGCTGATGGCATTATGCTCTTCTATAAAACTAAACATCTCTACTATTGATGGCATCCTTAGGGGACCATCTCTCTGGTAATACTGATAATCCACTGAAGGACTATCGATAATCCACTGAAGGACTATCTTATCACCTACTAGGGATTAACCACAAAACTTCTTTAGGGAATTACTTGCGCTTCCCCTTGTCACAAAACTTACTCTCACACTCTCTATCTTTATGTGGTAAAGAAAAATATTGTTTTATTATTATTATTTTTTCAAAAATAAGTATGTGTTCTTTTTCCTTAGTGCTAGTGAAGCTGGAACCCATTTTTGTTTCTGTTTTTTGATTTTTTTTTTTTTAATTTCAATCGTGTCCATTAAAACTTACTATTTATTACAACTTTAAATAGATTAAACCAAATCATTCTAGATACAATAAAATTATTTAGTTTCTTTGACTTGATATAAATGATTTTGAAATTTTTTTTTCACCAATGCTAAATGAAAATTTCAATGTTCATATATTTGTTTTTCTACATATTATGAATTTCAAAAGTTCTAACTCAAGTTAGTAAATTATAAAATCTTAAATTATGAAGTTTGCTGGAAAAAAATTCAATTCAAATAATTAAATCTATTGATTTTTTTTTTAATTTCAACTTAGATTTAATAGATAATTATATTAATTTAAAACTAATTAGCTTGTCAAAGTGGTTATTAATCTACTATTTTTATTTTTATTTTAAATTTTTTAAAAAATATTAAAAAAAAAATGGTATGTGAGAGTATAATTGCTATTAACAATATCATTAATTTATTTTATATTTTTTGTATGAATCCTATATATTCTTTGATTGAGTTGTTATAAAAATAGTATTTTAAATTATTTATTTATTTTGACTTCAATAGTGAACATAAAAGATCAACTAATAATAAATTTTATAAATGTTGTTTTTCCTTTTTTTCTTTTTTCTTATTGTGCATTTGAATTTTAGGGAAAAAAAAACAAAAACGTATGCGTATATAAATAGTTTGTTACTTAAGAAATTAAACTTAATAAGTTTTTTTCTTATTTCAATTAAATTTAAGATATGATTATATTTTATTTTGACTTAACTTAATTAATAAGTAATTTGTTATTGAAATATTTAATTTTTCAAAATAAAATATTAATAAATTAGCTTATGTAACATCAAAGTATTATATATCAATTAATATATCAGATTACATAAAAATTTATTAATTAAATATTTTATTAATATATTATCACCTCATACAAACAATCTTATAAAACACTAGCAAATAAAAATATATATATAACGATTAATAACAAGCGGTATTTCTAATTTGAGAATACAAATTAAAATCTCAGGCTAAGAAATTATTTTGTAAATGTCATCTTAATCGTGAGAGTGTGAAAAATTTTAAAAATTAGTCTTACATGTAACCAATGCCTGTGGGGAAACGTTGCTTTCTAGGTAAAAAAAACAAACACACACATGTGCCACATGGCCTTACGGTTGGTCATTTTTTTATGCAACCGACCCATCAATTATAAAAGTAAAAATAAAATAAGAGGTGGCTCCTGCAATATAACTACCAATGAGCTTCCATGAGCAGTCAAACACACGGCAAAATGTAAAGCAATTCCACACGGATAAAAACGTAAAGAAAATCGAAGTTGAAATAAATATTAAACATGGTTTAATCAACAAAAAGCACACCACAAATGACCATATTGACCAGACTACGACGGAATTGGATCCTTCCTCTGCTGCACATAGGATTTGAATTCACATCTACACCGCACCTTCTCTTATTTAAGACTTAAAGAGATACCCCCCATCACATAGACCAAAGGTAAAAGAAGAAGCTTTGTCTAAGGCCCTTAGCTAAGCCTCTCCCTTCCTTCTTCTCCACCTGAATTTTGATAAGAAGGGAGAGAAAATTGTGCGGTTGTTGTTGAAACTTCAAAGACAATTGCAGACCTAGTGTTATCTTATTTATTACCTAATTGAATTTCAATAGTTTATTAGTATTTCATAGATATTTTGCTTCAGTTATATTCCATTCCTTGTTGGCTCCCATACTCTGTCCTTCTCCTTCCTTCTCTCTGCCTCTCTTTTTGAGCCGAGAGAGAACCGGAACAGGAGTCCCTGGTTTAAAGCTTCATCTGGGTCTCCAATGGCGAGTTGGGTCTTATCAGAATGTGGTTTAAAGCCTCTTCCTCAAATATACCCTCGTCCCAGAACAGGAGCTCTCTTGTATAAGCACTCAAAGATAAGATTTTTGCATTCAAACAAGGGGCTGACAGATCTGAGATTTACTGCAAAACAAATTTCAAGTGGTTGTCTGAGGGAGAGAAATTGGGGTTTGAGAGTGAGTGTTCCATTAACAGTTTCGCCCATTGAAGGAGAAGAAGAAGAGAGAGAAGGGAAAATCAATGGCGTTAATGGGATTGAAGAAGAACAACTTGGATTCAATCCTGGTGCGCCGCCACCGTTCAAATTGGCTGACATTAGAGCTGCGATTCCAAAGCATTGCTGGGTGAAGGACCCATGGAAATCCATGAGCTATGTGGTCAGGGACGTTGTTGTGGTTTTTGGTTTGGCTGCGGCGGCAGCTTATCTGAATAATTGGATTGTTTGGCCTCTGTATTGGGCTGCTCAGGGGACCATGTTCTGGGCTCTGTTTGTTCTTGGCCATGATTGGTAAAGACTAATAACATCTTTCTCATTCAAATTCATGCTTTCTTTCCTTTGCACTTTTTTGTTCTTATATACTCAATTGAATGCCAATGAGTATTTTCTGATTCAATTAGTGTTTGGTTGTAATTCTGCAGTGGTCATGGAAGCTTTTCAAACAATCATAAGCTAAATAGTGTTGTTGGGCATCTCTTGCATTCTTCAATCCTTGTACCCTATCATGGATGGTAAACTCCTGACAGAGTTGTTTTTCTTTTTGAATTATTTGGTTTTATATGCTGAGAGGTAATCTCTCCATTTTTGGACTAGACTTTGGAAGATTTTTGACATATTGCTTGCTTTTGATGAATTTTCAGGAGAATTAGCCATAGGACTCATCATCAAAACCATGGTCATGTTGAGAATGATGAATCATGGCACCCGGTTAGTAAATTTTCTCTAGTATTCATTGGTTCTCTGTTCTTGTTTTTGTGGGCATTCCTATGTCTTTCTTATTTCCGATCCATTACAAGTTTCAGTACAATGATCTTTATATCGTTCTTCTCTTACAGTTGCCTGAGAGAATTTACAAGAGCTTGGACAAAGTAACACGTAATTTTCGATTCAAATTCCCCTTTCCAATGCTTGCATACCCTTTCTACCTTGTAAGTGAGATATTATCTTTGGCAGGTATACAATACTTTTAGTAGTGGTAGTTCTAACAAGAAAATTTACATCGGTCTTGATCATTGATTACAGTGGGGTAGGAGTCCTGGCAAGACTGGTTCTCACTATCATCCTGATAGTGACTTGTTCGTTTCCAGTGAGAGGAAAGATGTTATCACCTCTACTGTATGTTGGACAACCATGGCTGCATTGCTAGTGGGTTTAGGATTTGTTATGGGTCCTATTCAACTGCTTAAGCTTTATGTCATTCCATATTGGGTAAATTTCATCTCTTTTGCCAACCATTGTTTATAATTTATACCTTACATTGGTTTCATTTTCCAATCAAAGAAGTTTAATTTGACTTTGCTTCATTTGCAGATTTTTGTTATTTGGTTGGATCTTGTAACCTACTTGCATCACCATGGTCATGAAGATAAATTACCCTGGTATCGTGGAAAGGTATAAATTTTGTGTTGTTCATGTTTCTTTCTGCTGTTTCATTATTCTGTAACTTTTTGACATTTGACAATTTCTTAGAATTGAATCACCCTTCTTATCTTTTTCCTACATTATGCTGAACAGGAATGGAGTTACCTAAGAGGAGGGCTTACGACGATTGATCGTGATTATGGATTGATTAATAACATCCACCATGATATTGGCACACATGTCATTCACCATCTCTTTCCTCAAATCCCTCACTATCACTTAATTGAAGCGGTGAGTATATCTACCATTGATAAAACAACGGATTTCATTGTGAAAATATTTCCCCAAAACCTGCAGGGCTTTAATGTTCTTTTTCTTCCAATTGTAGACTGAGGCAGCCAAGCCAGTTCTTGGAAAATATTACCGGGAGCCAAAAAAATCCAGTCCTCTACCGTTTCACCTGATTGGTAGTTTGATAAGAAGCTTGAAGAAAGACCATTATGTTAGTGACACTGGAGATGTTGTATACTACCAAGCTGACCCAGAACTTAATTAGTAGCTCTTCTTAATCAGCAGCTAAAGGTTCTACTCCATTCTTTCTGTTGGCACAAGAAAAATGTTTTTGCTCTATCTGCCACAACTGCCTTGCTAGACATTGAAGATTGTCTCTGAGCTTTTAAAGGTGCCACACCCATTTAAGAATTAAATTCCACATTAGAAGGGGAAAACTAAGACCAATCCAATTTAGCTACCATTTTTTAAGCATGAGATTAGTGTATGTACTTTATTCTTCTTGGAAAGAACATAATTCTGTAAATCTGTTGTTCTGGATGAGAAAAATAATCTCCGTCAAAATTTACCATATATTGCTCAAACTAAATTTCAGACTGAAAAATTTGAGGGAAATAACTGAAGTTTATTATGTTGCCTACCTTCTATTTTCTTCCGTTTGTGTGGAACTGTGCAATGATCTGATGTTAGGGGATTCACGTGTGACTTACTTTTTCTTTGTTTCTACGTGAGACGAGTTTGACAACGTTTTCTGTTGGTTGTCAACTTATTACAACTTTCATCCTTGCAGAGTTTTTATTTTTATTTTTCTAAATTACTGTTGTTTACGAGTGAAGCAGTAGATTTCTTGCAAGCTATGCCAATGTAGGAGACTAATATCAAAGGAAACATCAATGTCATTTTCTTTCGATCATTCTCATGGTGGACCATCAATCAATTCTTTTAACAAGTCTTTTACAAGTTTTAAGTCTATATAATGATCATAGGGGGCTATTTTGTTAGACAATTTTAATGAATTAATATGTAGTTGTCTTCGATTTGATTGTCATTGCGATTTGTTTATTGTTTATTTCGATTGAGTTATACCCTACGTCACATCCACATTCCACGTCTTTACAAAATGTATTTCCAATAGCCATGAAAATCATGTGGAGCTGCTATAATAGACAGCTTCTATGTGGTCTTCTTTGTACTGGCTTGGCTCACCACTTTCCTTTCCCATGTGGAAAGTTGAATATGTCTGCCTCAGAATTGCCATCTCTCGTGTGCTTATATCTTCCACTCATTAGCAATTGTGGTTTGCAAAATGTGGTTCACAACTTTACCCACTTGCATTTGGACTGTAGTTTGCAGGTTGCAACATTCAATATCATACTCAATTTATATAAACCCTAGAATTAGATAAGATGCGTATTACTAAAGTATCATAATTAATAATTTACATTTTAAGTGTTCTATATTACCTATACAAACATATAACAATTAGCTATAATAAGTTGACTTTTGAAAGATTTGGTGATAAAGGTCCAAACAAGTAGAGTTGTTCGTTAATAACTTGTCAGTTATTTATTAAGAGTTCAATTTGAGTTCAACTTGTAAGGTCACCGGCATGACTCATTTCATATATATATATATATATATATATGAAGTGACTTAGGTTGGTGTTTTGTTTATTTTTAAAATGGTGAAATATTAATTTCTTTGATCCTTATAGATTAAAATTTGTCAAAGAATTCACAATTAACCAAGATCGAATTTTGGTTTGGGCTCACGGACTATTAACGAGTTTAGATTCAAAAATTTTAAGCGAATACAAGTTGCTTTCCCCTTCACTAAATTTCAAGCCTTATTTATCATATTTTACATTTTAAAAATTAGAGGCAGACTTATAATAGGTTCAATTGACAAATCTCTGCTATTTATGCACAAAAGCGAACACGTTTAAAAACATATTCATGAATTCATGGTAGCATTTTCTGATTAAGAAGTCCAATTGATAATTGAAATTTTAACTTTTTTAATTCTTATTTTCCAAATTTGTTTTGAGACCTTTCACATGGAGTCAAGAGTTTTAGAAATGACCCTGAAGACCCAGTTGACGACGACAATGTCCATATACAATGAATTTTAGAATTAATAAAACAAAAGCCATAAACATTAACTAACTTTATGTTTAAATTTACTCGAATATTATTTTAGAACAGTCAGCAGATATTATTCATCAGCCAGAAAACGTGTTAACAATGGCATGAATAGAACTGCGGGATGGCAATTTTTCGGCCACATGCTCGTACCTGATTCGACCGACTCGAATAGATTTTATATTTTGTTCGAATGGACACATAAATGGGTGTGGGTTCACATATGAGATTTTGCACTTTGGACTCGTTGGATACGGGCAATATCCGGATTCGATGGATACCTGTCTTCCTAACCCATCTTTTACATTGATGGATCCGCCCCAATATATATCCGACCTCTTTTTTTCATTCTTTTTATTGTTGTTATCTAAATAAAAATAGTGAAAATTAACTAAAAATATTAATTTCTTAAATTAGATAAATATATCTCTTAATTTGCTCCTTTAGTCTACTGTCTTATATTTTATAATTAAATTAGGGATAGTGCTCTCTTATATTTTCTAATTAAATTAATTTGTAGTGCTATGTGCACTATCCCAAGTTCATATATGGACTAAAGTAGAAAACTATAGCCTCTTTTTTTTTAGTTCATTTGCAGTGGACATAACAAGTGTTATAGTCTACGTTACGAAACCCTTAAGTTTTTTCCTTAATATTTTGGGTAATTCTTTAACATTCTCCGGGAAATATTTATGTTTCAAGTTTTATATAGATCTATATTAGAATGTTTGCATGTTTTTTACTTCACTTTGTTTCCTTTTTTATTAAAAAAAAAAAAGGTTTGTCAACAATTTTTGAATGTGATAAATATATATTTTTAGTGCTTATATTAAGATGATAATAGGTTATAATTATTAAAATTTAAATATATTAAAAATATTAATTCATTAATTTAACAATACTCAAATAATAATGAACTATTGTAATAAATTATAAATAATTTTCTTATATATTGACTTTAATATTTAGGCATTAAATATGTTAAAAATTGTTGTTGGATTTATAGTGTTTATGATTATATATCTATCTGTATTTTTTAAATTACTTCATTTGTGTGTGTTTTTAATTGTTTGATTTTTTTTTTTTTAAAGTTAAAATTGTTAACCAATTTAAGTAATGACAGATTATGTTAGCTTGATTTAAATTTCATTTTTCTTTATTATTACAAATTAGTCACAATTTAAAATTATTTTATGTCAACTAACTAGATAAAGGGGACTATATTCTTTTTCTAAAAGAAATAAAAAGAAGCTAAATGTACAGGTCGGGCTTGTGCGGGTACGAGTCAAGCATGCCCACCAAAAATGAGTGTAGATTGAATATATATTTTTTGAGATAGAGAGAATTTATTTTTTACTTGTTAAAGTATTAGGACTTCTTATGAATATTATAAATGCCGATGAATATAAAGAAAAATATTTATAATTTTTTAATCATAATTTTCTTTCTCAATTTTGAAGCATGCCATGTTATTATGAAAGATATTTGAAGTCAACAAAATTGGAATGTTCATAGGACCACATTGGCAATAAACTGATCTGGCCAGAAAAAATTTGAAAAATGCCAACTAGGTTAATTTATATTTTTTGACATGTAACATTGTACTAATGTTACTATAATTTTTTATCTATAAGAATTACTATCGCATTTATAAATCAAAGTATAAAATTTTAAGAATGTCCAAGGTAAATTTATTATCAACATGTTATTATGAAAGATATTTGAATTCTCAATTTTTATAGAATTTTTGTATTACTAGACCAACTGGTTCAAACTTAGAAATCACATAGTCAACAACTTCGGCTGCTCTTTGTTAAAAAATTACAAAGCAAAATTTGAACGTACAAGGCCCGCAGCCATGTCGTACAGTCGTTTTATTTTTTAAGTGAGAATCGAGAATTCAACGATCAATTCCAAGCCCACTTTTCAATTACAGCTGTTCTTGTTTCTTGCCCCACAGTCCAACATATACTACAATTTTATTTTTCCAACTAGATGTATTCCGTCCATGCTATGCAAGTTTTTTTTTCTTTTAAATTTATGAAAAAAATAATTTGTAAAAATATAATGTTATTCATAACACTGTTGATTTCATTTTTATTATTTGATTTAATATTATGAATTGTATATATTTTAAGAAAGTTGAAAGTGGAAAAGAAAGTTGAAAGAGGAAAAGAATTTTTTTATTTTTTTATTATTTGATTTAACATGATGTAACATTGATCTTGAGAACATGCTAAAAAATAAAACCCAAAACAAATATGTAATAGGGATTTTAAGAAAGTTGAAAGAGGAAAAGAGAGAATATAGAGATGGAGGGGGAGGGGGAGGGGGAGGGAGAAGGAAATCTATCCCTTCAAGTGCTAGCCAATTGCATTCAAAAGCAAGTATGAATCTCTTGTACAACGTACATACCTAAAATTTATATGCGTTAGTAGGGAGGCACAAAAAATACTAAACTACCCTATCCTTACAAATCGAACTATAACACCTTAGTTTGAAGTAAATCAAATTATTGAGAAGAAAAAATGAATGGATGAACCTCACCATATTTTTATTTTTTATTATCTCTAATAATTACATTTAGAACCTACAATTTAATTGAAATGAAGAGATAATTATAAAAATTAAGAGGTCTGCTACAATTTCAATTGAAATGAAGAGATAGTTATAAAAATTAAGAGGTCTGCTACTAATTTAATTAGGGAAGAATTTTATGTCATTATTTACTAATTAGTAATATACCAATTTCTAAAATCTCTCTTATTATTATTTATATTGGTAATCATTAAAATTTAAAATTATATCAAATTGAAAATAATTTACATTTATTGTCTCTTTAATTATCATAATTAATTTAAACATTTAAAAATCAAATGCTGATGTGGTATCAATATGGAAGCTGATGTGTCAGCACTTAATGCTCTAGTATCAATTATATATTATCTTACAAACACCTACATTTTGATTTTGTTGTTGCATACAATCATATTTCTTTGCCTTCTCATGCAAATTTCTATGTGTAATATGTGGTGTGAATTAAACCAGTTTATTGTACAAAATTGCCAAGTGTGCCATTGTGAATAACACATTGCATGGATCTCAGTTCAAAACTCCAATACAAAGTACTAGCGGTTTGATATGATGATAGAACATAGGAATATCACTATATATTGAATTATGAAAAGTGTTGTATTTGGAAATGAAGAACAGAAAGGAAGGTTGGAGAATCTATGATCATTATAGTACTCTTAGAGCAATGAAAGTAAAACTACAATCTTATGATAAAGATAAAGATAAAGATAATTGTATTGTTGATTGGTTTGGGACTTCTACAATGAGGCATGTTGGGATTTATATACTATTATAAGAAGACAAAAGTTAATGTAACTTCCTCTGCAACTTTCCCATCTTTATGCAAAGTTTCATGTAATATTTTATAAACTTCTCAAATTACACAAATGAGTTCTTAACAATATTCCAAATGTCTATGTAAATGACGATCAAAATCTATATAGACATTACTTTAGTCTCATTTTTCGCATAAAAGATCCATTTTAAAATAGAATTATGATATAGGCAAGATCGAACAACAGACTTGAATTTAACCAAAATGGTCAAAGGTTTAATTGGTCAATATAGTCAAAATCGGCCAACATAGTGAATATACTGAAAATTTTGGCCAATAAATAGGTCATACTAATCAACTTACAAATTTGGTTATTGTAATATTGGTAAAATTGGCCAAAATCAATCAATAGGCTTGAATTTGGCCAAAATGGTAAATAAACTAGGTTTAACCAAAAAAGACAGTAAGCCAATCCAGAATTTTATTAATTTGTCAAAGTGATACTACAACTGAGATCTGGCCAATTTTGGCCAAACAAACAGCCAAATTGTGGCAAAATAACTAGCGGCTGGCTAAGTGTTAAAAATTAATAAATCATAAGAAGAAAATGTAAAAAATTTCATGATACTCCTTGGTTACATTACAAAACAGTGAGATGCATATCCACAAACTACATATATGAAATTTAAATATGTCCCCAAGGTATTATTAACAATCATTTTAAATGGAATCAAACATTTCCACAAATTTTATGGTCTAATTACAATTGACATATCATGTTCATAAAATGCAAGCCAATGTAAAAGTTACATTGGCTTCAAGTGGGACAACAAAAACCAACTTAACAACAAATAATTAGATGATATTTTCTGTATTTTAATTCAGATGTTTACTGAACTGGTAAGTTTGAATCGAAAAGCAAGCTTCAAATAATTTTGAATCATTCAACCAAGATCTAGTGAATATGATAACTTGCTAGCTATAATTAACTTAATCCTGCTCAACTCTTGACACCTTTGTCTTCTCACCTATTCCGACCATCATTATCAGAACTACTTATGCAGGAAAATACTAGGATTCATGAATTTGGTTGAAATAGGCCACTGTGTTATTAGGCTAAATTGTTCGAATATGCAATTGGGCAGAAAGCTAAACTGGCCGAATGGACCATTAGGCCCAATAAATCTAAATTGCCCGAAATGGTAAGCATAATTTATAAGACTTGATGGCTTCTGTTAAACGACTACTAAGTTGGTTAACAGTTTTGAATGACTAAAATTCATACATGGCCTTGGACCATATGAACATGAATTTCAAATTAACTATACGGCCATAACTGAAACGGACCGAATTAGAAGCTATTTCAATAGGCCGAATTGACCAATACAAACCAATATTGGAGTTGGTATGTTGGTCCTACATGTAGTCACTTGCATAATCAAGCCATTATTAATGAATTTTAGCATGGGTCAACTAGTGAAGTTGGCTAATATGCCATCATCGCTCAACTATACTAAAAGTTATAATATAGTTAAAAGACTAGGATTCTCATAATTTTATGATCTACTAAGTAACCCAAGAGGTCTTACCTGGCCTTCTAAATTTTTTATGACACAAAATTGCAGAGTATACCAGAAAATTATTTTAATATCGAAATCAAACGATTATAAATAATCTTGTAATCGCTATTAGTTCAATTATAAAAAGTGTTGTGCAATGGTGATGATGAACTTAATAAAAGTTGGAGAATCTATCATTATATTACTCTTAGAGCAATGAAAGTAAATTATAAAGAAAGTAAACTTACATTTTTAATATAAAGATAAAAATAATTGCATTGTTGATTTGGTCAAAATCCCCTTACCCCTCTACGGGTTTAAATAATATTACAGAAGATAAAGAGTAATATAATTTCACCTTAAAATTCTAATAACCATATTTAATTCTCTACAACTACCACACATTTTATGCAAAGCTTCATGTATACTTAATAAAAATTTCAAATTACACAAATCACATGTCAAGTGTCAACAACCATGACCAATTCAGATAATGCAAACCCCCGGTGTTTCTCCAGCATACTACGCCAGGTTTTATATGCTGGAGGGAGTAGTACTAGTACTCATCCTATGCATGAACCCAACCACGTTACAGAATCAACCCCAAATGAGATAGAATTAGATTATCCACGTAAAGATTAGAGATGTAAGGAGTACTAAGGCTAAGGTTGAAATTTCAGCTGCCCTTGAAGTAGTGGCAAGGCTGATGGGTTTAGATTCATAGCCAAACACCAATTCGATTCCAAAAGGAACACACCCAGATTCAGTTAAGCGAAGTAGGTCAGCAAATTTTGTTTATTAGTTGCTGGAATTTGTTTTCAGCCAGGCTCGCCATCGCCGTGTTAGAACCTCTGCTTCGGTTCTTGAAGTTCGTTCCTTGAAGTCCCTGCATTGTTGCAACAACAAAATCATGAAGTAGTGTTATTTTATTATGATAATTCGAATGAAGGACATCAATTTTGGTCTAAATTGAAGAAATCAGAGATGGGTTTTGCAGATTTGAAGCAGAGGAGAAACCAGAGGAGTAAGCAAGAACAAGCAGAGCATGAAACACAGAAACAGAGTTTTTCAAAAGACTGAGGAAGAGATCATGAAAATAAGAACAAGAAAATCTCTTAAGTTGATGAATGAACCTGGGAGGGTTCCAGCTAAGAATTGGGTTCTGTTCCACCACTTCATAAGAAAAACACTTATAGAAATTATGATAATGGTACGAGTTCAAGGTCAAAATCTCAAACATGGACTATTGCGAAGGAAGTGTTTAATTGGTGGACCAAAATTCACAAGAAAGAGAAGAAATCTGCAGGCATCAAAGAATTATGTCTAAGTTTAACTCAGAAAGTTCCAATCCAGATTCAGTTCTTGATGTTGATGAATTTCCAATGCTTCATGAAACTTCGTGTTTGTTTTCAGAATTTCTAAATTCTTAACGTTGTCATCATTGTTCATTTCAGTGTTAATGAATTACATGATTACTGCAGAATATTCAAGCCCCCTAGAGATGAATTATAAGTGGAAATATGCAGCATAGCTTTTTGGTGGTTTGAAAGAAAGATCAATGAAGATTGTGCAGTCCTTGGCATTAATGGGGAAATAGAGTATTATACAGAATTAAAGGTTAACCCTTACAAGTTAATAGAAAAAAGAAATAGAAGAGTCAGATTGGGTAAAAGTGAATATGAAAGATCTGTTTTGAGTCTGAAGGTTGGAGGAGATCTATATTAACTCTTCCATAATGTTGTTGATCTAGATGAACATCCGAGACTTTTATATGAAGAATTTTCTAATGAAAATATGGATAAACAGTTTAAATTTGTACTCTGTCTAATCTCTATATTAGAAACTTCTTAATTTACTTTCCGGTGTACCAAAAAAGAAACTTCTTAAATTTTGTAGTATGTCTAACCTCTATATTCGAACTTTTTAGCTAAAATTCATGTTTGGGAACATGTTGGGAGTCGAACAAATAAAAGTCCAAATACACAACAATGAAAAATTCTTAAAGGTTAATATAATGGTTTAGAATATGTGTTATTTTAATTGACATCATATATTTGAACTCTCTTAAAGAGTCCGTTAAGAGTAAAGATTGAAAAGTTGAATAGTTTTACCGTAGATAGTCCGTTTTTTACCAAACTCAACTCAACTCAACTCAACTAAGCCTTAAAATCCCAAACTAGTTGGGGTCGGCTATTTTTACCAAACTAGATAGGTAAATAAATTGAGATGCATCTAAATTGATTTCAATACCACTTGAACCTTAAATCGTAAGAATTGAAAGGAACAAAATATAAAAAATTCTCCAATCTTTAAAGCTTGTTAGTTAAGAATTATATATTATTTATTAATTCCAATTTATTTGGATACTGGACTAACTCTTAATGTAACAACATGAATATAAATTTCAGGTTATCTTGGTTGGCCCAATGTAAGAAGATGAGTTTATACCGCTCAAAATTTCTAAGTTTAAGGTTGTTATGTGAGATCTCATAATTTAATGTAAAAGTTTATTAACTTTCTTTACGTGAAATTCGATCAATGCACTGAATGTTTATAAAGAGGTGCAATTCATTAGATAAATCTCTTCATGTTTATTCATTTATAAGATTTTCTTGAGATTATGAAATATTTGAGTTTTCCTTAACTTTATCACATAAGACTTTATTAGCATAAATAATGTGAGTGGTCCCTTGACATTAATAACTGAATTTTAACATCATGTTAAGTAAAAGAATATTTGATCTTTGATTTTATAACATCTAAGGAAAAAAATTTAAAGGAATATTAGGTTGGGATATGTTGGGACTTGGACCAAATTGGTCTCAAAAGCTGAAAAGAGGTTGAATATATTGGCTGAAACAGATAAATAAAAAATATTATATTGACCAAATTGATTTCTGGTTCTTCTGGTTTGGTATACATTCCATAAATTGAAAGTCAAACAAATAATTAATTAATTATTACTACTTCTTTAATAAATCTCATTTAAGATTTATGTCTATCTCTCTTACAAGTATTTTTTTATGGGCTTTGATATTGTAAATATCCGTCAATTCCTGATATTATACATATCCTCAATTGTTGAGCTCAAACACGCTTTATGGACTTGAACTTGTTGGATTTAATTAATTATTACTTTATGAAATAGAATGAATGATGAAAAGTAAGCCAGATTAGTCAGTTCTGAACCAGCTGATTGACTATTTGAACAAACAATTACCATTTCATCATGAAGAGGAATTAGTTACAAGAAAGGGCGGAAAAAAAATTAAAAGGACTTCAATTTCTTTTTATTTTAAGCTAAAAAGAGAGTCGGTGAGAAATTTTTGCATTCATAGGTAACTCCTCCTGCTCCTGCTGGCGAAAACGTGTTTGGTTTGACCAAAATGAGACTAAACCAATAGAAAACATTTTGGAGTTTGAACATACGCATATATCGATGGTTGAGGTTTGTTGCTGGACTTATGAGATAATTAGTGAGAGAATTGAATAATAACAAGTCGTATTTTAAAAAATAAAATAAAATAAAATCGAACCCATAAAGTTGAAGAAGAATAAACTTTTTACCATCAATCACAGGCCAACTTTGTTGGGATTACAAGCTAGTCTTGCTTTTTTTTCTTTTTCTTTTTTTTGAGCACCAAAAAAAAAAAAAAACGCAACAAATATTTAACATTTAATTCTTATGCTAAAGCCATTCATTGGAACGTTAATGAATGCGTGCCTGTGTTTATTGAATATTTATAATTTGGCAGCACTATGTTTTTGGCTGAAACCACATTCCAATTAAGTGTTGGTTTGTCCTATCCTTACATTAAAAACAATTAAGTGTGTCGAAATCAATTTATATATATCTCGATAATCTGATATTTTTAATAATATATAATTTAAATTTTAGATAATTTTAATCATATAAATTGAAATAATATTATTTTCTGGTAATTTTTTTTTCGATTAATCATCTCTTTGGTTAGTCAAAGGTGGAGTACATCCACACTGTCAAGAGTTTTATCAAAAAACCAGCAATAGCTTCATGCACCAATTTTCATTGTTTTGATGGATATTAATTGGTAATGAGTAATTAAATTAGTGTAATCCCAATGGACTCTGAAATTAATAATGATCTTCAATCTTCATTGAGATACATCCCTGGAACATATACTAAATACTTTTTGGCTACATAAAGTTAGACATGCATAGATAGTCACCATTTTCCTTGTAAAACCAAGCTCAAAACACTCCATCCCCAACATAATATACTAATCTCATGCTATGTAATTCCAAGTCAATCTCACATCAGCATGAATTCTTTCTGTACAACTTCTAGCTGTAACAACAATAAACCTCATAAACATGGAGTATATTATAATTATGCACAAACTAAACTAGGCAACATCTACAAAATTAAAATTAAGCTTGTATTAAATAATTAAATACATATATATTTTCATTGTATATATATATGATACTAATTTATTGTTGTGTAAGTGTGTTGTAATTGAAAGCCTTGCAAGAAAAGTAGTAGCTAACAAGCATTTTAAAAAGTCAATTCTATTGCTATTTTTTGGTGTATAAATAAATGATTGTAGCAGCACTTTGGTGAAGTGAGCCATTAACATTACATATATGTCGATCCCAATGAAATAGTCATTATGATGGGCATTACCATTAGACACCATGGTTTCTTTTCTTTTTTTTCCTCATATTTTGTGGGTATATATATATATATATATATATACAGGTTTAAATTGTATGAAGCTTAGCTAGTTAGAGCCAGAACAAGAAGGCCTGCAAGCATTATGATAATATTGAAATTAATGATGGCAAAACCAAATACAAAATTGAGATCATTAAGCAAAAGAAGCCTCGATGTAATGTGCATTTATAAAACAAAAACTAATGAAACTAAACCTTAATTAACATCTCAAAAAAAAAAAAAAAAAAGTAAAGTAAAGTTTAAAAGAACAAACCTCTAAATTTAAGCTTCCTTTCTCTCCTCTGAAAAAAGATACATACATACTACATGTGCTCCTCTCTTCTAAACTTGTTTAACAAAGCTGTGATCAAAGCATCTCTGTTTTCAGCCCTAACTTCTTCTCTCAGTCCTTCTTTGCTCTTCTCTTTCTCTCCATCTCTGATTCATCATTATCCTCTCATTCTCTAATGCATCCATTGTCTGCTTCCACTCCATTTCCTTCAACAGCTTCTCATTCTCTCTTGCTTCAAATGCTTCCATCCATTGTGCTTCCATTTGCATCTGTTGCTTCATATACTCTCTCAATATATCCTGCAAATCATTACTATTTCCACTCCCACTCTTACTACCTACACCAGTACTCATATTCACATTACTCTTTCCCTGCTTTTTATTCTTCTTCCTACTAATATTACTTTTCTCTCCTACACTCTCCTCCTCCTCTTCCTCGTCGGACGAAAACTGCACCTCCTTCTTCCTCGACCCGCTCCCTCCTCCTTCTGATTCTATCCACATCATTCTCTGAGTCCTGGTGGCGAAAATCGCTTGAAGTTCACTGTAATATGGGAATTGTTGTCTTACACTTTCCACCTCCATAGTTTCACATCCCTTTATAATGAAAAATATCAAAAATAAATAAAATAAAATAAGAAAAGAGATTTTTCACTGTGAACACATAAATAGATAGATGAATATTTCGATGAATATTGCTATTTCCACACTTAAAGCAAGAAGGATTTTTTTGATAATCAACAGTAGTTTGATTAATGATTAAATGATAGTTCTAATTTGATTTTACCTAAATAAATATGTAGCTACCTTATATCGAGTAACTAGGTTTTTCCATTTGCATTTGCACTGATCTGCGCTTCGATTAAAACCCTTTTCCTTCATTTTTGTAGAGATGACTTCCCAAAGAAGCTTGTTTCTCTTTGTCTCCATGAAAGTCCGATCCAACCCGGCTCGGATCATTAAGAACTCCTTTGTTTCTTGAATACTCCATTGAGGGAATCTATCACTACTGGCGTCAACGTTGATAGTAGAAGAAGAACTGATATTATGTGGATGCACCTGTTGATGAAAATGATAAGGTTCCATAACTTATAGTACTAGCTAGTTATAAATAAATCTTAATCTTAAAGATGAAGGAATTGGATTTTTCAAGTTTGAAAGGGAGAGAGATTGAAGAGAAAGGTTTTATATCTGCGTGGTGTGAATGGAAAGTGTGAATCCGCTTATAAAAGGAAAAAAGAAAAAAAGACAGAAATTTTATTTTATTGGTCGTTCAGATTTCAAAGGAAGCCAAAACAAAGGAAAGGAAAGGAAACCGTTCCCTTGTAGTAATAGAAATTAATTTTTGATTTTCTTTCCTTGTGTTCTGTCTATGTCTACGCGTAAACTTTTCTCTCTCTCATCCATTCTTGATCCCATTGCGTTTACGCGTCGTCATGCCCACGTTCGACAAGTGAGAATCGTAGCGACTTTGGCTCCATTTTGATACGGGCAAGATTATGTTCTCCGTCTTATTGCATTTTAAATGTGTTTATATTATTTAGAAATTATGATATATAATTATAGTTTGAAAAGTAAATTTATTTACAAATTATTAAAAATAATATTTATCTATTATATTATAAAATTAAATTTTTTATATTCAGTTAAATAATAAATGATATACAAAGAAAAAAGATGATAGAACTGCGGTCAAGAAGCGCTCTCTGGCCGCTTACCAATGCAAACAGGCCCTTTATTATTTCTATATGACCGGCAATAGAAAACTTGAGTTTCAAGTTTGTCTTTTACTTTATTGAAATAAATATCTATCTCTGCATGATTAGAGCTTTTATGGTTGTGGAAAGTACACTAAGGACATTCACCCCCAAAAAAAACAGTAAAGCATAAAAATTATATTTTGGGTTCATATAATTTAAACGAAAATTTATTTTACAAGTCTTTTATTTTAAACAGTCAAAATATTATTTATAATCCTTGTTTGATTTAATATTTTGAATTAAATTTTTCTACCAAATTATTTGATAATAAAAATTTTATTTTTTAAGCTTTACTAAAAACACTTTTAAATTTTTAGAGTCCTAAAAACTGAAATTTAAAATATATATATTTTTTAATAGTAAACAAAGAAAGCTCAATAAATTATAATAATAATTTGATTTAGACATATATAATCATAATATTTAGTCAAATTGATATTTTTAATAATTTTAATACTCAATATCATTCTTAAAAAAAAATAAAACCAAGCAATATTTTTATATTTCAGCATTTTTAATTAACTTATCTAAACATATTTTCAGTTTTTTATACAATATTTTTATAAATAGCTCTATTTAAAAATATTTTTACACATAACACTTTCATACACAAATTAACTAAAACAAATGCAATATAACCCATCGTTGTTACTATGTTCATTTTAATTACCCGATATCACAATGATGATATGACTAAATATTGAAGATAAACTTTAACCTAAAATTGAAAAAATAATTTCATTAGTAATTCTCATGCCATAAGGATAATAGGAAAACTAACAGCGAAAAGTAATCAAAAATGAAAAGAGAAAAAGAGAATATGGAAGGTTCTATTAAGTTTTGTAATTAATAAGACCAGACACCCATTGAACTTTGTTTCACTTTTGATATTAATTATTAAGGGCTTACTGTATGTGAATTTTAATTTCAAATATTTGAAATATCATTAATTATTAGTTGAATTAGATAATATTTGGGAGGACTTTCCTACTACCTAGAGGCTAGAGTTCACTTCATATCTGTTAAGGGGTGTCTTTCACATAATAAAATGCATATGCTCTGTAAATATAACACTCCCTCATATTTTTATAAAATTAATTTTAATTATTTTTTTATCTAATGTATAACAAGTAGCAAGATTATCTTACTTTTTATGAAATACTTGTATATAATAATAGTGAAACGTATTTTAAATTTTTAAAACAAGTTTACAAAGGAGCTACAGAGCAAATTTTCTCACTTTATTAGAACAATTATTTTCTAATTAAAACTGTGAAAATTTTTATTTTTCTTTTCAATAAAAAATGTGTGTGTAAAATTATTATTCTCTTAAGAGCTTTTCTAGAAAGTATTATAAAAGATGGGAGGCTGTTACCCCTAGATTTTTTTTTAAGCAGTGCATGGATATTTTGAGATCTAAAAGTAGAAAGTTAGATTTAAATAGTTTTTCTTTTTCCTTTTTTTCTTTTTTCTTTTTTCTTTTCTCCTAAAATAAGAAAGGGGATGATAATAATTTAATATGCATGGTTGATGTTTTTGTAATTGCAAATTTATCATTTGGACGGCTGTAGGTCCATAATCATATAGGCGGTAATCTGTCATGTCCCAAGTGTAGGATTTCTTTTTGTCCACGTAGCGCATACTGTGACATAAGGGAGAAAATAGGACCCACCAATCTTATCGTTCACACCTGTGACTTTTTTATAATTTAGCGGTGGTATAAATCTCAATTAATCATTAATCTAATATAATATTGACTTAAATAATATTTTAATTTTTAGCTTAATCTTTTGAGAGATTTTTTTTCATTCAGTTTTATTTCTAACTACCAGTTTAATCTGCAGTATCAAACCCATATTTTAGGACATGCTTAGTATATATATTACAAAAATTATATCAGTCATAAGTCAATCAGATTGAATATAAATCGAATATATGTTTAATATGCATAATATAAATAAGTCAAATATGTATGTGGTATGTAAATTACAAAAGTCAGTTTAGATATATAATTACCCTTAAGGGCATGCATAACAATAATATTTAGTTTTATATTACATAAGTTATTTTGATACTCTAATATTATTTAGTTATTAATAAAATATTTTATACATGTTACATTATTAATAATGCATTGTATCATAACTATATGAATATCATATATTACATAACATTAATACATAATATAATCAAGTATATAAAATAAAATAATTCAAAATTTTAAATCAAATTTTTTTTTTGAGAGGATTAAGTTAGAGAGAACTGTTAATATATAAAAGCATAAAAGGATAAATTGGATAGCTTTAGTATCACATACAATCTGAAAAGTCAAAAGCTCATCTATAACCACTTCTGTCAATTGAAATTTTTTTTTCAATTTGGATTGATTACGAGTCAGTCGCAATTTTTTAAAATACCAAACACTCCCAGTTCATAAATTAAATTCATCAATCAACAATCAGACTTTGTAATTTATATACCAAACAACTCTAAGCTACTGTAAGTATAAATATTAATAAATTGTGATAAAGTGTAATAAATAAATTTCTTGTACAAATATTTGAAGGCATTACAATAAACAATAAATAATGGCTCCAGACGTCTCCCATATTAAACGTTCTTTACTAGTGTTTGTCTCCCCTCTTAACTATTTATATGCCAAATTTAAAGAATGTTGATTTATTTTTCTCAGATTTGATTATATTTATGTAGATATTGTGACATTTTCAGTTTTACTTATTATGAAATTTATTTCTTCTTTCTTTGGTGCTATGTTCTTATTGTTTCGATTTATCTCTATGTCGTTAAGAGTTGATGATTTGGAATATCATATGAATTATAACTTTTAAATCGCTACAACAGCCGGTAGAGAATTGCATTGACAAAATGTTTGGTCATTAATTTTTGACAATTTCATAACATGATTAAGAGTCGAGTTACAATTTATATTTTGTTTATAAGAAGGAAATATAAAAGCGACTACAAAAGCACTAGAAATAAACTGAGAGCAAGTTTCACACATAACATTTTAACAGTCAAGTAATATTTGAGCCAACTTATATGCACTTACTAATTTACAGCCAAAGACAAATTATTAAACCAAGACTAAAAATAGCTGCAATATATATACTTTTCTTTATTAAAGAAGGAAAAATAAAAGCAACTACAAAGCACTAGAAACAAATTGAGAGCAAGTTACGCTCATAACATTTTAATGGTCTAGTAGTGTTTGAGCTAATTTATGAGCATGTTTGACTAATTTATATTTTTAATCTAATTAAGACAAATTATTAATACCATTACTAAAGATTTATAATAATTTTGCTCCTCTTCCAATGAGATTTGAGCCCATGTAATAATTAAATGTAGCACATATTCTTAATCATTAAGCTTATCTCTTTAGAATTAAGAATCACTTTCCATAAATGAATGTCGGTTCCTGCCTCAGGAAAAAAAAAGTCCACATATGGATGCAAATATTCTTCACCGACATTGCCCCTTACAGAATTTATTTATGATATCTAATTGAAAAATCAAGCTTAAAAAGAAAGGAAAGACGTGTTCACTTTATTTATTTTTCTTGTTTTCAATTAATTTGTTCAAAAATGAGTAATTAGTCTCTTTTATCGTCTAATGACTAATAATGTGTAATTAACTAGTGATAATTTGATAAAAATGCTTTTATAAGAACCAAGTACATTAATGCACAATTTCATATGCATCTTGAAGTTTATAGTTTGTACTCTAATTGAATTTTTTTCTTTTTTGATTGAAACTCTACTTGATTTTTATTGTTAGTCTATCTAAATATAATCTTTATTCATGTTCATATAACAAATTTAAAGAGAATCTCCATCTAAATTATTGAAGTCCTTTGCTTACAAGAAATGTAAATCAACATGGACATATATCATATGGGAAAGGACAATTAATTAATTAAGATTTTTCACAAAAAATTGATGAACCAGTGACAAATTTATTGAGTTTGAGCAATTGGACAAGATGTATCTAAAGATTTCCTCCACTTAGACTAGTGTTGGACCCACATACAATGTATGGGGAGGCCCATTAAACAGAGTCCTCAAGTCCATTATTTTATCCAAGGCTAAAGCTGAGATTTGGGATGTAATAAAGTATACGAGATTCGAATTTAATATCCCGTTCCTCTTATATTAAGATAAATAGTTTATTAAAAATATTTTATCTTATTGTAAATTCTTAACTGTTATCATAAATATTTTTTATAAGCTCGAATATTAATATTATATAAATATTTTAATAATAAAAATAAATATGTCTTGTCACTTGAATAATATTATAAAAATATAAAAAAATCCTTATAATTATATATTAATTTTATAAAAAATACTGTGTCGAAACACACACGTCCACTTGAGTATAAATCTTACATAAAGCAAAGTAATCTAATTAATTTATTACCACCTCAATTGGTATTGCTTGCACGCATCAAAACCAAATCCAATAACAGAAACATTGTCTTATATTTCTAAAGAAGTAGCAAAAAACATTAAAAATCTAACATAATCTGATTATACTGATGTGATGGATGCCTCGACTTAGAAGAAAAGCCAACCTAATCCGTATATATGCTTTTGCATTAGTCATAAATGAAACACCTTTTTAAATGAGAAAGCAAGCATGATGGACATAAATTAGTGCTGGGTCTAGAGGTTGTAAGCCAAGACGAGAACATAATTGATATATGATGGATTAGCTTAGAATAAAAGTGTGTATGTAATAATGTAAAAAAGAGTTCACTAGTTCGTTAACCAACACGCATCTTTCATATTATATTTTCAAACAAAACTTTTATACCAAGTTTCAACGTGGTTGTGAGCAAACTTATCTCTTAGTTATAACAAGATTTTATCGATGATGTATATTTGTGCAATGTATTTTAGTAATAGTGATATTATCATGAATTACTATTCTTATAAAATTCATATCTCATAAAATTCATATTTCTGATGATGACAATAAAAAACTTTACCAGTCGTACCTTCAACATTATATTTGTTTTCATATTATATTTTTCTTACAAAGGCTTTCATACCAAGTTTCAACGGGAGGGAGGAACCCAATCTTTCTTACACTTTATTGCTGATGTTTGTCTAGCGTTAGGAATAATGAGACCAAATTTAGTAAATCTATCCTATAATCTAAGGTCATAGCCAAAATAAAATAAAAAAATCCTATAATCTAAGGTTTGAATCATGTACTTCTGCGTTTGAACTTGAAGTCTTACATTATCTTTAATTTTAGGCTTAATTATATTTTTAGTCCATATAATTTAAATTTGAGTTCACTTTCATCCTTATAGTTTCATTTGTTGCAATCAAGTCCCTCTAGGGTTTAATTTGATTCAATTGGATCCCTTCTATTAAAATGTCGTCCAAATTAACACTAATGTGGTGATGTGGCTAACGAGGCATGAGATGGACAACACATGTGGCATAAATGGCTAATAAAAAATAAACACGTGGTATATATAAAAATTAATTAAAAATATCAAAAATTTAAAATAATAATTTTTTTGTTTCTCTCTCTTCCTCATCACCATCATTCCTTGATAGCCACCGTACCTCTCTCTTTCCATAGCCACCATTACATAACCTTCCAAATAACAATGTAATGGGTTTTATCTCAAAATTTTTGAGAAATTTAACAAATGTTGAATTGTTGGACTTTCCTCAAAAAAAAATTTGGAAAATTTCTCAAAAACGAGCAAGAGTGAAAAGGTTGAAATCCTACATTCACTACCTTCAATAAAAGCTTTAGAAACCCTAACCCAAGAGAGGTCTAGTCCCCAAGGAAGTCGATGAGACCAAATTGGTTTGGGACTCAATTGCCCATCAAATTTTAGAGCCAAAAAGTGTCAAGGACCAAAAGGAACCCGATTCTTATGACCAATGAGTCTTTTGTGCTCCCTAACAATATCTCCATTGTGCATGCTTATCAACAAGGCATACTAGGAGATTTTACCTCTGATTAACCTTGCAAACCCACCAGCTAATTCAATGTTAGTCGTTCCTTCTGGCAACCTATGATACCCTGAATAGGAGTTTAGATGTAACGGTTAAATTTACGTTATAAAATAAGCAAATTAATTTATAGTTAAACATGTTATAATTCATTATCTTTGTGACCAAATAAATTCAAGTGAATGAATAATTAATGTATAGGTATATATATGTATATAGTAAGATTAATTTCTATTCCAAATAAATTAAATAAATAGATAATGTAATTAAACATGTATGTATAGATACATATATATATATATATATAACTAGAAAATATACATATCATAAATATAACTTTTTGACTTTGAACCTATTTGTATTATTTTATTTTATATTGTTTTTTTTCTTTCTTCCATTATTCTTTTCCCCCTCAATCCTTTATTTCTCTTTTTCTCCTTGCTGGCCAAGCCTTCAAGAGAAATCCTTGTGTCCATTTTTCTTATGCCATGACTTCCCTCCTTGTAGCCAACCTTTGAGCCCCTTGTATCAAATTTCCTTATTTTCCCCTTGTTTAGCTTGGGTTTCTGTGGGAGTTGCTTGGGACAGCAGCTGATGAGCTTTCGAGCCTTGCCCTGTTGTGACTTCTTATGCTTCCTCCTTCCTAGCCGTGAAGTGGTTCCAGTCTTAGGCTGTTCAAACTCAGCTAGATGGTGAGCCTTCTTCCTCCTTTATTCTTGTATTCATGGCTGTTTGGATTTGGAGGAGTATAAGAGATCTTCCTACTCTAGCTAACAGTACTGCTTTGGTTTTCTTTTCTTTGATTTCCTTAACTTCCTGCTGCTGAGAGTTTTGTTAAGGGAGGGTTTGATTTAATTACTTTGTTTTATTTCCTTAATGTTAAATCCTGCTCATACTCCTTGAATTTCAGCCAACGTAGACTACTTAGGTTGCTAAAATAGTGTGGGTATAGGCATTTGGCAAGGGGGGAATTGGTTGTGGTAGTTTTTGCTCAGCTTGTTGCCGTGTAAGTGGGTGGTTGAGAGTGTTTAGAGGCTGCCTGAGTAAGGGTGGATAACCAATTAAAGAGTTAGCTGTGATTGGGTTAATTGGTGCCCTGTTTTCAGCCTGCGGTAGCCGTATGGGAGGATAGGATTGGCGAACAACTTGTAGTGTGGTAAAGGGTAAAATGTGGACTGAGTATGGATTCTAAGTATTATGTTAGTTTGATTACTTTCAATCAGTAAAATTCTTGTTGATTGTGGTTGGGGGTAAAGGTTAAAGTAAAGTTGAATCAAGGATTATAATCAAAGAACACAAGAAGTAGAGGATTAAGGAAGTAATTGGAATATGAATAAAATGTAATTTGATGCACTTATATAAGTTCGATGGTGAATATATATATATAGATGCTTGCTCATAAGATAAATAAAAACATGCATATAAGGTGGTTGATGAAATGTCTACAAGAAAATAATTGTATCTTAATGAATAAGAATTGGTTGGATTGATATTGGAAAGTGACAAATTAAGTTCTTGATTAATTTTAAATCACTAATACAATCTTGAATTTAATTAGACTAGGAGTAATGTTAATGAATTAAGTGTTGAGTGAGGAGTATGAATTGGAGCTTGAAAGTGGTGGAAAATGAGAGTTAAGTGAGTTTTGAAGGGGGTGCAAGGGCAGATTGGTTGATGAAAGAAATCCTGGGTTTCGGGTGCTTTTGGAGCTGAATTAAAATAAGTGTTCAAAGAGAAAGTGTAGCTTAGGATCTTGGGATATTGTCTACAAAATTTCGTAGCTTGGTTCCAAATATGTTGTGAGTTATAGTTGTTAGACTCTGCTAGGTCAGACAGGATTCGTAGTGGCCTGTTTTTAGTTCAAGGAAGAAATTGAGTAGGGTTCATAATAGATTTTAGGAAAAATTTCTAAGTAATAAAGATAGATATACTTGTCTATTAATAAATCCAATAAACGGAATCAGATTTTCTTTTTCCTAGAGAAAGTTATGTTCAATTAACTAAGGTAAGGTCAAAGTTGTCAAAATCTTGCGTTTTGTAGAATTTGATGCAACTTCAAAGAATAAAATGTATTGATATACAAATCCAAAAATTACAAATGATATACCATTATAAATCTACATGTGTCTAGTATTTTATAAATTTTATGAAACTGGATTTTGAAAACAGTAGATAAAGATATGACCGTTAAAGTGGACACTGGTCCAAACCCTAAGTTTGGACAGTTTCAACATCTCTAACTTACTAAGTGCTTTCTATCTTTTCTAATGGTTTCTTCTATCCTATGCATTGTCAAGAAATTTAAAATGTTTCTTTATTATTAACCTTATCACATAAAGTATAATTTATACTACTTGACATGTAATAGCTAATAGAAAACTTTCATAAAAAAACCTATACAAGTTGAGATAGAAGTTTAGTAATTAAAAGATTATAACAATCACGTTTATGAACCAAGTATTATTTGGAAATATGAATTTCAATTCCAGATTCTAATGTGGACCTGATAAGATGCGTGGACGCAAGTTTGAGTCACAAATGAGATCGGTTACAGGTGAGTGGTTAATTGTTGCCTTTAGGGGCTAGATTAGCATATGTAATTATATGTTTATCTGAATATACGTGATATTGGAAAAATAAGCAAGTAGAGTATTTCAGTAATTTATTTAAATTATGCTTGTTTGATATTGGTTATGGTTGATAAGGGTTAACAAAGTGATCTTTTTATGAATAGTGATTTTTATCTCTGAAATTGAAAATTCAGGTGCATCAAGGATATTCTGATTTAAAATCATAAGAAAATTATGATTCTGATAAATATTTTTTTTAAATTGAGTGCTCAGCCTCGGTGGGATGGATTGTGTACGGAGATCAATTTGTTGTGCGGGCGCGTAAATGCCCTGTAAAGGGTGATAATGTTGTGCAGGGATGGGTCACTCGTTGGCCCTTTGATTGCTTTGCGTGATATTGTTGCTCTGATTTAAATTGTGATACTGTATATCATATAAATGGTAAATTTGTAAAACTTATCACGTATACGTGTCATGTGAAATGTTATATGAGCAATATTACATGATGTTACTATCTATGTGTTACACACTTGTATTGTGTGATGCTAGTACTTTTTGGGTATAATTTTCCACTCACGGAGTCCATAGGACTCACCCCTCTCTCGTGGACATTTCTTTGAGTGACAAAAGTTCAGTACATGGCTTCGCCGAGCTTTGGACTTGCCGAATGAGTGTGGCATAATATTTTCAGGATCTCGTACTTGCAGTTAAGGATGAAAGTTTGCAGTCACACTAGACCTGTGAGGTGTCTAATTTTGGTATGATGTAAGAGTATAGTTATTTGTCTTGATTAGGAAGTGGACGGAGTGAAGCTCCTTGTTGTTTTGATGTTATTATTGTGTGAGATCATAAGTATAGGTGTTTGTGTTTTGAAGCATGTTCCATACTGTTGGGAACCTCTGCCAAAATTTTTCAGTAAATTGTTAACTGTTTTAGAAAATAAAATTTTGCAATGAATCTTTTGTTTTATAAAAGTTATTTTTATCATTTGGATAGGCTAAGAGTCATGTGTGTTACTTTGTTTTGAAGTCAGAGTCACAGGAGGTTGGTTCTCCAATCTTCCGGCCAGTTATGCCTCCGTGAGGGGTGTGACACAACCAACTAGCACTAATTAAAGAGCATATTCAAGAAGATTAGATGTTGTTTGAGCAGAGATGTTGAGGAAAATGGCATTAGGGGATCTGTAGGGCTTTTAGCAACTGGCAATGGAAACTCAAAGAGAGATTTTCTCTATATCCAATGAGTCTTCGAATAAGAAAAAGTAAGCATTTTTACACAAATTTCCGATAAAGCTTGAGGTTTCCGATATGGGTTTGCATTTCTTTACTTGCAAATGAGTTTTAGTGGAAGGTTTTTTGATCTAGGTACACCTAATAATTCAATTAAGGGATGAGATTTAGGGTTTGTGTAGGGAAGTGAGAAAAATCTTGAATGAAATCGAATTACAGGGCCTGGATTAGGGAGGAAGGATGGTGGTGGTGAGCAAGAGAGAGAATAATTTTTTTTTTTAACATATTTATAAATTCAACATTATTATTCTTAATTTTTTTTTTAAATTGAGTTTTAATTTAATTTTTATATATGCCACGTGGCTATTTATGTCATATGTATTGTCCACCTCATATCCCATGTCATCGTGTCAGTGTTAATTTAGACGGAACTTTGACGGGAGGGACTCAATTGCAGCAATTGAAACTATAAGGATGAATGTGAACTCAAATTTAAATTATAGGGACTAAAAGTATAGTTAGGCCTTAATTTTATAAAGCAGAGATTAAACATGTTGGTTTAGAACAAAATTATTTTATGTTTTTCTTCATCATTGGTGTTCTAATTCCTCTATATGAATAAAATTCAATAAAAATAAAATTAACATAAATAAGTGTTATTCCTCAAATGTTCAAAAACGAATAGCTAGCTGATAATTAATCATTTTCTTTCTAACAAGTTGGTCTGAAAAATAGCAAACACAAAAGAAGACACACGTCAAGAAGGCCATTTAATTTCATATGTTTTAGAAATAACCATATAAAAAAATTTACATATTCGAGAATTCCTATTTTTTATTTTTTAAATAATTCTTAAATGTTATATTAATAATTTTTATATTACTTGTATTCTTATTTTTTTTATTTTTAGTTTAAGTTTAAAATATTAATTAAGTAGACTTATTTTTTTAAATAAATTATTTAATTTACAAAATTAAAATTCATTATCTAATAACTAGTAGAATAATAATTCTTTTTTTTTAAAAAAAAAAAAATATGAAAAGAGATAACAAGAACTTTTTAATAATTTTTTTCTTTAATGATTGTATACAATTTGTTTTCTAATTTTATACTATGTGATTTTTTTTTTTAAATTATTTCATTTAACTAAAATTTTAAACTTAAAATTAAAAAATAAGGATAAAAGTGACACAAAAATTTCAATTTAAAATTTAGAAAGAAATTCAAAAAGTGAGAGTTATTGGAATTAAATGTAAATTAATTATAATACTTATTTAGAACGTGAGGAAAGTAGTAGAACTTATCATTACTTTTTTCCATGGGATCTTTCTTCTTAATTCTTGCACTTTTTTAATTTGTTTTAATTTTATTTAGAGGACTTGTTAAAAAATAATAAATATAAACATTGAAAAGTTAACATTCTTTTAAAATAGTAACTTATGCATTAAAAGAACTAAATTATGGACAACTATTGCATTAAATATTAAATACTTAATATATATATATATATATTATACGTGAACAAGTATTCTTAAAGGCACATTCTAGAAAAGCTCAATCTTATGATTTGAATAATGGTTAATTAAAGTTACCATCCTCCCTTGCATTTAGACCTATTTACAATATAATCCATCTTATGGAAGAAACTCAAGGTTGAAATGTCAAAATTTTCTTAATTATGATAAGATATTATACCTAATTTCTGTACCTTTTTTCCCTTTTTATTTAAAATATAATAACATCATATAACAATGTCTGGTATGTCAATATCAATAATAATATTAAAAACATAAAATTGAATGCTCATTTATATTCACTATTTCTAGATTCTTATTTAAATATAAATTTATTATAATACTAGAATGTCAGGAAAGTAATAGAACTTATCATTATTTTTTTCTTTAAAAAGTTAATGGGACAACTCATGGCATCTTTCTTTTTAATTCTTGCACTTTTTTAATTTGTTTTAATTTTATTTAGAGGACTTGTTAAAAGATAAAAAATATAAACATTGAAAAGTTAACATTTTTTTAAAATAGTAACTTATGAATTAAAAAAACTAAATCATGAACAATCATTGCATTAAATATTAAAGACATTATATATATATATATATATATATATATATATGTTAACAAGTATTCTTAAAGACACTTCTAGGAAAGTTCAATTTATAACTTGAATAATGGTTACTTAAAGTTACCATCCTTGCATTTATACCTATTTACAATATAATCCATCTTATGGAAGAAACTCAAGGTTGAAATGTCAAAATTTTCTTAATTATGATAAGATATTATACCTAATTTCTGTACTTTTCTTCTCCTTTTCTTTAAAAATATAATAATACCATATAACAATACGTCTTATGTCAATGTCAATAATAATATAAAAAAAAATTAGATTGAATTCTCATTTATATTCACTACTTCTAGATTCTTATTTATATAATATTGATATGCTTTTCATTGATCAACTTAATGCACCTATCTATTTATAAAATAATTAAATATTTTTAATTTTGTTTCATGTTTGATCTTGGAACCCATCCCTCTTTTTTGACTTTTGAGGAATTAATTAACTTTTTGATAATGGACTATAAAAACCCACATTAATTTTTAAAAACTTCTAGTTTGAACCCACAAAAAATATATATATATATATTTAGATCTCTAGCCATATAGAAAGATAATATATTTTTTCTATACTAATTTGAAACATTAGAAAAAGGTAGTAAAATAATTCAAATCAAAGTGGTTAATTTTGTCAAAAAAATCCTACTAAGCATATTATACTAAACAATATTGTCACATTTTTTATTTATTATATTTTTCTCTTTATTATATGAAAAATGGATATATGAGGTGAGGAATTTGATAACATATTAAAATACAATTGGATCAAAGTTTGAAAACAAAAAAAATGAGGGGCCTAACTAGAAATAAACCCCAGCCAACAAACTCTCTTTCTGTTCAAACTCTCCGTCCCGTTCCGACCATTTGATTGGCCGACAACTCTCTCAGACCAAAACAAGAAGATAAAAAATTAATTAAAAAAATATATAAAAAAGATGAAGGTCATTGCTAATTTCACTATGCTACCTCCTCTCTGCAACACTAGCTTTGCTAGTGGTTGATTTCACGGAGCTTAGTACTTTCTCTTTCCTAGGGTTATGGTTCCGGCATTATCATGTGAAACCCTAGCTAAGCCTAGTTAGGGTGTTACAAGATCAGTAGGGAGATCGAGCTGTTTGTGTAATGGGGAATTGTTGCAGATCTCCAGCTGCCGTTGCCAGAGAAGATGTGAAATCGAATTACTCAAATCGGGATCATGGCCGGAGGGATTCTAATGCCGGAAAGAAAGCTCCGATCACTGTGTTGAATAGAGTGTCAAAAGATAATATTGATGACAAGTACTTAGTGGATCGAGAACTTGGTCGTGGTGAGTTTGGGGTAACATATTTGTGTATTGATCGTGATACAAGGGAGTTATTGGCTTGTAAGAGTATTTCCAAGAGGAAGTTGAGGACTGCTGTCGATATTGAAGATGTGAGGCGTGAGGTGGCGATAATGAAGCATTTGCCTAAGAATTCGAGTATTGTGAGCTTGAAGGAAGCGTGTGAGGACGATAATGCAGTGCATTTGGTGATGGAATTGTGTGAAGGTGGTGAGCTTTTTGATCGGATTGTAGCTCGAGGACATTATACCTGAGCGAGCAGCTGCAGCGGTTACAAGAACGATAGTGGAAGTTGTGCAACTTTGTCACAAGCATGGTGTTATTCATAGAGACTTGAAACCGGAGAACTTTTTGTTCGCCAACAAGAAGGAGAATTCGCCTTTGAAGGCTATTGATTTTGGATTATCTATATTTTTCAAGCCAGGTAAGAATCGCAGTTTCTGGGTGTAATTGTTGCATATACAATGAGAAGCCTTTAGTAAACAATTGTAACATGGAGAACTTACATGTATGACTTTAGGAAATATAAATGTCCATAATGGCTACTGACCTTGATCTGATGTTGGTTGTAAATTTCTATTTATAACTAACTGCTAAAATAAATTGGAACGTTGTATGGGTCTTAAGTAAGAAATGCCTAATGTGCTGGTGATGATGATTATTTGTAGTCTGTAGTTAATCCCTTCATTTGATTGTTCCTGAGCTGGAATTGATTTGCAGATACGCATTAAATGCTTGAGGAATATTAATATCTGTCTTCCTTTTATTTAAAAGCAGCATTTGAACTATTTATTGCTAAGCTTCTCTGTAGATTGCTTTGGTTTTGCCTCATAAGCATTTCATAATCCTATCTGCACTGAGCACCCACTAACTTCTGATAAAAAAATATTGAAATAAAATTGGTGAAGGATTCTTCATATCAAATCTATGTAGGATAATGAGGTTCTAAGAAATGACCTTTGATGGGAATTTTTGGAGCCTTACCGGAGGAGTCTAGTCGTTTATTGTTCCCCATTGAGGTAGTGTCATTGCTGGGTGCTATAGAGCCTTCCTACTTTTGTGAAAGCAGCTTACACGATGTTTTACATTTTACATAATATTTTGTAAAGCGTATGATTAGTGTTCTTGATTCCTAGTGACCCATAAATGATAGAATATGTTACAAATGCGCCTTAAAGTTTACTTTTGAATAGGCCTCTTATTGTGCTATGTTGAGAAGATGAACAATTTATTGTTTTTCTTTGAGATATTTGGCAAAATGTGTTGTAAATTTTTTTCAACTTATATTCCTGGTATTGACTGAAGCTAAAGTGATCAACAGGAGAAATGTAAATGTTAACATGCTCCAATCATTTGAGATAATTAATGAAAATGGAAGTTAAATAAAAATAGGGATTTATAGAATGAAATGAAATAGAACTTAATAAATAGTTGAGCAACTATGAGATAGAGTTAAAAATAAGCAAAAGTATAGTTTGTACAAGTAAGAGATTAAACGACTATAAAGTTAGGCTAAACTCACCTGATCTCAGTGGCCACCAAAAGTTATTCTTTTTATTCTGGATGAGCCAACTAAAGCACGTCACCCTTATTCAAAGTGCTCAAGCTTAATTATCTTGTTCCTATTGAACAAATTGAACTAAAATGAATGCTCAGTTATATATATGACAAGAAAAGAAATGTGGATATAGTCAACATTGGGTCTGGATGCTTTCAATGTTGAAAGAATGCAAACTCCTAAGATTATTGGCAATGTGAGGGATTCATAAATCTATCATGAGGTTCCATCGATTATTTATATCGGAGGCAAGAATATAAGTGGTACTGGTAACATTACCACTCCATTTTGGGAACCAAGCAACGGAGAGGACTACAATACAAAGAAGTGCCTTTGGTGGGAAATATAGAAGTCTCGAGCATTTAATACTATATCAGTCCCAAATTAATTGTCGCGTTTGAAAAAGGTCAAAGATTTAAGTGTATCTAAATTACTGATGGGCCTGATATAACAGTTCCCCCCCTGATTAATGGTAGTACTATTTTTGTTGTTTAATAAGTGAAAAGCATTGTTACAACTTTGATCTAATAATAAGCCTTGGTTTTTTTTTATCCAGGACAATTTTCTTGGGACATCCTGAAGTAGAAATTAGGACAACTTTTTCTGAGATGAGATGTGGGGAATAGTAATCAAACCAGTGTGTTTAATTGTTAGTTTCTTTAACCATGATGTCAGTTGAAAGTTTTAGCATAGAACTTTACCATATAGTTCACAGGGATGCCATTGTAAAATTAGACAAACTACTTTATCCTTGTTGGCTCAGTTGCATTTGACAATAAACTATTTTCTGTTAAAACTTTACCTAGTCTGCTGCAGAGATATGGACCTTGATATTTATTTTGTACTTATACTTGGATAAATGAATTGCTCCTATATTGTTTCTGTAAAGCTTAGATAATCTATATGTCATGGTCTCATGGTTACTTTGTCAGTTGTTACTGTGAGGTGTCTGACAGCTGTTAGCTTGAAAATTGCAAAGCAGGGAATGCAGGTGGTTGTGCAATTTATTGCATTTTCATCTTTGACCTTTTTTCATCGTTGTTTATAGTATTTGGGAATGTTTTCTGTGATGTTATCTTATGAGTTAACTTGCATTTTTAGGTGAGAGGTTCTCCGAAATTGTCGGAAGTCCATATTATATGGCTCCTGAGGTTCTCAAGCGCAATTATGGGCCTGAAATAGATATATGGAGTGCAGGAGTTATTCTCTATATCTTGTTGTGTGGGGTTCCCCCATTTTGGTCTGGTAAACATTCTAAGATTTTTATGGTACTCTTTTTCCATGTATCTTCCTTTTTGAGTGCACATATGCATGGATGTTCAGGATGCTCTGCTTCATTCTTTGTTTTCCTTTTACTTTTTTCTTCCTTTTGTGTGTGCGTGTTGTGGGGGGGGGGGGGGGGGGGTGGGGGGGGGGGGTGGTGTTAGATGCTTCTCATTTTTCATTCTATTGGTTTTCTTGAATAGTTTAGTACATATTTGGATGGGGTATTCTTCTTCATGAACGCAGATAGTTCTTTTTTCCTATGACTTGTAGATAAGCTTTTAATTGTGATGTTAACTCTTATACAGAATCAGAACAAGGGGTTGCACAAGCTATTCTTCGTGGGCTCATAGATTTCAAACGGGATCCTTGGCCCAGTATTTCAGAGGGTGCTAAGAGTCTTGTAAGGCAAATGTTGGAACCAGATCCTAAGCTTCGATTAACTGCAAAGCAGGTGCTTGGTATGTCTGATCTCCATTTGTCATTAGCTATTTGCCTTGGTATTTCATGAAATTCTTGCTCTGCTATATATACATGCTACCTTGCAGTTAAGGGGCGTACATCTTAAAAAAAGACATATTGGTCATTACCTATTTCCCTTGTTGCAGTCTCTGGCACAAGGCCTTTTTTATCTTTTTCTGGCGCTATTAAATTGCAATTTGACCCGATACTTTATATCCCTGATTAAGTCACAATAGAGGCAGATACGAAGTAACAGAAACAGTAGTATTGAAGAGACACCCCGAGTTTCAAATTGAAAAATGGTTAGATGTTTTTTTTGGGATTGAACAATGAGCTTTGTTACTTACTTAAACATGTCTGGAAATCTCTTTCATTTGTAAATTGTAGTTTTTAAGTCCTTATACAGAAAAGGTCAAAATATGGTTCTAAGATATTATCAAAAAATATTTACTGTTAGTTATATCGATAGTAATATATCATTTTCTATGAAGGTACCTTACCAATAAATGTTGGTATTTGTATATCACTAATGTCTAAGTAATTTAATATTGAGTCGACATTGACATTCTTAAAATTTGGATAAAATAACTGCTTGGGTGCTATGCTGATTTATGTCCAGAATTTTAAGGTGTAGATACTCTATATGGTAAGAAATTACATTGTGATCATGATGCTACAGTTTCACCTAGGCAGGCGAAAATGCAATTATATATAGCATGCAAAGTAGCTGTAAGACAAAGTTTGTTATTCCACATCTTTAAATGCGTTTTCAGAACTTGCCATATTTAAATGCAAAATTAAGTGTTTATTCTGTTTCTTTAAATGTGTCCCTGTTTTTCTTTTCTTTTTTTTCTCTTGCAGAGCATCCTTGGGTACAAAATGCTAAGAAGGCTCCCAATGTTCCTCTTGGAGATGTTGTCAAGTCAAGGCTTAAGCAGTTTTCAATGATGAACAGATTTAAAAGAAAAGCCCTGAGGGTTGGTCTAGTACCCATTCTTTATGTTTCAAAATTTTGTGGTCCATCAGTATTTCCCTGACAGTCATAATTAAAATGCTACTTTTGGATATAGGTCATTGCTGATTTCTTATCCACTGATGAAGTTGAAGACATAAAAGAAATGTTTAAGAAGATGGACAGTGATAATGATGGAATAGTTTCCATTGAAGAATTAAAATCTGGGTTCCGGAATTTTGGGTCCCAACTTGCAGAATCTGAAGTTCGGATGCTTATTGAAGCTGTGAGTATAGTTGCTTATCATTTATTCTTCCAATTGCCAGTACATCATCTATTACATCTCGAATCCTTTTTCTTAGAATCTTGTTAGAAGAGTCTAGTATGTTGCAAGACACTTAGTTTTGTAACTTTACAAGAAACCCAATGCATAGCATACGTGAAAGAACCCTCATAACTGACTCTCCTGACGTCAACATGGTCAAAAGTGCTTCTATTTGAATGAGAATTGAATTGTATCAGGTCTGTGGTTTTACTATCTTACAGAGCTGGTAGTTTTGATTAATTATTCTGACTAGCATTAGTAGAGTATGTCTTATATAAGATGGCCCTGTTTTGTTGGTCAGTTTGGAAAAAGAAAATTTATCTTCGTTGTTCAGGCACGGTTCTTGACAATGAATGCAGGGCAGTACAATTATGCATTGTTACAAAGGGTCACTTTAGCAGTATAGTTCCCTGTCACTGAATATGTCTTGTTAGAAATTTCTCCTTCTGATAGTTGATTACAGAATCATCCTTAGATTCACTCCTTCCAATTAATCTTTATCTTTTTAAGTCTTTTTTTCACCCCGCATCCTTTTGGAAACTTTTCAAGTTCATTGTAAAATTGACACGATGGGAGGAGAGCTTTTGTCCATGTGGACATGCTTCAATAACAGAAAGACACGATAACAAGATAACATGAAAGATATAATTGGCTGCTTTTTGTATTCCATGCCTGGTCATGTATTGTTTTTTAGAATCTTTCATTTTCACTTGCTCTAATAATGATGATGATGTTTGATGGTGTCTTAACATGATAGAAAGCCAGATGGAACATCTTTGATTTTTATGGACATGTTGGCTGCAGGTAGATACTAATGGGAAGGGAACATTGGACTATGGAGAATTTGTTGCTGTTTCCCTCCATCTAAAACGGATGGCTAATGATGATCATCTTCACAAGGCCTTCTCGTATTTTGACAAGGATGGCAACGGTTATATTGAGCCAGATGAATTGCGAGATGCCTTGATGGAAGATGGAGCAGATAATTGTACAGACATAGCAAACGATATTTTCCAGGAAGTAGACACAGACAAGGTAAATGCCATGATAACTTCCATTATTTCAATCATAATTCTGGAATCTTTTGATCTGACGTTCTTGTAATCTTACAGGATGGGCTAATCAGCTATGATGAATTTGTGGCTATGATGAAAACTGGAACAGATTGGAGAAAAGGCATCTCGGCATTACTCACGTGGGAGATTCAACAGCCTAAGCTTAAAGTTGATGAAAGATGGATCCATAAACTTAGGGACTGAGTAATATCTATGTGAGACACATGCTCAACCTATTCGCGTGTAATATTCCTCTCATATTTTGGGACTTGCTCTCTTTGATGATGATTATTTGATCTCCTGTCAGACAGTACCTGTGTACATCTTGTATGTATCTGCAGTTGTCACTTCTGTGAAAACAACTACTTGGAACCATGGTGTGACACGGATGATTCCTGTCCTTTGAACCACCTCCAACCTGTATCTTTGTGGTTCCTGATGTTGAATCGAGAACGTAACACTCTGATATATATCCTTATGAAAGAAATGTGAATGTCTTGTAGCTTGTGTTCTGCCCCGCAATTTTGGTCATTTACCTTCCTGTACATGAACTTTGTTGGAATACCATTGACCATTGTTCTCTCTTGTTCTTTTGAAGGACCCTTATTGTGTGGAGACAATTTGGTCTCAGAAAGATAGGGTAATGGCCTAGGCCATCTTAAATGTAAATGAGCAGATATATAAGATGTGCTTTTGGCCTTTTGTCTTGGAACTATCAAGATGCTGAAGGTCGTATTTGCTCGAGTTTGGGGCCAATGTCACTAGTACATAACTTGTGTATCATGTTCGACACATTATGTTTGTTTGTATTCCTTTTTTTTCTCTTTTCTTTTTTTCTTTTTTCTTGCTGAAAATGTTTGTTAGGATTCTTAAGTGGGAGAAACAGTCACGGACAGCCTAGCCTCAGGATCAAGGTGTGAGCTGTTGCTGACGAGTCCGTTGAATTTCTTGTTCATGAGTCCATGACCTGCCATATTAATGGGCTACATTCATGTTCTTGATTAGGACCCTGAACTTTCCAAAGACATTACTAAAAAACGAAAAAAGAGAGGGATGAATGTCCTCAGGGCTTGTGTGTGGAATCTATTATTATTATTAGAGTAAATGAGAGATAATAGCAACATTGATTCCTATACATGGCATGAAAGTCATCTTGCATCGATAATCAAGCATTTTTATTGACATAGATTTTCAAGACAAATGTTGTAGTGATATGAAAATTGTTGCTCATATGATACTTTAGATCAAGAAAAAGATTAAATTGAATTCAATTACATCAAAATTCTAAACTAAAAAAAGAAGGAAAGAAGAATTTTCATGAAGGTTGAAAACAAAAAAATCTCAAAATTTTGATAATAATAGTATTATATAATATTTAGTTTTATTATAAAAATAATTAGATCTGTGATTGATTTGTTAAAAAAAGATATGAGGGGAATTCCATTATTAATTTGAAATGATGCATTTTTTTTAAGCAAAAGTGGTTAAAATTGGGTGATTTAATTTGTTGGCCATGGCCACCATTTTGTCCATATTCATTCAGGCTAAATCATGATGGTGTTGCTTCTTGTTCACTTAAATATTCAATGATAATTATAATAATCTTTGCAACCCGATAATCCATTGGGTGGCTGAAGAGACCCTCCTAGATCCTTCTTGGTTTGATAATCTCTCCCCTTTGGAGGGTTGGTTGGCACATTGGGAATGATCTGCAAGAGGCTAACAACCAACCATGCTCCCTTCTATCAAAATCTCCATAATGTTATATATGTCCCTGTCAAAAAGAAGTGAGGATCCATTTTTATTATGCTTATCTATCCAGGTGGCACTCATCAGTGGCTTGCCCTTAATTCTTGTTTCCCATTTGTCATCTGAAATTGCTCTTGATGATTTATTTATGCTCATCCTGATCCCCACTGTGCCATGCAGGCACCACAAATAAATTAGGTGAAAAATTTAAGTGATCTGGTCTAACTTCTCTGATAGTTCCAATAACCTAATTTGTAGGTAGAAAGCTTTTCGTAAGGGTTTGTCGGCAAATGAATATATTATATTTGATTAATCTTTTGAGTATAATTATGGCTTATAATTCTAGTAAGATTAGGATCCCCCATGAATTGGAAGTGATAAGACAAAGTCACAAAACCTTGTCAGCAATGGAAATTGGTTGGAGTGAAGTAATTGTCTCTGCTTTCCAACATGAACAAACCCTTTCCTTTTTCCATTTGTTTTCCTTCCTCTGTTTTGGTTTCATTAATTTTAATTTTGTCGTTCCCCTTTGTTGGCATTTCGTCGTGGTAGGCGTAGTTAGATAACTATAAAACACCAATCTTTCTTCACTCTTAATTTATATGGTGGAGAACCCACAATGCATGACATTAATTGAACCCCAACAGCAACATATATATTAATAAATTTATAGTCTTAGTTTATAGTTTTTCGATATGATGTGTGCAGAATTAGTTCATATCTTCAACTAAAGTTTTAAAAACAATATTGGTTAGAAGCTTCTTGTCATTGTTTAAGTGGCAATCAATTGGAGCAATTTCAAAAAGACAATTATTTTATATGGTTCTGAAATTTGTGTATATGGGTTATATAGGCACATGGTTTATATTGCAATACAACAACTATATAATAATAATTTATAAATGTGGCTTTTGTTGTTTTCAACTTTTTTTAATTAATCTAAGCGTGATGGTTGACAATTTTGCTCAATCAATATAGACAAAAACGTAAAAAAATGGAGGGATGTGGTGTTGGTTCACATACAATGTAATAGAGTCCTCCTTTATCTTTTTACAGACTTGAGATAGAGGGGTTGATTGAACCATACCAATTACTAAATTTAGGATTCAAAATGGTAATTTTTCATCGGATCGAAAATTGATTAGCTAAAGTGCACGTAAATTATTTTTTAAATAAATAAATATTAAGATCTAACAATATCTTAAATGCCATCTTGCATAGATAGATATTCACTAATATTTAACGAGAGTTGTCAGTTGGGTTTGGGTTAGGGTTAGTTTTCACTTGAGATTTTTTCAGTTTTATAATCGTAAAATTTGAAACTTACCAGAATTTAGAGGAGCGGACAAATCAAATTTATGAAAAATACTAGAGTTACTTTATTTTCCAATAGTTTGAAAATAAAAATGTCAAATTACCAAATATACTCTAAAATCATATATTTAGCAATGAATAAATTACATAAACATAACAAAGTTGTGATAAAAAAGAATTGCAAGTTGAAATGATCAACAACACTGCTCTTCAAAAAGTTTGAGTTTGGGAGCTGGAGATATGATGAATCACCAAATTTCTTTATATTTATATATATAACGCATAATGCATGAATTTGCCTCAGTACTTTCCAATACTAATTTTGCTAGTGTTAGGACTATGAAAATTTACATTTATTTGCACCTGTAAAACATATATAAAATTATTGGTAATACACACATGTTGATAAAACTTGGTCAAAAAAGCAGCCACAAAGGGAAACTTTCAATAGTACTTACGATGGGTGGGAAGTGTTTCGTAGGTGCTGGAGAGTTACTTGTAGCATTAGTGCACATCCACCCTACGTTGCCTCCAATAGAAAAGTATTCTACATGCATCACACGTTGTAATGAAGGATATTATTATAACCTTTTTTTCAGTTCAAGTGAGTGGAATGAATACCTAATTGTACGACCTTAAAGAAATAAAAAAAATAAAAAAATAAAAAAAATAAAAAACCTATGAAGCATAGAGTCCTTTTTGGTCTTGGCCTCTTGCCTCTCGTGAATCAACCACGTCCTTCTTAGATTACATTGTTGCCACTCAATATACTTTGACTCAATTCGATTTTCTTTCAATGATTTTTGTTGCACTATAAATCTTAATCATAGAGTCCAATTACTATAGTTTGGTGAGGCACACAAACTTTAGTGATGAAAAATGAAAAGCATTTATTGTACAAGTCTAAAATTTTCTGTCTGAAAATTCATGCTTGTACTGGGTTAGCTAGGTTGATCAATTTTCTCATTGAATTTGGTATAATATCTAATGCAAGTAGGCAACATTTAGATAAGTGAACTAATCTTTTCCAAAAAAAAAAAGGTCATCCCCTACTATTGCTTATATTATATATTTGTACCCAATTCATAATGAATTGAAAAACATGATTGACATAAATGGTGAAAGAATAAAAAGAAATGTCCCATTTTTCTTCTCCTAGACTTGTTGTAATTATTAAAAGCTATTTTGAGCTTGTGGGTTAGCTAGGTTGAGTCAATTTCAGTCACAATGGAAGCAATTAATGGCACCAACCCATCCGCACATGGATGGGGCATGGAATTTGGACTTATCAATAAGATGCTCAAACATAAACTTTTGTGCTTGAAATCTTCTAGCTTGCTTTCCAAAATATCAAGAAGATAATCCTATTACCCCAACCAAACAAAATTTCATGTTGGAGACTTGATATACAACTATCAAATTGGTCCCCCAGACACGTTAAGCCAATGTGTCAAGAACATAGCAATCTCCACCTAATCTGATATGTGAATCATATGTTCACATAACAAATTATTAGTTTATAAGGGTTTTGATATAAAATTTTAACATTTATTTTTGGCGGAATTGAATTCTAAATTATTAAGTCGACGCAAAATAATTTTGTCATTTGACTTACAAGTGTTTATTGAATAATGAGTTATAGATAATTTAAAAAAGGCAGACAAAGTCATTGTCCAACAAACAATAGAGATGTTGTACCAAACAGCGGAAAATTGGGAAAATTGATTTCTAGCAATCTATTATTTCTTCTTCTTCTTCTTTTTTTATTTATAAAAAAGCTATATAATCTTCTTTTATAAAATATATATAATCTTTGCACCCCTCTTTATTAAGTAAATAACTTATGAGAAATCAACCTAAACATAGCGCAAGAATTATAAAAAAATTATTTTAGAAAACTTAGAATATGAAAATTTTGATCCTGGAATAAAAACCTTATAACAATCAAGAAAATTTCATGCATGCACAATATTTTTTTATATTAATGTAATTTTTTTTTATACATAAAAAGCATTTTTATTATATATCATGTTATAGGATAGGATTCTTAATTCATTAATATTACAATTCGGATCAATTTACAATTAAAAGAACAAATTGTCATACATCAATCGATAATAGTATTTGAATAATGGTCTCAGCACCTCCATTTTCAACGATTAAACTAAGATTTAATAGAGTATTAATGTAAGATTCATGTACACAAAATAAATACTACAATTATATAGCACAAGAAAACTAGTTGTTTATGTATTAATTAAAATTATTATCTTCCTTAAAAAAAATACAACTTTTGTCAAAAGACCTAGCTCGACCTAAAATGGCACGTTAATTAAAAGCCCAACCAAATAATTTCTTTTCCATTCACTTTGAATCTTTGTCCTTTCAAAGCTCAAAAGTTATTGTAAAAGTAGGTAAAATACTTTTCTCATGTGTGAAATACAATTAATAAAGTAAAAAAAACATGATTTTGGAGACAATATTTTTTTATTAGTAGAAAGAAAATTATCCGTGAACAAGAAGATTATAAAGAAAAATAATGGAAATGAAAAATCATTTTCCCATTGGACCATTTGGTTTGAAAAATAATGAAAATGGAAGATCCTATTATGAGTTTATCCTTGGACTATTCTTCTGGAAGGGTGGGATCACCGGATGGATTTGAATTCTCTAAAATACTAAATTATCTAGAATTTTAAAAGTTCTCTTAATACAAAATTATTAAATACAAATAAATAGTCAAGATGATGTCACCTATTAGTTTTAATAGAAAAATAGTTATATCTATCATTATATTAAATAGGCTTATTTTTTATAATTTTATTTCATATTATATAATATATATATATATATATAGATATATTAAAAGTCATAACACGGTGCCATCTGAAAAAAAAAATTTATCATTAATTTTTCTACAATATCTGATATTTAAAATTTCTTGCTCTTTTAAGTTACAAGATTTTTTTTCCCAATTTAGTCAATTAAAAAAAACTAATTTAAAAACTCTCTTCCACTAACTTCTTAATTCTTATTTAATTTTTAATTTTTTTATCTAAAACGAAATAAAAATTCACGTTTATCCACACCAAATTAAAAGATTTTAAATTTTAATTAATTAGAAGCTCATTCATTCACAATAACTTTTTTAGACAACTATTTTATAATTAAAACAACTGATGAGCAATTAGCTGAAAAATATTTATTAAAAAGGCCTCTGAATATGTGCTTTACACAATTGTGATGATGCTAGTATATATATTCATTAACCTTGATGGTGTCTAATTCATTTGCAATCTGATATGAATTTTCTTTTTATCTAAATATGTACTTGGGAGATTCTTTTACAATTATTTACCTAATTTTTTTATTAATTGAATGGAGTTTATCACTTGGATGACATATCTTTCTCAATAATATGGTACAAACTGGTTCAAAAATTATCAAAATCACCATTAGAATTGTTAGAAGGTATATTTTTTATTTTATATATTTTATAAAATGTTATTAAATTCATTCACATTAATAAACAACGTAATATAAAATAGAAAATAAACCTATAAAATATAATTTATTTTATGCAATTCAAAGTAAAATTATTACTTATAAAGGAAATAATTATGTGTCATTACTATTTACTTGCATTAAATAAATTCTATCCGAGACTCTCAAATCCCATAAATCTCACGTGACATTTAAGTGTCATAAGAAAAAAGTTTCGGCACGTGACGAAAATTCTAAAAGTCATGTCGGCCAAACATTATCTCACCATGTCCACGTTTATATCTTAATCTTCTTGTTTTTCTTTTTGATAAATTTGTACAAATTTTTTTAGTAGAGAATTTATACAAATTTCATGAATAAGTCTTATGTTACAGTTGATAATTGAATAACTTCACAAATATTAAAATAAAATTAAAATATTAGTGAATGGTTTGCAAAAAGAATTTATTAACCATATACTTATACTATTATAAAATAATATAAATAAAAATGATTTAATGACAAAATCTTTTAATTTCTAAAAAAAAAATTTATAAATATTTTAATTTATTTTTATTATTATCTATTTTTATTTCATTTGTATAAATAACTTTTGTTTTAATATTGATAAGATTGTTTATCTAATATATAATTTTTTAATCTTAATAGTAAGTAATACGGTTTAAAATTAGGATCATAACAGCATTTTACCCAAATGAACAACTATATATTTTGTAATAACCCATATAAACTATTAAATTAGGCACATGATACAATTATTTGAGTTATAATTAGTAATAACCCCAAATCATCCAAATAAGTTATTAAATATAACAAATTAACTCAAAAAAGACTAAACTATCCTAGTCATAAGTTTTTTTTTTTTGGTATTTTTCACTTTCTATCTCTGGTTTCTTATTTATCTTTTTTTAGAAATTAAACTCTCCATATTTATCTAAATTTAACATATTTTTTTAATAATTGCAATACAATAATAAAAAATTGATGAAAATATTATCATTAAAACACAAATTGAAACAATAACTTATATGATTTCTATACATGTGAAAAATAATATTAGCAAATGTATTGATATTTATAATATTTTGATGAGAAAATAAAGATTATAAAGGATTGAACTATTGTCTATGTATGCTAAAATTAAATTAATATAAGGAGTTTAATTTCAAAGAAAAAGAAGAAGAAAAATATGTAGAAATGAGAAGACATAAAGAAACATATAATAAAGTTAATTTAGTCTTTTAGGGTTAATTTGATAGATTTTATGATTAATTTGGATGATTGAAGGTTATTTGCTAATTATAAATGAAATGAGGAGGTTATGCGCTTAACTCAATAGTTTATAAAGGTCATTGTAAAATGAGTGGTAGTTCATGGGAGTAAAATGTAATTGACCCTTAGAATTATTATTTATATTTATATTAATAAGTTTTAAAAAATAATGAACTATAACAATAATTAAGTTTTTTTATTTAGTGAATTATTTGTAATTTAACACTATATGAAACTCCTCATTTCACACTATTTTATCAAAGGATTATAATTGCTTTTATTTTATTTATATTATTTAATTTTAATAATAATAAACTACAACAATAATTCATTTTTATATTTAACAAGTTATCTATAATTTAACACCATATTAAAGAAGTCATTTAGTATTAGGTATGTATTGTTGTTGATTCTTATGGAGTAGGAATACACTTGCATAACATATTGATTATTTCTTCAATTGTTCACCAAAAATTGGAGCTCTTGATTAATTTTCAACTCTACTATTAAATAAGTTATTTTTCTTCTTTTTCCCATAATAAAGTCTTCTTCTTTTTTTTGTTTCATTTTGAAAACATTTTCATTCTATCTGAGTTATGTTGTTTTGCTAAAACATTTTGAAAAAAAAAAAAAAAAACTAAACAACATAATATACTTGTATGCTATTAATTATTCTTTTTTATTAGGTTTATAAAATAAGAAAACAACAGTGTTTATAAATTTAATATTTGAGAGAAGTTATTTTCTTTAAATTAGTTTGTTTTAAGAAAAAAAGCATAAGACTTTAAATTTAAAGTAATGTTTTGGGATCATTTTGAGGAAAAAAAAAAAAAAAAAACTATTTATAACTGTTGATAACAATGAAATGTATTCTGATTGTGATTAGCAAATTTCACAAAATAAGTATTGGTAATACCAATGTTTGAAAAAAAAAAATTAAAATTATTTGTGATATAAAGTAATTAGTTTCTAAGTATTAATTCAGGAGAATAGAAGATTGAAGATGGAAGAAGAAAGAAGGAAAAATGAAGATTGTTTTTTTTTTTTTTTTTGGTATTGAATTTAACAAGATTTTCAATAGCTATAGGATTGCTATTTTTTTATTTTGTGGTAATAAGTTTTTAATAAAAGTTAAATTGAACCACCCATAAAGTTTAAATCTAATTTACTTTGGAGGTAATATATATATTGTATCTGATTATTGATTGGAAGGAATGCATTATTTTGAATCTTAATAACTACAATTGCTCTAATTATTTCTTTGTTATTATAAATTAAAATCATTCCTGATTGTGCACTTAAAATTTTATAAAATAATATTGTAACTCTTTGTTATCTTAATTTTCATATCTAACGAGTTTTTTTTCCTTATATAATAAATGGAAAAGAGAAAATGTATAAGTTTCAATATTAAATCATGCAAAAAAATATATGCACAGTAAAATAATTTATAAGACTCAATTAAAAAAAATTATATTATATTAAATTTGTGTTATATACATAGCTTCATGTTTTTATTAGTTTTTTTTTAAAAAAATTATACATAAATTCAAATTCATATAAATATAACTCATATGCAAAATATGTGACATATAAACTAGCATATATAGAGAGAGAGAGCCATCCCTCCTCTCTCATAGCGTGTCTTACATTTTTACTTTATTTTACAAATAAATTATTCATAAATTACATAACAAGAAGTAATTCAGTTTTTTTTATAAGTCACTCATCTTTGATGAAGGTCTGATAATTATGCTACCATCTAAAGCCTTATATTGATTTTAATCTTGCACAATTTCATTGACTTAGGTTTTTTTTTTTTTTTTTTAATTTGGAGTTTTTCAAACAAATTTTGCAAGTTATACTTAGAGTAAAAAGATAAAGAATAATAAACTATTAAAATTGAATGTCATTCAATCCAATTTTTTTTAAAAATAAAAAATAAAATCAGAATACTCTTATTTGTCAAATAATTTATATACCATTTTAATCTTTTATACGTCCTTCAAAAGCAAATCTATTAAATTTGTAAGAGTAAACATTAATGTCATATATGCATAGTTTCTCATTTTTATATTGTGCTAAAATTTAATTATAAGCATGTCGGGTGGTAATGATCCACCATCAAACCACTAAATCATAAACGCTTTAATATATTGATGCATGTCAAAAAATAAGTTCATCGAAAAGGTGAAGATTGTATACAAAATCTCTTAAATAGGTTTAGATCTCTTACACTTGAGTTTATTGTCTTTATTCCTTTTTTTGAAAGAAAAATTTAGAGTAGATAGATTGGTTAGCCCTGCATGGGCATATGTATCTATTTGTATCAATGACAGTGACGCCATTGAAAAAATAACAATTAGAGGGGAGGTGCCACAACAAATGTTTAATTAAAACACCTTACAAATAGAGTGGTTGAACGAGTTTATCATTAATCAACATCTACAAATAAGGCAGAATTGAGCGGAATAGTTTGAGACTTGACTCGGGTTCGGTTCCTTAATTAACTACTCAATTCATATTCAACTCGAAACAAAACAAACTGAATTTGAGTTCGATTTTAGACTCGTCCAAGAATTCAAACTCAAATACTTGGTCTAGAAGCTCGTCAAACTACTTATTTATTTATTTTTAAGTATATTAAATAATATAGTTTTTATTTTTATTTAATTTAAGCACATTAATTATTTTATTCATATATAACTAATTTATTTTTAAAAATATATTAAACATGTATAGTTTTTTTTTTTTATCAAGTACTTGAGTAATGAGTTTGAGTCAAACTAGAGTTCGAGTTCTAAATGAGACTTGATTTCAAACTCCAACTTGAGTTCAAATCGAGCTCAAATATCTCAATACTCAACTCGTTTTATGTCCTACCTACAAATTTATAGGCATCCATATATAATAGAAATTCACTTGGAAATGGTGGACAATTTGTTAGAGCAGAGGTGCTAAAGTGAAACTGATTACAAAAGAGGGTAAAAATAGGGTTCATCTAACGAGTGCACTTATATAAGAGAACTTGTTAAGATACTAAAATTTGTAGCATTTATTACGGTGGTTGATGATAATTTTAGTGCTATTTAATTTATAAGCTTTCTACATTTGAAAAGTTTCAGTTTTCAAATATTATATTTATTACATCTTAACAAGTGTCTTATCGGCACCCATTAAAAGAAATAATTTAATTAAATATATTAGTATAGTAAATGGTGACAATTGTCTTTAGAGTACATTACACACCCATCCCTCGAAATTTATTGGAACAGCACAAAAATCTAAAATTTGGGGAACATGACACTTCCCTTCCTTTGGATGGATGAAAAATAAACAATATTAAAAAATAACTTTAGAACATTAGAAGAAAAAAAATACAAGAAAGCCCTAATTTTATCTTCAAAGTACCAAAATGTCCTACTTTATTATTTTGACAAATGAGTTATAAATATTCTTTTTCTATATTTCCACTCACTTTTAGTTTCTTAGTCTTAATAGCAATAAATTAAACTCAATTTTTTTAATTTTATTATATTAATTTTAATAAAAACTTGAATGAATTTAAAAGATAAATTTAAGCATTTGTAAATTAAAAACTAAACAAGTATATATATATAGTTTTGAAAATAACATATATTTTTTTCTTTAAGAGAAAAAATTATTATGAAATGAGAGAATGAAAATATTTTATGAATTTTTAGAATTTTTTATTCTCTTATTAATAATTATATAAAAAAGTATCACTTTTTTTTTTAATTTATATTACGTTAATTTTTTTTTTAAATTTACTATTTAATTAATATTTTGAACCTAAAACATTTTTAGAATATAAAAGTGAAAGTGGTAAGAAAATATTTTATTTTAATATTTAAAACTTATTTGAATGAAAATCTTAAAGTAAGACTTATTTGTCTTGCAAAATAAAGACTTATAACATTTTAGTGGTATTATAAATTTTATTTTTCACTTTAAGGTATTACTAAGAAATACTAGTTTACTTATCTATACATAATATTATAAAAGTCAGAGTCTCATATTATATAATATACACATATTTAAACATTTAAATTATCTAAAAAAATAATTCTAATTAACAAAATCCATCCAATCACTTAATAACTACTAAACAATAATTTTTCCACTTTTTTACTCTCTTCTCTCTCCGTCCCAATCTCTTACTCTCTCTCACCCTCTCACTCTACTACTCTTTCCTACCCTCTCACTATCTTACTTTCTCCCACCCTTTTAATATATAAATATATTTTTTTATCAAATTAAATTAAGGTAAAATATATATATATAACACACACGTATAACCATTAGTTATACAGTTATACTAAAAGCCAAAACACCCTTATGGTGTACTCCTCCTAAGTTTTAACTAAAAATGGCATATAATACCTATGTATTCAATTATTTCTGTTTTTATGTTAAGGACTTTTGATATCATTTAGCAACAAAATTCAATATATTTTTTTGAAAATAATAATAATAGTAACTACCCATTAATGATAAACTCTATTCTTTAAAAATAAAAAAAATAAAAAAATACTAATTTTTCTCCTAAATCAATTACCCAATCTTATTGCTCTCTTTCTCATTAATCCTTCATTCATATGTAATCAAGTAATGAAATTGGAAGGAAATTGATCATATCATCCTAAGAACTTTTTATGTTTATTTATTTGGTTTAATTTTTAAATGATTTAAATACTATTTTTTTTTAGGATGAAATTTTTATAAAACATTTATTTTAAAATACAAAAAACATATGAGCACTCTCTTGAGGATGCTATGCTTATATATGTACTAGCAACATGTACATAGGACATTGAATAGTTATTAAGGGAGAAAAAGTAAATTATATATATATTTTAATAATTTAAATGAATTAATTTGTATTTATTATAAAGTAAGAGACCATGAGGGTCTTGTTTTTAGAATAGTATAGATATAGAGAGATAAATTATTTTCTTTTTCATTTTATTAGAAAGAATAAAGAATAAAAAAATAAGTCTAACATATATAATGAATTGCTATTATTCAATTTTAACGTCGTTTCAGTAAACCTCAAGAGAGAAAAGTGTAAAAAATTCCTATTTTTATTTAGAGCATTTAATAAGATACTATTATTAGTTTTATATTAGTTAAAGAATTGTATTTTATTATTAGGGATATAGGTAAACAAAATGAAGACTTATGGAAGAGGAAAATGTAATTTTTCTTTTTCTCATTAATATCTTACCCTTAGCAAAAACATACAAGAATACTTGATTGACTGGGGGTATGCCCCATACTCATGAAATGGTTGCCTTTAATAACTCACAGTAGGATTAGAACAAAATAAAAAATAAAATTCATTTCATTTTAAATGAATTTTACGATTCAATTCATTTTAAATGAATTCTCTTATTGAAATGAAAACTACACTTATAGAATTCAGTCTAATTTTTTTATTTGGAACAAATGAAGAATTCATTTTAATTTAAGTATTTTTTTTTCAATACTACCCTCAATTTTTTATTTAAAACTAGTATTGATCAACTAAAAATATAAGATTGAGAGATTAATTGCTATTCAATGAACAAAAGATAAATTGAGAGAAAAAAATTTGTAGTTAGTTAGAAGAACATTTAAGATGAAATGGTAGTGGCTCTTTATCGATTTATCTAAATGAAACGCACGTATAATATTAAGGATAAAAATGTCATTTGAGATGAATAAAATAATAACTTATTTCAAATAAATTTCATAAAATGAAATCCAACCTATTTGGTGTGGAATTTAATAATTAATAAAATGTGAATTTCAAATGAATTTCATTTAAAATCTATACCATTTCATTTTTTCTAAACGTAAAAAAACGTAGAATTCATTTTTTAGGTGTTCCAAACACACTATCAATGTTGGCAAAATTGGATGGCACGTATGTCTAAGGATAGAGAAAGTGTTGTATTGTGAATAAAAATTAGAGATATTTAATTTTATTAATATACCCTACAATTTTATTTTATTTTTAATTTAAAATTGAAGAATGGGTTTTTGTCTATTTAAAGTATGGACACTGCATTGGTAGATGTTATATAGAATTCCCCATTTATATATGACTACCCCTCGCATTTATTAATAAATAAAAAATTAACAAGTATCCTAAATATACTTGTTAAGATGTAATAAATATAATTTTTGAAAATTTAAACTCTTCAAAAATAGTAATTTATGTATTAAGTAACATTAAAATTATGGTTAATTACCGTAATAAATGTTACGAACATTCTATTTAGAGAACCTTAACAAATATCCTTAAGGCACTCTTTAGAAAAAATTTTAATTCTTAATTAGTTTGAGGCTGAGTTTGATAATATTTTTTATGAGAGTGCTGTGACTTTTTAAAAGCCACAACACCTAAAAAATATTTGATTAATTTATTTTTTATTTTTTATCAGAGATATTTTTAAAAACACATCAAGTGATACTTTTAAAAGCTTGTTGTGACTTTTAAAAATTAAAAATACAAAAATTATCTTATTAATTTTAGAAAATATAAAATATATCCTTAATTAATTTATAAACCATCTAATTTTTCTTTTTAAATTTATTCTAAATTTTTTCATATTTATTCACTTTTATCTTATACATTCAGAGCAGTTTATGATTTATTTTATCAAATATCTTGTTCATTATTTTTACTATCCATAATAATTTTTATAAATAAAATAAAATTTTTAAATAAATATATAATATTGTTTTTTATAACATGAAAGTCACATTACCTTTTTAAAATTCACATCTTTATCAAATTCAATGCGCAATATCTATCCCAAATATCAAGCAATCAATGCAAGAATCGCTCAATCAATGCAATGGTGGGATCTTTAATTATAAATCAATCAAAGAAAGTGCCATACGAGTGATTTCAGCCTATATGATTATAAGGGATTACCGCCACCTTTCAAAAGAGATTAATTTATTTATATATATATTTGCTAAGAAACAGGCCTAGAGGTCTAAAGACAAAAAAAAAAAAAAAAACAAACTACATAGAAATAAATTATCATATTTAATAAATTCTTTTAAAATTCAATAACATGTTTAATTAGCATAAAAATAATGCAAAGAATAGGTGTAAAATGAAATGAAATAAATTATAATATTCAAAAAGTATTTAAAAATCTGTTAAAAAATGATAGTTTTATATAAATAGAGAAAAAATTATAATAAATAATAATAATTTAAAGATTTCTCTAAGGCACTTGTTAAAATAATAAATATAAAATTTTATATCATTTACTGTAATGGTTGACCATAATTTTAGTATTATTAAATAAATAATTTATTATTTTTAAAATATTTTAAATTTTAAAAATTATATTTATTGCATCACGCTAGTTAGAAATCTATAATTTAATATACAAATTTATTCAATAGGTGAGGTGGCTGATTGTAATTGGTCAGTGTTAGTCCAAATCTACATCCAGGTGGTCCTAATATGTTTACAATATAATATAATTTCTGAGCCAGCTGAGTGAAAAGCTTAGTGAGCCAACTATTAGTGGGACCTTTCAGTTCTCTAAACGCTCGCCGACGCTTTTCCATCAGTCAATTGCAAACGTGTCTATTTCCATTCCACCAAATCGAAACCTAAAATTTTATTAATTATAAAAATAAAATAAAATAAAAAAATAACAGCACTATAGTAATATTTATTTTGTTAATTAAAAAATTATTTTTACTAGCAAATCAAATTCATCACGGCGCCGAAATTAGCTCTCATCCTCTATTATAAATATATCACTCACTCCCTCTTAATCTCACACCACTACACATTCTATTTCCTTTCTTTTCCTTGCCTTTCCTTCCTTTTTTCCTTCCCCCCCCAAAAAAAAAAACATGGAGTGCTTGCAAACTTGGCCTGAGCCAATTGTCCGAGTCCAATCCTTAGCCGAGAGTGGCATCAACAAAGTGCCCGACCGTTACATCAAGCCACTTTCACAAAGACCTACTACCATTACTACTTCTACCTGCAAAACCTCCAACTACTTGAAAAACAACAATAATTGTGAGTTTAGTGAGGTTAATATTCCAGTCATTGATCTTCAAAACCTATCAAGTGACGAGGAAATGTTATGTAACATGTCGGATGCGTGTCGGGAATGGGGTTTTTTTCAAGTAGTGAATCATGGAGTGAGCCATGAGTTGATGAAAAAGGCGAGAGAGACGTGGACCGAGTTCTTCAATCTTCCATTGGAGAGTAAGCAGGAGTATGCTAATTCACCAAAAACTTATGAAGGGTATGGAAGTAGATTAGGAGTAGAGAAAGGTGTGGTTTTGGATTGGAGTGATTATTTCTTCCTTCATTTCATGCCTCCATCACTTAGGAACTACTCTAAGTGGCCAAAACTTCCACCATCATGCAGGTAATAATATTACGTAGATTAATTTTAATTTTTTTTGGTTTATGTTAATAATTTAAACTTTTAGAATAGTTGGTACTGTAAATTCTGATATCAAGCAATGATTTATGGAAGTATAATAGTTGAAAGGTTTAGAGGAAAAAAAGAGAGAGAGAGAGAGTAAATTGTGCAAGTTGAGCTTCAGTTAAGGAGGATATTTCTCTTCTTTTTAATATATAATTTCGGAAATATTTTTCTTGATCCTAATTTTAATACAATTGTAAGTGATTAAATGTACTTTATGGAGTGAATCTCTATTCAAACTCTTGAATAGTACTTAAGTTTGAACTCATTGATTAACTTAATCAGTTCACACTTTGAAGAAACTTTATTAGTTCACACATAGACAGCTCTACAATTGCTTAATTATTATATGTCGAAAATGACTTATATATTATCTTTTTCTAGTGATATATATCAACCTAGCTAATCAATTACTTTTTCTTCTATTATTCCTTATTAAATTATTTCCTATTTTTTAACATGTTATGTGTGCTGTAATTATATACAGGAAAGTGATTGCTGAGTATGGAGAAGAAGTAGTGAAGCTAGGTTGGAAGTTGCTCAAGTTAATTTCCATAAATCTTGGACTAAAAGAGGATCACCTTCAAAAATCTTTTGGTGGAGAAGAAAATGTTGGTGCATGTCTAAGAGTTAATTTCTATCCAAAATGCCCACAACCTGACCTTACTCTTGGCCTTTCCTCACACTCTGATCCTGGTGGTATGACCATCCTTTTGCCTGATGAACATGTTCCTGGGCTCCAAGTGCGCAGAGGGGATGATTGGGTCACTGTCAAGCCTGTCCCAAATGCTTTCATTGTTAACATTGGTGATCAACTTCAGGTCTCTTCTTTTCTCTCTCTCTCTCTCTCTCTCTCTTAATTCCTTAAGACACCACAACTTGAATCCCGATATACAATATATGTCTTTATCAGTAGAACTAATAATTAGTTAGCTGTTTCATAAAATTGACATGAAACGTGCGACTTTTTGTCCAATCTTTTACTAATAATAGAAGTTGCAACTTTAATTCACTAAAGTTGGTGTTTTTCTTCTTATCCATAAAAATTTAGGTGCTGAGCAACGCAGTTTACAAGAGTGTGGAGCACAGGGTGATTGTGAATTCAGTCAAAGATCGTGTCTCTTTGGCTTTCTTTTATAATCCAAAGAGTGATTTACTCATTGAACCTGCTAAAGAGCTTGTGACAGAGGATCGTCCGGCTCTCTATCCACCAATGACTTTTGATGAATACAGACTCTATATAAGGACTAAAGGACCTTGTGGAAAAGCACAAGTTGAATCTTTGACTTCCCCAAGATAGATTTCTTCCAACTTTTCATGTATCTGCATGTCCTAATTAAGGAAAATAATCAAATAGAAGTTATTATTGCATTATTAGCAAAATAAATACTTTTCCCCTTTTTTTTTTTTTTTTTTTTTTGTATTTTGTAATTAAAATCACCGGGTTATCTTAAAATTTATTTTTCAAGTTGCTTTTTTTTTTTTTACACGTTAATCAGTTGCTAATTTAACTTATATGTACAACTTATTAGTTTCAATTATTGAAATGACATCAAGAGAATTAATTTGACTTGTCAAGTAAGATGGTGATGACTTTAAAAGTTATTAATTATTAAAGTAGTTTCATAAAGACAGCTGACATGAATAGCATGTTGAAACCCTTCAATCCCATATCATATTTTGTGATCTCAAAGTGATGTTTTGCATGTGACAATTCAGGAAAGAAATTGAATCATAGGAGTTCTTTTGAGTTATGTAATAGGAACCTTTATGTCATCTGCCCAAGTTGGATTTGTTAGTTGAGGAACCAAATGAAATACGTGAATGGATTTAAGGCTGAGTTTGGTAACATTTTTTTTAGAGAATTGTGTGCATTTAAAAGATATAATATTTAAAAACTGTTTGATTAATTTTTTTCATATGTTTTCTTTTTTTAATTTTATAAATATCAATGATATTTTTAAAAAACATTACAATGGATAAAAGTTAGTTATGACTTCTTTTAATAACTGCTTTTATACAGTAAAAAACTATAATAATTTTAAAAAACTTATAGTATTACCAAACTCAGTAAATATTTAGTTGCTAACAACTTTGATTTCATGCTAAAGTCATTTATGGAAATAAAATGAACCATTAATTGAGCTTTTCACCAGACTTAGTAGGTTGTTTGTTTTTAATCAAACCAAACAGGTGGCCTCTAAGTGTTTTTTGTCAGCATGCCTATTAGCTATCATAAGTATACAAGTAGGGCCAAAAAGTCCAAAAGCTATTCCTTAATCTATGGTCTAATTTATTAACGTGACCACACTTTTAATTAATAGTCATTTTTTTCCTTTTAAAATAATAATAATAATAAATTCAAAACTAGGACCACATGAGTTTAAGTCTATTTTTGTGTGTGTGGAAATGTAGTGAATTGCTACCCGAGTTTAAGGCCTTGAGTTTGATAATGTTTATTAAGGGAGTTCTGTTATTTTTAAAAAGGTATTGCACTTAAAAATTATTTAATTAATTATTTTTTAGAGTTGTTTTTTCTACTATTTTTAAAAAGTAATATCTCAAGTGATACTTTTAAAAATTAGTTATGACTTGTAAAATTGAAAGTAAAAAAATCACCTTATCAATTTTAGAAAATTACCAAGTATATTTTTAATTAATTTATAAACTATCTAATTTGCCTCTCCAAATATTTTATTTTTTTTATTAATGATGGTTATTTTTGTTATTTTATATATTCATAGTAGCTTATGATTTGTTTTACCAAATACATTGTTCATTGTTTTTACTACCTACATCAATTTTCATAAAAAATTTACCAAACATGATTGATGTGACTTTTTAATTTTTTTCATAATACAAAAGTCACAATAATTTTTTAAAAATCTGCATTGCCTAACTCAACTTAAGTGCATTGGCTTCTCTCTGATTCTATGTTTGGATAAGGAAAGTAATTTATTTCATTGGTTTAGGTGAGATATTTACTCTAATCAAATCAAAGTTTTATGTGTTCAGTCTATCAACATATCGCATTGAATTTGAATAGGATCATAATCTATTAAGTTTGAATTAGGTCAATTTCATACCAATCTATAAATAAACAACAACTATATATAAAACAGTAATTAAAAAAAAAATTAAGATATGCATAATTTCGACCAGGTCTTGATCGGATCAGACTAGATTTCAATTGGTTAAGATAATATCAACTTTGATTTGGTCGGGGTGCCAATACTTTTTTATAATTGATAAGAAACGATGTGGATGTCTGAATACTACATGAAGAAAATGAGCCACACTGATCATAAATCATATATAACAAAATATGGAAAGCATCTCTATAACAATTGTTGGAAGCTCATCAAAGCAAACAGAATATTATAACTCTATTCAACAATCAACAATTTATAGTATTACAACTTATATATAAGTGTAAATAACTCACACAAAGAAAATAATAACCTCACATTTAATAATAAGATTTAAATTTTTTATCAAGAGATCCCAGCATCTCCGTATTAGTCCGATGAAGTAAAATCTCATAGATCTCAACCCATACTCATATATGTATGTGCCTGTTTTCCAACCATAAAAATCTCCTTCTATCCAAAAGAAAATTTAAAACGTGGGTGAGGTGTAGTGAAGACAAAGAACCCATGAATTTCTTTAATTTTCAGGTCGCTTTCTTCTTTACTATACATGTATTCACAGTGTCTACATTTTTTCCATGACATGAGCTACGCAATATACACGTTTCTAATATATATATATATATAGTGAATAATAATGAACTATTTGATTTGTTGCAATTTCCATTCAATTATGCCAACTATAAGATGCAATGACACCGTCAATATATTACTTGTCATTTAGCTAAACGTGACAATTAATTAACGTCATAAGAGAAAATCATGCACAGAACTCAAGAAATTAGTTTATTGAATTGACATTTTACTTGATTTTAGTATATTATAATTTTAAATAAAAATATATTTGTTCAATATCAGTATAAAATAATGATATATTAGGTTATTTGACTAGAATGAGATGGTGGTTAAAATTAACTTTAAGAGTAATATTTTTTTAAGGATGCAGTGCAATAGTTATAAATATAACCATATATTGGAGTTCAACTTTGGACCATGAGATCCGAGTATTTCTATTTTAACCAATTGAACTAGACCTCATTACAATCTAAATTCAAGATTTTGAAAAAATTTGTTTTGACTAATTAAGTTACTTTTCCATATTAAAACTACTATAAAGGACTTATTTCTTATTGTACTTGATATGGTCAAGAGTACTAGAAAATAGTTTTATGATCTAAAAAAGAATTTATTCACGCAAAAAATATTTTGGGTGTAACATTTAAAATGCAAGAGATAAATTTTTTTAATAATTGAGTCAATAATCATGTGATTTTTCCTTTCATGAATTAATATTTAACTTTTCATCATCTCCTAAAATACATGTTAGTTAATTTCGTTAAAGTTAATCTCAGTTTAATAATTTGACTTATTAAGACCTCGATTGAAAAATTAAATCAAAGGGGACCAAAATAAATAAATGAAAATATGCAATTCTCAAATAGCAAAACAACAAATAAGTCATTATTAAATTAAGGGAGAGGGGCATGTCTATTGTCGACCAAGCGGATAGTGATTTTTTGTATTTTTAAAGCGGACATGGATAACACATGTTTATTTGAATTATCAAAACTACGTGCCAATTTACCAAAACCACCATATATATAAATTAATAGATTTACATAGAATGGAAGACTTTGAACATTTCTTTCTTCAACTTTGGTGTACCACTGGTTTCATATCCTAATAAAGAATTTATTATATTTTTTAAAATATTAATAAAGGTAATTAATGATTCAATAATGTGATTGAAACAAAGCCAACTTTCACGAAATTAAATTTCTATAAAGTACTGAACTCTCTACATTATTATGGAATGAATAATTAATATCTTGAAGTTATTTTCTTTCATTTTAAATTAAGATAAAGGTATGAATTATATGTTTAAACTATTATTAAAGTTAATTAATGGATTCAATTATGTGATTGAAACAAAGCCAACTTTCTCGAAATCAAATTTCTATAAAGTACTGGACTCTCTCTAGATTATTATGGAATGAATAATTAATATCTTTAAGTTGTTGTTTCATTTTAAATTAAGATAAAGGTATGAGTGGGTTTAATAATTAACTCTCTTGGTATTGTCTTAATTATGGGTCGTGGTCGTCCTTCTCCCATAAATATTTTTCTGCCAGTTTAAACTCCTAGAATTCCCTTAATCGTTAAAATTAAGTGTAATTTAATACTTAAACCTAGTCTTGTGGACTAAATACAAGATGTTTGAACCTCTCACCTAATCAGAATTGAATTTCTTGTGGGCTGAAGGTTGATTTGATTTTCTGAAACTGGTTCGATCATTCTTGTGGGCTGGATAGCTGGTCATATTGGCCCATTTATTGTTGCACAGCCCGATAGCAGGCAGCACTCACTTTAACCCTTGCTGATCTTTATAGGAATATTAGGATCAATTTTTGGTGCAAGGAATGTAAGAAGTGATGCCATCTACTCAAAAGCAGGATCTGTTAAGCTATAGCAAGTTTCACAATATTAATATTAAGTAATATAAATCGGATATTCATAGTAATCATGTACGTAGTCAAAATGCTAAGAAGTTATTTTTTGATTTACTCAATGGAACCAATTTGTCTATTTTTTTATAAATTCTTTCAGATGAGTGAACTTACACATTCAATTTCTGAACTATTTATTTAATACCACGCAATAGTAAAATATATGATGAAACTTACCACGGGTGAGTTTATATTTAGATTGTTTGAATTAATGCACTTTCATGAATTACCTATATATGTTCATTTGTAAGTTAATAAAACTAGGTTAATGTTGAGTTTTCTTAAATATTTGTTCATTGTATGGCTCATTCTCCATGATATATTGGCAAAATACCTAGAGGTGACTGAGCTGCAGGTTCCATTCCATGGAAGATTAAAAGCTTTCCTCTTTTATATACTGTTTCTCAAAATCAGACTCACCTTGTTTTGCATTTGATTCAGATTCCTCACAAACGGTGGGCAGATCAGAAGTGCAAGGTTTGCTGAATACTCTACTAGGATGATGATTCTGTCCCAAAGAGACTGTTTCTGAATGGGAAAGACTCGTTAGGAAATGATGTCTATGACAATAAACTTGAAATTCATAGATAACTTTCCCGAGTCAACCCAAATTTTAAAAATGTAAGATTTATAATCAAGCACGCTTACAATTGATAAATTGAAATACAAATTGTATCATCATATATGTAGGGATGGAAATCAAATTTCAATCCATTTCAAATCGTCCATTAAAATTAAATACTATATAACTCTACTCTGTTAGCCATGGCACATTATTCAACTTCCTTGTTTGGCTTTAGTGAGAGCTATGGCCTTCCCCGCTTCATGCTGCACGACGGGCATTTGTATTGCTTAATGCTCTCTGCCTTCGCTGGGGTGATCTTTACACATTTCCCATGGAACCACCTCTCACAGATATCACAGCCAATCCAAAATTCATCTGCACTGTAATTTCCACCACAGCTCCCACAAAGAGTTTCCCCATGCTCATCTTCATCCTCCTCATAACTCTCGTCTGCAAGCTTAGGGTTGCTTTTAACTTGACCATCACTTGATCTCTGACATGCAAACGGACTAGGTTAATGTTAAAATATACAAGAATCCAACAGAAAAGCAGTGTGTGCTAGATTCAAAGACTGAGTTTGAGAACCTCATTATGGCCCTGCCAGAAGGAGGGCTGGGCTTACTAACCTTTGTGCTTCCTCGAGATTTGCTTCCACTGTCCACAGTGGGCTTTTCTTTTAGAGGCTTCCTTTCCGTCACAACTTCAAAGACAGTAGGGAGATCATTTATCAAACTAAATAGACGTTTCCTGTCAAAAAAGATCAGTGGAACCACCAAATCAACAAAAACAATGTGCTAAGTACCGCAGTGGGATGAAAGTTACAACAAAGAAATATTACAGAGAATTTGTAGATAATGCTGCCTCAGCAAAAAATAGTTGTATAAAGCAAAAGCTACTAACAACATCTACATTTCTCTTGGAACCCTAATCTAAAGCTCAGAAATTCCACCAGGGAAGTAGAAGACATATTCTTCACAATCTGACTGAAATCAGATTTAGTTGTGTGACTTTCCCTCAAGTACTGAAAGTTTTGTGAGGTCAACGTAGTCCCTTGCATCTTAAGATTGTTTAGTTTTAAAAAAGACAACAAAAAGGGCGGTCCGGTAATGACATTGCATGGTTGATTCATTTTTCTCATTTCTTGTCTATCTACTCAAACCAGAGTTCTCGAATAAATATAGTATTGATTTTAAACATGTATTCTTTTCCCCCTGGCTTGCACATTTTGCTTTCTGGCCACTTTAAGAACATGTTTCTTTCTTAGTTTTGCATTGGCCTAAAGAAAGAAAGTTAGTCTTTTATGCTCTAATTTGGAGAGGTGAAAATGGAGGCAAGAAAATATGAGGTGAAAGCTTACTTTCTCTTATTTGGAAGGCAAGAAGAAAATGAGAGGAACGGTTTAGGGAGAAATTTTGATTTTGGGACCACAACAATCAATCCCACCACAAAAATCAATGCCGCCATAAATGGGAAAAAAATAAAGAGAAAATGAGTTTTTTTAATTTTTGAAACATCATAATTGCAAGTATTAGGTAATTTTGTTCCTTATAATTTTCTTTTCTTCCATTTTATCCGTCCACTTTCTTTCCTTTCTAAATAAGATGAGAGAAAGTTATTGTCTCTCCTTCGATTTTCTTTCTCTCCAATATATTTCTTTTCTTAAATTGTTTCCAAACAAAGCGTTAGTGAAGCATACATAAGCAGCTGATTAGGGCCATCCAACCAGCAGTTTCTCGGTTTAGGGCCATCCAAGCTTGCCCAACCAAGTGCAGGTGCTTGGAGATAGAGGATTTTCTAGGGGAACTACAGGGGTCCGCAAACTGAAATATTTATTCTAGTAACTTCATATGAATAACTGAGGTAATTTACCAAGCTCAACTTACCAAGCAGGTAGTAGTTATCTTTTGACCATAAGATTTGGAGGATTAAAATGTAAATGGAAATTGAAATTGAAATTGAAATTTCCATCACACTACTCAGAGCAAGCAATTACAGGCAAACTCATACAACGTTCCCTGGACAAGTATGACTCTAAGTTACTCTTGTCCCAACACAACAAAATAACTTTTGGTATAACTATTTTGAACTGGAACCTCTATGATGCATGCAGTTTGTAAATGAAGTTGGATATAAGACATCTTTTGAGATTTCACTGATGTAAATAGCATCTTCCAAAGAATAGAGTTCATAAAAGGCATGAATCTATCACCATTAGATATCATAAGGCTGCTGAAGAAAATCAGATCCATTAATACCATTTTAAAGATATTGATTTCGTTTGCGATATGCCTCATTTCAACTATTTTACTTTCAAGTTTCATCCTATAAAGCATGTTAAAAAAAGACCCTGTCGACATTTAGATATGTCATTTCCAGACACAACCCAATTTAACAGGAACCAACACTAAAAAATGGGCACATGCATGCAGCAAGAACAAAGTTAGTGTACCTTTCATTGCGGTTAAGACGGGCCCCAAGATAGAAAGCCACAGAAAGCAACCAGGAATCGCTGTGAACAGCAACCAAGGAAATCCAATCCCGGCGGTTCATACCATCTCTAGCAAAATTGATTCCAAGTGCTGGTTCAGGAAGCTCTGGTGGTACTTCCTCTGCTGGAAGATTTACTTCCCAGGATTCATTTGGATGTCCATAGAGGCACAAGTTCTCCTTATCTTAAACAAACATATAAAATTCATTGAATATATTGGGGGGTCAAAAGATTGCAGTTAAATACATAAAACATAACAAACCAAGGCCAAGGAGATTCAATGCATATCCATAAATCTACAATAATATAAAAATAGAAACAAAACTACAGTTTACAAATTACTCAGTTGAGTCTCATAAAGTTATTCTAATGAATCTTCATCCGGACATCCAATTCCATAATACTAAATACTCTAGCTTGCATGAGAATTTGCTTCAACATTCAATAAATTAGAGGACTTCGGATCTCATACTGAAACCCAGTAAGGTAACGGAACAGAGGCAATTGTATTTGGCCATTTTAGTTTCAACTTTACTGCTCCAATAAATGCAGCAAAACCTTATCCTAGTCAAATTTAAGGTTTTTACAGGAACTAAACAGCATAAAATTGTGTAGTATAGCTTTCCTTGTTTTTCTCAAAGCCCCAGAAATGAAACAGAATTTTAAAACCGTCCAAGTCCAACTAGTATACAAACACAAACACACCAAATACAAAAATTACGAAACCCAAAGAAAACGTATAAAGCAAAAAACTAAACTTTCCGACTATAATGACCATTAAAGTCTGATCCATAATTACAGAGTACCTGGATCACAGAGACCATAAAATTCATCTACATCTGAAAAGGAAAAAGAAGAAAACACAGTCAGATATACACACAAAAATAAAAATAAAAATAGAAGCACAAAATCACAGCTAGAAAAGATTGTCTACCTTGAGTTAAAGCACGAACAACACCTCCTCTTCGAGCACTGTAATCTTTGAAGATCTCCTCTACGGTACGCGGACTGGGAGACAATTCCATGGCCAATTTGAGATCTAAGCGGTTCGAATTGAAATTGAAGAATATTAGCAAAAATAATTGAAAGTACTGGAAGAATTCGAACTGCAGAGATGGTACGACAAGAACATGGGCACGGATCGAAGAGATTGTGAGAGACAGAGAAGCATGTAAATGAAAACAGATGGCGAAGAAAACTGAAAATATTTAGTGGGCAAGTAAATAATGCTTAATTAATATTTGGCTATTTGCTACTGCCACTCCCATTATTGTTGCATGCGCTCTGACTTGCCATAAATAGTAAATGGGTGCTATATTAATCCCAACTTTTAGTTATAATTATTTTGGTTTTTCTTTTTGGAATATAACATCATGTTTAACTTTTATTTACTCATCTATATACATAGAATAACTTATATATATCTATATTATTTTTAAAATACCAAAATTTATAAAAAATGTTACTTGTGATGAGTTAAAATTCAATTAGTCATCGTAAATTTTTTTTTCTTTTTTATATTGTAACATAATTACATTTTATAGAAAGAATTACATATTCTAATTTTTTTTTTTTTATTGAAGGGAAAAAAAAAAAAAAAACAAACTACAGAACATAAATAACTATTTTACGTTACCATACAACACCAATATTATTAGGCTTAAGTCGAAGAGAAGCAGGAGCTTGCATCCATTGCATTTCACTTGCGGTACCATCCAGAATCAAATTAGTTAGGTGATATGCCATTTTGTTACTTTCACGATGAATATGGTTTAACTTAATCCTCCCAATACAAATCAATCAATTTAGGAATGTCACATAATAGGGGCTTGTGGGCATTTAGGGGACAAGCCTCCATCTTGATCAAATCTAAGTGTCACACGCGAGTCCACCTCCACCAAAATTCTTTGAAACTCTCTATCCCAAACAGCTAGAAGGCCTAGTCTCAGAGTCAAAAGTTCAGCTCTAACAAAGCAACACTAACCAAGTTTTCTACCAAATCCAAACTCCTAGCCACCTTGTAAAATATTCAAATTGCACTAATCTAAATAATCTTCAGCACCATATCTCACTTCCTTCAAAAATGTTAAATTTATCAATTTGACATAATAATTGCACCTTTTTGTATGTTTATCTTAAAGTTCAACATTTTTATCTTATTTTCTTAGAAGCGAAAGATAATTAGCCTTTAGTTCACAATGATTTTTTTAATTGTACAAGTTACATATAATGTTACTTGTTATGAGTAAGTTCGTAAAAGGGACACATTGTGTATTTATTAGGAATCAAACTTTGGAGAAGCTCTATAAGAAGAAATGTTAGGCATGTTAATTAAGACAACAATCCAAAATAAGACAATTTCAGAATATTCCAGACAAATATTTAAGTGTTAAGGTCAAGTGAAGCTGTTCTTTCCAAAAAACATCAAACTTATTTTGGAAAGAGAGAGAAGAAATAACAACTCCATGCACATAGTTTGTTTGAAGAAAATTATTGATTGTTTTAAAAAAAATTTAAAATCTAACTTGACAGCGAAAGGAAATAAATTATTAAAAATTATGTAATATAATTTTACAGAGTTTGTGAAAATCTTGTCCAAGAAATTTTGCCAATAGTACTTCAGAACCCAATTTCCCTTGGAAGTTAAACAAATAAACAATAAACAAACTCGTTTCTAAAAGAAATGAAAAAAGCAAGAGGATGGGGTAACTGATGACTGCAAGAAATATTAGGCTGCCAGACCTTCCAAGGCCTCAACAAATGGCTTCGCAGAATTTTACTAGATAAAGAACAGGAAATAAAATGATAAGTTACACGGAATACTATAATAATATTAGCTCCTAATTAACTGTTCTAATTAAATATCTGGTCCAGCAAGCAAGAATTTCAAGAAGGACCAGAACTGAAACCAGCAAACAAAATAAACTCAATCTTACAAGGTTGGGAGGATGGTAGGGAGAGCTACCACCATGTTTATTAAGACGTCAATAATCGCTTGATACCGGTTTTCTGTTCTGATGTAAGCCTGGTAGGGAACTTGATATTAAACTTGATTCTCAAGTTGCCCTTTTTGGATGGTTCCTTGGGGATAGGCATACCCTCTCCTTTAACCACTTCTTCATAGGTGGGACTAACAACGGAGTTGATGGAAACTGTAAGATTACGCCCATCAAGGGTTGTTAGCTGGACCGTGTAACCTGTAAGAGCTTCTACAAGAGATATCTTCTGGGTGACAATAAGATCATTGCCATCCCTCTTAAATTGACTGTGAGGCTTCTCATCAATGATAAAGACAAGGTCTGCAGGTATGACTCCCCTCTGCTCATTCCCCTTCTCTGGGAAAGTTATCTTTGTTCCTTTCTTCCAACCTGGCTTGATCTCAATCGTAAGAATTTCCTCCACAGTGGTGGGTCTCCTGCACAACACAATAACACAAGGTAGTCATAGTTATAAATAATCTCTGCCATGCAAATAACGATTTACATCTGATGTCTCAATTAACATTGTAATTGTAGTGTTCTTGTTCTCATCTTGTAAATGTTATATATTTATGTATCAATCACTAATTTTGTAGAGATCAATCAAGATGCAAGACAAAGGAGATAGAGGGAGTGAGGGTGGGTGGCAGGAAATTTCCTACTACACAATACCATCCAAGTAATTTATGTATTGAAGATTCAGTTACAACTACTACTATTATACAATATCCAGTTACTAGCTATTATGTTCTTGCAGCAGACACAACATATAAGTTACACATCCATGGATCAGGAGAAGTGCATAATCCTAATAACACCACTTTGGCTATAACATATAATCTCAATAATAATCAAGCGCTCCAAACACAAGTTAGAAAGATACAATAAATAAGACAGAAGTTCTTGACCATCCAGATTGCATCACCTACTCGTATCATCTATACAAACAATTTACCCATTGTTTCTAAACAACAAAGACTGTTGGCAAGAGCTCAACAATATAAGAAGCTTCTGTTGTGGCTCTAACATATTATAGAAGTAAACTGCTAAAAATTTCAACCACTCTATCATAATTTACAGTCATTCTCTAGCTATCACCATAACTGCTACACAACATCCCCAAACATTCCTTTTCAAACTTTAAACTCTTAAGCTTTCCACAACAGGAAAGGCATAAAACGCACACATAATATTCCAGTCCAGAAAAATTGACTCCTTGACATTTTGATAACCGAGATGCAAACCAGACATAGCTGTTTTGTTGTTCCTGCATACAGCTTTCTCTCAAGCAGGGCCATGCATTATCAAATTCCACCAAATGCATGCAAAAGCAGCACAAGTTATTAATTAAAAAAAGAAAAGCATTACCTACTAAAGCTCCAAAAGTAGCAGCAGCATAGTTACTTAACACCCCCCCCCCCCCCCCCCCCCCAAAAAAAAAAGATACAAAAACTTGAGATATAAATTGTCACATAAGGTGAAAGATTCCATGACATTGTCTTCAAAACAAAGAATGCTACTCATACACATTCTTGTCTTAGCGTAGCACGAGAGAGTACTTACACCATACAGGTTAAGTAAATCTTGGTACCAGCAATAATAAATCCACTGTAACCACAACAGTAAATCTATATCTTTTTATTACCAACAAATAGTGACAAGTCCAAGAAACTATCAAGAGTAATGTAGGAAAAATGTCATGATAATCAAACCATTTTTTGCAAGCTGAAATATGTTTTATGCGTCATGAACATTGGATACAATACATGGCAGACAGATGAAAATGTAGTCAAGAAGACACCAAGCAGAATGGCATCCCTACCTGCTAAAATTTGCAACCTCACCAAACAAGGGACACCAGTTTCCATAAGGCACGAGCCAGCACAAAAAAAATTCAATGTCGAATATAATTCATGACTTATATGTCAAAGAATAGTAGGTTGAAGTAAGTATTACTAAGTTTTAAAATAAAGATACCATATAAACTCCTCTACACGAAAGATACATTTATTCCTCAACCAGAAGTTCGAGCTTTAGTAAGCAAATGGGTTCCTTGGACTTATATTTGTATTCAAGATCTACCCATAGCACTCCTAAAGTGGGACTTAGATAGATTATAACTCCCTGACTTTGGTACCCTCAACAAGTCATCCCACAATCCATCTGACCTCGGCCACTATTCCAACCAATCAAATCATTAGAAGGCCCAGAACAATCTCTACCACAACGGTGTGCATCACTTGAATCATATACCATTTGCAACACCATGCATCCCAGACAGAAAACTGAAAAATGCTAGCTCAACTTAAATCTGGGTCTTGAGGCCTGAGCCTATATTTGACAAACATCTTTCCATTGCCATCACATATTAGAGACCAACGAATGCCATGACATGAATACTTCTCAACTCAAGTTTGCCTTAGCTAACTAGGTCAAGCCCCATGAATGCTGATTGGTGATTGTTTTTATATCCTCCTTAAATTCCTACTGAATCTGTTTACTTTTCACAATTAATCTTTTTCTCCTTTTAACTTCAGCCTGGTCACACTTCACGAAAAGCCCATCAACATGCCTTCAATACACTTGCAGACGGTCATACCATCTAAGTATATAATTTCTTCTTTCTTCTTTTCTTATGATTTCGTAAAACAAAGATGCTCCAATTGTAACACCCGTAAATATTTCACTAGACCAACCAAAACTTAAATGGAATTGCAAGAATGAGGAGAAAACGCACAAACAACCAAGACTAATGATAAACCAATAAAATCTATTACAAAAATCCTGGGTTTGTTTCATTAACAAACGGTATAACAATTTATAGTAAAACGTTAAAGAATTAAACACCAGAAAGTAGAAACATATCATTTCAGTAGATTCCAAGCAAAAATCATGTAAAAGTTTGTATATTCTATTACAAAGATCAGCCTCCTAATTAGCAGAAGAATAAATAGTCAGAACCAACACTTTTCTCTGAAGTGCTTTGCACTGGTCGTAGACAAAGACCAGATTCACCGTTGAAAAATCACAGGGTTAATGTGCAAGACTCGCCAATCAAAAGAAATGAAGAAATAGAAAATTACTCACGAGAAATATTTAATCTCCATACATTCAAGGAGATCAAGAATGAATTACCTGCACTTATTAAAATTTTGAAATTCAATTTCTCTTTGAAGTTTGAAAGTATTCTGTTTAAGGAACCATTAGATGCCTACAACCTAGAATTGTAGTTATATTGGCTACATTTGGTTAAATTATTTGTAAATGACAAGTAATTGATTTGAATCAATGAGGTAAACTACAAAGCTTCACTTTTTGCGATTAATACCATGAATATAGAGACAGCAAGGAAACACAAAGACTATATAACAGAATTGATACAATAAAGAAGCTCTGAGACGTTAGTGGCAGCAGACCCTAACAAGAAAACTAACCGCAATGTAATCCCTGCATTATTCTTAAAGAAACAATAAATAATTAAGTACTGTGTAAAAAAATTAGGAGGAACCAAAATCAGATGGATGCCTGAGATCTAAATCCAACCCAGTATATGCCACTTCATATAGTAGAAATGTGATAGATTTAATACATTATGAATAGCTGAATGTATAGTACAGTTAAATTTTTTAAAACTACTTGGATAAAAGTTACAGATCCAATTCTTATGCAAATAACACCACAAAGTATTCACAGCAACAATGATATCAAGACCCAAGTGTAACCAGGAAGACACTAAACTAATTAAATCACATTCATAATCTTTTTGTTGTGTGTCCAAAAATAAACAAATAAAGGCCATAGTTAGTCTTGTATCAAAAAATGTATAAGCTTACCCACTGCTGTCAGTAACATCCCTCGAAATCTTCATCTTCTTTGTAGTCCCTTTATACAAATCTTCCAAACTACAGGGCAGAGCCCGCTCTATAGCAGCACCTTTCCTTGGCATATTTCCAGAACCCTCCCCTGCTCCACTTCTAAATGAACTGAACATATCATCACGGAACATACTCCTGGCAAAGCCGGAGCCACCAACTCGAGAGCCACCCATATCGCCCATCCCTCCAAAAGGAGTAGAAAACCCAAAAAACTCTGAGAATATATCGTCTGCACTCCTGGGATTGAACCGAAAACTTGTGGGTCCGCCATCCATTCCACCTGAAAACCCCCCTCCGGCACCAGGTGGTGGCACTTGTCCTTTCAGACCCTCCTCACCATATTGATCATATACAGCTCGTTTTTGTGGATCACTCAAAACCTGTTTAAATATTACACATGATTAACTAAACAGATGAATTCAACGAAAGCTCTGTTTCTCTTTCCAGAGAATGGGAAACTAGAAGTATTAGATTAGAGAAATTTTCTGGGCAGCCAAACACATGAGATTGGAAATTGAAGACTGGATAGAAAAACAGGATTGAAGATATATATATATTGACATACATCATAAGCTTCGGAGATTTGCTTGAATTTGGCTTCGGCATCTTTCTTGTTGTTAGGGTTTTTATCAGGATGCCACTTCATGGCGAGTTTTCTATAAGCTTTCTTGAGGTCATCGTCTTTGGCGCTCCGGTCTACCTGAAGAATTTTGTAGTAATCGACGCCCATGGCTGATGGCTCCTTCCTCCCCTCCGTCACTCTCTCGCTCTCTCCAAGTTTCCTCTTCAACTGTGGCTAGACCCAGTACTAAAAAATAATAAGGACTTCCTCTACACTGGGCTCAGCCCATGATACCGTGGCCCAACCCCCAAAACCAAACACTTTTTCTTATTTTTCTTTTCTTTCAATTTCAAAGAAATTTACCTAAATTGAATCAAAAATTTAAAAAAGAACAAATTATCCAAAATATTTTCTCATACATTTGTATTTTTTTTTCCAGATAAAATTTCAAATTCATAGAGAAGAAGATTAATTTAAATTTAAAATTAAATTAATTAAGAATCTGACTAAAAAAATTAAATCTTGTAATACTTTATAAAAACAAAAACAAAAAAAATCTTAACATACTCAATTATATTTGAACCTGCGACTTCATATACTAATTACCATCGTCTCAATCGTAGCCATTAAATTAAGTGTGCATCTCATGATTATGTGTTACTAATATTTTATTTATTTTATTTTATTTAAATTTTTTGTTGTGATGTGCGTTAATAGTATTAGTGACATATATTAGGATGCGATGAAATTGAATTTAAAATTAAAATTGCAAAATCAAATTTAATTTCATTAGAATTAGATAAAATTATAATTTATGATTTTGAATTATGTAAATAATTATAAATGTAATTGTACTTCAAGTACTTGATCATCATTTATAACAAATCTCAATGGTGATTGTCATTTTCTCTCCCAGATCTCGATAGTGGTCATCATCGACTTCGACATATCTCGACGGTGGTCGTTATCGTTTATGGTGAATCTGGGCAGTGGTTGTTATCTTCTTCAGTAGATCTCGACAATGAAGATGAGTGGTATCTAATGGTGAGTGGAAAAGGTTGTCGGTAGATATTGGTTGGCAATGAGTGAATGTGCATGTTGGTGGGTGGTGGTCAACAATATAGAATGATGTGTGGGCATAAGTAAGTGATTGTCAATGAAAATTGTTTGGAATTGTGAATTTTATGCTATAGCTATAAGATTTGAATATATATATTGTGTTTTATAGTTGTTTGTCAATTCCTTGAAGTTGAATTCATAATTATAAATTTAAAAAATAAAATATACACTAGACAAGAAAATTAAAATTAAACAATTAAATTCTTAATTTTAATTTGACGCTAAATTTTTGTTGTTGATCCACCTACTCGTTAGCTTCTCTCTTCTCTTGGTTGTGGGGGGTGAATATGGATTTGAAATAATACTTAGCTCAACTTTATATATTATAACTTTAAAGATATCCAACAAATCATTCAAAATAACATATCAAAACTAAAATTCACAATAATCAAATCTAGCTATGGAAATAGAAATGGATCATTGCTTGTATAGGAGTGGATCATGTTCATTTTGCAAGGTAAATTCTACCCCTCTCAAAAAGTATATTTAATGAAAATCAATTTTACCTTTCAACAAGAGATGATTCGGATATTTACAGGATACATAGCCTAAAAGTGGTTAAGGCCCCGTTTGGGATATATTATTTCTTGATAATTGTTATTATATTTAGTTTGAATTATTTAATAATTATATGCTAATAGTTACATAGGTTATGTTTATTTACTTTAAATTATTAAATAATTATATTTTCTTGATAATTGTATGCTAATTATATGTTATTTAATAGTGGTATATCAAATTTACAGAAAATCAAGTAGTGGTATGTTTTTAATTTAATTTTACAATATTATTATATAATACATACTGTATGTTAATATTTAAAATAAATAAAAATACTATAATTTTATAACATAAGACGTTCACTTTTATTTTATTTTTATAATTTATATAGTAAAAACAAAAGTTATATAATCATAGATACAAATTACAATTTTTAAGGTTAACTAAACATAACCTCTAAAATGGTTTGGTTGCAAACCAAATCATGATTTACAAAACCAAACCACCAAACCGGAGTTGAAGCTTTGGAGTTTGAAAATAAAAAAGGAAAAGAAAATTATCCAGCTCAACTGTCAATGGACAATTCTCTGAGGCAAGCTGGTTGGATGGAGGCATCAGATTAGATCATTTTCTTCTTCTCCAATAAAAGTAAAAATTAAGTTCAAAATATTATTCTTCTTCTTGGTGACACAAAATTAAGATGCAAAGCAAAACAGTACACTAGAAGCAGCCAACCCAAAAAAAATAAAAAAAATAAAAACTTTTTCTAACTTCAGTTTCAATTTTCAAAGAAAGCGTGGAGTCACAGAGACAAAGCGTCTTACACATTCTCTTTCTGGGTTTGAATTTTTTCAGAGCATTGTTTATGGCTTTGGCTGGGCAAGCCGAAGTTTACGTTCCGAGGTCTTTGCAAATTTGGCGAGGTCTGATGAATTATCTGGTTTTCTTCTCTCAAATCTTCGGTCAGATCCTGAGAGGAACGCCTTCTCTGGCTCAGGTTTTGTCATATATCGGATTCAGTCACCCTCTGATCACTTCCTCGTCTCCTTCATTTAAGCCATTACCCGTTGCTGAACTTCCTATAAGACACCCAGCGTCTGAGCCAGAGCAGGAGCCGAGGCTTCAAGTTAATGTAGACGATCATGGTGGTGGTGTCCTTCACCCAATTGAAAAGCTCACTGTAAGTTTTATAAAATTTATGGGTTTTGAACTTTTGTTCCCAATAGAAAAAGAGAAAAAAAAAAAAAATTGCTATTTTGGTTTCTGTTTAGCATATTAAAACTATGTTATCAATGTACAATGAATTGTGGGTTTCAACTGATATTTGTGTTTATGTTTAAATGAAATTGATTTAGTCGTTCTTGAGCGTTTATTAAATGACTTAAAGTTGTTTTGATAAAATCGAATATTTTATGGTGCAAGGTGTAGCTGAAAGTTAGTTGATTTGATAACTTCCTTGCAGCATCGATTTGACTCTTGTTTACTAAGTAAAGTAGTAGACTGATGGTTGTTCCTACTAGCTTATATTAGTTATCTCAGTGAAGCTTTGATCTTACCAATAGTTGTTCTTACTCCTAGTTGGTCTTGTACAGAAGGGATAGGTCTGGGTGAAACTGAAGCAAAAGATATTACATTTTTTCAGCTATAATTTTTACAGTTCATATGATTAAAAAGATGCTGCACTATTTTTATATTAGCTCGATATACATTAAGGGGAGAAGTATGATGCAGTAGTTGCTATGTTGTACGAGCTTTTTGCGTGGTTAAGTTTTGATATGGGTATTCTTATCTTATTTTGAGTTAATTTTGCCAAATTTGATTAATGATCACTTGATCACTAATGCTGAAAGTTTGAAACTTATAACAATGCAACAATACATATCTTGATTTGTAGCAGGAATTTTATGCCTTGTCATGTTGATAGATCTGACATATGTAGCGTGCCATATAGGTTGTTCTTGACTTGGATGAGACTTTAGTATGTGCCTATGAATCAACCAGTTTACCGGCCACTGTTCGTACTCAAGCAACAGAAGTTGGGTTGAAGTGGTTTGAATTGGAATGTGCATCTTCAGAAACGGTATCTCCCTCTCTTTCTCTCTTTGTCACTCAAATATTATTTGTTCTCAGACTGAGTTATTATTGTTTTCTAACAGTTTGATTAATTTGTTTCTCTGCATTGAAGTGTGAAGGAAAACCAAAAATAAATTATGTAACAGTGTTTGAACGTCCTGGCTTGCGAGAATTCTTAAAACAGATTGGTGAATTTGCAAATCTTGTTCTATTTACTGCTGGTCTTGAAGGTGTGAAGTTATTCTAACCAGTTTTCAGTTTCCTGACTGTTTCATTTCCTTTAATTTTCCTTTTTTCTTTTTCTTTTGTTATTGAATTGCTCTCAGCATCATACAGGTTATGCTAGACCACTTGTTGATAGAATAGATGTGGATAACCTATTTCAGCTTCGCTTTTATCGTCCTTCAACGATCAGCACGTAAGTACTACTCATTATGTTACAGTAATATTACTTTGAATGGGATTATTTCATCAACTTGGAGGATATGTTATATCTAAGGAGAGTTAAAAACCAGCAGTTAGCTGATGCTGCAGTACAGAATCTGAATCCTCCCCTTTAGGCAGTTTCTAAGGCACGATAGAGACTATAACATTGGTTTCCCAGCAGATTCAACAGCCTGCAAGGTCTCCATGACCTGCACAGGAATGTGCAAAAGATCTAAGAATAGTAGTGTGTATAAATGTACTTTTGGTTTTAAGGTGGAAGAGAGAAAAATAGAATGAATGTGGAAATGAGAAAATTAAGTGTCTGAAGGTATCAAATACTTATGCTGACTGAGACTCCTCCCTGATCCCAATTGTAATTTTGGTGCCTTGGTTGACATGATATTTTGCCTTTTTTTTTGTAGACTTTTAGGTGTCTTCAAGTGGCCATTATCTTGCCACCAAAGTACACATTGCCATGATTGGCACCAACTGACAAGTATCATGATTCTTTTTTTTAAGAATAAAATGGCAAGTTGATTGTGCGAAGTAGGTGGAATTAGGATGTATTCAAAATACAAGGGAGCAGTACAAGATTAAGTTTTTAGATAGGTACAATCTATGTCTCAAAAGGCAGGATTTCTGGTCAGTATATGATCTTTTTCGAAATAAAAAGAAAGATGGCAGGATTTGTGTTGCTTACACGAAATAGTTATGATATTTCTTAGAGCTGGATATAACTGGGCGTCACAGTTGATAAGTTTGTTGAAGAAATCACAATCCACAATTTTTCTTCTCCACTCAATGATGAACTCCACAGTTCAATATTTCAGCCAATATATGCAATAACATGTGATTGTCATAATGTCAATATTCACGAAGAAAATAAGCACTTTGTTCTAGATAATAACATTTAGAAATCCTGCATCTTCTACATTGATAACAGGAAGTACCGAGAACATGTTAAGGATCTATCTTGTTTATCAAAGGATCTTTGTCGGGTAGTTATTGTTGATAACAACCCGTTTAGTTTCTTGCTGCAACCTCTCAATGGGATACCTTGCTTACCATTCTCTCCAGGACAGTCACATGATGATCAGGTAGTTATCCAGAATTTAGAGGAAAATTTGCCATGAATAATTGGGAAACCTTGAGTATACTCACTCGCACTTTTTCTTTCTCATGTGGCTTTCTTAGCTTTTGGAGGTCCTGCTCCCACTCCTCAAGCACCTCTCCCTACAAAAAGATATCAGACCTATCCTTTATGAGAGATTTCACATGCCCGAGTGGTTTCAAATGCATGGAATTCCTATTTCAGATTTGACCGTTTGACATGAAACAGAGGAATGATTTTTTTGTTTGGAATACTGGTAAGAGCTCATTGTTTTCTGATATTACCGGCATGGAATACAGCTTCATGATCAAACAAATATTTTTTTCACAACCTTATCGAGTTGCCTCTGATTCTTTTGTAATTTAGGATATATCTTTTGTAATTTAGAATATTCTTGCTAGAGATTGATTGTAGCACTGCTCCAGCATTAGGCTTTGTTATTTTGCAATAAGCCATTCTGATTGGATATAAGTGATATATCACAGCAGTGACAAGAGGGGTGTCATTGCATATCAGCCAGGCTGCCACCGTTATTCCCTCCCACTGTTGTCTATTTTATTTTCTTTTTAATATCCAGTGAGACTTCATCTCTAGCTGCTTGTGTTACAACTTTTTAATATCCAGTAAGACTTCATCTCTAGCTGTTTGTATTACAAGAACTTTTTCAGCAGATTGTCAAGGATGGACTTCAGCATTAGATCTGTCCGTACTTGTTTCCATGTGAAAGCTTCTCATAGCATCTAAGAATTACCGGGACCATGTGATGATTCAATGACTAAAACAAATTTATCTCTGATATGGGTATAAGAAGTGCTTCTAAAATGAATGCAAGAATAAAGGATTGTTTCGTAGACATCCAAACAAACCTAATCATTCGTTCATCCTCAAAACATGAAATGCCAGCTTCATTTGAAAACAAAAATGAAACTTGACATTATAACATAATAATTCAGTAGTCCTCCTCATTTCACTACAAAATTTAAATATACTTTACACTAGCATTGTCATTTAAGTTTTTGGTGAGTATAGCTATACAGGCAGCATACAACCCATAATCTATGCGTCATGCTCCCAAATATAGTTCGATAAAAATTACAATAACTTTTTTGGTATTTGTAAGCAGTTTGTACTGTTTTCGCACCTAGTACATCTCTTCTATATGGTTCAATTGTAGCTTCTGCAGCCTCAACGCCTCTTTCTGATTGGGTAGAATCAAATTCCCAATATTGAGACTAGAATCACAGTAAATCACATCGGTATTAGTCAGCAAATCAGCTAACGTTCGATGATTCTTTCAATTTCTCTGTCACTTCTTCCTTGTCTGAGTTGCATGTATCACCTGTCGGTGCTTGGCTTGTTTGTGCCTGACTTGAAGTCTGAGAATCTGGTACAATTCCCAGAACCACCAACACAGACCTAAGTCCCATGTGTCCAAACAAAATACTGGTAAGCACATTATCATTTTGTCTCAATTAAAATATAGATAATTATTCTGTCAATAAAACTCAGAAGACAACCTCCTTCTTAACTAAGGAAGAGTATCCACCCCAGCCATCAAAAAATTAAAATGCCATTAAAGAGTAAACAAAAGAAAAGGTATTATTTCCATGAACCTTGGTAGCGTAGCTTGGATGCTTGGCTGGGTAGCATGAGCAATTAATGGTTCCTTCAGTGCTGCCTTCAGTGCAGCACTTCTATTCAATGCGTTTTCCAGCTGTGCTGGAGGTAGCTGTAAACAACCATATTCATCACTTCAGAAGCATATATAAAGAATAAAAGTTTCTACTATATCACAATTTTCAGAAATACAATTACAAAATCAACCAACAAATAACATGTTAATTTAGGATAAAAAGTGCAAAAACAATTATTCCTCTTCTAACACATCTTTTTCCCACTAGCAATTGAATAATTTTCGAACACTGAATTGATGAGGAATACAAAAGCTAGTAGTAGCAGCAAAATGACAGGTCTCCTTGGTGCTTCTCTTCTGCAAGTTCCTCATGTACCTTATGGATCATCCTACTTTCTAATATACTGTATAAAGTTTTTGACTTTGTATTTACTTGGCATAAGGATAAAAGACAGTGCAAAGTGAGATCGCAACATGAAACAAAAGTTTCTAAATGAATAATAAAGGGGAGTAGAACAGTATAGTCATAAAGCTCGTAGTCCAAAAATAGCTTATTGATCTAAATAGTTAGAAGATACATGTTCCTAATAATAAATACGCTGACAGTAAAAACAGAAAGACATACCTGAAGCAACACGCTGAATGATTGAGGCTTTGTCAACTGTGCACACTTCAAGAATCCTACCCATAACTTTGGGTATTTCCATATCTGCAACATTAATCAAGTCAATATAAGTTGGGTTCAATAACCAATGACTAGCAGTCCAATTGAATTAATAAAATAGTCACCTGTTTGCTAACAAGACGAGAGAGGATCTCCATTATAAAATCGACCTACAACATTTAAAGAAATTAAAAAATGAAGACAACAGGAATGGTAGAAAAAGGAAACAGAAAAATTAAACAATTCAAGGAAACAACTTGAAGCGAAGGTGACCTTTAGGAGACCTCTGTTGACATAATCATATGATACGTATCACGTATCATACGATATGAATGGATAGAGGAGTAGCTATACGTATTGCTTATAGAATCGGTAGAATGCCTAAAGCGGCAGGTGAGTCGCAATTCAGTCATGTGAATCGCCGATTCACTAAGTTGAGTTGTTTTCTTTGACTACTGGTGAATTGCCAATTCATTAAGTTGAGTTGTTTTTCTCTAATAAATAGTCAAAGCACAAACCTGAAGATTCTCTGCAAACTCAATTCTTCAAATTATAACCTACCCCAAGTCCTAAAACACGACACATCATATTTAGCAAGTTGCAACGCAAGTTCCCTATTATGTTTGACTGAAACAAAGCAGCACAACCTTCATTCCAGTAGCCCAGCCTTCGCAAATCACAACTCCAACACCTTGATCACGTCCTCTACTCTATTTTTGGTTGTTTTTTATTGTCAGTGAAGCAAAGTCAGAGAGGTGCATGATGGGTGTTGTTTTATCTTTGTTTTTCTTTTCTTCTGTTATTGCTCTAGTTTTGTCCTGTGTTAAAAACCTACAAATTTTTATTTTTTCTGTCTTTTTTTTTTTTCCCTTTTGTAAAGGGCAAATGGGCAATAAACTGTTTATTTTGTTTGGTTAGGGATAAAAGACAACAAAGGTTTAAAGGCTTAATAGACATTGGATAAGTATATACTACATTTTTTACCATACCAACGCTAAAAAATAATTCTTTATAATTTATTCTTTTGAATATTTATTATTTTATTTATTTTAAAAAATTAAACGAATCATACGATTCAATAAGATTCGCGATTCATAAAATTATGATTTCGATTCATGATATGAAAACTATATAGGAGATAATCTTGAAATTTCAATAATAACATTTTTCTCTGACAACTTTCTGAAAATCATTTTTAGAAAGTTTTCCAAATATAAGAAGAAAAGTTGGATCTTGGTCTCTCATTCCTCTCTTTTTTCCACCTTTTCTGGCCCTGAAGATTATTGGTACAAAAATTCATGTTTTGTTGTATAAAAAGCTACAATTATGGGCCGTGAAAATGCTGTTAAAGATAAAGCAGTTTAAGCTTACTCCATAAGTTCTTCTAAGATGAGAGATGCTCATGCTAAAAGAGATTGAGATTCTGTTTCTGTAGCATTGTAAGATGCGGATTAAAACTAAGCAAATGAAGTAGAATTTGCTTGAAAAATGAAAAGAGAACTAATTTTCATCATAATTTATTACCAAAGTTGGAAAAGCTCCTATCGCTTGTAATACTGTACGCATAAACAACAAAGGAAGTGGAATCTGCTCAACCTGCAGGAAGAAAAAGGTCATCTCAAAGTTCAACTACAAGAATTTGCATCCTACAAATATCAAAAGTCTGTTTTTTTTTTAATGAACAAACCAATTGATTTAAAACTTTTGCAAGAACTTGCTGGGTGAATATCGGCCGCTGCTCAAAGCAAGCATTGCATGCATCTGTGACCTGCATATAAATAGCCTTTGTCAATTAAGCAGAATGCTGATTGATTTGTGTCACAATGCCTAAAAGCAACATAACAGAACACACCTTCTTCAAAGGAATTCCATCTCTTTCAGGATCAATTGCATGGATAGCAATTAGCACTTCAGCTGGAGTGAGCACAGGACCAGTATGAGATGAACCCTGTATAAGAATCTTAGTTAAGGAACTACTGAAACACTTTTAAGACCTAAAGGATCACAGGTGATTACTTGCAGTCTTGCAGATCCTGCAGTACATGACTCTTCATTATGAAGAAGAGCCTAAATGTGTTAGATATCATATGCTACCTATGAAAGTACACACACAAATACCCAGGGTACCTGATATGAATAGAGAAGGGAAAAGAACAAACAACTCTCCTTTTGTTCTCTTGGATTCTACATCAATGTGGCTATGCCCAGTTATGTACTTTGCCTTCTTTTCTTTTCTTTTTTTTCCTTTTTTTTTTTTTTTTTTGAAAAAGGAAATATTGATGTGTCTTTTGTCCATGTTTCACAGCACTAATCTCTTTATCTATGGGATAAATTCTCCTGTACCTCACTGTTCAAAAGAAAATACCAAAAGACAGAAAGGGGTCATTCTTTTGTAATTCATACCCATAAGTGTCCACAAACCCATGTGTCTAATCACCTTCCTAGCCTCAATCCATGTTGTAAATCTTTTTCCTATTTAACCAGATTCCTTGAGCTTCTAGAAAGTACCCCCATAGTTCCAACTTAAATGTTAAATCTCATACAAGAAGCATGAGCATGATCACAGCAACATGGACACGACACTGCAAATGTTGAAAAAAGAGAATTCTATCACAAACCCTAAGTTTGCTGTAGGACATGCCAGTTAGAGATGTCTGTGGTTCTTACAATTGATTAAATAGGTAAATGGAGGAACAATCTACCTGTAGAGTGCGAGTAAGTGCCGCTTGGAACTTATCCAGTGGAAGACTCACAATATAAGGGAAGACCTGTAGAACCTATTGAAACAAGCCAGTTAAACCTTATCCATGAGATCCAAAGAAACACCTAATAGAGAGAAAATTAAAAAAGGACTAAATAAGGTCAACAGAAAGAACCAGACATAAAGATTCAAATATAAGAATGAAGCCTTATTTGATGGTCATTTTCCACTAAAATTCTTTTCTTAATATCAGAAGCAAGGCATATTTGTGAGTAAAGATTGAGGGGGAACAAAAGCATTTGATTCATTGGCTTAATGATTAAAAAAAAAAAAAAACAAAGGAGATGTAGCTCATAATACTAGAGCTGACTCGATAAAATAGTAACGTGATACAAGAAAATGCTGAAGCTACGCAGTAAAGTTTATAGGTTTTCCGTGGATCCTGATATGCTGACTCCACAAAAGGTAGGGTAACTAAAAGATGTGTCCAAAAAATTGAGTCAGATGGCAACAAAAATGTTGAGGTGGACATGAAATACACAAGGGAAGATATAATAAGAAATAAATTTATTTCCTCAACCTTCACTTAGTATAGTCATGACATGTAGAACATAAGTGCTACAGATGTAGTGGCACGAATGGAGCAAGAAAAGTTCAAGTAGGAGTACAGTATGAGTAGATATATAGGAAAAGACATGCTTGCAAAAAAACTGAAACTTAGAAGTAGGCAACACACAGCATATGTAGTAAAAATCCAGGTGGAGGAATTTAAGTAGTTAAAGTTTAGGAAACCTTGTAGTTAACCCCAATTGTAAATATTAAGTTTTTATCTTTAGATAATTTAGGGTTTTTTCTATAGGTTCTTGACTATTACAAAAACATGAGAACAGTAAGTCGCAGATGTATTTCAGGCTTAGGTCTGTTGATGTTGATGTTGCAGTTGTTGGAGAATCAAGCACCACCTAGCATATCCTCACAATGTTAAAAGATAAGACAACAAATATAGGGCCACAAACTAAGATTATCTTATATCTTGCCAGGACATTTCCCCAGACAGCCCGGGTAAAGCTAAATATTGGTGGGTTCAGGAGGATAGCTCAAAAAGCCAGCAGGTAGCTTAGTTAAAGGTAATAGAGGTGCATGGATGACAGAGTTCACAACTAATGTGAAGGATTAATTTTGTGACAAATTGGTAAGTTAAAAAAGCACTGCTGGTGTTGATCCTGCGACCTCAACCTCTATCCTTACCCTTAAAAGGGAAAATCTCTTAATTCAAAGGTCATTAGCCAAATTTTTTGAAGATACTTCTAACACTAATAAACTACGGGGGAGGATCCACAAGTGATGAGTATGGAAGCTATAAATGCACCCTTAAGCATCCCTTGAACAGGGCTGGAAAACTGCATTTATTAACAAGGTCATTAGTTCCTTTTGACAAGGATAAAACAGTCCATGACAAGATTATGGCCTTTGATTGTCTTTGAACCCCCTTCAAATACTGGAAAAAGGGCACAAGTAGATTACATAGCCAAGGGCTATCCAAGTATGGAAAAAAAAACAAAAAAAAGGTAGGGACTAACCAGACAGAAATCTATTATACCTTTAAGTGCAAAAGTTACACACTTACACTTATATAAACCAAATTATAAGAAGTTAACAAACACACTCAAGCATCATGTGATTATATCCCAAAAGAGCAACATAAAGAACCTCATCTTTTGCCAGGAATGGTAATATAGGAATAAGAATCTCCTGCGTCCTGTAAGTAATCACAAACAAACATAAGTTAGCTAATACCCTGAATACTTTGCCTCTGAACTATTGAGGCAACATTTTGGCATACCTTTACTTTTGAATCATATAACTTCTTGATGGTATATACTAATTCCTTAGAAGGAATCGCCCCATCAGTCAGTGTATGCAAAACCTGACACACAGAAAAATATGAGAAGCTAGTCATTGTTGTAATACTTCTGCATGTTCATGAAAAAAATATAGCATTAACATTGATACCTGCATTAGGAGGTTCTCGCTTCCATTTGGAGGATCTGCAATGATTTCAAGGAGATCTGAGGACGAGCCCATAGTACGGACCAGTATTGGGACATGACGATGAACTCCCTGCACCATACAATGAATAAGAAACACCTAGATACAAAAATACCATGAACTGACAGATTTCATATACAACGATAAGCCCTTAACCCCAAATAATTGGGTTAGACTAACTGAATTTTCATATGAATTCTGTAAAACATTTCAGACCTGCTTCACCACCTTTGATGTGCTTCTGTATATAATAAATATTTCCCGAAATAGAGAGTGCTTCTGACATTACATTAAATGAACAAGGATTATTTCTTCAATGAATAATATAAAGTAACTGATCTGTCCGAAACTAAGACAGAAAAGGATCTAAAGTAAAACAAAACCAACACCTTAGTACACAGGGCAAAATACAGTGACATGCACCTCTGGGCCTCACAGACTGAAGGTGGAGAAGCACTTTGAGATGTGCACGACTGATGAGTGTCAGAGGAGACATCTTTACCTGCTGCCACTCATCAACCGCGGCTCATCTGAAGGTCTTTCCAGATCTGATTCCTGATAAATTTTTGGACAACAAACAAAAGAATAATCACAAGATCAGCATGCAGCAATATCATAATCAGAAAATAAATAGATAAAAGAATACCTTCTGTGAGTCAGTAATAGATCCTTCTGCAGGTTTAGCTTCTGTTGCATCACCACTTATTACTAATAAAAGCATTTCCTTTGCAAAATCTTCAATTTGCTTAGCAATGGATGATAAAGGATAGAGCTTATTTGCCACCTGCAAACAGCACCAGACTAATTAAGACAGATAATATTAAGCAGCCAAATGCATGGTTCAACAGAGTTATGCTTTAATTACCAGACGTATTGCCTTCATACGCACTTCCTCTAAGTGATGCACAGCACTCTTGCATTGCGAAAAGAGAAAATCGAAGTCAAACATAGATGAGAAAAATAATAATAATAATAAAAATCAAGAATCAGCAAGAGGTAGACTTTTTCTTGTAGAGTTGGATAGGGAGTAATTGAGATTGAATGTCATCAAATCCCAGGATTAAAGCAGAGCACTTTTCATGACATGTAATAGCAAGACACATATTATCATTTTCATTTTCCAAGGGTTTGGTTGATTAATGGAGAGAACCCTTTAAGGCAGTGTAAACCAATTAGTAAGGAAGCATCGCAAGCGGAAATCACAATATTCAGAGTAAAGAGAAAAAAACCTGTAAAGCAATTTTCAAGCAGGCATCTCGAATGGGAGGCCTCAGCAAAATCAGGCTCCACACTGCACTCAGACCTTGAGTAACTCTATCCCCGCTTTGTGACTCCTTCTCAACTTTATCGCTGTTTCCAGGAGAACACATGCTGTCTAATATTTTTAAAACTGACTTCGGTAGATAGGGCGCTTCCCCAAGCAGTCTACTTAATGATTTGTCTGAAGGTGGAAACGAATCTTTTAGTGCTTCTGCCTGCAGTACAAGATGGCAATAACTAAAAGATCAACACTTGTATTGCAAACAAGAAAGTGAAAGGAGAAAAGTCAACAGACCACAATCAGGAGGAATGTTTCATATACAGAAGCAGCAGTTGTAGAAGAAAAGAAATCAGATTCCTCTTCTGCCTCACCAAATAACCTGTAGAGGACATGCAATGTCAACTCGTGTCCCTGAAGACACCCAGCAACTATAGTCAGCTTATAAGGATTTTGGCATAAACAATGAGCACATAAATAACAGTTCCCATCTATTATATAGACATTAGCTGCAAATTTTTTTTTTATAGAAACAGCTCATTAGGAAAGAAGTGTAATACATTGAGGAGGATAAGCAGTCCTCCTAAGCAAAACAAAAGGCAATGGACAATTTAAGTTTAATACAAAAGGGGCCTCCAATCATGTTGAATAAATTGGCAAACCCCAAAGCAGAACAACATAAAGAAGCGAGAAAGACAATCTACGTACATCTAAATTAATAATCCACGTGTAAATAGTACACTAACATTAATTTGAATATGAGGGGCAAGTAAGAGAAAGGGGGAGAGAGACCAGAAATGGTCTTTTCCTTTCCTTTTTTTGGTTTTCCTTTTTCTTTCTTTTTGTGGCATCCATTTGTATAATTACTGTATGAAATTGAAAGTGAACGAGGTTGCACAATTTTAAGTGAAAAATCTATCAACTTACCCCATGACTTGTATAATCAACCAAGATATGCTTCTGCAGCAGTTTCCACGGGTCTAACTCCAAAGGAAACTGTAGAAGGACAAACAAACGTTTATATAAATTCATTAGGAATAATAAAATAATAATAAAATAAAAAACCCTTCAATGAAAATATCATCCATAGAAACTTTAATTATATTTATCTCATCTAGTGAAACTTCAGTAATACTTCACAAATCACAAGTGGCAAAGCATTTACATTTTTTGTTTATTTGTTTTTATGAATACGAAATGCAATAAAATGGGAGGGGGGAAACCCTAGCACATAAGGCAGCAGGAAAAAAGAAGGGTGCAGATCAAATCTAAGAACACATGAAAGGAGAAGTGCCAAAAGTAGGATGAGTAGAGCTCCAGCTTAAGAGCAAGAGAATGAGATGTTGCTTTGGGAGCAGTACTGTACGCTCTTGGCCTTCAACCACCCAGCGGTTTCTTTCCAAGCAAAGAGTCCACATAAAACAAATTGGGGAAGCAACCTTTCTACCCCGGCTCCTTTAGATATCAATTGCTCTACCAGGAAGCACCCACAAGACACCAAAGAGAGACAAATTCTGACCCTAACATACCAGGCCACTGGACAGAAGTAAAAAATCATTAACAAAGAATGTTTGATATGCATGTTTTGTCATAACCCCATAGTGCAGGAATCTTATTCTTCACTTAATTGCCACTTGCCAGGTCCGATCAAGAAGGGAGAAGTCACTGCTTACTAAGCATCTAGACTCAACAGTTCAGAAGCAGTCATTTATAGAACTTCAAAATGCACACGTACATCTTCTCCTTTCTACTAGGTTAGAATTTTGCATGCCTTACAGACGTCCCTTCATGTTCTATAGTTTCATATACCATCTACAGAGAGGAAATATCTGCAACAATGACCAGATCTGACCCCGGTCTGTCAAGGCCTAACTGCAGAAAGAATCCCCACTATCACAAGATTCTGTAGTTCAGAATGATTCCTAGAGATAACAGGCAATTCTGAACATCCTCCAATTCATATTGGTTGTTCGAATCATTTCCACCAGTAACCAACTCAAATAACAAATCATGTGACTCCAACAACAATGACCAACTAGACCCATTGGAAAACTAAAATTTGAAACATTCAAGCTATGGTAACTAGGAGAAACAACAATAGTCCAATCAGGATATAAAACCTTCACCTCAACTCCTAAGTAAGCAAGTAGTGAAAAGCGAACTTGTGTGCCTCCAGCAATTGCTATTTGCTTATATGCCTCAATGATGCGCCCAAAAGCCAATTTTTGCAAATGATCCTTCTCTTCATCAGTCAGATTGACAACAGGTGCTGTCATCTTAGGCAGGACAAGACGAGTAGATAACCCGACTGAAGTTGCCGTTGAGCAGACCAAGCTACTGACATCCATAACAGCTGTTTTTGAGCTGAGCTCCTCAGACCTATCTGTTGATATTGATGGAACTAAATTCAGCTGAGAACTTTGACCCAAACTTGTGACTTGCTCTTGACTGGCATCTTCTACATCAGTGGAGACCAATGAGGAAGCCACTAAGGCTTCTGACATGCCATCAGTACAAGCAAAAGAATCCAGGCCAGGAATTTCAGCTCTCTAGATTGCCCACATCGTGGATGTCAGAAGGAACAGTTGAGCAGCCATTCTCCATTTCAGACATATTGACATCAGACGAAGCTGGCAAATCCATAGGCAACATTACGTTTTCAGATCCATTCATGCCAGTATGTACAATAGCACTATCAGCTCCAGTTGCAGTTTCTTCCTCCTCTTGAGACTTCTGCAGTATTAGGGAATGTAACCATCTTACTAGCAAAGAAGTTCTAAAGATATTACAAGCAGGTAAAATAATTAAAAATTGATAGAGGTGGAAAATAAAAAGTGCGTAGAAATCAAAAGTTTCAATAGAAAGCCATACCACTATATCATTGCACGCTGAAGCATCAAGAAGAGAAGCTATAGGTGGAAAAGTACTAGAAAGAGACATGACACCAGCTACAAATGATGGTGGATATTTAGCTTTCTGTTCACTACCAATGATAGTAATATTATGTAACGATTCATCATTTCCTTCTGCTTTAGGACTATTAGGAGAAAGGTAATGCATATTAGCCATCACCACCTCAGCTAGCAAGTCAGCAGAAATACTTGAGATAAGTATCTCTAAAGATCCAACAGCTTTTTCACCTTGAGCAACCAAAGCACCAAACATGGCAACAAGTTGCTGCACAGGTCCATTATCATCCTGAGAAATAATGGTATTCTTGTCCAACTCTTTCTCAGATTCCTCGGAAACACTAGGTGTTAGTCTGATACGTTTACCAGGCGTATCTTCATTTTCAGGCAAATCACCTTCATCCTCTGCTCCAGATCGCTTCCTACCCAAATTACTGTGTACCAAATTACATGCTTTAATTGAAGCTTTTTCCTCCTGTAAAATGTTAAATGGAGTACATATTTCAGTTTATCTTTATGCAACTAAGAAATATTTTGTTTTCGGAATTCAACATGCAAAACTGTCAAACAGAATCCTTAAGAAATTTATTGATAACTGGTATCCTAAAAAAAAAAAAAATTAGAAGATTTTGGAGTTAAAAGTATCTAAGAGTTCATATTAAAATACCATCAGTTTGTAACAACCAATCCGACTATCTTATTATCTGAAACTACCAACTCATCCTCCAAAGCCTGTAAATAGCTTTCCATCTGTCTGAAGAACTTATAATTTCATTTACAGACTCACTACTAGTGCTCCAGATCTAACAAAAAAGGAAGCCAATGTGATGATTACCCTTGTATCTAGTGAATCATTCTTTCCTTCCTCTATACTTCCATTGTTCTTGCAAACTTGCTGAATATCCTTCTCTGCCCTCCCTCCAGTCTGCATATCCTTCAAGGCACTCGCCAAACGGTCTCGCCACTGCAAAAACTAAAAGCATCAGAAATCTGTACAGCATTAAATGTTTAAAATATAGAAAACTTTATTAAAACTTCATCCTTAATGCTTAAATTCATCACGTGGTAATTGGACTTATAACTAGTATAACAATAATATCAAAACAGCCCCAATATATGTAATTCTAGAATATCTTGTACCAACAAAAAATCACACTCGTCCAGATAACTCAGTCCCACCTTCTTTTTTCTGTTTCTCTTGCTTTCTCTATTCAATTATGTCCTTAGGAATGAATACACATTAAGTACATTTTCGAAGTTATTGGGAAACTATGAGGTTTAACTTATTCCACCATGAACAGGCTGAAGAAAAAGATTGAAATTAACTAAGATGCTAAAACTGCACAACTTAAAGTAATTGGTATCCACAAGTAACTTCTCGTTTGGTCCGTAAAGAAAGTTAGCAATAGAACAAGATTAAGAAGCAAGGGGATCAGAAACTATAAGATTCTCAAGCTACAAGCAAAATAGTAAGCACATTTTTAGTATAATACCGGAGCAGCACTTGGATGTGTACATTTCAAGCAGGTGTTGAAGGCCTTTCTCAAAGCATGATGTGCCGCAGATACATTCACCCCATTAACAACAGAACTTGAGGGTTCCAAACCAAGTAAAACTGGCAAAATGCGACCATAAAATGCAGGCCTTTCGTTTGCAATTGCTGAAAGACTGGGAAAGAATAAGAAAAGAAATAGAGAGAGAGAGAAACAAACAGTCACTATTTGAGCAAAAGAAGTTTACCAAGAGAATAAAAGCCACTTTTTGTATGCTACAATCACAACCAGAATGGGATCTCCATTTCTAATGGGATTACTACAATAACAAGCCTAAATCATATATAATCAGGATCACCAACATGGATCCCCACAAAACTAGTTGGAATCTTCTACTTGGATGGTCTTGCCCTATTATATTTTGTCTCTAGCTACCCCATCTTCTGAACCTTTTGCACCCATAAATTTCCTTATCGTTTTTACCTATGCAAGTCTTGGTCTTTCTCTTCTTTTTTTTCTCACATCTACTTGGATCTTCTTGCCCTTCTACATCAGGGTATTTTCATCTCTACGCTGTAAGCACCACTTTTTGTATGCTATAATCACAACCATTATGGCATTTGCCATTTCTAATGGGATTACTACAATAGTAAGCCTGAATCATATATAATCAGGGTCACCAATATATATCCCCACAAAACTAGTTGGAATCTTCTACATGTTGCACTATTAGAATTTGTCTCTAGCTACCCCATCTAAACCTTTTGCACCCATATATTTCCTTATCATTTTTACCTATGCAACTCTGGGTCTTCTCTTATTCTTCTTGCTCTTCTTCATCAGAGTATTTTCATCTCTACACTGTAAATGCTCAAATCGTCTAAGACAATTCACCCTCATTTCATCTTCAATTGAAGCTTTCCTAATCCTCTTTAGACTGAGTATCTTCTTTGTTTAGCCTATCTTTCCATGGATTGGAAAATGTCCACCTCAACACTTTGAACTCCACAGAGCCTATTGTGTACATGTCGTATCTTGCAGCCCAATACCACAATGCTACTGGAATGAACATTGCCAATATACAGATACATTTTGAAGTTAGAATTCACATTTCAAAGACTATTTTAACACTTAACTTCATTTATAAATACATACATACATACATACATATATTATATGTGTGTGTGTGTGTGTGTGTGTGTATATATATATATGAATGTATATACATATATAATAGGTTCATTTTATCTTATTTTTTTTGTTGATAAGTAATGATTTTACCAACAAGAAAAGAGCCATATCTTTGTACACAAGGCAGGTACAGACACAACCCACCAGAAGCACAAGTGAAATCACTAATTACAATCCATTCCATCAAAGAACTCTACAAAAGATTCATTTTATCAAATTTTATTCAAATAGGGTATTTTAATATTTTGTGAAAATGACAAAAAACACAAAAATAATAAATAAGTAATTTTATTCAAACATATTGATGGAGATAAGAATAAGTCAATCAGTAAAAAAAATAATATAGAAATTTTCATATTGCAGTTAAATAAAAACATACAATCAATGAATGTTTTAGCAATAACTGTAAGTATCGTCATGAATAATAATGACTGAAATGGACAGATTATAAACAACATTCCTTCAATATAAAATAAACATAAAATATATTTTTACTTCACAATTTGTAGAAATATTATCTTTGGATATAACACTTATCTATAAAAAAATGTGTTTGTGCAACAGAATTGAGAAACCATAATGGAATCAAGTGGGCATGGGGATCATTTAATAAGTTTGGGACCTAAGCATTATTAATATCACAGTTGCAAAAAGAAAATTTTAAAAGTTTGATGGCACGATATATTTTAGGATCTCATAACAAAAAAACACTTACAGCCATTGCATGTATTGGTTCCATCAGTGTCTACTACCAGATAGACGAAAAGGAATGACCTATTCTACCTAGAATCATTTATTATTCTTTTTGTTTCTGTTTTTAGTTCCAATTGGAATGTATCCAACTAATTACAGAGATTGTCGAGAAAAATAATGCAAACCACATAGTAATTAAAACATTTTGGAAGAATCCAAACATTGTTAAAAGTCTATAACAAGAGACGATTATATTAATTAGCAATGCCTCAAACCCAAGTTCAGACATTCTGATATATCCAAAAGAAACTGGTTTTAGATAAAGTAATCTTCAAAGTTCAAAACATATTATTTCTGTAAGCTTTCATATCTCAAGAGTCAAGGCAGATTCCTAGGTATATGAGAAAGGGACAAACCTATTGATGAGCACAATGATCATTGGGTTACTGAGGGATTTCACTGTTGGAAATCTCAGCTGCTCCAGCAAAGAACCCAAACTTTGACTGGCCTCAATTGACAAATCTTTCACATTGAGTACAGGATGACCTCGACGAAGCCAAGATATATTAAATTCCACAAGCTTCCCTATAAATAGGTGAAAATGTGCCATATACGTAGATGCAAGGAAGATGATTGTTAAATTAGTAAATTAGCAACATTAGCATCAGACACCACTATCTTGCACGCCTGCTCAGACTGATCTACAAAGTAAAAAAAAATACCTTCATGAGGAGGGGGCTCAGAAGAACCATTAGGATCAGGTGTGTAATGACGAATAACTGCTTCAACAAACTTTATCGCCAGTAACCTTGTACCTCCACTTCCCGGCTTTTACACATGTATTTTACAAGAATCAGACCACAATTGGAAATGAACCTGTATGCTTTCAAGAGAACAATTAGTACCTGAAAAGCCATTGAATATACTTTCTCCTTGAACTTTACCATCCATTCCCATGCAGACTCGAGTGTGCTGTCCAACTCACTAGAATATAAACCCTATAATATATTTAAAAAAGAAGCACGGGAATTATCATGCATAAGTTTCAAAACATGACTAAATAAATGTAAGCATAAAATTGAGACCCAAGGAAGCATGCTGTAAGAGACATTAAAGTCAGGAAGAATAAAGTTTTAAAACATATTTTCTTTTTTAAACAGTTTAATATGGTTCAGAAATAAAGAGTTGCAAACAAAAAAGGATCAAACACTCTTGGATAGATGTGGTTGGGAGAATGATTTAATTGGAGAAAATGGCATTAGAGATATCCAAAATGGTATGAAAGAATTTCTTAATCTAGCCACTAGCGATTCGAAATGTAAGTCTCTTTAATTTTGATTTGTTTTTTCAGCTTCGAAAATCTTTAACTTCAGCATATGATAACCCAGTTCCTTTATTTGTTGGCAGTCCTACTCAAGTTTGGCCATTGACCATCACCTATTCTCCTCTAATCAACAACCACTCCCTCAACTTTCCACTTTAGAAGTCCTTAAAACAAATATTAACTCAAAAACACAAACCTAACATTTAAGATACGGTAGAGGACATCGAGGATATATGTGTCTGTGTCATGATCATCAATATCAAATGCGTTACAATGTCAATTGTTGATCTGAAGAGAAGAATGTGCAGCTCAAGATGCTTAATTAGTTAAACTGGATAGCAGTAACATCACTTCAACTGTATGACTCTTGACAAAATTTTCTTTTACAATAAATTGTATGGCTTTTGACAATATTGAAATAGAATAATTATGTACATTGTAAAACAGAAAAAATCCTAAAGGTTTTGGGCAGGATAATCAATTCCTGAATATTGTTATTGTTTTTATTTTCAAAGACCAAACTAGGAATTGTACAATAAAATATCAGACCCCAGCTTACAATTAATACAATAATAAATAATGAATTTCTAATAGAAACTCACCTGATATGCAATTGTTTCTAGGGTGCAACGGAACAAATCAATTCCGCAGGTGATAGCTTGTCGAGCAACGGCTGGTGTGCTATCATCCAAAACTGTTATCAAGACAGGCACGATTTCGGGTAAGAATTCCGTGCTTTTTAATCCAATCTCACCAATCATCCTGCAATTGAACAAAAGACTATCAGAAAAAAATTACTTGAGCAGCTACAGCATGTAACCCACAAGTAAAATTACAAAATGTTTCAATTATACATTGCTTGTCACCCTACAACGTAAGGAATTATCAGTTATGCTAAATGAAAGATAACATTGTTAGAAATGCATTCGAGAAAGTAGAACAACTATACAGAAATCTAAGGAAGAGTCCCAGACTTTCAATCACTATAACTCTGAATCCAGAAAAGAAAAAGATTTTAAGAAAAAAACGTAAATACGGAGTGCGGAAATATACTCGGTGACAAACTTGCGAACCGGACTGAAGCGGTCGGACTGAAGCTCGAAGAGATAAGGGAGGAACTCAGCAAGCAACACGGGGTCTTCTTGGGGCAACGATTGCTTTAATTGACGAACGCAATCAAGCTTTGATGGTATCTCCGTCGCCAGCTGGGCCGAGTTTATAACACTGGCTAGCCTTTCCCGCGAATTCGCGGCCATAATTCTCATTCGTGAGTAATACTAAAAACCCTAATTTGAAAATTCACAGTGAAAACAGAAACATCAATGGCTTCTAGGGTTTGGAATATAAGAGGGAGCGTATAGATTTGAATTGCTTGGGACTGAGGACGAGTGACGACTAGGAAGAGAAATATTTTTTTTTTTTTCTTTCTTTCTCTAGTTTTGATGTTTAGGAGCTTATCTATCGGAAGGGATTAAAGAAGAGCAAGTGAAAAAAGAAAATGATGAGTAAGTGACAATCAACCGATTTTTTGTAAGCTATTATGAGTTAAAAATGCTGATTCAAGTTTAAAATTGATTTTTTAAGTTTTATTTTTAATTTGTTTAATAAAACAAATCTAATTTTTTTTTTACTCAGTTTGCAAGTTGGCTAGTTTAATATTATTTATTTATTTATATTTCAGTATGAAATATAATTTTTAGTTTGATAATACTTAACTTAACTCAACTTAAGTCTTATATTCTAAATTAGTTAGGCTTCGGCTATATGAATCATTTTTTTCTATTTGTATCAATCTAAGACAACATTTTCATTAATTCTTAGCATAATCATATCTTTTTCGATGACTACCTTCATGTAAGTTTCAGTCTCCCCTTATCTGTCTAACACCTGACACGTGTACCAAGTCACTTTTCTTAACTTGCGGCGTCTATTGGCCAACGTTTAATATGTCCAAACTAACATAGGTGATTCTCCCTCATTTTCTTCTCAATACTGTGCTACTTCTACCTTCTTACAGATTTCTTCATTTCTTATTCTATCTTTTCTTGTATGTCCTGTCATTCATCTCAACATTCTCATTTCGATTACTCCCATCTTATGCGAATATTACTTCTTAACTGCCCAACATTCAATACCATACAAGCATAGATGGTCTTACTGCCGACCTGTAAAATTTTTCTTTTAATCTATTCAGGATTTTAGGATCACATAAAACTCCTGAAACACTTTTTCACTTCACTCACCCTGTCTTGATCCTATGGTTTATATCATGCTCAATTACATAATCTTTTTATATAAATGACCCTAAATACTTAAACACATTCTTTGTAGAGATTGTCTGACAGTCTAAAATTATTTCATTCGGGCCTTCTCTAGATTCACTGAAATCACACTCCCATATACACAGTTTTTGTCCAACTCAATCTAAGGCTTTTAGATTCTAATGCATTCCTCCACATTTCTAATTTGAAATTTAAACCTTCTCTAGTTTCGTCTACCAACACGATATCATCGGTAAACAGCATGCACCATGGAGTTCTATCTTGAATATTATAGGTAAGTTCATACATGACCAAAGCAAATAGGTAAGGGCTTAAGGATGAACCTTAATGACCACCTATCATGATCAGGAACTATTCAGTCATACCATCTACAATCTGCACCGTAGTCATTAATCACTCATACATATTTTTAATAACTTCTACATATTTAGTTATGACCTTCTTTTTCTCAAGTACCCACAACAAGACTTGTCTTAACACTTTATCATACGCTTTTTTTAAATCAATAAAGGCCATGTAAAGATCATTTTTCTTTTCCTTATATTTCTCTGTTAATCTCTTAAGTAATAAAATAGTCTCTTTTATAGATCTTCCTAGCATAAAGTCAAATTAATTTTTAGAAACTAAAGTCTCATTCCTAAGCCTACGCTCAATCACTCTCTCCCACAGCTTCATTGTATGGCTAATAAGTTTTATTCCTCGATAAGTCCTACAACTTTGAATATCTCATTTATTCTTATAAATAGAGATCAACGTACCATTTCTCTACTCATCGGGCATTCTCTTGGTTACTAAAATCTTGTTAAAAAGATTTGTAAGCCAAGTTACTCCTATATTTCCTAAGCATTTCCAAACTTTTATTGGTATATCATCTGGGCCTCATTGCCTTACCATTTTTCATCTTATGAATAACTTATTTAACCACCTGTGCTCTAATCCGAAGAACAAATAGGCGGTTTGTATCATCAAATGCGTCATCAAGGTCTCCAAAATCACCATTTGACTCTCCATTAAATAAAGTATAGAAATAAGTTCACCATCTCTCGTTAATCTCATATTCCTTAACTAAAATCCTATCAGTCTCATCCTTAATGCACTTAATACGATTTAAGTCTTTAGTTCGTCTCTCCCTTTGCTTGGCAATCATATAAATATCATTCTCTCCATCATTTGTCTCTAATTTTTGGTAAAGTCCTTCACAAGCCTTGTCTCTAGCTTTCCTAACCGCTTTCTTAGCATATTTTCTAGCTTGTCTAAAACATTTATAATTATCTTCATTTCTAAACTCGTGTAATATTTTATAACATTCTTTTTTAACTTTAATAGCTTGTTAAACTTCTTTATTCCCCCACCATGTCTCCTTAGTTAGAGGTCAACATCCTCTACTTTCTCCTAACACCTCTCTAGTCCGTATTCCTGATAAGACTCGCCACCTTATCCCATATTATATATAGGCTCACATTCCACTCTCCAAGGATTACCCTGTAACATTTTATCTTTAAAAAGAGCTATATTCCCTCCATTCAAATTTCACCATTCAAGCATATTACACTTATTACTCTATGCTTTTGCTTCTAACGCTTAACACTAACATTCATGACCATAAATTTGTGCTGAGACACTAAACACTCGCTGGGCATAACTTTATAATCCTTACAAGCAGCTTTATCAACCCTCCTAGTTAGAACAAAATCTATTTGGCTCTTATTCGGTCCTGTTACTAAAGGTGACTAAGTGAAACTCTGGTTTATTAAAAATTGTGTTAGCTAAAATCAAGTCATACGCAACCGCAAAATCTAAAATAGACTCTCCATTCTCATTCCTAACTCCATAACTATATTCTCCATGTACGCTCTTAAAACTCTCATTAGTACTTCTTGCATGACCGTTTAAATCAGCATCAATTTAACGGTACTCCTTAAACTATCTCCTCTAAATTATCCCAAAAAGCCTTTTTTGTAGATTATTTCAATCATATTTGTGGAGCATAGGAGCTAATGATATTGAAGGACCTCCTCGTCTATCATCAATTTCACTAAAATTATTCTATAACTTTTCCTCTTGATTTCAACAACCTTGTCCTTTATATTTCTATCTATAATAATCGTCACTCCATTCTTATTTATAGTCTTACCGATATACTACAACTTGAATCATGTTCTTTCTATCTCTCTAGCCTTTTCTCCTACTCACTTAGTTTATTGCAAACAAACAATATTAATATTCCTTATACTCATATCATCTATAAGCTCTCTCAATTTACCAGTAAGAGTCCCTATGTTCTAAGTAGCTAAGCGAATCTTATCCTGAACTAGCTTCTTTACTTGCACTCACCCTCGATGCAAGAACCCTTGCTCATTTTGCACCACACCCGGGCGCCAATGTGGAGTGCCACTAAGGATGTGAGCAAGGGTTATCCCTTGCTCATTTCTCAATTCGATATATGTACTCTTGATCACTTTTAGCCCGGATGTGAGCAAAGTTACATCAATGCTTAACCCTTGCTCATTTTGCACCACACCCTTACTCATTTCTCACTACACTCGAGATCTGATACAGCGCGTTGCTAAGAGGGTTATGCCCCAAAAATAATTGGTAGGATTCATCGTCATAAGATTTGACTAGTTTTACGCTGGTCGTCAATCTATGACAACCCTCATTTTTTATCCAAGCTTGGGACCCATAGAATAACCTATGTCAGAGTTTGATAATAAAATATTTAAATATTTTTTAGTGGGTAAGTAGTTCAACTTGTAATATACTATCATTTTTATATTTTTAGTTGATCAATATAAGTTTTAATAAAAAAAAGTACATAATCGGTTTTAAATAAAAAAAAATTATACTAAATTTTATAAATATAAATGTTAAAGTAATTATTTATTTCTAATTTTGTACCATTTTAGTACTTAGCATCTGTTTTAATCTTATTTTCACCTTTTCTGTAACTCCCACATTTTTTATAGTGGGCCTCTTTCATTGGCCTTTAGGATTCAATTAGCCAGGATTATATAGAACTTATTCTAGTTAGATAAATATTGTGGCAATTGCTACTTGCTAGAGCCCATGTGGGATAGGTATTGCAGTTGTGGCATGAGTGGCAACCCAGGTCCCTACTACTTGGTCAGTACTACAGGTGCCCCTACTACCACAAGCAGCAGGTTATATAAAAGTGGCTCTACCATCATGCAATACATCTATGAGCAAAAGTCTTATACATCATCAGCAATTTAATTCATATGGGTTTGGAGAAGTATCAATACTGTGCACAACCTGGTTTTGTTGGAACTAAACGGTCTATAAATACCTGCAATTTGTGTAATAGAAAAAGAAACACTCTTCCTCATTGCCTAGCAGTGCTTTGAGACAAGAAGTGAGCCATTCAAGAATTGAGCAGGAAGTTATATATATATATATATATTTGTTATACAATTAAAATTGCATACATAGCTAAAGGAAAACAGAGGGAGGCTGAAAGTGATCAAGAGTACATTTATCGAATTGTGAAGGGTTAAGCATTAACCAAATATCAATACTAAAACAACAAGATATTTTGAAAGGCACACAAATGTTCGATCTATATAGACTTGAAAGACAAAAATAAAAGGACACTTATACATTATTATGGCATTAAAAAGAAACTTGGGATTTTACTAGCATTTCAAAATCTGGATGGCTTTGCTGGTTGTGTTCACATTCATGACGCAATTCATGTCAGCAGATTTCTTCTTATAAAAGAATAAGATGAAATTATGTAACTCCCCTTTCACTTTGGCTTCGCTATTCAACTTCAAAATCCCAGAATTGAGATCCCCAACCAAGTTAGTCGAATTAGTCGAAACATTGATCGAGTTAAGATTCACGGTAACATTAAACTTCACAGTAGATCGACCCATTGCATAACCCTTCATCACAATACCTTCCCCAACATCAAAACCTCTGTAGAAGATTGACATGGTGCTGATATGAAACCTGAAACCACCAATGTTTATGTTTTTGACAGAAACTAGTGCAGTAAGTTTCATGTTAAAGTAAGTTTCACGTTAAAGGAGGGCGAAGACAATGACGAAGAGTTGATGCTAAGATCTTCCACTATGACTGTACCACTTATTTGAATGAGTTACTGAGTTCATCCTAACTTATTTAATTTGCACCACCAATATAGATCATAAAATTAATGTTGAGTTGATCCACAATAAGAAAGTATCAATAGTACGAATCTATTTATATTATTCTAAAAGTAAAAAAAAAATTATAATCTCATATTTAGAATAATATAAATTCATTAATTGCAAACTAAATTAAATCAACTAAAAAATAAGTTTTTTTTCTTTTTATAATTACGCATTATCCCAACCACCCACATAACAATTACAACTCCTTCCTCTTTTATATATAAAAAAAAAATTATATATATATTATATTACTAATTACTAATTTGAATTAAGAAACTAAATATAATTCTCTTCTAAGTTTTCTTTTTATAAATTAAAATTAAATAAATAAATAAAACCTTCTCACAGTTTATCGCACTCACAAACATATCAACCACCATTTTTGTCCTTTAAATTTCATATAGAAAGAAAAAAAAAATCTTAAAAGTAAAAAACTATCCACTCCCATATGTATCAAATGATTAGTTTTTCTCATAAATCTCACAAATTAGTTATTTCACTCTAACAGATTCTCGAAAGGTGAATGCAATTTTTCTTACTAGCACATTCTTCACTAAAAACACTTATAAAATAATTTTACATATTTTTTTTCAAGAAAAAAAAAAAACATTTGAGCACTTGAGAAGATATTAATGTATAAATATGACTATATATGCCAATTTCTTATAACTTTTTTTTCTTTTCAAGTACACGAGGCTAACGTCCGAAGAAAAAGAACAAACTAAGAAGAACTAAAATGAAGAAAAGCTAACTCCCAGAACATCATGAATAAGCAAAGTTTGAATCCCCTTAGGCAGAGTCATGAGAACCAAATCCCAATCCACTACTCACACGATAAACCAGAATATGAATGCCACTAACAAGGGAATCACCCTTGAATTTGTCCCCAAAATTAGCCATAATTAGCAAAAGATAAGACACTATTAATTACTTAATGTGCATTTGACCCATGGTCCGAGAAAAAAACAAATAATTGTAGTTAAAATTAACATTTAAACTTTACCCAAAAATAAATAATAATAACATTTATTTGAAGAGTTGACTTAGTGGTCAAGAATATATACTCTCGTTTATTAGTTTCATTAGTCCAAGTTTCTTTCTTTATGGATACTGAAATTCTCATAAATTTTTTAATCTTTAACATGGATGATTTATGTTTAGCCAGTTCGGTGAGATGAATTAGTCAAGATATGTGTAAACTGACATGAACACTACCCTTTGCTTTTAAAAAAAAAAAAAAACTATCATATATTTACCCTGTTGATGTGGTTGGCACATTGTGGAATCATAAAAGAAGAGATTATATATAAGCCTCAATTATATAGCTAGTTGTTTATAATTATATTAATTTGTATTCGCTGTCAAAGTCTTTTTTAATCTATAATTGTCTAAAGTCTAATCTGTATAATTAGCAACAAAAAGAAAGACTATATTACTTAATGTGCAGTTGACCCAGTGGTCCATCAAAAAGCTCCTTCATATTACTAGGTAATGTTTTTGGTATCTAATAGACTGTATTAGTTAGTTCAATTGTTGATTTGAGCTGCCAAGTCCTATATTCTTATTACCAAAGGGAAAATAGATATTGAATTCGTCTAGAAGTGTTCTTCTACCTTCCCATAAGGTACTTCATATATATGTATCTTAAACTGTTGACCAAAAATTAATAAGTTCAGTTCACATGGCAATGGCAAAAGAACATGTTCTAGAGGGCGAAGCAGATTTTGCATATTTTCAGAAAGTGACTGGAAGAACAGGATAAACAAGTAAAGAACAGAAGCTCACACAAACAATGAAACTACAGTACCACACAAAAGGGGTCAACAGAGAATGCCTTTCTGAAATCTCCTTGGATAGCTTTACCCTCCTGCCCATTACATAGTTCATCAAACTTGCAGCCACATGCTGACTTAGTTCCTTCCCTTCCATAAGTGCCAAGAAATTACAGAAACACTCTTCCTTATTGCCTGGCAGTGCTTTGAGACAAAGAAGTGAGCCATTCAAGAATTGAGCAGGAAGTTATATTTATTTTACAATATTGCATATATAGGAAAAGGAAAACATAGGGGTGCTGAAAGTGATCAAAGGTGTTTCAGGACAAATATTGAAAGTAATCAAGAGTACACATATCGAATTGTGAAGGGTTTATAAGCATTAACCAAAAATCACTACTAAAACAACAGGATATCTCGAAATGTGCACAACTGCTCGATCTATAGTTTTATGAGTGCAAATTTATTGCTCGATCTATGTAGACTTAAAAGAGATAAATAAAAGGACACTTAAGCATTATTATTGCATTAAAAAAAACTTGGGATTTTACTAGCATTTAAAATTCTGGATGGCTTTGCTGGTTGTGTTCACATTCATGATGCAATTCATGTCAGCAGATTTCTTCTTATTAAAGAATAAGATGAAATTATGTAACTCCCCTTTCACTTTGGCTTGGCTATTCAACGTCAAAATCCCAGAACTGAGATCCCCAACCGAGTTGGTTGAATTAGTCGAAACATTAGCCGAGTTGAGATTCACGGTAACATTAAACTTCCCAGTAGATCGACCCTTTGCATAACCCTTCATCACAATACCTTCCCCAACATCAAAACCTCTGTAGAAGATTGTCATGGTGCTGTTATGAAACCTGAAACCACCGAAGTTTATGTTTTTGACAGAAACTAGTGCAGTAAGTTTCATGTTAAAGGAGGGTGAAGACGATGACGAAGAGTTGATGCTAAGATCTTCCACTATGACTGAAACTACTCTAGCCTTAAGGCTTCTGGAGGACAGCACAAGAACCACAATGAGAATTATAATGGTACTTATACAAGAGCCGCAACATAAACCAGGTGAGTTGGATTTATTGGCCAAGTATGTTTTCAAAAGTCTGTCAATTCCCATAGATTATTGAACAATTAAGAAGGCTGTAGGAAGAACTAGGATGGGAGGAAGATGGTTACGTGAACTGATAGTTTTATAGTGGAATCATAAGCAAGAAGACAGGATACGGGGGTTAATGGACTTCCTTTCTTCTCACTTTCCTTCATGGCGTTGGTATGGCCAAGCCCCAAATTAAGGAAGGCAGAACACAATTGCCAATTTTTTTGCTTTCCTCATAGACTTCCTTTCTTCTCACTTTCCTTTTTCGTTTTCCTCTCTTCCTGTAATTCCTGATTTACATCTATTACATTTTTAAAAGCAAAGTTTTGGTTCTGTGAGGGAGCCCATTATTTTTTTTTGCTTTGGAGCAGCTGATTTTGGGGAGCAGTGTTCTCTTCCTTTTGTTCCTTCCATCCTTTCTTTCAAGTCCCAATTGTTCCTCTTTATTAATTTCTAATAAATTTTCAAGTCCCAATTGTATCTCTTTATTAATTTCTAATAAATTTTCGAGGAGCTCTATATTTATGATTTTTCAATTTTAAACCAGGCCTTCGTTTTCTTCTTATCCATTTAGTTGGAAAGGGATTGAAAATCGATATAAAAACACTGAGCTTTGCGTCAAGTTTCCGAGAAGATATAAATTCCAAAATTTTCAGATTTGTGGTATTTTTAGAGATGCCTTCATTTGTGGTATTTCTCTTTTCCTTTCACAGATTTATGCTTCGAAAACTCTTTACAGACAGTTCAAGGCTTACCCATCTCTCTGAAAAAAATTATCACTTCAACTCTAATTTTACTTTAGGATTTTGAATTTGATTTTTTTTTTTTTTTGCGATGTCAAATATTTATTGGGATTTTGCTCATTTTGATCAGATTTCAATTATGAAGAAACTGGATTTATGACATGTGTACAATTTCAGAGTCAAGGAGTCATGGTATGTTTCATATCCTTTGCTTTTTTTGGAGTTTAGGTTTGTTGACTTTGTTTATGATATTCAATTGGTTACGATTATTATTTTGGTATAGTAATTATATTTGCTTTTGGTGATCTAAATCCAAATAATATAAGTCATTAAGAATTTTTCAACCGAAGCCTTCTGTTAACATTTAATTTAAAACATTATGCATGAATGATTTTACAAAATATTGCAAAATTCATTTTTAAGATAATCATAACTTCTAACAATTCTTTTCTAAGTATTCATATTCAATCTATAGAAACTTCAAATATACAAATAGGTCTTCTCTAATTTAAATGTCTACTTAGTGCTCACCACTAGCTCTTTGTGCTGGAATGAATTAAAATTTATATGCTTCTCGAAAACATAATTCTAGTAGTAGTACATTGTTAAGTTGCTGTCAATTAATTTTAGCATTTATTTTCTGCAAGGTGTGTAACCAACATATAATTGTCCTTCAATTTTTTTGAGTTGGTTGTCAATGTTATTCTTTACTTTTGAAGCTTAGTGTTTGTTTTTTTTTTCAATTCATTAAAGCTTACAAAAATATATTCTACAATGTATCTACCAGGATGTTATTTAATGCACGGTCTAATAGATAATGCTGTCAACATCTGTTGGCTCGATAAAGAAAACAAAATCTCCAAAGATGGACAGTATTACAGTGTATTCTCAATAAGTCCAACAAAGGATGGATATAGGGTATATGACAAGGTGAATATGAGGGAAATTATATTGAATCATGAGTACTTTTCCATGCATGAGATATACATTTTCAGCTAAAAGGCTTAATATTTGTTTCTTTTCTTTTTCTCTTTTTGGGAAAATAGTGTAGCAAAGATTTTGATTTGTCCTGGAATGTTGAAATTATAGTTCCAAGTTCCAACAATTCTAGATGTTTGAATTAAGTCTTAGATAGTTATTTCACAAGTTCCATCGCCTTTACAAAAGAAAAAAAGACTATGAGGACTATGAGTAATATTGTAGACAATCAAGCATACTTTCATCTAGAATTTAATTTGGAAGGGAGCCTTTCCATTATGCTAGACAATCTATAGTATCTATAGTTGATTTTGAACTATAGATTTGGTATCAATTTCATAGAAAATTGTTTGATCTTAAACTTCTAACCGATATATACATTGATTTTGAAGTAGAAAGGAAGGAAGTGGTGGTTTTGTTTGGTTCTAATTTTATTTTTTCCTAGTGTTCTGTGCTACAAAGGAGCTTATTAGTTTGAAAAGATTGGGTGTAACTTTGAAGTGAAATACGGCGACGATTGCTTATTTGTAAGGTTTTTATTAAATGTTGCTCTGTCTATTCAATAATATTATGCTTGAATTCATTTATAAGCATGTATTTATGTTTTGCAGAGTAGATGATTTAAAACAAGGAAAGTTTGTATTAGTTGGTGGCTTTGCTTTGAAGCTTAGCCTGCATTTCCTTTTGTCTTTTTTAATGATGTGAATTGCAAATAGAGGCCAAGGAGGTTTAGGATAGTGTAAGAAGATGCAGCATATTTTAGTTTGTTTTAGAGGTACTAACATATTCTGTGTAATGCATTCCAAACCATTGTATGAATGACGTGAAGAATCTACCTGTGGTTCAATCATATGGGCTAATGTTGTTTTTTATTACAATAATTTTATGATGTATTATTTGTTTTATAAAAATATTCAATAACAATTATTAAGATGCAATGCTTCTTTACATAACCTTTGCAGCACGAGTATCTCCCTAGTACACATAAATATGCCAGTTGTTTATGACTTGAGTTATGTTCTCATTGTCAAGTCTTTTTCTATCCATAATTGTATAAAGTCTAAAATATGTTAGAATAAGACTGGATAACTTGATGTGCAGTCGACGCAAACAATTCAGAAAAAAACAATGAACTTAGCTTATGCTACTATTAGAATATACCTCATGCTTATCGTCTAAACAAGTCCAAGGTAGTAATATATCATCTTACCTGAATAGGAGGTATTGTGTTCATCCTATATGTAATTTACATCATCAATTTAAATCATACAATTTGTTTTTAGTCGACCCACAAAGAGTGTGAATATGTATATATAAGACAATGCTAGTTGCTTATATAGAACTTAATTTAATTATAGTTAGATTAAGTCTTTTTAGCCATAATTAGCAAAAAATAAGATTGTTTTAATTGTTTAATGTATATTTTCTATTTTCAAAATAGATAATCTATTTTTAATTAAATTCAAAACATAAATTAATCGACATATACGTTAACTTCAATACCACATTATAGCTAAAAATTTACCCTCTTGAAGGGGTTGAGACATTGTGGAATCATAAACAAGAAGATGTGATTATGCTGTAAGCCATAATTATATAGCTATCTGTTTATAATTAACTTAATTCTGTTCTGGCTGTCAAGTCTTCTTTTAATCCATAATTGTCTTAATTCTGTTCTGGCTGTCAAGTCTTTTTTTAATCCATAACTGTCTAAAGTCTTATCAAAAATCTGTATGATTAGCAAAAAAAATAAAATTACTGTATTACTTAATGTGCAGTTGACCCTATGGTTCACCACAAGGCTCCTCATTTATTACTTCGTAATGTTTTTGGGTTTTGGTATCTATTAGACTATTAGTTAGTTCATTTGTTGATTTGAGCTGCTAGGGCTAAGGCCTATATTCTTATCGAAGAGAAACAAAAAATATTTTGATAGGCCCAGCCCAATAAATCTCCTTGGATAGCTTTACCCTCCCTGCCATTACATAGTTCATCAAACTTGCAGCCACAAGCTGACTTAGTTCCTTCCCTTCCATAAGTGCCAAGAAATTACAGAAACACTCTTCCTTATTGTCTGGCAGTGCTTTGAGACAAAGAAGTGAGCCATTCAAGAATTGAGCAGGAAGTTATATTTATTTTACAATATTGCAAATATAGGAAAAGGAAAACATAGGGGTGCTGAAAGTGATCAAAGGTGTTTCAGGACAAATATTGAAAGTGATCAAGAGTACACATATCGAATTGTGAAGGGTTTATAAGCATTAACCAAAAATCACTACTGAAACAACAGAATATCTCGAAAGGTGCACAACTGCTCAATCTATAGTTTTATTAGTACAAATTTATTACTCTATCTATGTAGACTTAAAAGAGAAAAATAAAAGGACACTTATGCATTATTATTGCATTAAACAAAACTTGGGATTTTACTTGCATTTAAAATTCTGGATGGCTTTGCTGGTTGTGTTCACATTCATGATGCAATTCATGTCAGCAGATTTTTTCTTATTAAAGAATAAGAGGAAATGTTGTATCTTCCCTTTCAATTTGGCTTGGCTATTCAACATCAAAATCCCAGAATTGAGATCCCCAACCAAGTTAGTCGAATTAGTCAAAACATTAGCCGAGTTAAGAATCACGGTAACATTAAACTTCTCAGTAGATCGACCCTTTGCATAACCCTTCATCACAATACCTTCCCCAACATCAACACCTCTGTAGAAGATTGTCACGGTGCTGTTATGAAACCTGAAACCACCGAAGTTTATGTTTTTGACAGAAACTAGTGTAGTAAGTTTCATGTTAAAGGAGGTCGAAGACGATGATGAAGAGTTGATGCTAAGATCTTCCACTATAACTGAACCTACTCTGGCCTTAAGGCTTCTGGAGGACAGCACAAGAACCACAATGAGAGTTATAATGGTACTTATACAAGAGCCGCAACATAAACAAGGTGAGTTGGATTTATTGGTCAAGTATGTTTTCTCAATTCTGGCCATTCCTATAGATTATTGAACAATTAAGAAGGCTGTAGGAAGAACTAGGATGGGAGGATGATGGTTACTTGAACTGATTGTTTTATAGTGGAATCATAAGCAAGAAGATGTGATTTTGCATATAAGCCTTCATATATACATATATAAATATGCCAGTTGTTTATGACTTTGGTTACGTTCTCATTGCCAAGTCTTTTTCTATCCATAATTGTATAAAGTCTAAAATGTGTTAGAATAAGACTGGATTACTTGATGTGCAGTTGACGCAAATAATTCAGAAAAAAACAATGAACTTAGGTTAAGCTACTATTAGAATATACCTCATGCTTATCGTCTAAACAAGTCCAAGGTAGTAATTTATCATCTTACCTGAATAGGAGGTACTGTGTTCATCCTATATGTAATTTACATCATTAATTTAAATCATAAAATTTGTTTAGTCGACCCACAAAGAGTGTGAATATGGATATATAAGACAATGCTAGTTGCTTATATAGAACTTAATTTAATTATAGTTAGATTAAGTCTTTTTAGCCATAATTAGCAAAAATAAGATTGTTTTAATTGTTTAATGTATATTTTCTATTTTCAAAATAAATAATCTATTTTTATTAAATTCAAAACATAGATTAATCGACATACACGTTAAATGGAATACCACATTATAGCTAAAAATTTACCCACTTGAAGTGGTTGAGACATTGTGGAATCATAAACAAGAAGATGTGATTATGCTGTAAGCCATAATTATATAGCTATCTGTTTATAATTAACTTAATTATTTTCTGGCTGTCAAGTCTTCTTTTAATCCATAATTGTCTTAATTCTGTTCTGGCTGTCAAGTCTTTTTTTAATCCATAACTGTCTAAAGTCTTATCAAAAATCTGTATGATTAGCAAAAAAATTAAAATTACTGTATTACTTAATGTGCAGTTGACCCAATGGTTCACCACAAGGCTCCTCATTTATTACTTCGTAATGTTTTTGGGTTTTGGTATCTAATAGACTATTAGTTAGTTCATTTGTTGATTTGAGCTGCTAGGGCTAAGGCCTATATTCTTAGAAACAAAAAATATTTTGATAGGCCCAGCCCAATAAATATTGAATTCATCTCAAGCCTTCCTCTTCCTCCCCGCGAAGGTGACTTCACATGTATCTTAAAATGTTAACTAAAGATCAGTAAGTTCAGTTCACATGGCAATGCAAAAGAACATGCTCTAGAGGGCGAAGCAGATTTGCCATTTTCAGAAAGTGAGTGAAAAAACAGGATAAACAAATAAAGAACAGAAGTTCATACAAACAATGAAACTACACCAGCAAAGAGAAATCAGAACACTAAAAAAACAATAATAATAATTATGGGCTAGACACGAGCCAATCTCAAGCATGTTCAATTAAGCTCGATTTGATATGAATATATTTTTTATCTCGGCTTTCGGTAAAAAAAATATTACTTAGAGTTCAAATAACTCATGACTGTTCAAGCTTGGCTTGCCTCGAGCTCATGAAACCTATTCTTAAACCAAGTGTCAATGTTAATCATTCCCATCTACGAATTTCTTCTTTCCGGTAAAGTAAGGTTCTCAAAAGAGTAACAGCTCATACGTTTGAGGGACAGAAATTTTGATAAATTCTTATTCGCAACAGCTATCAGAGACAAATGAAGCATCAATTTCCAACTTCCAAATCCCACTGTAATTGCACCCTAATATAATTTACTTTCACTCTTTTGCTAAACACTCGAAACTTACCTGAGGTTCACAGAAATGTGAGGGCTGGCTGTTGCTAATACTTCAATTACCTTCTCATTGACTGGATTTTTTCTGCTCTATAAACATCTGAAATTTCCTTTCTGAGCCCTTCAAGGGTGAAGGTAAAATGGTGGTAATTGCCTAAATCAAGTGAGGTAGCATTTAATTTATGAATCGACAGAGAAGAACTACTGCACACCTACCATATGCAGGAGTTCTAGTTTTAGCCAAAACAAACTAAGCTTAAATTTTCACATCCCATTATTGATACTGAAATTTGTACCCCTATGTATGGGAAATGGCAAATTTCCCTTGTCAATTTCATTTATTCTCTCTTTTTTTTTTTTTTTTCCCTCCTAATTGATTTTTACGTGATCACAACCCTCTACCCTATATTCGAATAGTTATAGATCTAATCAATTATTAGCATTTTTTAAATTTAATTATTTTGCATTGGAAGGCTCATAAAAAATTATAGACTTCCATGTTCCTTTAAATATCATTCTTTTCTAAAATGGGCTTCATTTGTTTCATAAAAAAATTATCGTAAGTTACACACATGGGTTAGCTCAGACCCAATATATAACCATCTCTGCTAAATATTACAGTGTGCAGAGCAAATATATGTGTTTATTGAGAAGGATATGTGTGAATTACAGAGGATTGGACCGAAAACCAATACAAAGGTGGAAGGAAAATTATTCAATGTGCAATGTCAATATAGATAACTTCTCTTGCATCATTTTCCACTAACCAAAACCCAAAGATAAACAGTAATAACTTTTCTTTCTTCTCCTCCCTTCCGCACAACCCTGTAGTTTGAATTGCCCATAGTATTATTAACCTACAGAGAAGGTCATGCCATTTGTTCAAAGCTCATAAAATAAACACAATTTATGCAAATAACACAATAGACTTGACGGGACTTAAAGCTAATATTACTACAATAAACTTAGGCAAAGTTTGATGATACATTTGTTGTGATTTGTCAAAAATCATGATTAATTTTTAAAAGCATTTGTGCGTTTTTAAAAACACATGTGACTTTTAAATAATAATAAAAAACAAAATATTACTAAAAATAATTAACCAAACAATTTTTGCATGTTGTGAGCCACATAATTCTTTTGAAAAGTAATACCAAACTGTGAACCTTATTATTAAACTTCATGATGAGAGGAAAATGTATAGGAAAACAAAGCTAATATATAAATGTACTTCAAGAAGGCAAGAATGATTGTTTATTATAAAAGCATTAAAACAATTTATATAACTGCAGCTTCACAGAACCAGACATAAAACCATCAAGTAGAGAGTACTTAAAATAAAGCATAGTAAGTTTCAGCAAACACGGACAAAACACCAAAATAGAAGAAGACTCAAACTACAAAATGCTTTCATTTCTCTCTCTCTTTTGTGGTTTTAAAACAAAGGAATTTTTTTATTTTATATAACCGGAGTTCCAAGGTTCAACTACCTTTCTCCTAACATTGCTTAAACTAAGGCAGAATATAAAATTCATTGTTAAACAGCAGCAATTTCAATTGTAAAACGTAAATTCTTCAATTTGCAGATTGCAAAATTATCAATACCTGAAATCATCAAGGCTACTATGATGATATTGGCATCTTCAATCATCACTCTGACCTACTGGCAAACCTTTCAACCTTGTTATCTGTCAAATTAATCCCCACCATGGCCTCGCCCAAATCGCAGCTCACCTCAGCCAACACATTCGGGTCATTGTAATGCGTCACAGCCTGCACAATAGCCCTTGCTCGCTTGGCTGGGTCACCGCTCTTGAACACTCCAGAACCCACAAAAACACCATCACACCCCAATTGCATCATCAAAGCAGCGTCAGCAGGGGTGGCCACTCCACCGGCTGCGAATTGCACCACCGGAAGCCTTCCCAGCTGCTTCGTCTGCATCACCAAATCATACGGAGCAGCAATTTTCTTTGCAAAAGTAAAAACTTCATCATCATCCATGTTCCTCAAAACCCTTATATCCCCCATCACAGACCTCACATGCCTCACTGCCTCAATCACATTTCCGGTACCAGCTTCCCCTTTGGTCCTTATCATCGCCGCACCTTCACGAATTCGTCGAAGCGCCTCACCCAAATTCCGACATCCACAAACAAAAGGGATACGGAAATTATGCTTGTTGATATGGTTTTCCTCGTCAGCAAGAGTGAGAACCTCGCTCTCATCCACATAATCAATACCAATAGCTTCAAGAATTTGAGCCTCAACGAAATGGCCAATTCGGGCTTTGGCCATGACGGGGATAGGTGACAGCCTGCTTAATCTCTTTGATAAGTTGAGGGTCAGACATACGGGCTACGCCGCCTTGTGCCCGAATATCAGCTGGAACCCGCTCCAGTGCCATGACGGCGCAAGCTCCGGCTTCTTCAGCAACACGTGCCTGAGCGGCATTGACAACTGTCCATGATAACGCCACCACGCAGCATTTGAGCCAAACCCACCTTCACCGAGAAAGGAGATTGCTTGGTCTCGGTGATTGTTCCATTTCCATACACGGCCACCACTTCGGACCCTGCCATTTTCAGATGGATACTGGATAAAGGTAATTAGCGAATAGATTCGAAATCCTAATCCCAAAGAAGAGAAACTGTGTTAGAGATTTCTAGAGAGAGAGAGAGAGAGAGAGTAGAAACGACTGTAAGCATGGGAAGAAAGAGAGAGAGGCGGTGAGGGATTTGGAAGCAGGGAATGTTTAAATAGCACCATGACTCCATGACCATATATTTCAAACTCACACTGTGTATCATAGAAATTGGTAAATTCATTGGGAAAATCATTATTACTTGTAAAATATTGCAAAAATCTGTGTTACTTGTAAAATATGAACTTTTTTTTTCAAGGGAGTGCCTTCAAATTATCAAATATTTAGAAACCCCAAACAAATATAATAGGAAAAAGTACCCTACTTTGTCTTTAAATTTTTAAATAAATCCTATAATAATTTTTCATTCTTCACAACACCTACTTTTACATTTTCTTTCAAATAAATCTTATATTTTATACTTATACTTAGAGTTTTTCTAACTAGTGTCCAAAAGGCACTTGATAAAATATAATAAATATAAATTTTAAAATTTGAAACATTCTAAAAATAAAAAATTATTTATTATGCAGTACTGAAATCATGGTTAACCACTATAATTAATAATATAAAATTTATATATTTACCACCTTAACAAGTGCCCAATAGACACCCGTTAGAAAAATTCTTTTACTTATATATCAATTTTACCCTTTTTTCATTTTTAGTATTAAATTAATAATATTAATTAAGTAGACTAAGTTTTTAAAAAACATATTATTTAATTTAAAAAAATTAAATTCATAATTTAATAATTATCAAAGGAATATATCTTTTAAAAATTAATGAAAACTCATCATCTTTTAATATGTTTTTTAAGAATATAAAAAATTTATCTTCATAATTAAATTTAGATTTATATGTATGTCACTTGTTCTTGTTAATTTTCATAAAAATGAATCTAGATTTTTATTTACTTTTAATTCTTGTCATGAAAAAAATTTAATAATAATTCTAGTTGAATTTGAAAAGAATATATTTTTTAAATGTTTTTTAGGAAAAGTATGAAATGACATCATCAGAACTTTTTATTAATTTTTAGATTTTTTTTATTAATGATTATATAATAATTTTACTTTTATACTAATTATTAAATAATATTTTAATTTTCTAAATTTAACTGTGTTTTTTTTTTTTCAAAAAAAAAAAATAGTCTTCTTAATTAATATTTTTAATGTAAAACTAAAAATTAAAAAAAATAAGGGCTAAAGTGGCATAAAATGTGTTAATATAAAATTCAGGATTTATTTGGAAGAAAAATTTAAAAGTAGGAGGTGGGGAGAATGAAAATTTATTATAGGACTTATTTGAAATCACAAGAGAAAAATAAGACTTATCCTTAATTTCTCCAATTTAATACTCCCCCGTTATATAACCATAATATTATATGTCTATCTTATAAAATATATATATATATATATATTATATGTCTGTTATATTTTTTAGAAAGAAAAGATATGTAATTCAATTGATACTCATATTTGGAAGAATAAGGATATGATAATCACTGGAACAGAAGGAAATAGAATAATAGATAATAATAATAATGTGTCTTTATTATGTTATTAATATCATGATTAACTATTATGTTAAAAATAAAATTATGAAAAATTACAGCATTAAATGTAATTTTTTTTCTAAATATAAAGCTTCACAAAATTCTACAAAAATTAGAAAAAAGGGATACGTTATTCTTTTAACTTGTAGTTCAGGACAACAAGATCAAAGATGATCACTAAATAGTGTCAATAGGATTAATTTTTTAAAATATTAAATATAATATTATTGTATTTTAATAAGTAACGAAAGAATTAAGGTTATGTTTGAATCCATTGAATTGGAATTGGATTGAAATTCTACTAAATACGAGTTTGGATCCCATAAATAACTATAACCAAAATTATAATTCAAATACTTGATGATAGTTATCGTTGTCTATGGAAGCTTCTAACGTTGGTTGTCATATTCTCTAACGGTGATTGCCGTAGTTTTAAGTGGCTTTTGGCAGTGTATTCTAATAAAAATTGTTATCATTCCAGTAGATACAAATGATGGTTGTCAATCTTTTTAGTAAGTCTATACGGTGATTGTTGTCATCTTTAATTGGTTCTGATTGTGGTTAATGTGGTATTCGATTAGGTGACGGTGACAAAGGTTGGTGGTGATGGCCGTGGCGGCAGCCAAGAGCAGGTGGATGAAATTTTAAGAGAATAAGAATAGGTGGTGAGTGGTGAGTGGTGAGTGGTGAGTGGTGAGTGGTGAAGGTTGTTAGTAGTAGTGTCTAATTTTATAGTATGACTTATAATTATCAATAATAATACATGCACAAAATTATAAATTATAAATTTTATTATAAGAATTGAATATAATATTTTATAATTGTTTCTTAATTTTTGATAATTAAGTTAAAAATATTAATTTTAATTCTAATTCTAAAATAATGCCGCAGAAAAAGACAATTAAAATTAAAATTAAACAATTTAATTTCAATTCGTCCCGTCCACGTGGACCTAAGAATGTTTAAATACGTGCCCAAGAACCAACGAGCCTTAATTAGTGGCGGCTAATCTCACCAATAGCTTGTGAAGCCACCAGACCAACTTTATTTGAGTCCAACGGATTTTAGTGAGAAAAAGTGAAATGAACCTCGTTTTCAGCAAAATGGGGAAGATTGTAGTTTGCAACGTGGGACGTGAGGTGTCCATTCGTTAGTAGATAGCAAAATGTCTTCATTTGTGTCATAAACATACACATAAACAAATGTTGGATTACTGTCCAAGATTTTGTAACTTTGACCAGAAGGAAAATGGTGCAAAAACCAATGCCCTACCGAACGTAAAAAATCCTGCTAATTAGAAAATAAAATATACAATGGCACCATTGTAATTTAATTTTTTGTTACGTTAAATTTTGAAATAAAGAATTAGCTATATCTATTGTGAGATTAATTCATGTATTGATGAATTAATTAAATTTGAAGTTTACATTAACACGAGAGTTTTAATTATCTTTTATTATGGTTTTTATTTCAGATTTGAGAAGATTCACGACTGAGTAAATTTTATATGTATAGCTTGTACAATTATATCACTATTTGGTCTTTAATTAATGCCTTTCCATTTTCATAAAAAGAAAACCTACCAATATTTTTATAAAATTATGTGGAATAAGAAAATTACATGGTCCCCCACTTGGATTCTATGTCCTTGAAAAATAACTTGGACACAGGCCAAGGGAAGCCGTTCGTTCTCAATCACGAGATCAACTTTCCTCCCCCTACAAAGAGAAAGTGGAGAGAAACAAACCCGTCTTCAACTTGCCCTCTTATATTCTAATGCAGCATGTCATTTTCATTTAGAAAGATATAATGGCAAAGAGCAAATAATATTAGGCCCATTACTGGTCCATTGTTTAGTGGTATTTGTGGGTGATGGATCTTGCTGGAAAACGATAATCAGAGTAGGTCAAAACTTTCTAGAGGAGGTGACGACACATCAGGCGGGTGAAGATGACAATCATGTTTGAACAAGACAACAATATCTTTTAATTGAGTTAAATAAAAGGAAGAATCTAAATTATATACTAAATAAGATTAGTGACAATCTCGAGTGGTCAAGCATTCTCCCTCTCCAAGTCTAGGGTTGGAGCCAATTAAACTGGCTAATCACATAAGGATATAGACTATAATAGAGTTGACAAAGCAAATCACATAAGGATACTGAATGAATTAGGAACTAAACAATGTGCCTAATTTGCTTTGACTAGCCAAAGACTACCCTCATTAACAGCTATTGATAAATGGTATGATTGCTAGGAAGAAATAGTGTAGATACAACTGGTATCTTTTTCACGTTATTCAACTGATCTCTGCCAAGGACTATACACTGATTAGACAGTAAAAATCTTTCTCACCTTCTTCATGTTCCTGCGACAAACAGGGCAAGTACCATCTGCCTCCGATATCCTGCATAGATCAGATTACGTCATATATAAAAATACAGGGTTCTGCATAGGTAAATCTGTTCAGATGCATGCAGCAGAATATACAATCCATGGTATCAAATTGTTATTTTACTAGTGAAATGGAAAATCAATGCATTCAGGTTTAATAAGCTAGAAAGGGGAAGAAAAAGGGTGGAAATGAAGTTTCTCAGTGAGAAGCAAACTATACCAGCAAAAGACAAAAATGAATAAATAAAAAAGCAAAGCAATAAGAAAACTTCTAACAGTGCAATTTTCCTTACTTCCAGTTAAACCTTAAAATATCTTTAACGAGTAGTGTATAGCCTGTGCTACTGCATCAAAAAAAATAGGAAGAAAGAAATAGAGCCACTTGCCAAGTAACATTTTCTTATACTATTGTTGTTGTTAATCCAGAGTTTTTCTCATTTGACTAGGTTCCACTATGCAATATAAGCAAACTGGCCAGGACATGGTTTCACTGTAGGAAAGAACTGTAAAGTTGTTAATCTGAAAATCCAACCTAACTAATGCCATCTGGGTCACACAATAGTTCAAGAATGTGGAAACAAATCTTTCACCATCCTTGTCTTGTAACCTGAACTTTGTTCTGGCTCTTGGGCTAAAGGTCTAGCAACTAGCAAAACCCGATGTAGATGATAAAGAGGAGAGCAATTACCTAGTTCCACATGCAAAGCAAGAAACACAATGCCCACATGGAAGGAAAAAGCAGTCCCTAGGAGCATCAAAGCAAATAGCACAAAGACGGTGAGAATTATTACTGGTTTCACCATCTACCACAGGACATCCCTTCGACAGAAAGGCCTGTGAGGAACTGTTCGAAATCGTCCTCATCATGTGAGAGGCAATCATATGACGAACCCCAACTAGAAAGATCATCATCTTTGTGAGAAATTAGAGGGGCCCTTTCAGGTGCTATTTCTCCGTATTGACCTCCTCTTACTTCTTGGCTACTTTGAAACTTGTTCAAGAAGTTGTAGGCCAAAAACATGAGCAAAGTCATTCCACCTTCACAGGTAAAACTTAACTTGTGAAATCATAGACAAATACTTTTGGTCATAAAAAAGAAAAGAGAATTAAAAAAATATACCAAAGCCAAGGATATATGTGATCCATCTTGGTCCATAGGACAATTTCACATACCATTTGTCATTGGATGTGTTCTGAGCAACAAAGAGAGCAGGAAAAAAAAAGAAAGAGCTGAGTTGTAAGTGAAACTAAATATGCCTTCTGCAGAATAGAAAGAAAATTCAGTTCACTGGGAGGATAAAAATTGTTTATGCTCATCGGCAAAGGAATTTAATGGGATAAGAACATTGCAGTAATAGGTTGTGACAGTGACAACATAATTTCCTGACAGACTCTTTAAGATAACGTCTGCCAAGATGGGGACATAATAGTTGGTTTCCGCTAATTTAACATTTCAGTCCTTTTTGGTCGTTTCCTCAGTTAATAGAAAGTTCTTTTTAGTAATCTGCATAGGGAGAGGGGTTACCTGTTTGGGACCAGAAGATCTTAAGACAGCTGCACTTCCATCTGTAAAGAAAATGCTCAAACCACAGGAGCCATGAGACAAATCACATTGATAGTAAGCCTCAGATGTATTATACAGTAAGGCCCTTATTGTGAGGTTTAACTCTACCTGTTCAATACAATGATCAGTTTCCTAGTGAATTGTGATGATTGCCGATGCAGAGGAAGATATCATAACCACTTTGATATAAGGCAGATACAAAGCAATCAGAGTATTACATTTTACTATTTGATGATAGTTGTGATGAACTGTTATGATAATATATGGACCAGAAATCACCTCTCTTTCACTCAGAACTTTTTAACCCAGTATCATTGCTCCTATCCTACCCAAAATGAACTATGTGCAACGCTTTTTGCAAATTTATCATAGTATCACCCTCCAAGTACAGGCTATATAGTATTAACCAATTAACTTCTTTCATATGACAGTGGAAGTTGTTTATAAGTTATAACTTAGTTCAATGTAACATGTAAATTCATTTCACTTGGGACTAGATTTTTGGGAGTTGTCATGCATGCCCCAGCTATGTTAAAAAACTAATCCCTATCCACAGACCAAAGAACAGGACAGATCACAACTATGTTATCACAATTTAGCTAATTAGTAATTGTCAAGCAGTCCTAGAGTCCTGTTATATTCTGGAACAAGGCCTTCTACAATTGAAAAGAAAATATATTAAGTTCAGGTACTTGAACACATCACACATCAACACAGTACCATGTGACCATATGAAGGGATACACATATAACTGAGAATTTCATTTTATAGATTTATATGGACACGCCCTTATCTATCATTTCTGAGCATATAAAATAACTAAACCATAAATTATAGTAGAATATGTTACGACTTGGAAGAAGTACCTCTACTTCCTCATTCAAATTACCCACTGCCAGATAATAGCTCGATGATCTGAAAATATTCTGTGTAATCATGCCACTTCCTGCATAGAGGCATTTCGACATCAGTGTGAGGTTGAGTGGAATAGGAAGAAATGCATTTTCCTTCTTCCAACTTACCATGAATAAGGTTCCATGATAGAGTGGTATTTGGATACGTAGGATCTTCAAGCCACCGAGCAAGGCCATCATACCCTGCAAGTGCCGGCTTCAGAATAAATGTTGAGTGAATTGACACGTATAAGTACAAGAATTACCAAAGGCAATATACATCAGTACATCACGCACAGAGAAGCAGTCAGGGAGGGAGGAGGAGAGAGAAAAAGAAAATACGACCAAAATAGAGCTGCTCCAAGCCCATGAGTAAAATAAGTCATATGATACCCAAAATCGGACTACAGATTGGAAGAATATAACTTAATATTGCAGATCAGATCTCTATGAGTTACAGTTATAGAAATAACTTCATATTGAAAGTGAGAAGAATAAAAGCAAAACGGACCATCTTGAAAACCCACCCACTTTCAAATCAAATTTAAAAATGTATGAAATAGTACTTTATAACTTCTATAAGATCCTTATGGAATAGAGTTGTTTTATACAAAATTATGCTTGTGAGCTAAATAGTATGCAACAGCCTGCTTGCTATACTTTGTTATCAGTATGCCTTAATAAGCTCTTTTCACTGGTGGCTACACTCAGACATACATGGGAAGATTTGTGGGGTGTTTTCAGTGCGCTGAGTGTGTGGAAATTACATAAAATTCATGGTAAAAAGATGGGACTCCACTTGATAAACAGTTGGATAAACAAACTAAGGAAAACCAACCACATGAACAATTTTTAATAGAAAGTTTTAGTATACCTTCTGCAATGATAAGGAAAATAGAGGAGCTCGGGGAGTTCACACGATATGATATATTGATTTGAGTTCCTTGATTAAGAAAATATATCCATTCCTAGAGAAGATGAAGGGAAAATAAAAAGGTTAACTCATCCACAAGTAAATATGGGTTCTAGTAAGCAAATTGAAAACTTCATTTTCATAGAAGAAATAAGGAGAAACACATTTGAAGATAATGGACTTGCCTTATGGGAGTCAACAGGAACAGATACATTATGAACTTCTGCCCAAGGGATTACCACATCAAGTGGCGGACTTTCATAAAACCCATAGAGCAATAGCCCTGGCCTTTGACTCCTTTAAGTTTTCTACCTAATTCAAACAAATCCAGATTACCTCATAAATCCAAAAAAACTATTGAAATTTTTATAAAAATAAAAAATAAGAAAAATCTGAAGGAGATCACCTTAATATATTGCACGAATATGGGGTTAGGTTGGAGAAGAATTGAAGAATTTGGGCCAAGCAGTAAATTCGTAGACCCATAAATCCCCAGTATCATAGTCAACGACACTAACATTCAAATTTTGTCAGAGCATTAATCTAATGACATTTGGCCTTTAAATACAATTATTATTGAGAATATGAGCAGATGAACCCAAAATGTGGAGTAACAAATGCAATGGTAGAGGTTTATCGATAATTGACACACCCATTGAAAGTAGCAGATAGATAGTTCATAGTCGATACATACCGAAGAACCAAAAGGTAAGGAGGATGAAAACGCAAGACCAGGTATCGCCCCTAATTACCGAAACAGCATCGTAAAATACTGGGTTGTTTTCTTGATAAAGAATGTTGATTTCTTGAGGCTCTGGCTCTGGCGATCGAAATTGATGTCGATTATTTTCATTTTCCTCTTCGCGTACTTGCGGGTAGTTCGAAGGAAACGACGAAGACGCAGCTTCCGAAGAATCCCTATTAATCGTGGAAGAAGAAGGCGCTTCATTGTTATCTGGGTCTGCCATTCTAGACAAAGAAAAATGAATGTAAAACAAAGAGAGTTAGAAATTAAGGGCACAGAATGAGATTTAGGAGAAATCAAAAAACCCTAACCCTAATTCTGTGGAGGATAAAGCAGAGAACCTTGGCCATTATGACCAGGAAGGTTGATGGGTGACATGGATTCACCAGTAGGTCGTCTTCTTGGTAGGAATGGTAGTTGCCAAGAGTTACAAGTAGATTTGAAATTCTTATTTTACAATATGGGGCGCTCCAGCCACCAGAGGATTAAATTTCTGGCAAGAATGCTTTGGTTAAATTAGGCTTTGGGTCCTTATTTTATCACTATTTTCTTATACGTGTCCCTTAGTTTTAAATTTTTTCAATTGAGTCATTGTACTTTATTGTTCTTATTTTTTTAGATAATTTTTTTTTTTTAAATAATGAAAATACTTGTGTGAAGCATAATTGAAATAAAAAAAAAAAACACAATAACCCAGTTAGAAAAACATAAGTAAAATTATTTTGTCAGATAATTTTATTTTTTAATTAAAGAAACTCTTTTTTTTGGTTGCTAAAACATTATAAACTAGCTTAGATAGAAATTGGGAGGATTGGAAAAGATAAATTGAATGAGTGAACATGGATTATAGTAACACTATTGGAGCTATTATTCACTTACTTTAATAATATTAAATTAAACTATATTGTAACTTATTTGTCTATTATTAAATTACTTTCAGACATTTTGTTTCTTTCATATTCGCTTTCTTTCATTTGTACATGTACAATTGTTATTTGTTTACCCAATCGGTTGATTTAAAAAAAAAGCAAAAAAAAGAAACGAAACAAGAAGACTAAGACAGAGACAATTCACTAATGTGGTTAGACAACTGGCTTCTAATTGCTCCAGCTGCCTGATCATCCCCGCCAAAAGTAGTTTGCAGGCCAATATGCAATGATCAATTTACAATATTTTTTTGAGTCTCCAATTATTAATACAATGTAGAATTAGAGGTAGATCAGATGTCTTGATAGATATACTTAATTATATATTTTAAATATTATATAATTTTTTTATTAACTAGAAAATACTAAATAATGATTATATAATATCTCATCTGTTGATTTTAAATATCCAACTAATATAGTTATTATATATACATTAATTTATTTTAATTAAATCACAACCATCAATTTTACTTAAATTACTGGAAAAAGAGAATAATTTTATTTTAGTCTCGATTTATCTTGCAGCCTGGGACAAACTCATCTTTATCGTCACCATCTTCAGAAGAAGAACAGAACAGAGATACAGAAGAAAAAGCTTTGATTTATGGGTTATGATGATTCTTGCCTCCTTCTAGATGAACATGCCCAGTTTCATCCTAAGCCATAAAGCTCGTACTGCCTACATTTTCTGCATAATTCCTCCCTACATCAAAGTTTATTTTGATAAATTCTGCAGGTGGTTTCGATCGGGACCAGTATTGTGGAAACCTCCTTGCTGCAGTTTTTTGCTTCCCACAATAACAATTGTACTCATTAAACCTGAAGTGTTTAATACCAAAGTTCTTCCATCTGCTCCCTAGGGAATCTAAAAAATCAAGGGTATCAGCTAGCACAAACAAATCATTGCCTCCCAATTAGTCAAACTCTTAACAAAATGAAAAGACCAAGAAATACTCTTCACATAAATAATGGTAATTAGTACATCATGAATACTAAATACTTGATAAGAGTGAATACTAAATACATGATAAGAGAGAAATTGGGTGCAAATGGTCCGAGTTTGAGCATAGCCAAGCTACTCGTTAATTTTTAGTAAAGCTCTACTAAAAGCTCGCGCTCGCAATCAGTCAAACTCTTAACAAAATGAAAATGCCAAGAAATACTTGACCCATAAAAAATGGTAATTAGTACATCATGAATACTAAAGACATGATAAAAGGGAATAGGGGTGCAAATGATCCGAGCTCTAGCCAAGCTGCTTGTTAATTTTTAGTAGAGCTCTATTAAAAGCTCGTGAAAGACTCATGGACTCGTTTATGAGCCCATTTTCTAAAATTAGGAGCCAAAAGGATTCGAGCCTCAAACTTGTTATAAGAAATACAAGGTGTGTTGCCTCAAAACTAAACTTGTTATTTTGTTATATTGTTTAAATAAATATATTTATTATATGTTTATCTAATATATTAGAAATATAATTAAATAAATATATATTTAATTATTTTAAATGAGTCTGACTCATGATCTTTTGAGCCAAGTTTTGCAAAATTCAAGCTTTGTTCATTTACTAAACGAATCCTAAGATAAAACCCGAGCTTGACTAGTTTATAAAACTAACCGAGCTCAAGCGAGCTCTTACCGAGCTCAGATCATTTGCAGCTCTAAGGGGAGCTAATCCTTAAGAAAAGGAAACATGCCAACTCACAAATCTTTCCCATAAAGGAATATAATTAATAACTTGCAGATCCTGGGTTTCCGTTTGCAATTGATGTTAGTTAGGGAAACTCTACTGTTGAAGAAGACCAAGTAGCTTGTGTCTAATTGAAAACATCCAATAAAACTGTGGACAAAACATAAATATTAAAATTTCTTTGCAAGTTGCAGCAACCTATTATTGTATGTCATATAGATATGTGGCTAATTTATATGTTGACACATGTCCAATTTAGTTGGGAATAAAGTAACACATTTTTACAATAGGGTACCATATAGTTCATCATACTAAATACACAAAAATATAAATATAATAATTAAATATTTATTAAGTAATAAAAAAATCACATTACAAATAGTCAAATATAATAATTAATAGTTAATATGTCAGCTGATAATTATTATGCGTCACTAATATTTAAGTTTGAACTTATACATTAAAAATATAAGCAACATCAATGTAAAATATAATATTTATTTTACTAATTTTAATATAAAATACAAACATTTCTTAATTCTTAATGCAATTAAATAATTAAAAAAATTGATTTGGTTCAATCAATCTGTCACTAGTTCTTTTGATTTTAATCGATCCAACCACCAAAATAATTTTTAGATTCAATCCTATCTGATTTGTCACCCGGACAATAATTTAACCGATTTAATTTTAAAACATTAATTCATACAATGTAAGTTTTTTATTTATTTATGATATCTTAACTGAATAGTATCTCATATTATTATTTTTTTAGGGTACATCACCAAGCTTTTTTTTTCCCCATAATATGAAAACAAAAGCAATAAAATAGAGCAATATGTTACTGATCACATTAAGCGGATCGATAACCACTCACTCTCCTCCCTAATTTTTTGCATTTTTTGCTTTCTGTTTTACTATTCTAGAGTGAACCTTTAGCAAATATAGCACACAATATGAACACGTCTTGTCTAAAATGGACACAAAAAAAAAAGCCAATTTCCAGCAAAGAATCAAGAGGAATTCACAATATTGCTCCTTTTAACAGAGGAAACAGTTATTTCTCTCAATATTTACAACTAACTAAATTAAATTAGTAAACATGCACCATCATAAGTCCTCATTATAAAAAGACACCCAAAGAAAAAACAGAAAAACAAAGGAGACGATAGCAAGAACAAGACACAGACAGTTACTGCTCCATTCGGATTCTATCAATCATAGAAACAAAAACTCACCCATACAAACATGTGAAAGCAGGAACAAGGCAAAAGACACATTTAGGTTTCTATTCGGATTCAATCATAGAAATAACATAAGTTCACATGTAAACATAGAAGACGAGACCAGAGCAGGATTAAGGCAAAGACATACAAACATGTGAATGCACATATAAGCGAAGGAGACGAAAGCAGGAGCCGGATAAAGAAACATTTACGGTTCTATTGGGATTCAATCATAGAAACAAAAACTCACACAGAAGTAGACTAACAGGAACAAGGCAAAGACATACAAACATGTGACTGCACATAAACTTTGACATACAACCGAAGGAGACGAAAGAAGCAGGAATAAGGCAAAGAAACATTTACGGTTCGGTTCTATTATTCAAACCAGAATTAAAACGAATGAAGACTAGAGCAGAAAAAAGACAGAGAAATACAAACGTTGGAATGCACAAAGTCACACATACAAACAAACGAGACGAGAGTAGGAATAAAACAAAGACAACATTAAGGTTTCATCCGGATTCAAGCAGAGAAACAAAAACTCATATGGAGCTACAGAAGAAGGAGAAGCAAAGGTCTTATTTCCTTGTCAAACGTGGACAACAGGTTGTGGGCGTTTGTAAGAAAGGTTGGTACAAGATCAGAACCAATCTCAAAATTTAAACTCCAAAATATCAGCATGTAGAGTATTATCAGAGTAAAAACCTCTTTTAAGTTATAAATTTTCTTTTAAATATTTATTCGACATTAATTTTTTCTCAATTTTGATTCTGTTGTTGTAAGAAAGAAGAAATGAAGATGTAATTCGAGTTCTTTTGTAACGGGAGAGCGAATTAATGCAACGAATAACCATTTTTTAGTTTCATTCAATTTGTGATGTACTCTGTCTTTTTTCATGTACAAAAATGCAATGTTGTTTTGGAGTTCAGTTTGTTTGTTTTACTTAATAAAATCTCTTAAATTAAAATTATCCTGAGGAAGATTAATGAAAGAGAAATATTCATATTCGAAAGCAATTGCATTCTTCTCATCTTTGAATTAGCTTACTACATTTGTAAAATTAAAAATAAAAATGTTATGCCTAACAAAAAATTGCAGATGAAAAAAAAAAATGTTATGGCAAACCAAAAATTGCAGAAAATATAAGGGTATATTCGGTTGTGAAATATTTTCATAAAAGGCGGAACTAAATCAACAGCTATTTAATGGCCAGACTTAATTAGCATAGTACCGGACATTAGATGAGAATTTTTATGATCTCTTATTTTAAAATAAATTAAAATATATATTAATTAAAACTCTATATAAACTTTTTTTTTCCTCTCGTGATCAGTATACCGTTACCCTACACACTCACATAATAAATATTTTTTGCTAATTTAAAATTTTTTCAAATTTTTAACAATTCCTCACTTCACTTACACTCACATATTAATTTAGAGTCAAAAACTTAAAATAACCACATAATACATTGAAAATATATATATATATATATCTATACTATACTATACTATACTAAAAGGGAGAACACCCTTATGGTGTCCTCCCCTTATTTTTAATCAAAATACCATGATTTGCCCATTATATATAAAACTGATCTCTTGACATTTGAAAGACTTTTAAGTCATTCAAAGCCAAATAGAAACTGCTCAACTACAAGCAGTTACCTCAAACTCAAATACGTTTCTTTCTCTCTTCCTGTAACTCTTTACTCTTCTTTATCCATCTCATGATTTTCCATTATGTTTCATCAAATCAACACAAGATGCAGGTTGTTATGTATTTCAATGGTCTGATGAAGATGTTCATAAACATCAACACAAGATGCAAGTCGTTATGTATTTCAATGGTCTGATGAAGATGGTCATGAATCCAGAGGAATGGTTTTCGTGGGGAATCAGTTGGAACGATGATAAATTTTTGAATTCATTCCATAAAGGTAATTTCTTATGCCGCTTTGACTTATTTGTAGATTGTTCCTCGATTATGTTTGGGCTTCTCAAATTGTTAACAAGAAGAAAAACTATAATTTATGATGATTATAATTTATCATGATATATGGGTTGAAGTTTGGATCTCAGATTCTACACCCATAGTAGGAGTACACTAATTACAGTTGAGAAATAAATAAAAACATAAGTCGAATGGATAATTTTTAGAAATCCAATTGACAACAACATTCAATAGATGGTGAAAGAAAACTCATAATATAAAAAAAAATCTGAGCACGCGCTCGAGAATACTAGTGTATATATATATATATATAGAGAGAGAGAGAGAGAGATTGCTATTTTCCTTGCGTGCGAATAACTGTGAAAACAAACTTTTTCTGCCATGAAAATAGGGTCATTCTACATATTATAAATGTCTTATTTTTTTACTCAATATATGCTTTTTTTTTCTTCTTCTCAGCCACAAGCCTAACAGATAACGTGGTGCTAAAATTTAAGGAAAAAACAGAATGAGAGAAAGCCAATGAAAACATTAAAATTAGATATGACAGAACATATTTTTCTATTTTGTCCCAACAACAATAATAAATGGCAGGCTAAGAATTTTCTAAATTAACGCAAAATCTGCTGCTACACAAAAAGATACTGGTTATAATTAAGGAAGTGACATTACAAATATTGTATAATAGGAGAAGTTGCAGAAACTGGGAGATAAATCTCATTGAGAAGAGATCGAAGAAGCCAGCCAGAGGTTCCAAACTTGTCTTCCATCTAAATTCTATCACAGAATTCAGATGGCAGATTTGGAGAGGAAGGTTAAGGAGAATGCTGTAAAAGTGAAGAAGGCCTTCATCAAACATGGAACTAAGGTCGTTGGCGCCTGCAAGAAAGGTTGGAAAAAACTCAAGAACAAAATTAAGGAGTTGAAATGAATAAAGCTTGAATAAAATGGTGAGAATTCTGATTTCAAAATCTGAGCAGAGCAGCCATCATGAAATATCAAGCAGTTGATGTAAACCTACATATTATATTTTCTATTCATTAATTCATGGAGAAATCCAGATGAGTGTGTTTTGTATCAATTCCTTTCAAGATACCAGCCTTTCAAAATTGTATAATTATATTGTTATCTTATCATTCTTATTTATACAGTATAAGTTTATATTATTATATTGATGTCAAACGTTGTTTAAGAGTCAACTGGATAGTCTTAGCCCCGTTTAATTTGTCGTTTCAAATAGCAAACAATTTTATTTTTTTTCTTCCTCTTTTAACAAATATACCTAAATTATTTTTATTTCAAAATAGAGAATAATTGTAATTTTTTAATAAATTGAATAAAACAGCCACATAATTTTTTTAAATTTGACAAAATAGACAAAAATAACTCCGCCATATGTTACTCTGCCCGTCCCAAGCCAAGATAAAGGAGAAGGGTTGCGATAGGTTGACGGCCAATGTAAAACTAGTCAAACCTTATGACGATGAATCATACCAAATATTCATTGGGGCCGTAACCCTCTTAGCAATACGCTGCATCGGATCCCGGGTGTAGTGAGAAATGAGCAAGGGTTGGGTCGTCACACCCTTAGTGGCGCGCCATATCGGCTCCCAGGTGTGGTACAAAATGAGCAAGGGTTCTCTCATCGAGGGTGGATGCGAGTAAAGAAACTAGTCCATGATAAGATTTGCATAGCTACTTGGAACATAGGTGTCACACCCTTCATGAAGGCATGACTGACCGGAAGGATTGGATAACCAAACTTCCGTAACCCTGAATTCAAAACATAGTAACAACCATTACTCTTGACCCAACTAAAAAATAAAAGTAACTTTTATAGGATAGAATTCCATTGTAAAAGTTTGTTTTTCTGAAACAAATACTTTCAAAATTTCAATCTCAATTTCAAAAATAGAAATAGATTTTACAATAAAACATCTTATATTTCTTTATTTATGTGGCAGTGCATGGTAGTAATTCACAATATACCAGAAGAACTTTTGTCCAACTTTTTAATAATATCATGCAGTTATAAAGTAAATCGACATATTTTCAGACAAATTATATAAATTGTAGAGTAGCTTAAGTTTAAGATATATATAACGAAACTAAAGTTATTGCAATTAACTCATAGCATCATTAACTAAGAACAAGTTAGATTTTTTATGAAAATTTACAACCCATAAAAATAATTTATTATGAACAATGTGGGGAATTAATTTAGTGACCTAAGTTTCTTTATAAAGTAAATTAATTCCTTCAACGACTAAATGCACGTGATTAAAATTGTGAAACCCCAATTTTTGGAGTAGTCATCTGCAACAGAAAAAAAAAACAAAAAAATTGTAGGACCAATTTTTTTCGACTGTTAACTGCGGATTTTCACGAAGTAATTAAATACCATCAAAGTATAAGTCAAAGAAGAATGTATAATAATAATTTAAAAGTTGCTAGCAATAGAAATTTGGAATATGTAAAAGTTTTAATTTGTATTAGTATAATTTTTTTGTTTTTTGTAAATTATGATTATTGGTTATTTAGATCATTTACAACAACTCGTAGTAGTTAATACCTTAACAAATCGTCTAGTACTCCACAGATTTATATATGAGACACACTGAAACGTAAATTGCTACAATGTTTGACGATTTATGAGTTTTTTCACAAATTATCATAGTATATTATGTGGTGGTATATATATTACAATAAATCATCAAAAAGTGTGTATCAACTTATTTCTAAGTAGACATAGATAGACATATGTACCATATGTATGTTAAGTAACTTAAAAATTTTGCCATTTTATCAAAATTACCAATATCGTCTTTAAAAGGGAAAAATAAAAAATAAAAAAGGCAAAAGATATTGAATCTGCATTTGATAATTTATGAAATTACTAATTAAAATTGTATCTGTATTTTTACAATAATTATTCAATTTATTTTTTTATTACTTTATACTTACTATATATAAAAGTGGCAAAATAACAGTAATTTTTTATTTCTTTAAATACCTTTATGAGTTTTTGTTATTACATAGTTACCTTTAATTGTTATTTTGTTTCAAATATACTACTATAATTTTATTTTTTTTTACTTTTTTTTTTCAAATTGTTTTCTATTTTAATATTAATAGGATTATAATTGTTTTAGGACTATTGATTTCTTATTTACTAATTCTTTTCAATGATAATAAATACATAATTTTTAAATAATTATATGTCAATATTAATTGAAATTGATGTTCTTAATTTTTTTATTTAATAATTTCCTAATAATCATAAAATTTTAAATTCTTCTTAAATTTATGAATTCATTTTTTTTTTAAATATTATGAATTAAGAAAAATGAAGAGTACAATTTTCATAATTATAACATTGTTGTTTTAACTTTTATTTTGTCTTTCATCTTAAGAATTAATTTCTTTTAATAAATTTATTAATTTAATTTTTTTTTAAATTTATCTCTTTGTTTGTGAATGTAAGAAATAAATTAATGAAATTTTTTTTCTTAAAATGAGTTTTACTATTATATAAATATTTTTTGAGTTTTTTTTGTACTTCAAATAGACTATTTATTTATTATTTTACTTCTTTACTATTTTTTTCTTTATTTTAATATTAATAGGATAATTTTTTTATGACTATTGATTTTTTTCCCTAATTTTTTTCAATATTAGTAAATCTATAATTTGTTAATAACTATATATCAATAGTAAACAAGATTGAAATTTTCAATTTTTTATTTAATAAGTTACAAATTATTATAATATTATAAATTAAGAATATAGTTTTTTTTATTATTATAGTATTGTTGTGTTAATTCTGTTTCCATTTTTTGTTTTTGTTAAAAAGATGTTTATATTATGAATTAAACATGTTTATTAAATTTATCTATTCAATTAATATTATTAACTATAATTTTTTGATATGTATATCAATTATTAACGTGTGTACATGTATATATCATGAACATGTTCATATGTAACGCGTGTGTCAGGAAAACTATTATTATCAAAAATGGGTATGGGAGTTAAGTTGTTGCATGTGAATGAATGTGTTAAAAATATTGGGTATTATTTTTGGAAATGGTAGACATATCATATTTTTTTACTTGATCAAATTTGATTATTAAAAAAATCTTATTCTAAGCCAAAAATATATATATATTATCAGTACTTATTAATAATCAGATTATAATCTAAAACAGTTTCTAAGCAAACCCTTAACATCTAAAATTATCTAATAATACAAAAAACTTTATAAACACTCAACATTTGGATTATTTAATTATAATTAAATATAAAAATCTTTGGAATATATAGACAGTTATTTTATCAATTATCAAATACATATATAAAACTAGCATCCTCGCATGCTCTCTTGCGCGTGCTCAGATTTTTATTTTTATATTATGAGTTTTCTTTCATCATCTATTGAATGTTGCTGTCAATTGAATTTCTAAAAATTATCTATTCGACTTATGTTTTTATTTATTTCTCAAATGTAATTAGTGTACTCCTACTATGGATGTAGGACCTGAGATCCCATCCTCAACCCATAAATCATGATAAATTCTAATCATCATAAATTCTAGTTTTTCTTCTTGTTAACAATTTGAGAAGCCCAAACATAACCAAGGAACAATCTACAAATAAGTCAAAGCGGCATAAGAAATTACCTATGGAATGAATTCAGAAATTTATCGCTATTTCAACTGATTCCCCATGAAAACCATTCCTCTAGGTTCATGACTATCTTCATCAAACCATTGAAATACATAACGACTTGCATCTTGTGTTGATATTTGTGAACATCTTCATCAGACCATTGAAATACATAAGAACCTGCATCTTTTGTTGATTTGATGAAACATAATGGAAAGCATGAGATGGATAAAGAAGAACAAAGAGTTACAAGAAGAGAGAAAGAAGCATATTTGAGTTTGAGGTAACTGCTTGTAGTTGAGCAGTTTCTATTTGATTTTGAATAACTTAAAAGTCCCATCAAGAAATCAGTTTTATATATAACAGACAAATTATAATATTTTGATTAAAAATAAAAGGAGGACATCATAAGGGTGTTATCCCTTTCAGTTTAGTATAGATAGATAAATCCTAGTCCCTTATGCTAACGGACGGTCAAGATCCATGTTCTTGCTTGTGCCTGCAACAGGCCCGAAAGAAATTTGCCAGCGGGTTCTTCTTTGTGTTGTCTATTGGGGACGTTATAAAAAACATGAAGAGACAGACCCTCGTCTCGTTTTGTACAGGCTGGTTTTGATTCTTGTATCAGCGAAATTAGTATATTTACACTTAAACCCCAAACCACCCATCATTCCCGTAGTTTTCTTAATCATTTCCCGAGGACAATATAGTAATTCCAACTCTCACAGAACAAAATCTACGTGTTCTCTCACCCCCAGCAAACCACCCCACCACCGGGAGTCGCCATTTTCCTTTTCTCTGTGTTTTTCAAAAACTAGATCTGCAAAACGAAGCCCTAACCCGAACAAGAATTTGTCTTCCATAATCTCCCGTATGATCTCTTCGATTCGATTCTGATCGAATTCGAATCGAGAGCTCAAAACCATGGGCGATTTCAATCTTGCTCTTGTAATTGTCGCCATAGTTGTATGTATCGTCGTTTTCATTTTCAATGTGTATTTGCTTGTTAATTACCAGCACCCAGATGACAAGAACCAGGCTTACTTCCCCAAATTCGTCGTTGTTTTGGGACTCTCTGTTGCCGCCATTTCTATATTGATGTTACCGGCTGACGTGGCCAACCGGCAGGCTTGTCGGCATGCCATATATAACGGGTCTTGTAATCTTACATTGCCGATGAAGGATCTATGGCTTGCTATCTATATTCTTGATGCCGTGCTCGTGTTCTTCATCATCCCCTTTGCAATGTTCTACTACGAAGGAGACCAAGACAAGTAGGTACTTCTAGGGATTCGGTTGGTTGTATCAATGGTGTATATAGATTTCGTGAATGGGGGGAATAAGTCTAAGTTGCTGCCATTGAACATTGTTAATTTGTGGCTGACATTTGGTATGGTGGTGCTGGATTTTGCTTGCAGGAGTATTGGCAAACGGATTAAAAGCGCATTGTTATGGGTTGTGACTACGGCTGTTGTTTGCGGTCTCGTTCTGGGTATTTTATATGGTAAGCTCATAAATACTTTCCTGTTTCGTTTAGACTCCTCCTATTCTTCTCTTTAAGTTAATGCTCCAAAGTAATAGTGCGAAAACAGTACTTGATGGGTCGAATACACTGTAATTCACAAACTAAATTAAGCTGCATTGCTGTAAATTGTATTGGTAAAATTTGGATATGGTATGGGAAATTCAGTTCTATATGCTTAAGTTCTCCATATTTACATGGATAATTCTTAGGAGAGAACAGCCATTTGGATTGGGGGTATTCCACACTTGGTATAGGTGGTCCAATAATCATATTTTATTCGGATTTAAGAGCTTTTAAGGATTATTAGGTTGTATTTTGGAAAATAAATCATTCTATTTCAGACGCTGTTTGGGAAGTGGGCTCTTGATGAATGTTTAAGTGTTCAACAACGTGGTTTAGGGTGCCTGGAGTAATGGTATTATAAGGTTAAGAATCAGACAAGGCAAGTTGGGGCTTCTGTTCTTGGCTAGAACAGTACCCTGTACCCTGGAGAGTGGAGACAATATCTGGTGTATGAGGGGGGGGGGGGGGGGGGGGGGGGGGGGGTGATTTTTTAGACTAAATTGATGAACGGTTTTTTGGGGTTTGGTAAGTTATGATGTTTAGGTGGATCATGGATGGGCTGAATTCTGCAAGGAGGTTGGAAAGTTGGCTGAAGAAGAAAACTTACTAAAGTTATCACTAAGTGGTCTGCCTAGTTGTCTAGAATGACTATTTACTTAGAACAAGTCAACAGTCTCTATTGAACAAGTCCATTCTCCAACTTTATGACACTACACAACCAAGGTTTAATCTCAATTAATTAGGATTAAGTACATGGATCCTTGTCACAATAAAACCTTGTGTTCTGTTGACCCTAGCTATTCTTCAATTTAAATCACTCTCTTAGAGTGACATTTTTTTGGGGATTGCTGCATGTAGAACCAATTTTCTGTTATCCATCTTGACCTACCCATTTGATATTTATCTATGGAGTGTGGACAATTTTAATTGTTCAATTTTCTACTATATTGGTTGGTTTTAACTCTTTATATCTTTTCAGTTCAAATGTTAAAGAGGAAAGAAAAAGAGAAAAAAAAAATCAATAAATAGTCTACACTCTGTACTATATATTCTGCCTCTGTTTGATCCATTATATATCTTCCCACACACTCTCATTTTCATCTCACAAAGCTCTATAGCTTAACCAAATTAACTAAATTTTATTATTAAAATCAATATTTGAAACTGTCTGGGTGCTGTAGCATCTTAAAATAAAGTTTTTGAATTGTTTCCTCTTTGTATGTGACATTTCGTGTCTTGTTATTTGACTCTTTTATGGTATATTAGGGCTTGTTGGAAAAGGTCGACTTCACTGTTAGGCACCTCTCTTCGTCGACAGTTCAATTTCCAAGTACATTTGAATATTCTAGTGGTCAACAATGTATTGGAAATGGTGTACACCAGGTATCCTCTTACATTGCTCGGCAATATTGTTTTATAAATAATTGTTGTCCTTAAGTTGTTTTTCTTTGAGATTATAACTTGCCACCGGGCATATTGTTGTGGGATTCATTCCCTTACATATTTCCCCTGTGAACAGTGCTCAGCATATTCTGCTAATGCTTCATCAGAGAAAACATGGACTATGCGTGCTACTTTTCCAGAATATGTTGTTGCTCTTGCTACTATCGTTGGATCTGTGCTTTTCTCTGTAAGTCCATCCTTGATTATATTTATAGTTTGAATTATATTTTCCTATTTACTACTGAAGTGCAGCCGATTCTAAAAGGTGATTTTCTGATTATTTTGTTTATTAACAGTTTAATTTATTGTACTTTTCCTTTAAAATGTAATAATTGTATGCAAATCTCTTTACTCTGAACGAGACGATTGCCTCTTGATGTGAATGTTCATACTTATTATATTGAAAAAGAAGGAACGATTCACTGTTCTTTTCTTGCTATTGTCTCCAGATATTTGGTGGTGTTGGCATTGCCTGCTTGCCCCTGGGACTCATATTTGCATTTATTCGACGTCCAAAGGCTGTTATTACTCGCTCACAGTATATCAAGGTGCTATTTACAACATTCAGGCAAAGAATATTGTCTTAGTAATGAGGTTTATTTTATTTCTATGATATATTATCTAATGGGTGTGGTCAAATACTGTAGGAAGCAACTGAACTAGGTAAGAAGGCGAAAGAATTGAAGAAAGCTACTGATGCTCTCCATCAGGAAGAAAGAAGTGGCTCAAAAGGTAGAAAATGGCGTAAAAATGTAAAGGCATTAGAAAAGGTCGGTATTCATGACTTACAAGTCAAGTCTTCGGTAATATTTCAACATCAGATGTATGTAAAGTAGGCCCATTTCTGTTCTTTATTATATCATGTTAATACCTTTTACATCATAAGCTTAGGCTATAACAATTAGATCATGTCTCACGGTGGGGGTGGGGCTGCATCTGTTTGGGCCCATTTCTCCACTCCTTTGTTCGACTTTGATACTATCATCTTTTGGTACCCTAATAAAAAACACTTCCTCTTAAAATTTTCAAATTTGACATTATTGTGCTATGTAGCTTGTTTTTAGATTTGGGGCCAAACTGTGGCCACCATTCATCTTGATTTCAATCTCTGAAACCTATGATGGATCTAAACTAATCAATACTACTAATAATTTTTTGTTACAGCTATTAGTGTGAGTATTCAATGGTAGAAAAGTCTTATGCACTATTTCTATGGCGGAACATCTGAAACTTGTGGCATTTTCTTTCAAATTAATTAATCTATCTAACTACAACTTGTTAAATAATTGATACAACTAATGGATTGTGGTAACAGTTACATGGAGTGAGGACTGCAAGTTTTATAAGGTGTATGTAAAAGGAAAATTATATTGGCTCAAGGAATCCTGACACATGTGGTAACCAACCCAACTTTAGAAGGCCACTGACTTATGATCCAGGAAGAATTTTGGAACGCATGATATATCAAACAAAGCCCTAGACGAGCCCAACAAAGTGGCAAAGTTTTGGGCCCAAAAGCTCTTTACAATAGGATTTCAGGAGACTTTTCAGTTGCAGCCCCAATTCTCAACACTTGAATAAGGCATTAATTAGATGTCTGTCATCATTTAAGTTCAAATATGTGGCCATCATTACATTTCAGTTGTGTGTCTTTGCATTTTAATTGCTATTAAAGTCCATCCGCCTAAGCATTATTGTTGTTAAGTCTAGCCGTCTAGCTCTATTGTTGTTATGTTGTCAATAAGTCTTTGTCTGTAATTCTTTACTATTTAAAGGAGTTGAAGGCCAATGGCCAAACCACTGAATCAGAAAAATACATACTGTTTTTCTTCAAAAAATTTTTTTTACTGTTTTTCTTCAGAATTGAGCTATCTTGTTTCTTGAAATTTAGTCGTGAACTAAGTTCTATTTTGATCCTTGCTTAATCACATTCCTTATGTTTGTATAATTATTCTGTCCTGATAGAAAGTTTTCTTATTTATAAAAGGTTAATGTCATGTCATGTATTTTATAACTTCTATTTTATATTGATTTAACTGGATTTTCAGTTGGCCAGTTGCTATTGAAATAAATGAACCAGAGGCTTGTTTTTATCCCATTTCCTGATATGAATGAGATCAAAATTCTATAGTTGAATTGATAAAAACGAGTTCTAGCAGAAGAATGTAGATATTGATAAAAATGACTTTGTACAAAACTGTCCCCTCCATCACTGCCCAAAAAAGGAAAATCAGTTTCTGGTCTGTCACTGATTTGTTCCATGTACTCTTATAGCCTTCTTGCTTATTTTTACAGGAGTTGCTTCAATTGGAAGAAGATGTGAAGCTTCTCGAAGAAATGTATCCACAAGGGGAAAAGGTGGATGGTTAAATTTCCACTTGTTGACTTGTAAACATAGATTGGAGATGTGGTTTTCTTACTTATGCTAATCTTGCTCTAGTGCAGGCTGAGACTTCTTGGGCATTGACAGTTCTTGGGTACTTGGCAAAGCTTGTGTTGGGAATTTTAGGGTAAGGAATGATGTATTACAGTCAATTATGATCATGAATGTTCAAAGTTCCAAGATTCTTCTGCTGATTTCTTTAACAGCTGCTTGCTTTTTTTTTTAACAAAAAGTTGCTTTACCCTGTAAATTTATTGTCTTTCTTGGCATAGTTTTATGTGTCCATTGTTATTCAATCTAATTTCTTTTTGAAACTGCAATTTTCAGGTTGATAGTTTCAGTGGCATGGGTTGCTCATATCATCATTTATCTGTTAATTGATCCACCTCTTTCTCCTTTTCTGAATGATGTGTTCGTCAAGCTGGATGATATTTGGGGTTTGTTAAATATTTACGTGTCCTTAATTATTTATTTACTTTGCCTATATTTCTTATTTTCCCTGTCAGCTTAAGCATGCATTTTGCTTCATTATCAGGTCTTCTAGGCACTGCTGCGTTTGCATTTTTCTGCTTCTACCTTCTGCTTGCAGTGATTGCTGGTGCCATGATGCTTGGACTGAGATTAGTTTTCATTACAATACATCCCATGAAGTAATAAATCTGAGATACCAGCTCTTTCTTGTTTAATCTTTAAAATGGGCTTACTTATTGGTCTATCAACTAATACTGGCATTGTTTATGACTATCAACAATTGAATTTACTTCTCACAGGTGGGGAGGGACTCTTATGAATTCGTTTTTGTTTAACGTGGGACTTATTCTTCTTTGCTCCATTAGGTCAGCTCACTTATCCTTTAATTTTATAATGGATGTTACAAGCATTATATTTTTTATTATGCATGATCTTGGCATATTACTAGGCATTGTCCAAATTGATTCCATTTCTGTTTGCATGCTGTTGTCGGCACACATATCCTTAAATTTGAAGTATTAGTTTCAAAATTTTAGGATCTGCAATTTTCCCTTTTAAATTTTTCTCACCAAAAGAGATTATGGAAGTCACTACCAGAGTTGTGTTGTTGGTTGTAGTGGAAGTACTGGAGTAGTAATAGAAGTGTATTTATTCTCTAAGGGGGAGGCAGTTGTTATATTATCATGGTACAATCATGTTTTCCACATTTAATTGTTTTCTCTCTTTCAGTGTGATTCCAGTTCTGCTCTACAGCCTTTGCCTACTATGCCCAGGCAACTGCCGCACAGGAAATATTTAGCCACACTTTACAGTCGCTGCGTGGAATTAAGTATTTGTACAAGTGAGTAGAATTTTCTTTTCCAAATTTATTAGGTGAAATTTACCTTTCCAAAAGGGGAACTCCATCCTCAACTTCAGAAGAGTAGGACTTTAGCCTCTTGGACGAAGGCCTCAGTCAGCTAAAATGTTTTATTTAATAATTAATAACAGGCTATGGATTATGCTCCACTTATGTGGTTTGACTTACTGGTTTAACCCATTACAGGTACAATGTATTTCAAATAGCATTTATTGTTTTGGCGGGAATAACCTTTGCCTACTATGCTGCTTTTGTAAGTTTCCAATTCTGAAGTCTCTTCGTCTCCCTTATTATGTACATGTTTTGTTTTTGATGACCATATGGGTTTACTCTTTTCGAAATTCGTGAATTCAGGGATGGAGAAGAAAAAAACCTAGTGGCAGGTTCCAACTGTCCACTTGAGATATGATTTGCCTGGAAAAGCATCATGTGGAGCCATTCAGGAAATTCTAGTCCTGTCATCTCTTTTGGAGTGATCTTTATATTCGGATGGGTTGTCACCTAGTTTTGTATTATGTTTAAAGGTTTAGAGTAGGCAGATATCATCCGAGCAGAACTGGGTTTTTATGCGGTGGTTTTGTGTGACGAGTGCTGCCACTGCCACTGTTGCCTCTTCTTTCCTCCTCTTTTGTATGTAATATTCCTTGTTTGTGTTATAAATTGATTTGAGCATGTAATTGAGCAATGTCTTATGCACACGTGGGAACTAGATTTTCTGAACACCCTTGGATGTAATGCAAGTATGCAACCCTCAGAAAGCTCAAAAGTGTTGTCTATGTTCGTATAGATCATGTGGTAAATTGTTGGTTTCTTTCTGAATAAGAAAATTACAAGGCTGTTCATATTAAGTATTTGTTTCAGCTTAATGCTAAAGGAGCTGTTTTCACGATTGGAAGTTACTGTCACTATTCTCAGGTGGCATTATTACAGCATGTGATGAATGTCAAAACAACTAAAGTATTATTTATGACCCCCAAATGTGTTAAGTCTCCCATTAATTGAATTTTGAAGGTCAAGCTCATTAATTCCGACAGAAACCTAGCCCAACAATTTATTAAGAATCCATAATAACCATGTGTCATGGTTTGCAGCAGAGAGGATACAACAAATTACAGCTGCAAGTTTGTCATGGGTATTGATTCAGTTATGTACCAAGACTTCTAATCCCTTAGGTTGTTATAAAAGACTTCACCAGATATGTTTAAGGTAGTCTTTCCATCGGCACAAACTGGATCATAAGGTGAATCCTCTGCAAATTCATTTGGCATTGACTTCCAGTGCAAGCTAGGCTCCCATTCTGCTTCTTTAAGGACCTTCAGTATTTCCTTCACCACTATCTGGCTTCCCATGGATGATAGATGAATTCCATCCCTAGGGAGTAATCAAATGCCGGACAAACAAATGAGTAGAGATAGAAGGTTAGGGGCGGTATATGACTCTAATCAATATGGCCTAATAACTAATTGACATTTGACACACATTTCTGAAGAGGTTTCTTCCGAAAAAATGAAGACAAGCATTTTGAAGCTTGAATTTTTATCAATGGACGTATGTCACAGGCCTAGGGGTGGCAATGAGCCGAGCTAGCTTGTGAGCTACTCGTTAAGAGCTCGGATCAAGCTCGGCTCGTTTTCTAAACGAGCCGATCTTGAGCTTTATTTTAAGCTCGTTTAGTAAAACGAGCCGAGCTCAATCTTTCCAAAGCTCAGCTTGTGAGCTCGTGAGCTAGCTCGTTTAATATTATTTAATAATTTTTTTTATTATTTATATATACATTTATAATAAATATATTTATATACAACACAACTAACACAAATTGTTACTTGGTTTAGTGGTAAATTGCACAAATTTTTACTAAGAGGTATTGGGTTCGACTCTCCTTGCCTACAAAATATTTTTAGAATTTTCAAAAAAATTTCACGAGCCGAGCCGAGCTTTGCCAAAGCTCGGCTCGTTGACACCCCTAAGTCACAGCATACTTACGTGAAGCAAACATTTGACCAATCGTCCATTTTCTGAAGTGCAGTCCAAAGATCAATGACCTTCACATCCATCTCCTGGCAGAGCTCTAAACAAGCTTCTGAATAAATGCGGCAAGATTCACTGGTTCGATCTATCTGTGTGAATAAGTCACTGGTTTCACTCACAAGGGTAGTAAAAAGTGTCACTAGAGTAAAACAGAAATATGTACACCAAAAGAAATGGGAAATTATAAGAATTACATAAATCAGTACAATCACCTCAGTGTTTCACGGATTTTTGCCTCATTGACCGGTGGAGTACTGAGGAATATAATTCGAGTATTGTCCGAAAGACTCTGGGTACCATTAGGATTTGTATCAAAACTTGCAGCAATAAACATAATAAGGGAAACCCAGCTAGTGCAAAGCAGAGCAGGAGTATGTCCATCTTCTATTTAGCCCAATGGTTTACATGGTTGTAAGTGATTTGCATACTTATCCACATACAGGTTGCTTAAAATCCATGTTATGAAGGTCTTCTTTTATCATAAGGGAAGAGTTCATACTGATTGAGAAGACAATTCAGTGATGTTTTATAGTCTAAAAGATTATTACCTTCAGATGGATAGCAATCTTTCTCATATTTTCAATATATTCATGAAGAGGCACATGCTGGCCTAAGCCAGATGGGTGTGCACCCATAGAATCATTACCACCAAAGTAGACAATCACCAGCTCCGGTTGCACAATGGCGTCCTAGGTTGTGGACAAGAACAAAAAGAAAGTGACAAATTGCAACTGATATATAGAAGATGAAGCCTATTTGAACATTAATAGAAACTAAATGTGAGTGAATCTGAACAAGTAAAAGATGCATATTATGCTGCAACTGCTGTTAATAAATAACATCCAATTTCACTAATAATCAAAAGGAAGATAATATTTTCAGTGCATACTCGCTACTACGACTTCAGGCCAGTATGTGTGGCCTCTCACAATAATATATTATATACTATGGCATAATTAATTTGCTGCCTCATTTATAAGGTGCTATTCCCAGAAGTCCACAGCCAAAGAACCCTTCCACACATCATTTGTTAATATGAAGGGATGCTGATTCAAGGAAAAGAAATGAACAAAAAAAAAAAAAAAAAGAAGCTTGAATACATGGAAGAATGCAATAATCTGCAGGTATTGAATACCTTAGGAAAAACTTTATCCAAAACCTGCAAAGCACGCCTTGAGTTCCAACCGCAATAGCCTCGCACAAGTATGTCTGCCTATGTCATAAAAATGTACAAAAATTAGACATAAAGGAAGAAAATTATCCTTGCCAAATATTTGAAATTATATACAGTCATACTAAGATTAAATAATGTGAATCAATTTATTATGAGCCCATTTGGTTTGCAGTCCCAAACAGAAAACTGGCTTCTTGGATGTTAGTGGGACTGAAATGTGTTTGGGTTGTCAAAGACCCAGCGTTTGGTCCATGAAAAATGAGATGCGTTGGCCATTTGGGAATTTACATAGCAAACAAAAAAAATAACATCTCAAACAATGGTTTACAACTGCAGTTATTAAAATCATCCAAACAACACAAAAAGTTGCAACCAAACACATCTTAAACCATGGTTTGCAACCAAACTCTAAACTAAACTGGCCCTAAGTTGATCAATCATGAGAGACCAGCCATGTTTTGTGCATTGTTCTTAGACAAATCAATCTCCTTCAAACAATTGCACATAACTATTTATGTGGGTCATATTATCCTCAAGCGTGTCTATTGCACCAAGAAGAAAAGCAAATGGATTGATCATAATATAAAGCAGGACCACCACTAGAGCTCCAAAGTTCTCCAACTAGATTTTTCTTCTTTTTCTTCTATTGGCTGGAGCCTGGAAGTCTCCAAGTACTTCTATTGTTTTGCATATTGCTTGTTAGTTGACAACAGATGAGAAATCTCCCCTCATTAAACAAATTTCCCTAAATTTTCATCTCATAATATCATCCTAATTATTGTTTGATGCAAGTATTGCTTTGCAAGAGAATAGTTGTTTAATTTAGTATGTGCACAAATCCACTTTGCACGCATCATCAATTTTTTGGGCTAGATTTAGTAATACCAAGAGAAGAGGTTTCAATTATACCAAAACAAAATAAACAATAATAACAAAGGAAAGTACAATCCAAAACTGAAAGTTAAATACTAAAACCAATTCAGATTGAAACAAGGTAAATCAGAACAAAATATATATAACCCCAAATCCATCACCCTCTTGCAGACCAAAAAAACCATACTTTCACAGACCCTTTTAGCAATGGATTAAGAAAAAGAGAAGGAGGAGTAGGTAGCTTACCTTACGAGCATATAAGTGGGCAAGAATAGCACCCCATCCTTCATTACTGTAACTCCATTGAACTATGGAAGAACCAAAAAGAACAAACTGAGGTCTGAGTGGTCCAACCATTACTCTCGGGCGGACTGGAATTGAATATGTAGAAGGCAGACAAGCACAAAAGTGAGTCGTCAACTCGCACAATTCAATTCATTCATAAGGGTTGACGAGTCATTTACGTTTATTGTAATTCACGTCACCGTGAGAGATTCGCTTAAATAAGAAAGGATTGCAGCCCTGGCTGTTCCTCTGTTTTATATTCTCAAAAGGGTTAACTATAATTTTACCCCTTCATTTTTCATTTTTTTTTGCTTAATTACTATTTGGTCCTTAAAATTACACTCCCACTCTCATTGATCCCATTATTATTATTTTCTGAATAGAATCCTCAATGATTTATTTATTTTTTATTTAAAATTCTTAATAAGTCATGCATGTTGGATTGTGATAGAATATATTAAGAGACATGTATTTTCAAAAAATATGCCGAAATAGAATAGTAATATCAATATTAATTTTTATGTTAGACGTATTGTGAATGAATTGTGTTTATAGTATATACATATATGTTTAACAATAATTGATTACATATCTATGAATTATAATTAATAATAAAAATATTATTATATGTTAATGTTATTCAAAAAAATAGATAAGCAAAGCAAAAAATTAAATTATAATATAAATTATTTTAGAAAAATTTTAAGATAGAAGAATATTATAAACATTGGAACTATACTCTTATGATTTCTTTCAATTCATAGTGTTTTTTTTTTATTTAAGTTTTTTAATTATAAAACTACAAAGAATTAAAAATATTAAATTTTTTGGGAACTTATTAAATAAAAAATTCCAAACTTAATTACCATCGACGTATAATTATTGATAAATTATAGACCTATTAATATTAAAGCATAATTAGAAAAAAAAATCAAAAAGAAATTATAATTCTATTAGTATTAAAATGGCAAAGAATTAAGAAAAAAAGAAAAGAAAATTTTCTATATTTTGAAAACTAACAAAAAAATAACTAAAGGGCATCTATGCAATAATAAAAACTTATAAAGATAATTAAGTAAGTCCTAAATTTCTATCACTAAATTACTTGTACATATATTATATAGATATTTCAACTAAATTAGTATATAAACTCAAATTTAATTCTTCTTTTCAAACAAAAATATTTGTTCAATTTTTAATTCAACCAGCATAATTTGATTAAAAAATTTATAAGAAAGGATTAATCATGAAAGAACAAATTTAAAAATAATAAATAAATCTTAGTCAATCGGTTTAATTGTTAAGAATATATATTCTCTTGATTGACTTTATTGGTTTGAAATAAATTAATTGTGAGTAAACTAATCCAGATATTATCTCAACTTTATAACCAAAATAGGAGGAAAGAAAGAAAAAATCCTCAAGGACTCTGTTTGGAAAAAAATATTTATATGTATCTCAAAGGTAATTTCCGGTTTGTGTCAAGAAGCCCAAGCCAATCTGTATTAATCATACATGACATTCTCAAGTCCCTGTGCCTGCTTGAACACGTGAGGATGTGAATTGGAGGACCATTCTAGTGGTATTTTTCTCTTTCCCCTGGGGATACTCTTGATTTACTCCTTTTTCGTTTACAGTATCAAATGTGTACTGTAGTATTATATCATTTATATGCAGGTGAGGAAAAGAAAGAAACCCAGCAAAGCTATATGGAGAGGAGGCACGAATTTCCTGGAATGGTAAAGTTTTCTTGTGAATATGATGGATACCTGGTGAAGTAGAACTTAGTTTAGTGTTAGTTTGGTAGATTATGAGATTCATTTGGAGAGACAAAAACAGAAGAAGAGTGGTTTAATTTCAGATAGTATTTTCAAGGGTACTTCTCTTGTTTTCTGTGAGTTGGTCTAAGTGTCTCAGAGAAACGATATAGACCTTCATGTCATGGGGCATAGGTAGAGCTGTCCTCAATGGTAATGGCGTAATGCTATTTGATAGGTACTGGAAAGATGAAATATGATTCTGAACTTCCCAATGCGTAGACAGTTGAACTGTGTAAATGGAAGTGAGTTATGCTGGTGCCTCTCTAGTATTTACTAGGAAAAACTTATAGTGTTTTGTTGTTTTTGTTGCATGATTAATTGCCCTAAAAGCTTAAGTTGAAAGGAAATGGTATAACAATGTCATACGAAGCTTAACCACACAAAAAATCTGCCTGACGTTGCAACTGAAACTTCTAGTGATGTGCAGAATTCAATCGTCATAAGTCACTAAATAATTATATGAGTACTTCCATTTGCACAAGTACAGCTATACAAACCTTTCAAAATACTCTCACATCACCAAATTATAAACCCATATTTTTTGTTTCAGAATGTTCTAGTATTTAACACTGAGTTTCAGGAATGTTGTATTGCTTTTGTTTCTTTTGGGTTATTTGAGCTTGTCCAATCCATTGGTCCTAGTATTTGGAGGGTGTTTACATAGAACCTTAAATCAATCAATTGATAGAGTTCATGTGGGTTTATGTTCCAGTTGATCCTCTTCAATATATAGCTTAAGGTTTTTAAGTTAGATGCTCTACCTCTCTAGCAACTAACCTTTTAATTTTATAATGATGGTGCAATTTATCAAGTAAATATCATTTACAGTATACTACCATCTATGATATGAATTGCCTTGACAGAACTTGAAACGTTTACCAAGATTCTTATTCTATTTCCTTTTTTGTTTTAACCATTTAGTTCATCTGCTTTATGCTGGCTGTTCTGAATTGCTATTTATCCTGAATGCAGGAATTGCTTAAGTGAGGATTTTTCTTTCATCAACTTAATGCTAATCTACTCTGGCCAGGGACACTTGCATTTGCAGACTGGTTAGTCAGCATTTACTGTGGATTGAAGGACAGCGTATCATTGAGTTGGGGAGGTACTCAGTTGGTTGTAACTTAAAAGTATTGTTAATATGTCTTTGAATTTGTAAATCTAATATGTATTCTCAATTATGAACTAGTGTCAGTGTGTTACTGTAGTTTCCTTGTAAACTTTTCGATCCTATATAATCTCTCCTCCTCCTCCTCGTGTTACGGGCACTGGTGCTTTGCCGTTTTCCTTCAGAAAGCATATAATCTTGACCTTACAACATCCGACTATAATTATCAAGAAATTGAGGAGAACATTGCTCATAGCTGCAGGGTAAATGGAATTACACCTGCCCCCACATAAATCGGGACTCTTCTTCTCATGGACCTAGTCATGTATTGTTCTCTGTTATTGGTAAGGAGCAGTAAGGTTTAAGATTGACAAAAGAATAGGAAAGTGATCGAGTGAAGGTATTATTGCTGAAATAGTCCTGTTCGAGATGGACAAATCTCCAGTACAAATAGAATTTTCAAATAACTTTTAGATGTTGATAAATGTAAATAACCTAGGTCTATTTATAATAAAAATTCCTAGGTTTATTTGGGAAACAATAAAACAGAAAGCCTGAGATTGTGGAGTGATAAGGAGAATGTTGGAACTTATCACCACTCTTTCAAATCACTCATTCAACAGCTAGTTAGTTTCCACCTCCCTATTCTTGTGCTAACTGTATCGAATAATCAGCAAGACTAAATAAAGATAAGAATTGGTTAGCAACTAACTTATCTTCTCTATCATGTGCAAGTTGCTATTTGCAGTCTTCTGGCATAAACCCGTAAGGGTCGTGGGTTTGTATCAATACTGGCTCCCCTGGAAAAACGACTTGTCCTCAAGTCGAAATGTGGGAAATTGACCCTGAAGTAAGTCATAATTTTCCCAAGATGCTTCCTCCATTGGCCTATCTTTCCATTCAATTAACAATTCTAAGGTAGGAATTCCCCTGTCAAGGACCCAACGATGACATTGTACCTGAGCTAGGAAGAGAAGTAATTCACCATCCTTTGAAATTGGTAGAGGTGGTGGAGAATGCAGGAAATTGGCCTCTTGCTGGGCGTAAGAGTGATATGTGAAAAATGGGATGCAAGCGAGAATCTGATGGAAGCTCAAGTTCATATACAACCTTACCCACTTGTCGTATGACTTTATATGGCCTAAAGAAACGAGGAGACAGTTTCTAGAATTTCCATTTAGCAAGAGATTTCTGTCGATATGGTTGTAAACGCAAGAACACATAATCACCAACATTGAAATTTAACTCTCTACGATGGGTATCTGCTTGTGCTTTCATCCGAGCTTGCATCTTCAGAAGGTTGTCCTTAAGCAGCCGCAACATTTGATCTCTTTCAATTTATTGTTGATCTAAATCAGCAATCATTGTTTCGCCAGACACATATGGATAGAGTGGAGGTGGGGAACGACCATAAACCACTGAAAAAGGAGTGGTATTAGTGGAAGTATGATACCCGGTATTATAAGAATATTCTGCCCATGATAGGATAAGAACTCTATGCAAGTGGCTGATCCTGCACAAAGCATCTTAGATAAGCTTCTAACCCCCTGTTGACTACTTCAGTTTGTCCATCTGTCTGAGGATGATAACTCGTGCTCATCTTCAATTTTGTTTTGCAGAGTTTGAAAAGTTCTTGCCAGAAATTACTTAAGAACACCACATCCCTATCAGAAACAATAGACCTAAGGATTCCATGAAGGCAAACAACCTCTTTACAAAAATGTTCAACCACTTTCTTGGCTGTAAAAGGATGAGCTAAGGGTATGAAGTGGGCATATTTGCTCAACCTATCAACTACAACCAAAATTGTATCAAAGCTGTTAGATTTTGGGAGACCTACTATGAAGTCCATGGAAACGTCTTCCCAAATCTGATCAGGTATTGGCAAAGGTTGGAGAAGACCTGCTGGTGCCAATGCTTGATATTTGTTTTGCTAGGCAGTGTAAGCAATTCTGCACATACTTCTTGACTTCTTGTTTGAGATTAGGCCAATAAAAACTCTTGGAGACACAGTCTTCAAAGTCTTAAGGTAACCACCATGTCCACTAGCTGGAGTGTCATGAGACTCAAAAAGAATTTTGTCGCGCAAGGTGTCATCTGCAGGGATCACTAAGTCTGTCCTTGAAGTAGAGTTTGTGACCACTGATGGAGAAATGTGGAACAGCTTTTGGATCTGATTGGAGAGTCTCCATAATCATTCGTGTGTGTGGATCGACCTTTAGTGCTTTTTGCAAATCGATCAAATCAAGGGCCACAAGGCATCACCAAAGTAAAAAGATCAATCTGTTGGGGTCGCCAGTGAAAGGGAATTTGCTCCTTTATTCTCTTTTTCCTGCACGATACAAAATTGTAAAGTCACAGGGCATGAGTTTTACCAAAAGCCGCTGCTGTTCTGTTGTAGTAACTCGTTGCTCCAGGAGGTATTTGAGTGTGTAATGATTTGTTTTGAGGAAGAAATGTCTGCCCATAAGATAGTGCTTCCATTTTTGAAGTGCCAATACCACAGCTAAGAGCTCTCTCTCATAAACCGATTTTAGTCGGTTAGAAAAAGATAAACCTTTACTGAAATAAGCAACGGAGTGTCCTGATTGTGAAAGTATGGCACCAACTCCTTCTGAACTTGCTTCGCTTTCAACAGTGAATTCTTGTGAAAAGTCTAGAAGCCGTAAGACTGGAACCGTGGTTAAAGCCTCCTTAAGTCGTGAAAAAGCTTCATTTGCTGCCGATGTCCATTGAAAGGCATTTTTCTTGGTTAGGTTGGTTAATGGACGTGCAATCAGCCCATAGTTCTTCACAAAGCGTCGGTAATAACCTGTTAAACCTAGAAATCCTCTCAGCTTCTTGACATTTGTAGGAATCGGCCAGGCTTGAACTGTTGCAACCTTCTCTTTTTCCACCTGTATGCCTGTTTTCAGATATGACATGCCCCAAAAAATTGATCTGCGACTTAGCAAATAAGTATTTAGAGGAATTTGCAATAGAATTGATGACCTTGTAACAAGGAAAGGGCCTCACACAAATGCAGTTGATGCTGGATTTCATCTTTGCTGTAAATCAAAATGTCATCAAAGAAAAGCAAGTATGAATTTACTGAAAATGGGGGCGGAATAAATCATTCATGGTAGCCTTGGAATGTAGAAGGAGCATTGGTTAACCCAAAGGGCATAACCACAAACTCATAATGGCCAGAGTGAGTTCTGAAAGCTGTCTTGGGAATGTCCTCCGGGTTGACTCCAATCTGGTGGTAACCCGATCTCAAATCAATTTTGGAGAAGACTTTTGCACCATTCAATTCATCTAGGAGCTCATCAATATTAGGTATGGGGTATTTATCTAGGAATGGTGAGCTTATTAAGAGCCCGGTAGTCCACACACATACGCCATGTGCCTTCTTTCTTGGACACTAAGAGTACTGGACTTGCGAATGGGCTAGAACTGGGTTTGATAAATCCCTTTTTCAATAATTCCGCCACTTGAGATTCAATTTCTGTTTTCTGGTTATATGGGTAACGGTATGGTCAGATATTGGGAGGTTGGGCATTGGTAATTAAGGGTATAGAATGGGTGTGATTTCTGAAGGGTGGAAGTGTCTCGAGTTCTTGAAAAATGATGGAAAATTCTGAAAGAATTTTATCAATGGGTGAAGGAGGAAGGTGGATTTCAGTGGTGGTTTCTAGGAATTGAAAGGTGGCAGGTGTGGTTGTTTTTGAAGGGACTCCTTGAAGCTTGTACTTTTGGCCATCAATGGTAAAGATGAGAAACATCTCATGCCAGTTAGCTTGTACTGTATTAAGAGAGGCGAGCCACTGGATCCCCAAAACTAGATCTGCTCTTCCAATAGAAAAGGGAAAGAAATCTTGAGTAATCTTCAACCCAGAAAGTTGTACATCGAGATTTCTGCAAATGCTTGTTGCATCGAATAATGTCTCCATTGCCAATCTGAACGCCAAAAGGAGTAACATATTGCATCATTAAGTGTAATTCCTGGACAATTGATTCTGACACAAAAGTTGTGGGTTGAACCATTATCCACCAGAATTAAGGACATCACGTTTGCCCACTTTGCCTTGAAGCTTCATGGTACTTGCAGTTTGTTTTCCCAGGATAGCATGAAGACTGATTGCTACAAATTCAGAAAGGTTGGGATCGACATCTTCTTCTGGTTCTTCTTCCACAAGTGTGGCTTTATTATCATCGGGGTTAGCTTCCAAGAAGTGCAAAAGTACCTGTTTTGCAGCGATGACCAAGTCTGAATTTTTCATTACAACGGAAACACAGTCCTTTTGCAAATCGAGCTTGATGATCAGCATCCCATTGACGTGGTTGTACAGTAGGTGAAGTGCGATTTATAGCAGTGGAAGCAGCAGGTGTTGTACCAGAACCTTCCTTGGGCCGTGTATGTGTAGCAGCAATATTAGGGCTTAAAAGAATTCTGCCAAGTGGATCCTTTGTGGGTTCTATTTGGGCCTAATTTGGATTCAAATTCAAGGGCTAGGCTCATGGCTTTATAAACTGTACGAGGCTTGTGGATCCTTACATCAGCTTTGAGATCTTCTCTGAGTCCATTGAGAAACACACCCAGTAAGCAATGGTCGGGCCAGTTGGTGACTCTAGCAGATCGTTGAGCAAATTCCTGTCGGTACTCCTGAACATTGTCCATTCTGTTTAATGCTACAAAGGAATTCGTCGGGGTTCTGAAATTCTGCTAGGCCATAGTTTTCCTGTAAAGCTTGTACCAGCTCTTCCCAGTATGCAATAGAACAATCATTATTGAGCCAAGAAAAGAAATCCAAAGCATCGCCTTCCAAATACATGGATGCGATGTCTACTTTTAATTCATCCAGCGTCTGGTAGTATCGGAAATATTTTTCTGCTTTCAAAATCTATCCTCTAGGATCACCACCGTCATACTTAGGAAATTCTATCTTTGTATGAGGTCGCTGGTTGGGATTGGCATCATTTTCATCATGTTCATGCCAATTAGTTTTGCATTGGAATCGTGGTGGATTTGCAGGTTCTTTTCTTGGCCTGCGTTCGATGTGGAAAGATGATTGATTGGCGGCGGCACTCTGGTTGGCTTCAATCGCAGTTACCTTTGTTGCCAAGGAGTCTATGGTCTCCAAGCGGGATGTTATGGCGGCGAGTTGGTTAGCTATCGGGTCGGGTGGAGGGTTAGGTGAGGAGGGACTAGTATTTTGGGGCTCATATGGGAGATTGGTGGAGGTGGAACGTGTATTCACCATTGGAATCGTTGATGCTCTGATACCAGTGGTAAGGAGTAGTAAGGTTTAAGATGGACAAAAGAATGGAAAGTGATCGAGTGAAGGTATTATTGCTGAAATAGTCCTTGTTCGAGATGGACAAATCTCCAGTACAAATAGAATTTTCAAATAACTTTTAGATGATGATAAATGTAAATAACCTAGGTCTATTTATAATAAAAATTCCTAGGTTTATTTGGGAAACAATAAAACAGAAAGCCTGAGATTGTGGAGTGATAAGGAGAATGTTGGAACTTATCACCACTCTTTCAAATCACTCATTCAACAGCTAGTTAGTTTCCACCTCCCTATTCTTGTGCTAACTGTATCGAATAATCAGCAAGACCAAATAAAGATAAGAATTGGTCAGCAACTAACTTATCTTCTCTATCATATGCAAGTTGCTGTTTGCGTCTTCTGGCATAAACCCGTAAGAGTCGTGGGTTTGTATCAGTTATCTTTTGATAACAAGAGATTTCAAAGGATGCATTCAGGGACTATGGTGATAACAACAGGCCTGCTATGGACCAAAAGAAAGATTAGTTATGTCTGTTTAGGATAGTGTGACAATGCATGAACTAGTAGATTCAGCTTTTATTATTCCTTCCTGTTTCCTACATGCATGGGCAACATGAGCACTTTTCATGACAATGCTATGTTTTTCATTATTAGGAGTCAATAGCTTTATATTCTGTTTTTGAATCACCAAGTTTGCATGGTTTTATATTTTATTATACTCATTATCTGGTTGTCATAAACCCAAAACATTCTTATGTTTCAGATAGATGGGAGACATCTTACCAATTTCTAACCCTGATTGGGAGCTGATAATTGTGTTGTGAGCAAAAGGTTTGAAGATTTTCAGTCCATTTCTATGATTTCTTAGAAGTCAAATTCAATTTGAATTTAGTAGCCAACATACTTATCATCTTATCTTAAAAGCCATCATTGTTATCATTTTGATACTTGAATTTAACTACTTTTCGTAGTCAAATTATAGAAGCCAAAAGCATTTTGGATTGTTCAACCTAAAGTCTTACTTGGTGGCTAGAGGTTATAAATTTGGTTTTGGCTTCTTCCAAATGTGTTATAAATTTGGTTTTGGCTTCTTCAAAATGTGTTGTATTTATTATCTATAAATAGAAGAGAAGGCATAGAAGAGGAGGAGCAATGTGTATGTGCATGGAGCATACAAGTGAGAAGGAAGAGTGAGAAAGTGAGAGTATTTTTGTGATAAAAATACTAAGAAAGCTATTTAGAGAAATAAGAATTTTCTCTGGGTTTGGAAGTATGTGTACAAGGGATATTGGGACTGTGTTTTTCAGGGATAAAAACTAGTCTATTTTTGTACTTATTTTCTTATAGTGAAAACTCTCCATGGACTTAGGCATAATTTTGCCGAACCATGTAAATATTGTCCCTACTTCAATTTTATTTTGGTATTTTTTTTTTCTGTTGTGTTTTTCACAAGTGATAAATAGAACCCCTACACTTGGTATCAGAGCCAGGTTTAGTTCAGGTTTCTATTTGGTATAGGGTACAGTTCACATATACGGTACTATTTACTTAAGAGTTTTTTCCACTTCTTACCATGATAAAGCTGACATCCACTTATTATAAGCTGTGGAAGCAAAAGATGGAAGATTTACTATGCTGCAAAGATTTGTATGATCCTATTGAAGATGAAAGAAATTGCACTGCAACAGCAAATAGTAAAGAAGCAAAGGAATGGCTAAAGATGAACAAAAAGGTTGTTGCTTTGATTAGACAATGGGTGGACAACAATGTCTATATCCATGCAACTAAAGAGACTGACACATATACTCTTTAGAAGAAGCTTCAGACTCTACATGGGAAAATCAGCTCGGAATAAAGCTTTCTTGTTTAGAAAATTGTTCAATTCAAAATATAAAGAAGGGCATCATATTTCCGAACACCTTAATGATATTTAGAGTATTGTAAACCAATTAGCAGATTAGGAGATGACGATTGATCATCAATTTCACACATAGATGTTAGGTTCATTACCTGACAATTGAGAGACTTTGGTAGTATCATTAAGTAAATATACTCCAAATGGAAAATTGACATTGGCAATGGTCAAAACAATCTTCTGGATGAAGAAAACATGAGGAGAGATCACGGAATTACCGACAGTCAAGCATTTGTACCAGAAAATAAAGGCATAAGCAAAAGTAAAGATTCAAGAAGTTCGAGAGGGTCGTAGTAAATCCAGAGGTAAATCAGAAATTAAAGATACCAGAAAATACTATCATTGCGGCAAAGGACATGTAAAGAGGAATTGTTCGATTTTGAAAAATGAAAATAAGAAGAAGAATGGAGGTGAAAGTAACACAACATCTGCAACATCAAATAAGGAAAGTATTTCACTTGCTTGTGGTGAAGAAATCGAATGCAATCATGTCAGTGATTCTCATACTGAATGGCTTGTTGATTCAGCAGCCTCTTATCACTCCATTCCAAGGAAGGAGACTTTGATGTAGTAAAAATGATAAATTCAAGCAGTGCAAAGATCGTGGGCATTGGTGACATATGCATCAGAACCAATGTTGGATGCACAATCACTCTAAAAGAGGTTAGACATGTTCTTGATTTACGTCTCAACCTAATATTCAACATCTCCTTATATGAAGGAAGGCTATGATCAATATTTTGGCAATGAAAAATGAAAACTAAGCAAGGGATCTTTAATTGTTGCTAGAGGAAGCAAATGTTACATTTTTGTATAAGATACGAGCGGTGGCATACAGGAGGCTCGGTCAATACAGTTCTAGATAATTCTTCTCCAAATTTGTGGCATAAAATATTGGCTCATATGAGTGAGAAAGGATTTCAATTACATACAAGGAAATTTCTTATTCCTTGTGCCAAAGGTATTCCTTTAAATCCTTGTGGTAATTGCTTATTTGGAAAGCTAACATAAAGTTTCATTTGGAAAGTTTAGTAGAATAAATTAGACTTGATTTACTGAGACGTATGTGATCCCATAGAAGTAAAATCAATGGGAGGTAGCAGATATTTTATCACCTTTATCGATGACGCTTCACGGAAAGTGTAGGTGTATATCTTGAAAGCAAAAGACTAGACATTTAAGATGTTTCAAAATTTTCATTCTATTGTGGGAAGAGAAACAGGAAGGCATTTGAAGTGTCTTCTTACTAATAACGAAGGAGAATACACATCAAATGAGTTTGAAAGCTATTGTTTAAAACATGGAATCAAACATGAAAAGATAGTTCCTGGTACCCCACAACATAATGGTGTCGCTGAGCGGATGAATTGCAGTACTGTGGATAAAGTAAGATGTATGTTGAGAATGGCTAAATTGCTAAAGCCATTCTAGGGTGAAGCTGTTCGTGTTGCATGCTACCTTATCAATAGATCACGATCAGGTCCTTTAGGATTTAAAATTCCAGCAAAGTTATAGATTGGAAAAGATATTTCTTATACACATTTGAAAGTGTTTGGTTGTAAGGCATTTGTACACGTACCAAAGGAACAAAGGTTGAAGTTGGACGGCAAAGTAATATCATGTATCTTTGTCAGGGTATGTTGATAAAGAATTTGGACACAGATTCATAGAAAGGGATAAGAAGCAGAGATATCATTTTCCGTGAGAATGAGATTTTATCAAATTGTTAAAGTTCACAAAAAGATGATCATGAAATTGAAGGTGTTGTCGACCTTACACTTGTTCTTTCCTTATTAGATAATGCCATAAATGAGGAAGAAGCATAAGAAGAGGCTCAGGATAATGAAGAGACAGCGATAGTTGATGGAAATGAACTATATAGAGAAGGTTTTGTTCAAGGGGAGCAACTAACCCAACCAGAGACAGTGGAACCTGTTAATAGTATGCTCTACAAGCCAATGATATTAGATGTCTATAGTATATTATTTATAAATACAATCTTATTCAGTTATTAATAAAATGAATATGTTTCACTATTAAATGATATTATTATTTATCATGTACTTTAATTGCTAGTTAATTCTTTAGTATGAACATGATAAATCCTATAAAATATAAGCAATGAAAATAAGAACCATGATGTGATCATGCTTATGAGATATATTTTTTTAAGCTTTGTTCTTAAATATTCCTAATCATAGGATCATTAATAATGAGAATTAATGATCCGGTTAGATTAGTACATGTTATATTAGCTTAAATATTGAGGGTGATCGATCTCATGATCACTTGTGTAGTTGACACTATAATAAACATGTAAATGCTTGTTAGAGAACAAGTTCACTGAATTGACTCGATCATAGAATACTCATATGGACTGTTACATAGTTGTCAATGAGTGTTCTTCGTTATAGTGGTGCAAATGATTTTCAGACCTGAGTCATCATAGATACCTTGTACATAGGTTATCATGCTTTGATACTATCTAAGTATAATTCACCATGGATTATACAGAGATAGATGTTGGGTATGACTATCTATATATGAAGTATATGAGTGCACAATAAGGGATTTATCACTCTCAATAAAAAAAAGAGAATGTTCTATGTTATCTAATTAAGACATAACTCAGAAAGTCCTTAGCCAAGGTAGTGTGAAACTAGATTAGAGAATTTAGGTTTCACCACATGAGTTGTGACTTATAAATAGATACATCAGATTAAACAATTTAGGGTTTTGACATTAATCCATACTCTAAGTTTAATCAGGAACATTGAATGATGGAAACATTGAATTGCATGGTAGCTAACAACAGAAAGGTTCACAAATATATTTATATTATCTGGGTAGTCATCACATGCTGCTAGGCATCAATCTTGACTTGTAGATAACCCGAGAATTAATTTAATAATTAATTCTCATTAATGGATAAATCAAAAATTAGTTTTGATTTAAATTAATCAGATGTGAATCTAATTAAAAATATATTATGTTAATGTGATAATAGAGATTATTCTATTTAAGAGGTAATATTCGCTTAATATGGAACTTAACTTTTGATCTATAATCTATTTTTCAAAAGTTAAGATTGCCCTAAACCCTTTAAGATGTAATATTCTATTTGTAAGATTCATAGAAAAATATTGGTTCATAAACAATAGAGATTATCCTAGAGATTTGGTTATGCCGATTTTTTTTTTAAATTTCACTGTGCCCGGTATAATCAATATTCCAACAGAACCTCATTTAAAGATGTCTACTAGGGAGAGACAACCATCAACCGGATACTCCAATATTGATTATGTTGTAGTAACTGAAAAGGGGAGGGGGGCCGAAGAGTTTCCAATAAGCATTATTTATGAAGATAAAACGTACTGGATGGAAGCTATGCAAGATGAAATGAATTCCCTGCATATGATTAATACTTATGAGCTAATAGAACTTCCTAAAGGTAGAAAACCTTTGTAAACAAATGGGTATTGAAGCAGAAAAAGGATGGTGATAAGCTGGTAAAGTACAAAGCTCAATTGGTGACAAAAGGTTTCAATCAAAAAAAGGTATTGATTTTGATAAAATTTTCTCACTTATAGTGAAGATGAGTTCAATTTCAGTTGTTCTTAGTTTGGCAGCTAACTTAGATCTTGTTCATATCAAAGAGAATGCAGCAGGCATGTTAACTAAAGTAGTTAACAGTGACAAGCTTGAACTTTGTAGAAAGCTTGTTGGAATGGACTTTATGAGGGCCATCTAATACAGTCTTCCCAAAATAGGGCTAGAGGGGGAGATTGTTGTGAGCAAAAAGATTTCCAGCCCATTTTTATGATTTTTTAAAAGCCAAATTCAATTTGAATTTGGTAGCCAACATACTTATATTCTTATCTTAAAAATGTTAGAATAAAATAATATGAGTAAAGAAAGCTTTGAGGCGTGTAATCAATATCTTTAAAGAGATATTGTCTGTGTAATTTTTAGAAAAAACAGATAAGTCTCTTTCAGGATACAACAAAGCCTCTTAGAACTCTATAAACTCTTAATGATTATCAGGAATAGATGAAGAGTTTATATCGATACTGAAAAGTCATCTTCAACAGATACGTATATTAAATTAATTTAACTAATATGTTTGTTGGATATTGAAAAGTCATCTTCAACAGATACGTATATTAAATTAATTTAACTAGTATGTATGTTGAATTTGAAAATGTATTAATAACTAAAGATCCCAAAAGGCATTAATAACTAATAATACCAATTCACACCACACAAAAAAAAAAAAAAAAAAACTTGTAATTTAAGGCTTGGCCAAGTCTAAGTCATTTAAATATAATATATATATATTAATATTTCTTATATTAATATATTTCTATTATATATTATTTTTACTTAGGAAATAGGCTTCCCTTAATAAAGTTTTAAACAATTCTTTTCAATACGGGACTTTAAATTTTCACATTTATTACAAACTATCTAACATAAACCATCATTGTTATCATTTTGATAACTTGAATTTTACTACTTTTGATAGTCAAATTATAGAAGTCAAAAAGCATTTTGGATTGTTCAACCTAAAGTTTTACTTCGTGGTTAGAGGTTACAAATTTTATTTTGGCTTCTTCAAGATGTGTTGTATTGATTCTCTATAAATAGAAGAGAAGGCATAGAAGAGGAGGATCAATGTGTTTGTGCATGGAGCATAGAAGTGAGAAGGAACAGAGAGAGAGAGCAAGAGTATTTTTTTTGATAAAAATACTAAGAGAGCTATTTAGAGAAATATGAATTTTTTCTAGGCTTGTGAGTGGGTGTATAAAAGATATTGGGAATAAGTTTTGAGGATTAAAAACTAGTCTATTCTTATGATAAAAACTCTCCGGGACTTGGACATAGTTTTATCGAATAACATAAATATTATCTTTATATTAATTTTTTTTAATATTTTTTTTTTCTGTATTTTTCACAAGTGATAAGGAGATCCCATCAAATTGCAAGTCATGTGAAAGCTTCTTGTTTACCCAACTGCAGATTGACTTGATTAGCAGATTTTTAGTGACTAATATACTTTGGGTAAAACTGATGTTATGGGGAAATGGTAGAAGCCTGTAGTTAAATTGATAGGCTAAAAACAGTATCTTGATGATGAATCTAGCTTGGTGGTGAGTTAGCAAAACTTGATAGTTGACAGAAAGCAACATGATGTCATTATTGATTGCCAAATAGATAAGATCTATGACTTTGTGGTTAGAGGCACGTCTGGTCTCTCTCTTCGTGTCCTTGTTAATTCGGGTCACTGGTTTAAAGATTGACGGCCTATTGGCAATTTGATAGTCAAATCGACCAGTAGGGTGGGTCAGGTGTTTCAATTGAACCGTCGATTGATTGTTTGTCGGGTGCTCCAATTGTCAAATTAGACTCAAACGCAAAAAGTCCAAATATGGGAAAATATGTCAATCCGCATAAGTACATCTTCGAGTGACTTTCAGAAAGTTTTGGGCATGTGAGACGCAAAATGTCTCATGTGCCCTTGAACTTTTAATATAATGACAATTCTCTCCAACTTTTTTCTTCTCCCCTACCTACCTTTCTCATCGAGCACAGTTCTGGGCATGCAACATGCATTTCACAGTTAGTGGAGAAATTTTTATATGATTTTGGAATGTTATTGAATTTGATTCTTCCTTTGATTGAGAAGGAAGCCAGTAGCTATAAAGATATAGGTGAGCCACACACTATAAGTAGGCTTTAACTGCAGGTTCCAATGAGAGATCTACAGATCAAAGAAAATTTTCAAAGTTTGGTATTATTGAGGTGAAAAAGGATGATAGTGGAACCTTCTCGATAATGAGATAAAAAAAATAATTTTTATTTTATTTTATTTTATATATTTGATTATATTATACAACTTTATGTAATATACAATAAGTTAATTATTGTGCACTATAGTACTTTAAAATTATTTTATGTGATTTGTAATCTAAATATATTATTATATATACCTTCTATGGTAATTACATAATCAATAATCAAACTTACTATTATAATCTGCTTAGCAAAAACACCTTTAGAATTGTCCACTTGGCACCAAGATCTAGAACTTCAAAGCTGACGACTGTTATTTTGGCAGGTTACAGAATTCCGTGACTCATTGATGGGTGCCTTTTTAAACTTTTGCGTGACACAATACCCAAGATTGCAGTGTGCATGTCTCCTGACTTGGACTATACATGTGACACTTAAATATGTAACATGTTTAATAATAATAAATTTAATTAACAACTGTTTAATACATGTGTAAAAATTTTAACCGGTTACAATTAGTTTTTTTTAAATGTTTAATATAAAAATATTCTTTTTATTGTTATTAATGAAGAAGATTAATAAATATGAATATTTCTAACTGATCCTTATAATATTTATTAATATCAATAATATCCCTACAATAATTACAAGTCTATAATTTTATCTAAAATATTATTTTTAATGTACTCGCTACTCTTCAATTCAAAATAATTTAAGAACATAATACAAATAAAATATGCAATACTTTATTTTATAACTCAAGTATAATAAATTTTACACACAAAAAACTTAAGTATAACGTAATATTTAATAGATCTTATTATCTAATTCTACTAATCAATTACATTGTATGCATTGTTTTCTTTATGATCCTATTTTTAAATTATACTTTTTTTCCAGTTGAATATCATATTTGAATTGGTTTCTGCCTATCAAATTCTAACATCTTCAATAATTCCCATTCATTACTTCATCTTCCTGTCTTCCCACCCTATCCATAATAATTAAAACGAACAATAACTTGGTAGTTATAATGTCGATCATTCATATATATTTTGTACTCTTAAAACAAAATTTTTTTAATATAAAATTACAAAATTCTAACGAGTGCCCAAAGACACTTGTTAAGATTATATAAATTAAAAGTTTGTAGCAAATATTATAGTGGTTGATCATAATTATAGTGTTATTTAATGCATAAATTGTTGCTTTTAAAATATTTTAATTTTCAAAAATCACATTTATTATAGCTTCAAAAGTGCTCTTAGAAAAACGACTAAAAAGTATAAAATTAAAAATCTTTAATCAATTGGTATACTTTGAAACAAATATATATATAATCTTTAAAAAGAATTTAATTAGAAAAAATATTATTAATTTAAAAATAAATACTATAAAAATATTTTTTAAAAACTTAATATAACATAATTGAGTAGTATGAATTAATTGGGCAACATGATCTATTACTGTCAACTATTGCATATTTCATAAAATTGTTATAATTGAAGAGTAGCAATTACATGAAAAATACTTATTTGGATAAAATTATAGACTTATAATTACTTTAAGGGTATTAATGATATTATTAAATATTGTAGGAATCAATCAGAAATATATACTTTTTTTTAGAATATATACCTCACTAATAAAAACAAAACGAATTACTTTATATGAAATTAGCAATGCACAATATTACAGTGCACATGTCTCATGTACAAGATTAAGGGTGCAAACAATCCGATTTACAATTCGCAAAAGTTGGCTCATCCTGTCAATAGAGCTTAAGCTTGGCTCGTACTTATAATTAAAAATTTGCAAGCTTAGATTCCTTAAAAAATTATGCTTTTAAATCTAAGTTCAAAGTGAACTTATTAAAAGTTCTTTAAGAAATCATAAATTTTATTTTTTTTAATTTAAAATTATTTTTAAATATAATATATTTATACTTTGTAAGATATAACTGGTCTAATAAGTATTTATTTAAAAACGTTATTGTAATAATTTTTAAAAATAAATATTAAATATTAAATTATATATATATATAAATATAATATTAAATGAGCTGGGCTCAGGAGCTGACGAGCCAAGCTTTGTAAAGTTTAAGCTCGACTCATTTAATAAATGAGCCATAAAATAAAACTCGTACTAGGGTCATTTAAAAAATGAACCAAGCTCGAGCAAGCCCTTAACGAGCTTGTTCACGAACGACTCTGTTCATTTGCACTCTAATATAATATTGTGGACTAGGACTGTATATGTGTCGCTTATATATGATGACACGTGTAACAATAATAACTTTAATTAACAATTATTTAATGGTGTAAAAATTTTAACCCGTTACAACTAGTTTTTTTTATTTTTTATAAATGTTTAATATAAAGAAATTCTTTTTATTTTTAGTGACGAGGGAGATTAATTATTAGCACTAAAATATGGATATTTCTAGCTGATCCTTATAATATTTAGTAATATCAATAATACCCCTAAAACAATTACAAGTCTATTACTTTTAATGTACTTGTTACTCTTCAATTCAACTTAATTTAAGAACATAATACAAATAAAATATGCAATACTTGATTTTATAACTCAAGCATAACAAATTTTACACACAAAAAACGCAAGTATAACGTGATCGTTAATAGATCTTATTGTTTAATTAATTTATACCAATCAATTATGTTGTATGCATTGTTTTCTTTATGGTCCTATTTTTAAATTATATTTTTACCGGTTGAATATCATTTTTGATATTGGTTTCTGCCTATCAAATTCTAACATGTTCATTAATTCCCATTCACTACTTCATCTTCCTATCTTCCTATCTTCTCAACCTATCCATAATAATTAAAACTAACAATAACTTGGTAGTTATAATATCGATCATTCATATATATTTTGTACTCTTAAAACAAATTTTTTTAATATAAAATTACAAAATTTTAACGAATGCCCAAAGACACTTGTTAAGATAATATAAAATAAAAGTTTATAACAAATATTATAATGGTTGATCATAATTATAATGTTATTTAATGCATAAATTGTTACTTTTAAAAAGTTTTAATTTTCAAAATCAAATTTATTATAGCTTAAAAAGTACTCTTAGAACAACCATTAAAAAAACTAACTAAAAAGTATAAAATTAAAAATCTTTAATCAATTGGTATACTTTTAAAATATAAATATATAATCTTTAAAAAGAATTTAATTAGAAAAAAATAATATTAATTTAAAAATAAAGACTATAAAAATATTTTTTTTAAACTTAATATAACATAATTGAGTAGTATGAATTAATTTGGCAACATGATCTATTACTATCAACTATGCATATTTTATAAAATTGTTATAATTGAAGAGTAGCAAATACATGAAAATAATTATTTGGATAAAATTATAGACTTGTAATTATTTTAAGGGTATTAATGATATTAATAAATACTATAGGAATCAATTAGAAATATCTATAAAAATAAAATGAAGTACTTTATATTAAATTGTTTGAACAACCGGATATATCTTGTTAAAAATTCTTCACATACATTAAATACATACAGTAAATTGTGATTTAACTGGAAACATGATATATTACTATCAACTATTGCATATTTTATGAAATTGTTATAATTGAAGAGTAGCAAATACATGAAAAACAATTATTGGGATAAAATTATGGATTTGTAATTGTTTTAAGGGTATTAATGATATTAATAAATACTGTAGGAATCAATTAGAAATATCTACTTTTCAGAGTATACAATTAATCTTCCTCAATATAAAAATAAAAAGAATTATTTTATATTAAACATGTTAAAATACTAATTGTAACTTGTAAACTTTTAAAACATGTATTAAATAATTTTAATTAAATTTATTATTACATACGTCGTTTAAATTAAACGACACATATACAGTCTTAATCTATAATATTGCACAGGAGACATGCGCACTACAATCTTCTCGCATCTTTTAAACTTTATGTCGTCTTTTTCTATGATGAGATATTATGAATGTAAATAATTAAATTGTTGGTTCACTAGCCCACATGAAAGGTTTTGATTTGAAACTTGCATTACAAAACTTGATTTCTTTTCATTCATTCAATCCATGAAGGTAAAAAGTTAACTTTCTTGAATAATATAATAAATGAGTAGGTATATGTCATGTGAATTGGTGTCAAAAGTCTATGAAAATAATTGATAGTTGTAGTCATATAATTGAGAAATTCACATGCATCTCTATCGATTCATACGTAGTGATAGGATCTCTACCTCAACCCCACAAGAGAAAAGAAACAAAGGGTGGTAGGATTTGTCTATGACTCATAATAGAATGCAATGTATAAAAAACAGAAAAAATAATTTGTAAAGAACATTTGGTTGGGGTCAATTCTTACGCCATTAATGGCAGATCCAACTTGCATTTTGGCTGGGTTATGCCGTGGTCTGTGGAATGTTATCTACAAAGATTAAATTAAAGTAAAATTAGCTTTTAAAAGCTTAATTATTGAGGGAGAATCCTCCGATTCTTATAGATGTACAATTATTTGAGCGATTAATAAACTCCCACTCTTCATAATTAAAGTGTTCATGTCAGATCAGCTTTACATTGCCTTCTATTGGATTTCACATCACCATGATGATTCTGATATCATTAATAAAAATTATAATAGAATTTACCCTTGAAAACTACATATTAAAAAGAGGATGTTCCCATTCTTATAAATTCATAATCATTTGGTTTCTCAAACAGTGAGATTTTTGGACCGTAACCGTACGGTTCTAGTACTACTAAAGATATGTCAACTTGTTACCAGAAAATGTCTTCTTCTTTAAATGTGTCTAATTAATAAAATATATGTGTACGATTAGGTAGGCGAAAAGTAAAAATAATAAATAATAAATGATAGTATCAGATATATTTTTTTAGTTGATTTTTTGTGCACCTAAAAGATTTTGTTGTTCACCTAATAATATCTTTAATAAAAAATTATATTATCACACACTCTTTTAAGATAGATAATAATAATTAAAGAAAAAATAAGTAAGAATAGTTCGATGCATAAATGTTATAATTTTCAATAATGTGATTTCAATAATATATAGTTTGTATCATATTAGATCAAAGTCACAATCCTTCTAAAATTATTTAGTTAAGATACAATAAATTAGTTATTAAAAATTGAAATATTTCAAAACTAAATTCTTATTAATTATGCATAGTATTAGAATTATTGTCAGCAACTATAATACATAATAAATAATTTCTCTATATATCATCTTTAAACTCTTAAAAACACCCTATTAGTATTTTACTAAACATTTTTTAAAGACTGTAAATTAGGATGCCAATTAGAAAAATTGCAACAAACCACCTGCCACTCTCTCTTGGATACTCTGTCTCTGAATCTATCCTTTTGATACATTTTACAATTAAAATTGGAATTCAAGAAATTGAGAAACAACTATAAAATACAATTAAAAATTACAGTTTCAAATAAATTTCATCTTTAACCATTTGTTTTTTTTTTTTTTTAATTTTTTTTTTTGGGAAGGGACCTGGACTTTGGAGAGGGGAGAAGGTGCCGTTAGATCACAAGGGTCTTGGCATCTTTAACCATTTGTATATATGATTGACATCCTCTCTTTATGGTGGCACATAATGCTATACCACAGGTTATTGGCAACCTCTTTCACCTGCTACATCATTAACCCATCCAATACTATAATTACCACCATTATCACTACTCATCGAAGATAATAATCACCACCTTGAAACATGTTGAAAATGACGACTTTCATTAGTGGGACTCGTAGGAGACAACTACAACCACCATTAAAATATGTTGAAAATGACGACAATCACTGTCGAACTCACCAAAGAAGATGTAAACACCATCCAAACCTACCAGAAAAGATTGTAGCCACCGTAGGAACCCGCTGGAGATCACAACAACGATCACTATTGGGACCCTCAAAGACATTGACACCCACTGTCGAGACTCGTTGGAGATGACAATAACCACCATTCAGACAAGTTAGATACGATACGATGACCAAGTGCTTGAAACATTTCAATTATAATTTTTTATGAGATCCAAACTCATAAATTGAAAGTCTAACCAAATAGTATTGAAATTAATTTTATAATTTCAAATTTAATTCCAATTCTATTCATCTAAGCACAGCATTAGTGTCTTTGTTTGTACCTTCAAATCCTCTCCATTAATGGAGTTAACATGACTTCTGAATTGAACTCTGAATCTCAAACTTAAAATCCACTTGACCAAAACCATCAGATTTAGCCACTAAACAAACTGCCACAAGTTTTGAACTACATACATATATAATAATACTTCAATTAAAATGCACAAGTTGCTTAACTAAAGATTTTCCTGACCATTGGTTTACTTTACTACTATGTAAAATCACAACTTAAAATGCCTACCAAGTAATTCTTAAGAACTTCTATTTGGGCATATATTGCAGGACGTTTTAGTGGTTCAACACTTCAGCTTTGACTATCCAATTAAAGAAGTTACTTCCAAAAATAGAACACGTATGAATATTGATCAAATCTATGTTGAAGGGGAAAGAGGAAGCTTCCTGGAAATTGCTGCAAAGTTTTGATCCACATTCTTGTGGGCTGCAAAATATTTGGGTGTTGGATACATATGCAACCAACATGGTGTGTTATTTTGGAGCCAAGTTATGATTAGCTAGTTTGTGCAACTGATATGGGGTATGGGGTTGGGCTACATCGATGAAGACAAGTAGACATTGCTGAAGAATATCTTTGCTTTTATTATTGAAAGTTAATGGATTTTATTTCTCAATAATCCTTCTTCATACATATATGCATATATTGGGCTGTGGGATGGAGACATGAATCATGGTGGTATGTAGTAAATTTTGTAATGATACATGTCTATCATATTCCAAGAACATTTGACAAATAATTTCAAGGAATAATAAATTATGACCTGAAATAAGTTTCGCAATTGGCATGTGTTATCTTTCAAGTTATTTTTGGCAGAATTTGAGAAGATAATTTTTTCGTTAAGCACTTCTTAAATTCGAATCAAGAGTCCCAATAAAATTGATAAAATATTTTTGTTAATTGACTTAACAATTTGTAATTAACGGAATAATTCTTCTCCTACGATGTAGGTTTTAATCAAGTTAATGCAGTCAAATTATCAGATGAAATATGTGGTTAAACTCAAACAATGACGTAAATGCCCTAAACAATAGTATTACAGAAAATAATATTAATAAATTACCAAGCTGAAAAAACAAAAACAAAAAAAAAAAGAAAAGAAAAGAAAAGGAAAGGAAAAAGAAGAAGAAGAAAGATATAAACTATTTATAAGATCAAAATGTGAAATACAAAGAGCCTAACAATACTTGGTTAGACAGCCAGAATAAATGAAGAATAAACATTTATATGATCATGTATTCCGTTCATTCTGAACAACAAACATTCCTCACCGAATAATCAATTTTATATTATATATATGACTCCAAAGCAATGTAGCCATGTAAACAAATAATAAAAAATAATAATTTTTTTCTTATCATCGAGGACCTAAAACAACAAGCTTGGATAATATATTTTAAATAATTAAAAATATTTAATGGGGCTAGTGCTTCTATATATATATATATATATATATATATATATTGGAAAGCGAAGTCAAACATCAAGCTAGGCTAGTTGAATCAAGAATGCAATAAAAGAATTGTAGTACCTTGTTCCACAACCAGCTTGAGAAGCAAAATATGCAAAACCCTTCTGCAAAAAAAACTTACCCACAATTTCACACAACTGAGATCTGCTGTACTATTTATAGGCAGTTAGATCACTTTATTTTCAACTCACTCTGGGAAATTTCTCTCTTTGCAACTTTTACCCTGCATGCTTTGGCACTTTGCATCTTTATAAATTATGTGGGATATGGATGATGTTGGTGTTTACAGTTCACCATACTATTTCCAAAATTGACAATTATCTAAACACTTAAAATAAGTTCCAAATTTAGATGTAATTGGTAATTATTTTTTGGTTTTCCTGTTTTCTTCACAAGCATTATCAGTGCAACTCACTTATCATTGTACCCAATCCTTGTTGGTACTTTATAATTATTAGTTGGTGTTAATATTTTTGTTTTCAAAGATAAATCTGATGTTTATCACAAAAAAATTATATTGTTTGTAAGTATATTACAATTAATCACTTTTTTGATCATTTAAAAATAGGCAATCGAATATAAAATTAGGAAATTTAGAAAATTTCCCTCTCTATAATTCCCCCAAGAATATTCTAAACCATGAAATCAATGAAACGACCCCAACTTAGGCCAACTTTTTCAATTATGCTAGCATATTTATTTGTGCGTGAGAGACTACTCAAGAATAACCTAAATCTAATCCAAGCCAATAATAAACTCTCACGTGCATAAGTAAATATAGATAGTATTACACCCCAACCAATCCACTTACGACACATGACAGTTCCTTATCCAAATTGGGACACGTGACATCACTTTATATATCACTTATCATATCACTATATATAAGGCCTAAGCTCCAAAGATAATTAATGGATTCTCATTCTCTCTCTTTACTGTCTTACATTACAATTTATAACTTATCTACTAATTTGAGCTTCATAAAATAAACTCAGGTATCGCCCAACCTCCACTTCCTTTTATCTTGCAAAACGAATTTTGGGAATCATATGTGGAACCAACCTCGATATGTAAGCTGGACTAATCAAACTTAACTATAAATGCTAGCACATTGACTTGTGTACTTGAGAGACTATTATTAGCATAGATTAGATCTAGGTTATTCTGGAGCATTAATTGAAATTAACTATAGTACTGTTAAGCTAGTGCCCTCAATATGTACTTCAGATCATCCTCTATCTTGTACGTGTGTGATTGAAAATTGACGTTGCTTGTTAAAACATAACTAAACTTCTATATTCTCTCTCTGTTATCATGAAACTAATATGTGGGTAAATTATTTAGGGTGTTTGAGTCATTCTACTATAATTATGTTATAATTTGAAACACACATCCCAGTCAATATTTTAAAAACTAAATCGATGATTGAATCATGGGAAAAAATACTGATTCACAAGTTAGTAGTTTAATCATAGTCAATTTGATAGTCAAATCGATAATGCAATAAATAAGTTTAATTTTATATTTATAATAGTAAACATAATATAATTATGAAATAATATATTGATATTATATATTAAGAACTTAAGAAAATACAAATAATAATTTTAAGTTCATTTAACATAGTCACATATATAACATATTATGTTAATTAGTGTATTTTAGCCATGTATAATACGTTTTGGAATTTTTATTTAGTTTTTCAACTGAATTAGATACTAGTATGTCTCATTAAAATAGTAAAAACTAAATAATTTTTAATTTTTTAGATTTCCAAAATAAAAAATCTATCCAATAACTAAAATCGGTCTCTAGTCTTTCAATTCTTTAATTTTTTTTGTTTTGCTTTTATCCGTTTTATACAATCTAATTATGAAAAAAATTACGATTATCTTCTTCTTGCTTATTCCACAAAATAATTTCTTTCTTGCAATTAATTGCCCCCCACCCCCCCAAAAAAAAAAAAAAAAATCTGGACAAAAATGGAAGGTACTGTTGGTCAAGAATAGAATTAGATATTTTGCATTAAATATACATTTTACTCATGGTTAGTTGTACGTAGTTTCCAGGAAGGTTCCTAATTCCTTAGCTGTACGGTGATATGTACGTCCTCTTGTCTTACCAAATCTCTATTTTGCTTTCAAAATCTTGTGGTCTTTAGGTTCACATAGACAACTATTATTTATTTATTAGTATCCGTATAAAAAAGAAATAGATTTGTGGTTTTCAATTTTTCTTCGATTTCGTGACATGAAACAAGTTTTACTTAGGTCGACTTCCTTGAACTTTGTTTTTTTATTTGATGTTTGATTTGCTTGCTTAGTTGAGTGTATCATATTTTCTTTTGAAGTGATTCACTTGTATAAGCAAATTGTAGAAAATGCCAACCACATTTTCTTACCTCTTCATAGCAGCGGTTAAGAGTTTGAACCCAATTATAATTTTTTATTTTTGAAAAGAACTATTTACAAGTGTATGATTCAATTCAAAATTTTTTTATTTTATATGAGAAACTTCTTTGATCATGTCCAAGGGATAATTAGTACGTACGTTGTGCGCCTTCTTAACAAGAAGAAAAATATATATATATATATATATGTACAAAATGTCATAACTCATACAACTACGTGAACGAATGGAACCCACTTTTATTAAAAATATAAAAACTATTACTCTGCTTTTCTTCTTCCTTAATTCATTTCAACTAATTTTCCACATAAGCGATACCGACCAGTTCATCAACACACACATTACCCAAGACTTGGAAGAGGCAACTCACACAAATTAAACTTTCTCTCACTTCTCGATTTGTTTCTATTCCTCCCTCAAAATCAAAATCAGGAACTAAGGCATTAGATTTGAATATGGATATTCTAAAATTGGATGGTTTGTGTGGAGCTCCTACTATTACCTCCCAGCCAGTTACAAAAATCTGAAAATTTGGTGCTTTGCCTTTTCGTTCTTGTTCGACTTGTTTTTCTTCTCTTTTTCATGGTTTGCAAGTGGGGTGGGGAGGAATTTTGGTTTTGGCGACGTGAGAGGAAAGCACAAGAAAATCATTGTGAGCAAGAGTTAGTTTGTTCCTTAGAAGTAGAAGTATTGCCCTCCAATAATAACGGTACCTTGCCCTTTGATACGTCCGCCTCAGATCTTGTTTTGGATTGGGATTGCATGAAAATGTCGATTTCGAGTTTAATTTTGATGATTTTGATCCCCTGAAAATAGATGACTTTTCACATCACATATTGAAAATCACACAACTTTTATTCATTTGAATTGTCTGAATTTCTCTCAGATAATCGGTTGAGACTAGTATAAGGGGCATGATTTAGAGTTTGGTATTTTAGATTTCTGAACTTTGAGACATTAGACTTGTATAGGAGTCTGGGGTGGTTGAAAAAAATTTAAGAAGAAGATAGTAGTAGTAATATATTCTTTTTTTCTTTTTAAATAAAATGAGTGGTCCCTATTCATTCATCTTTTAACTCGTGGTACAAATATCAGGATTTATTTTAAATGAGAAAATAGAATAAGGTGGGACCTTTTCGTCTACCAAGTAAATTTATGTAGCATATATGTCATCTCCCTTGTTATTTATAGACAGTTCAAATATGTACACATTTTGTGCATAACCATTGTATTATATATATATATTCCTTCTTAAAGACATGTTGAGTTATCAACTATTTTTACAAATTTTACACATTTAAGGAAATACTTGGAATTGAATCCATTTTGCTCAGATTTTCTTCTAATATTATTGTACATTGAATGATTGCAAATCTTGAAAGTTCATAATTTTCTAATCTGTAAAAAATATTTATATAGAACATAATATGTGATAATTATGATTGTGCAATTTAAATTATGTATTTATCCACTGAAAAAAAATATTTAAAAACTTATTTATTGTATGTGTTGTTCTCATGCGGGTATAGATTTCAGACCCGTGCATATTGGGTCCCATCTAAATTATTACATTAAAAAAATAGAAAATCCAACCAAATTTCATCTACAATCTTCATGGACTTTACAATTGAAGAAAATTTCAATTTTCATGCTACAAAATATCTTACCGAATCACGTGTACTTTGGACAATTAAAAAATTACGCAGTACCAAAATATTTACTATAATTGAGAATAGATTTTTTTTTTTTTTTGTCTGAAGACGAAACTTCGAGGAAGCTGCTCTTCACGTTTATCTTACCTATTTATAAGAGTGTCCTCTCACTGCTGTATCTCACTCATAAATGTAGAAGTATATTCCATCAGTTGGGTAGGCATCAAAATTGAGAATTGAGAAATGGGTTCCCACCAAGATCAAGCATGGCTTTTAGAGAATGGGAATCTTAAGGGCTTCAAGCAGGGAAATTAAGCATGGCCGTACCGCACACAACATGTCGTCCTCTTCCCTACGCAAGAAGTCTGACCTTAAGCTTGTATCCAAAGTTCAGTGTGGTTTGGTGAGAAACGTTTTGGCAAATCTTCAAGAGGTTATTTTGGGGACTAAGCTCTCAGTTTTGTTTCCAGCTATTCCTCTTGCCATAATTGCTCAATGTTATGGCTTTGGAAAAGTGAGTACGGCTTCTTCTTTTTTAAGTGCATGCTATACAATTTGGAGGTTTTGACGTTGTAGTGTTTGTTTTGTTTGTTTGACATATATATATGAGAAACAGAAAAGGGGAATTTTGGTCAGATTTGGGCATGTTGACTGAGTTGAGAATCAGAATCCTTTGCTTTTTCTTCTCACAATGAAATTGACCTTGTTATCAATGTATTCCTCAAAGAATTTTGATCATATACTATGTAAAAAGTTAGATCTTATCTCAAGATTGACTCATTTTTTAAATCATCGGATGTCATCTGAACCAAAACTCGTTAGTGGGAGTACTGCTATAACCAAAGTTTAGTAGTTCTTTTTTTTTCTTTCTTTGGGCTTTATACTTTGTTTAAACTGCCAAACATTGGTTATGTAAGTTGTTTTACTTGTTTACAAGACGATAATGTTGTCAGTGGCCTTGTTTATAGTTACTATACTATTTTTGTTAATGGCCTACTGTGTCTGTTTTTAACAGTTCTGATTTGTTGCATGCAGCCTTGGATTTTTGCTTTGAGTTTGCTTGGGCTGACCCCACTTGCTGAACGAGTCAGCTTTCTGACAGAGTATGTGGCATTGTATTTGTATAAATAAGATATTTTTATTTATTAATTTTGTTCGTTAAAAAACTTGTTGAATTTAGGATGGCGACTCTATAAAGAGTTATAGGAAGACAAATTTCTTATAAATTAAGAATTTAGGATCAAATATTTTATTATTAATTATGATAATAAAAGACACAAGTTAATTGCATGGAGTTCTATTATAATTAGCGAAATAACTAATTGAAAAAAAAAAATTAAAACAAATTATATTCGTAGACTAAATTTAAATGTAAATGAAATTTCAAAAAAGTGAGCTGATCCACTCACACTTATGTAGATCCGTCCGGGCACCTTATGTAGATCTGCCCATGCTGGTAGTGCTTGAACTCAGCACTAAAGATGAGAAATAGGTTCCAATAGTTTGAATTAAGTTTTCATTGGTTGAGTTAATTTATTTTATATAAATATTATTATTATTTATTGGGTTTCCAATGCTAATTAATTCTTATTTCCTCTTCAATGGATTGTCACGTATACCAAATATTGCAGACAGATTGCTTACTTCACTGGTCCAACAGGTATAAACCTAGCTGAAATTGATTTTCTTTCTTTTCGATTAATATTCAATTCCTATTCATACACTGTGCACAAAATATTGGTCATTAAATGCATCTATGTTTGTTCTGTGCACATAATACTTTTCCTGAATATTTATGTAATAAAAAAGTAATCAACAGTTTGGAGTGTTCTGAATATTGTTTTCCTAATGACCAAAGTGAACGTCTCAGTGGACCCATTTGAGATGAAGACGAAAAAAATTGAAACTTTAATTGACACCTCTTTTGAGTTCTTGTGAGCGTTTCTTCCCTTGTCAATTGTGTAGTTTGGCACATTCTAGTACTGTGTGAGAGAGAAATCTGTTACACCACGTTCTAACAGAAAATGACATCTATATTACAATACTAAGGAGACTTTCTAAATATATGGAGATAATGCAGTAATCTCATATATTTTAAACTTTACTTTTTCTAGTTAGTGATCCTACTCAATCACAAAAAACCTATTTCATATTTCGATTATTACTGGAATTTGTTATTATTGAAAAATCTCTTCTATTGAGGTTGATTTCTATCATCATCATGCTCTTGGATTTGCAGTTGGAGGGCTTCTAAATGCAACTTGTGGCAATGCTACAGAGCTTATTATAGCAATCTTTGCTCTATGCCAGCGTAAAATAGATGTGGTTAAGTATTCTCTCTTGGGTTCAGTCCTCTCAAACTTGCTTCTGGTTCTGGGGACATCTCTCTTATGTGGTGGCATTGCTAACCTTAGAAGTGAACAAAAATATGACAGAGTAAGTTGGAGTCTCAATTGTATTATGTCTAGATTTTATTTCCTTAATTCATTACAATGATGGCTAAAATGGGCTCAAATTGTTTTGTTTGGCAGAGACAAGCTGATGTGAACTCACTTCTACTGCTGCTAGCATTGTTGTGTAACTTGCTTCCTTTGCTGTTTAAATATGCCGGTGCCTCGGCTGCTCTAAATGCAGACTCGACTCTTTATATGTCAAGAGCAAGTAGTGTGGTGATGCTGATTGCATACTTTTCATACCTTGTGTTCCAATTGTGGACACATCGCCAATTATTTGAAGCCCGGGATGTAAGCGTTCTGAAATTTCATATCTCCTATATATTAGTATGCGAGATGTGAAAATTTCTTTTGGGTCTTTATTTATTTGATTCTTAATTGAATTTGCAATGGTGATCAGGAAGATGAAGATACTAATGGTTCAGAAGAAGAAGCAGTGATAGGATTCTGGAGTGGGTTTGCTTGGCTGGTTGGAATGACTGTAATCATCGCTTTGTTGTCTGAATATGTAGTGGGCACAATTGAGGTAAACATAAATGGAACTATTCTACTTCAATTGATAGAACATGGAAGAAAGGCTTTGTTTGATTATTAATTATTACAATACTGATCAATAGTATTTGAGACTCTTTTCAGGAAGCATCTGATTCTTGGGGTCTCTCTGTGAGCTTCCTCAGCATAATCTTGCTACCAATAGTTGGGAATGCTGCTGAACATGCAGGAGCAATCATATTTGCTTTCAAGAACAAGTTGGTAAGTGATATATAGCTGCCTTTCATTCGCTCGATTTCAGAAAAGTTTATAGAACTCCATAGTTGCATGTCTTCTTTTTCCTTTGCAATACGAATTTTCTAAAATTAAGCTGGTGCAGGACATCTCACTGGGTGTTGCTTTGGGTTCTGCAACTCAGATCTCGATGTTTGTGGTAAGAATATATGAGCTTTGGTGAAAGATCTGTTTCTGGTCCGAGCTTTCCATTCTAAATAACAAAACCGTTAACATTGATTTGAACCTATTTAATATTCAGGTTCCCCTATGCGTGGTAATTGCTTGGATCATGGGTATTGGAATGGATCTTAACTTCAATCTCCTGGAGACTGGATCTCTTGCTTTGGCAATACTAGTCACAGCCTTCACTTTGCAGGTAAAAATAAAACATTTTAATCTGCAAAAAACATCAAGATGTCATGAATGATCCTACATGTTATATATATATATATATTTCTTGTCTGTTAAGTGTAAGTAATACTTACATATAAATCTTGTAGGATGGGACTTCTCACTACATGAAAGGCCTTGTTCTCATGCTATGCTACATTGTTATAGCAACATGCTTCTTTGTACTGAGAACACCTCTTAGTAAGTAATACTTAAACCTTTCTTTGGGGGTTTACTTGCTATGCATCCTTCAATAAGAACTCACTCATGTCTAACTTTTCTTTAACTTACCTTTTCCCCAGACCAAGCTGATATCAGTAACGTGATAGTTAAACCAGCAACTGATGCAATTCTCTGAACTTAATAGGTAAATTCATGTCCTGAAGTTTATGCAAATCCATGTCCATGTACATGTTAAAATAAAAATAAAAATAAAAATCCAAGGATTAATTGTGAACAGGCTTTGGCCTTTCAAGGATGAGGATAGCGGCATCTGATAGCAGCATCAGAAACTCAAATGGATTTTTTATTCGTTCATTTTCATTGTCCTCGTCAGTTGGAAAGCCAAACTATTGCTGAAGTTCTGCTTGTCTATAGTGTTTATCATGCCTTCAGTTTTCCAAGTTGAGAAGGAAATTATACATGGTGGAATTGGGATATCTATTGAGGTTTGATAAATGTAACCTGCAGGCTGCAGCAGCTAGCGTGGTGGTCTTTGCATAGATTCTCTCGTAGTGTTTTTTTTTTTTTTCCATCTGAGACTTTCATCTATTTATATATCATCATAATTGTGGGATAGGACACGAGCTTATCTCTTTTCTTTATTGCAATATTTCTCAATAAATGGAAATTGTTTGGATTTTCAATTGCATTTCTTAATTACAAATGTTTTGTTCAGGGAAATTGGTGTGGGCCCAAAACCTTTTTTTTTTTAATTCTTTTCTGTAAGAAGCCATGGCAAATCCCTAAATAAAATTAGGGAGTACTTGGTTTAAGATATGACACGCTTCTTATCAAGTCTCAGTGAGCAGAGCACACACTTATAATTGGTCAAGTAATATTTTTTTTTTTTTGGGAGTTAATAGGAAATTCGTTTTGAGTTAGTAGGTTTTTTCATTATCATAAATTCTTATTTCATTTGAAGGTAGGGTTTGAGAGAATATACAACACTAATAAATTTTTTTATTTTTCATAAATTTTTATCTTATGTAAAGACAGGGATTTGAGAGAATATACAATAGGAATAAATTTTTTATCTCAAGTAAAGATGGATTCAAAAGAGTATATGACACCAACAAATTTTTTTACAACCTTCAAATTCATCAAATTTTTGCAAAGAACACATTGCAAAATTTGTGGAAGTGATATTCCAGCATGATTTCATGCACTGCAACCTACATGCTGCCAACAGTAGTTAATATTATCAAGACAAAATTTTATGATTTTCTATAGATATATTTTTAAAAGTAAAATATCTAAACTCAAAAAAAATATAAAAAAAAAAGAAAAAGTACTTGTTGATTTTGGACAGTGTTTATGAAAATAAGATTTAGGATATGTCATGTAGAACAATTTCGTTTTATTATTTTCCTTGACTAACCTATTTATTAATACCAAACATAAAAAATGAAGAAAATATTTTTGGATATGATTTTCCTGCAAAACAAACAATTGCAAACAATACCTTAAGCGCTAGTTTGGTATGCATAAATGGCCATTTTATTCATTTCATGTAATGAGTATTTTTTTCGTATATTTTTTAATATATTATATATATATATATTATTCAAAAATGAATATTTATAGTAAAATAGAATATTAAAAAAATTATAATATTCTAATGGAATGTTAGAATTCTAAAATATTCATATAATATAAATATAATAGTCTTATTATTATAATAAGCTAAATCTAATTAGATTCATTATTAAATTATTAATTTAATTATTAATTAAAATGAATCTAATTAATGTAAATTCAATTCAAAAAAAAAAAATTATATTGAAAAGCGTCCATTGTCTAATGGATAGGACAGAGGTCTTCTAAACCTTTGGTATAGGTTAGGAATCCTATTGGACGCAATTTATTTGCATATATATTTATATTTATATTAATTATTTCATTTATTCTATTTTATTATATATTAATATATAATAGAATAATTTGATAATATAATTATTTCATTTCTTTTTTATATAGTTATTTTACTTTTTTAATTATTAGTTTAATTATAATTATAATTATAAAATAAATTTTTTAAATTCAGTTATTAATATTAATTAATTTTTTTCTACGTGTTCCTAAAGTAAAAAGCATTCCATCTGTTCCTGAATAGCTTCTTTCAAAAGGACTTTTAGTCTCAAAATATTCATTTCGGTCATTTTATTCTATAAAAGTAAAAATTCTCAAACCCACCTAGGAGGTGGGATTATTTATCCCTAGTTTCATAGAATTAATTTAGTTAAGTTACATGATAAAAAAAAATTTTATCAAATAAAATAAAAATTTTAATTTTAATAAAATAATAATATTATACATAAATAATAAAATATTTTTATTATTTAATTTAGTCAAATAGAAAAAATACCCTTCATATCTCATTAAATAATATAAAATTATATAAAATATAAAAATAATAAATTTGTATGTAAAAATAATAATAAATTTATTTATTTTAGTCAAATAACAAAAATACCCTTTATAAATAAATAAATTAGTTAAGTAATTTTAAACTGAAATATTAATTTTAAGAAATAATAAAATAAAAATAATTAACAGTAAAACAAGTATAAGTAATAATAATTAATTAATTAATAATAAATAAAATAACTTTTTTTTAAAAAAAATTAATTAAAAAATTGAGAAATATATATTATATTATTTTAAAAAATTAATTAAAAAATAAGAAATATTTATTTAATAAATTATGCTACGTTTTTTTTTTTACATTATCTACTGATATTTTTATCATTTTAATATAATTTTTATATTATTTCATGTCTAAAAACTGCATAAAAAATAAGTAAATAAAATTGAATGATTATTCTCCACTGACCCTACCGGACAATAGAATGGAATAATTATTCCATTTCACTTACATTTTATTCTCATTTCCTTTCCTATTTCAATATACAAAAAATCATTCTTACATTTCAAACTAGTCCTAACTCAATTTTCTTTTCCTTTTTACTTTATCCTCCACTGTTTTTCCATTTCTGTAGCTGCTTGACAATTATGTGAAAACAACACTGGCCCATGTATTTGCATTCAGCCCAAGTCCATTTTAAAGCTTGGGCCTGTTTCTCCCTAACGTCCATTAAAAGGCAACAACCGCCGTACACACAGAATTAGGAAATTATAACTGAGAGTAAAAAAGAAAAAAGAAAAAAAAAAGCCTTATTTGTTGTTTTAGTTTATGAGAACGGCAATTTGTTTTAATTATTTTTTATTCTGATTTTTTAAAACTTTAATTGTTTTAAAATTGGATTTTAAATAATTAAAATTTTAATTATATTAAGAGTAAATTACTTCAATTTACATTATATTATGTTAATATTGCACTTATTTTTTTATATTTTGAAAAATACACAAATCTTTCCTAATTTGAAAACAAGTTATGATTTAACTGAAATTCTAAATATTTAAGAACGAATACCTAAAAAATTATTATGGTCTAATTGAGATACATATAATTTAAATTTTATTATAATAATTTAATTTTGTATGAAATTTTTAATTTTAAAATAAGTTATAAATAAAAATAAAAATTATGATAAAAATTAAATACTATATTTTTTTAAAGAATGTGAAGTATTTTGTGTAAAATTCAGAATATATATTTTTTGTTATATTATAAAAATTAGGTAAAATAACATTTACTATCTCTAAAATATCACATTTTTATCAAAGCTCCAAAACTATTTCAATAACACTTGTATGCTATTGAAATTATAACTAAATTACTGTATTATTATTATTATTGTTATATATATTATTAACAAGTGTCTTAATCTCGTAGTCTTTTGTTAGAGCTTTATAATCTAACGTACAATAAGGAATTAATTCTATTATATTGTATTATGGATTTATTATTAAAAAAATTTGATGAAAATTTTATTGATGTAAAATAATGGAATAATAAGGATGCTCACACATAATTTTACTTTTGTTTTTGAAAATCTATTGTCCACCACAAATTAGAAAATCCCTCCCCTGTTTGTGCTTTGCTTGAGATGGACCGGGAGTCACTCTATTGTGGCCAAATGAAACAAGTGATGAGTAAGTGTAATTCTTGGTTTTCTTTTGTTTAAGCCAAACTCTTGGTAACGTTTTTCCTTCCTCTTCCTTTTCTTGGCAGCTTTTGCCTTCTTTTTCTTACTGTTTAGTCTGCTGTTTTTAGAATGTTGGAGGCTACTCTGCCATGAAAAGATCCATTTTTTTATGGAATTGGAAGAAATGTGGTTTAATGGACCATTGAAATTAAGCTTTTGGTTATCATCTGTTTTTTTTTTTTTTTTTTTGCATCTATTTATATATCATCATAGTTGTGGGATAGGACACAAGAGCTTATCTCTTTTCTTTATTGCAATATTTCTCAATAAATGGAAATTGTTAGGATTTTCAATTGCATTTCTTAATTATAAATGTTTTGTTTGGGGAAATTGGTGTGGGCCTAAAACCTTTTTTTTTTTTCTTTTCTGTAAGAAGCCATGGCAAATCCCTAAATAAATTAGGAGGACTTGGTTTAAGAAATGATACGTTTCTTATCAAGTCTCAGTGAGCAGACCACGCACTTATAATTGGTCAACTAATAATTTTTTTTTTTTGGTAGTTAATAGAAAATTCGTTGAGTTATGAGTTAGTAGTTTTTTTCATTATCATAAATTCTTATTTCATTTGAAGGTAGGGTTTGAGAGAATATACAACACTAATAAACTTTTCTATTTTTTGTAAATTTTTACCTTATGTAAAGACAGGGATTTGAGAGAATATACAATAGGAATAAATTTTTTTTCTCATGTAAAGATGGATTCAAAAGAGTATATGACACCAACAAATTTTTTTACAACCTTCAAATTCATCAAATTTTTGCAAAGAACACATTGCAAAATTTGTGGAAGTGATATTCCAGCATGATTTCATGCACTGCAACCTACATGCTGCCAACAGTAGTTAATATTATCAAGACAAAATTTTATGATTTTCTATAGATATATTTTTAAAAGTAAAATATCTAAACTCAAAAAAAAGTACTTGTTGATTTTGGCAGTGTTTATGAAAATAAGATTTAGGATATGTTCGTGTAGAACAATTTTGTTTTATTATTTTCCTTGACTAAACTATTTTTTAATACCAAACATAAAAAATGAAGAAAATATTTTTGGATATGATTTTCCTGCAAAACAAATCATTGCAAACAATACTTTAAGGGCTAGTTTAGTATGCATAAATGATCATTTTTATTCATTTCATGGAATGAGAATTTTTTTTCGTATATTTCTAGTCTCAAAATATTCATTCCGGTCATTTTAGGTCATTTTATTCAATAAAAATTCTCAAACCCAACTACGAGGTGGGATTGTTTATCCTTATTTTCATAGAATTGATTTAGTTAAGTTAAATGATAAAAAACTATTTTATCAAATAAAATAAAAAGTTGAATTTTAATAAAATAATAATATTATACATAAATAATAAAATGTTTTTATTATTTAATTTAGTCAAATAGAAAAAATACCCTTCATATCTTATTAAATAATATAAAATCATATAAAATGTAAAAATAATTAATTTGTATGTAAAAAAAATAATAAATTTATTTATTTTAGTCAAATAACAAAAATACCTTTTATAAATAAATAAATCAGTTAAGTTATTTTAAACTAAAATATTAATTTTAGGAAATAATAAAATAAATATAATTAACAGTAAAATAACTATAAGTAATAATAATTAATTAATTAATAATAAATAAATAAAATAACTTTTTTTAAAAAATTAATTAAAAAATTGAGAAATATATATTGTATTATTTTAAAAAATTAATTAAAAAAAATAAATATATATTTAATAAATTATGTTACGTTTTTTTTTTACATTATCTACTAAGGGATATTTTTTATCATTTTAATATAATTCTTATATTATTTCATGTCTAAAAACTACATTAAAAAAATTAAAAATTGAATGATTATTCCTCATTAACGCTACCAAAAAATGAAATGACATAATTATTCTATTTCACCTGTAATCTATTCTCATTTTCTTTCCTATTTCAATTATGCAAAAAATTAATCTTGCATTCCAAACTAGCCCTAAGTCAATTTTCATCTTCTTTTTACTTCATCCTTCACTGTTTTTTCATTTCTGTAGCTGCTGGACAATTATGTTAAAAACAATACTGGCCCATGTATTTGCACTGAAGCCCAAGTCCATTTTAAAGCTTCGGCCTATTTCTCCTAACGTCCATTAAAAGGCAACAACCGCCGTACACAGATAATTAAGAAATTATTAGAGAGTAAAAAAAAAAAAAAAAAACCCTCATTTGTTGTTTTAGTTTATGAGAACAGTAATTCGTTTTAATTATTTTTTATGATTTTTTATTCTGATCTTTTAAAATTTTAATTGTTTTAAAATTGGATTCTAAATAATTAAAATTTTAATTATAGTAAGAGTAAATTACTTCAATTTACAATATGTGAATCGAACGAGAACGCAGCTTCAAGGATTAGGCTTTGCCTTTGTTGTGGCTACTGAGTCTGTTGGTTTGGCTGGGAGTTTAAAAAAATATCATTACTGGGACAATTTGCTCTGATCTTCACTATTGTCTTTGGCAACTGTTTGCCATTTATGTTGAGAAATCATAATTCTAGGCTAAGCTCCAATGGCTCTGCAACAACACTGAGATTCCGTTTCTTCTAATTGGAGATTTTAATGGATATATGTATGACTCAGAGAAAGTCTCGTCTTCTACATCGGGCACTTCAACTACTGAGATGTTTTTGGCAATGAATGCAATTGGTAATCAATTTACATGGTCGAATGGAAAAGAAGGACATGGGAATGTTAGAATCAGATTGGATAGAGCAATGGCAAGTACCAAGTGAAGACTCCTTTTTCCTAGAGCTTCCCTTACGGTGCTTGCTGCCATTGAATCTGATCATAATCCCATTTTCCTTCATAGACCTTTCAAATTTGAACAATTCTGGATCCAGTGACAGTAGGAGTAGTTTGGTTATTGAGAATGCATGGAAATATGAGTCTAAAGGTTCCCTTGCATTTTCCTTGAACTGTAAACTTAAAGAATGTAAGCGGAAACTCAAATCTTGGAACCGGGACCAATTTGGTAATATAAAAAAAATCAAAGAGGCTGAAAAGAAGCTCTGGACCAAGTCCAACAAGCATCTCTTCCTCCATTAATCTCTAAAGGGAAGCAGATATTCGTTGTCAATTAAATGAGTGGTTATTGAGAGAAGAACTCCTATGGAAGCAAAAATCCCCATTAGCTTGTGCAATGTTGAATCAGAAAGACAGAAATACTCGTTTCTTTCATTTGTCAACAATTATCAGAAGAAGAAGAAACTCTATTGACTCCATGAAGAAGGACAATGGATAGCAGGAAGAAAGCATATTGGAGATTGTTTTGTAAGTAAATTCTCTAACATATTTACCTTTGATAATCCATCTTTTCCTAACAATATGATGGATCTGATTATGCCTTCTGTCAGTGAGGAGGATAATATCTCTTTATGCTCTGTTCCTGGGGAAGATGAAACTAAAAGAACACTCTTTACAATGGCTAATAATAAAGCTCCAGGTCCTGTTGGGCTTTCGGTGCTATTCTTTAAACATTATTGGGATATTATATGTGGTGATTTTGTTAAGGGTGTTCAACGTTTTTTTACACATGGATACATCTTGAAGGAGTGGAACAAAACTTTTATTGTTCTAATTCCTAAAGATAAAAATCATCATGCGGTTAATCATTTTCGCCCTATTAGCTTGTGCAATGTTGTGTACAAGTGCATTTTTAAAATTCTAGCTAACAGGCTTAAGCCCCTACTCCCCCATCTTATTTCTCCTCAACAGGCTGCTTTTGTCCAAGGAAGACAGATCTCAGACAATTCAATAATTGCACATGAGCTTTTTCACTCAATGAGGAGGAAAAGAGGTAAAGAAGGATGGATGGCTGTGAAGATTAACAAGGAAAAGGCTTATCACCACATTGAATGGTCTTTTCTAAGCAGGGTTCTTAAACTTCTTGGATTTGCAGATCAATTCATCCATTGGATCAGTCAATGCGTATCAACCACAAGTATGTCGATCATCATCAATGGTTCTCCTTATGGTTCTATCAACCCGAGTAGGGGTCTGCGACAAGGGGACCCAATTTTCCCTTATCTTTTTATTTTGTGCTCGATAGTCTTATCTCGATTGATAGGAAGGAAAGAAGAAGAAGGGATTCTCAAAGGCATAAAGGCAACAAGAAGATGTCTAGCGATTACACATATTCTTTTTGCAGATGATCTTATACTGTTTTCCAAGGCTTCAATGCATGATTCACAAGCTTTGAAGGACATTCTGAATTTGTATTGCTCTTGGTCAGGGCAAAAGGTTAATGTCCATAAGTCGCAATTGTTCTTCAGTTCTAATGTTTGTGAAGGTCGCATGAGGGACATCTAGAATCATTTTCAATTTAAGATTGGTGACTTTAATGACAAGTATTTGGGTTTGCCCCTTCAAATGAAACATTTAAAAACTGATACATTTGCTGATGTGGTTGAAAGAGTTCAAAACAGACTTTCTTCTTGGAAGCTAAATTCTATTTCTAAAGCAAGTAGGACCACCCTTATAGGATCATTTGGGCAAGCTATTCCCATGTATACATCAAATACTCTTCCTCTGCCTATTTCAATTAGTCCAGAAATTGACAAGGCACTTAGACGGTTTTGGTGGGGAGCTGCTCCTAATAAAAATCATTTTCTAAGTTTGATATCTTGGCATAGAATTTGTACTCCTAAAGGAAGTGGTGGCCTCGGTCTAAGAAGATTTGCAGACAACAATAAAGTTTTCATGGTGAAATTGGGTTGGAAACTTCTGGCTGGCGATAATAGCCTCTGGACCCAAATAATCAGAGGTAAGTATCTGAAGCATATTAGTTTCAGTCGTGGTGTGTATTGTAAAGGAGACTCTTGGATTTAAAAGGCATAACTCAAGCAAAATCTTTAGTGATGAAAGGAGCTTGCCTCCAAGTTGGCAATGGATCTTCCATAAACATGTGGGAGGACCCTTGGGTTCCAAATTTTCCTAATTATTGGCCTGTTCCAAGGAGTGAAAGATAGCCAGAGCTTAATCTTGTATTTTATTTATTCATTGAATGAACAAAGGTTTGGGATGCCTAATAAAATCCTTAATCATTTTGACTATGCAGCTGCAAAAGCAATCTTATCAATCAAAGTGCCCAATAGTAATACAGTTGACAATTGGATATGGTGCCCAAGTTCAAATGTAAAGTCTGCATAGCACCTTGATCAATCTTGGAGATGGGAGGATGTAGGATCTTTGACAAAGAAACAATGGCTTTCTCTTTGGAATTCCAAGGTTCCAGAAAGATACAAAATTCTATGGTGGCTAGTTGCTTGGGATATCCTACCAACAAAGGTTAGGCTTACTAAAATATTTTCAATTATTAATCTTATTTGCCCTCTTTGCAACCTTGCAAATGAATCATTATCCCATCTGTTATTTGAGTGTTGTTTTACACAAAAAACTTCGGGGATTACACATTCAGAGCTTTGCTCATCTTTCACCTATTCAATGGTTGCTATTTATTTTAGATGATAGACAAATCAATGTTGTCTTGGGTTTGGAGCTAAAGAGGTGTTTTTTTTGCCTCTATTGTTTTAGACAGAATTTGGTGGCTGAGAAATCAAATCATCCATTCAGATAAATCCCCAATTACTGATTTCAATCAATGGGCATTCCAAGTTAATAGTGCTTTCCATGAAATGTTAAGGGCCTGCCTACCTATCTTTAAAGCTGATGATAGCTCTCATTGGAATCTCCCACCTGAAGAGTGGATTAAAGTTAATTTTGATGCTGCTGTTCAAGCTACTGGGTCATGGGCAGCGGCAATAGTTGTTAGTAGTTCAGGACATGTCTTGGCTACTAGAACCAAGTTCCCTTTGTCCACTGATCCTTTGGTTGCAGAAGTCCAAGCAACTCTTGCAACACAACTTGCTAAATCTATTGACTCTAAGATAGGGGTAATACTTGAAGGTGATTCCCAGGTAGAGATTGAAGCTATTAATTCAACGGGGAGAATCTTGTAATTGGACTATTTCACCTTTTATGTATGAGATTTTATTTGCTCTGGATTCTTTTAGCTTTTGGGCATGTAAAAAGATCCCTAGATGCTCTAATGTTTATGCCCGTCATCTAGCTAGGAGGGGCTCTGTTTTGGGTACACTTGGTACTGCTGATCATTGTATTGTATCTTTGGACTCTTTGTTACAGTCAGTTGTTTAATGAATTTATTCTGGTTAGCAAAAAAAAGGACTTAAAACACTAATGAAAGCAATTATAGTAATACGGGCCAATTTTTGGCGTATGAGGTTATTAGAAATGCTTCTAGCACTGGCTTATAGGTTTTTTGGTTGACATTGGTCATGGTAAAATTATGCTAACAATTTTTTATTTATTTAGTGGTCTGGTGAATTTATGCTAGTTTATGCATATTTCGACTAATCATCTCTTCGATCTAGTTAAAAATAGACAATTTATTCTAGAATTAGAAAATTTATAGGATTATACTTCATATAGCCTCCCCTAAGGATATTCCAACTCATAAAATCATTAAAGCGATCATATTTTCTTGATTACTAGGCCAACTCTTTAGATCGTATGCTAGCATATATACTCGTGTGCATGAGAGACTAATATTAATATCGATTAGATCGATCTAGGTTATTCTCGAACATTATTTGAAATTAAATCTAGTGTTAAGCTAGTCCTCTTATACTTCACATCATTCTTTATCTAGTACGTGTGTTCGAAATTTGACGTCTATTTAATTGTTAAAACATAACTAAACTTGTATATTCTCTCACATTGTTATCATGAAGCTAGTAAGTGTATAAATTATTTAGGGCATTTGAGTCATTCTGCTATAACTATGTTGCAATTTGAAATACCTTGCTCCGAGTCAATGTTTGAAAATTAAACCAATGATTGAATCGGAAAAAATACCGGTTCTTAAATCAACAGTTCAATCATGGTCAAATTCAAAACAATAATATCATAAATATATGTAATTTAATATTTATAATATTATATTGATATTATATATCAAAAATTAGGGAAAATAAAAATAATAATTTTAAGCTCATTTAATATAGTCACACACAACATATTATGTTAATTAGTGTATTTTAGTCATGTATAATACATTTTGAGGTTTTCATGTAGCTTTTTAATTGAATTTGAACCCATATTAGTATACCCATTAAAATATTAAAAAATAATTTAATTTTAGTTTTTTATATTCCAGAATCAGAAAAAAAAAATTTGTCCAACAACTAAAATTGATCTCGGATAATCCGATTCTGTAAATTTTTTATTTTTATCAGTTTACACGATTTAATTATCAAAATAATTTAATAATTTAAACGTGCTGACCTATAATTCAAGTTGGGTCGGTTTAACTAATTCGATCATCCCAATCGATCTGATTTTTAAAACATTGCCTATTCTCTCGATTATCTTCTCCATGCATATTCCACAAAATAATTACTTTCTTGTGATTAATTTATGTTTTGATTACCACCAAAAAGAAAGAGAGAAAAAAAAAAAAACTACCCTAAAAATGGGCGGTACTGTGGGTCAAGAACAGAATTAATGATATTTTTGCATTAATTATACATTTTAGTGGTTTGTAGTTTCTAGGAAGGTTCCTAACTCTTACGCTGTACGGTGATATATACGTCCTCTTGTCTTACCAAATCTCTATTTTGCTTTCTAAATATTGTATGACTGTAGATTCACATAGACAATTATTTATTTATAAGTATTTTTAATGAATATTTAAAAATACTTATTAAGTAATAATAAATATAATTATAAAAATTAAATTTTTTTACAAATAATAATTTTTATATAAATAAAATTAAAATTATGATTAATTATCATAATAAATATTATTAATTTTTTATTTATGAAAATTTAACATATGTCTTTGATATCTGTTAAATAAATTCTTTATCAATAATAATGATATAAAATATTTTCAATCCAATAATATTAATATACTGACATATAACAAATTGGTATTAACATATAACAAATTGATATGTAATTGTCATAATCAAATTATATTAATATTATAATAAACATTATCATATAATATTATAATTATAACTATAGCACAATTAATCATGATATTTTATATAAAAAAGCTAAAAAATGAGATTATCTTCTAAAATCTTGTTATTTTATAATTTTTCAACGTACATACTCTAATCAATTATTAATTTTGTCATTAAAATTTTCACAAAATCAAAAAATTAGTCATTTACAAGTTAATCACGTAAAAAAAATATTTCAGTCAAATTCAGACATTAATGTCGACAGTGAGAAACCATCGGATTTCATTTCACGATACCTACACTGTTCCCCAATCAGAACAAATTCAAAAAGTTGAAAAATTCAACAAGCAAAAAGCTCACTGCAGTACGGGTATGTTTCTGATGTTGATCTGCAAAATTGGCAAAAAGTAATAAAAGACGAAACACCTTTCGAAAAGCAAAATGCTTTATTGATTTTTTTAACTTCTAGGTCTCCACTTCTTCAAGTCAGGTCGTTTGTTTGTTTTCTAAATTCGGGGCCTGCCTTTTAAAGAACACGTACTCTTTTTTGTTTTTGCTAATAAAGAACACGTACTCTAACTTTATAATTATTCAGCAGTTTCACGTTATATAATATTTAAAAATTCGGTTTCACTCTGAAAATATTATATATTTTAAATTTTAAATTTTTAATATATTATATATTATAATAAATAAACATTATTATATTTTAAAATTTTACAATATCATACATTTTAAAATTAAAAATTATCATGTACTATAAATTTAAAAATTATTATACACTTTAAATTTAAAAAAATTTGAGATATCATACACTATAATAAAAAAATTATCATACACTATAAATTTAAATTTTATTATACATATTAAAATTTAAAAATATCATACATTAAAAATTTTAAAATTATCATAAATTTTTAATTTTAAAAATATCATATTTTAAAATTATCATACATTTTAAATTTTAAAATTATCATAATTAAAAATTTAGAAAATATCACACATGATAAATTTATAAATTATCATATATTTTAAAATTTATAAATATCATACACTATAAATTTATAAATTATCATACAATTTAAATTTTAAAAATATCATAAGTTAAAATTATCATATATTTAAAATTTTAATAATATCATCTATTTAAAATTTTAAAAAATTATCAAAATGCATGAGATTATATTTTAAAATTATAATACATTTTAAATTTTACAAATTATTAGAATTCGTAAGGCACAGAGTGAACTGGACTATAAATCCTACCATATTATCCAAAAATGTTGAGAATTGATCCTCGTGTCCAAAACCCCTTTCATTTCAGACAAATCCAGCAAATTAAATGGTACCATAGATTTTTGTTTTGCCTGCAGAAACACGAAACATCCAAGTAGCTGCCCTTCACGTTTCTCCAACCTATTTATAGGAATGTACTCTCGCTACAATATCTCACTCGTACAAAACCCATATCACATCTTACTCGTCCTCTACTACAATTCAGTTGGGTAGGCATCATCAAAATTGAGAATTGAGAAATGGGTTCTCGCCAAGATCAAGCATGGCTCTTAGAGAGTAGGAATCTTAAGGGTTCAAGCAGGGAAATTAAGCATCGCCGTGCAACACACAACATGTCATCCTCTTCTCTGCTCAAGAAGTCTGTCCTTAAGCTTGTATCCAAAGTTCAGTGTGGTTTGGTGAGAAACGTTTTGGCAAATCTTCAGGAGGTTATTTTGGGGAATAAGCTCTCAGTTCCGTTTCCTGCTATTCCTCTTGCCATAAATGCTCTATGTTATGGCTTTGGAAAAGTGAGTACGGCTTTATTTTTATTTTTTTAAGTGCTATACAATTTTGAGTTTTTGACATTGTACTGTTTGTTTTGTGTGTTTGACGTATGAGAAACAGAAAAGGGGAATTTTGGTCAGATTAGACTTGTTGACCGAGCTGGGAATCCTTTGCTTTCTCTTCTCGCAATGAGACTGACCTTTTTATCAATGTATTCCTCAAAGAATTTTGATTATATATTATGTAAAATCAGTTGTTAAGAATTAAAAAGTTATTTTTTATCTCGATATTGACTCATTTTTTAAATCATCGGATGTCATCTGAACCAAAACTCCTTAGTGGGAGTACTGCTATAACCAAAGTTTGATTGTTCTTTTTTTCTTTCTTTTGGGCTTTATACTTTGTTTAAACTGCTAAACATTGGTTATGTAAGTTGTGTACATGACATGACTATAATGTTGTCAATGGCCTTGTTTTATAGTTACTATCCTATTGTTGTTAATGGCCTACTGTGTCACTTTTTAACAGTTCTGATTTGTTGCATGCAGCCTTGGATTTTTGCTTGGAGTTTGCTTGGACTGACCCCACTTGCTGAACGAGTCAGCTTTCTGACAGAGTATGTCTGGCATTGTATTTGTTTAACTTTGAGTTAATTCATTTTATATAAGTATTTACTTCTTTTTTTTCTTTCTGATTTGGTTCAATACTAATTAATTCTCATTTGCTTTCATTGGATTGTCATGTATATCAAATATTGCAGACAGATTGCTTACTTCACTCGTCCAACAGGTATAAACCTAGCTGAGATTGATTTTCTTTCTTTTCAATTAATGTTCACTTTCTGTTTACACACTGTCCACAAAATATTGACGATTAAATGCATTAATATCACAGAATTTGCTCCCTTCACAAAATACTTTTCCAAAATATTAATGTAACAAACAAGTAACCAACAGTTTGGAATGTTCTGAATATTATTTTCCTGAAAACCAATATTGAACCGTCTCAGTTGACCCACCTTAAGATGAAGACAAACAAAAAATAAAATAAAATTGAAACTTTAATTGCACCTTTCGTGTCCTTGTGAGCGTTTGTTCCCACGTCAAATTTGTTTAGTTTGGCACATTTACTGTATGAGAGACAGAGATCTGTTACACTACATTCTAAAAGAAAATGACATCTATATTACCAAACTAAGTAGATTTTCTAAATATATACTAGCATGTTAAAGATAATGCAGTAATCTCATATATTTTAAACTTTACCTTTTCTAGTTCATGATCCTACTCAATCACAAAAAGCCTATTTCATATTTTGAAGTTTACTGGAATTTGTTATGAATGAAAAATCTCTTCCATTGAGGTCGATTTCTATCATCATCATGTTCTTGGATTTGCAGTTGGAGGACTTCTAAATGCAACTTGTGGCACTGCTACAGAGCTTATTATAGAAATCTTTGCTCTAAGACGGCATAAAATAGATATGGTGAAGTATTCTCTCTTGGGTTCAGTCCTCTCAAACTTGCTTCTGGTTCTTGGGACATCTCACTTCTGTGGTGGGATTGCCAACCTTAGAAGTGAACAAAAATATGACAGAGTAAGACCCTGTCTCAATTGTATTAATATGCATATATTTAGATTTTATTTCCTTAATTCATTACAATGATGGCTAAAATGGGTCTCAAATTGTTTTGTTTGGCAGAGACAAGCTGATGTGAACTCACTTCTACTGCTGCTACCATTGTTGTGTAATTTGCTTCCTTTGCTGTTTAAATATGCCGGTGCCTCGGCTGCTCTGAGTGCAGACTCAACTGTTTATATGTCAAGAGCAAGTAGTGTGGTGGTGCTGATTGCATACTTTTCATACCTTTTGTTCCAATTATGGACACATCGCCAATTATTTGAAGCCCAGGATGTAAGCATTCTGGAATTTCATGTCTCCTATATATTAGCATGCAAGATGTGAAAATTTCTTTTGGGTCCTTATTTATTTGATTCCTAATGGAATTTGCAATGGTGTCAGGAAAATGAAGATGCTGATAGTTCAGAAGAAGAAGCAGTCATGATAGGATTCTGGAGTGGGTTTGCTTGGCTGGTTGGAATGACTGTAATCATACGCTTGTTGTCTGAATTTGTGGTGAGCACAATTGAGGTAAACATAAAGGCACCATCGGTGTTCCAAGTGAAAAATGTGGGGAAAATACTTGTCACTCGTACTCAGGGAACCAAGATTGCTTCCAAAGGTCTCAAACATAGAGTGTTTGAGATTTCACTTGCTGACCATCAAGGTGACGAGGACCATGCTTACAGAAAGACTCGTTTGAGAGCTGAGGATGTTCAAGGGAGGAATGTCCTAACAAATTTCTGGGATATGGATTTTACAACTGACAAGTTGAGGTCTTTGGTGCGTAAGTGGCAAACTTTGATTGAAGCACATGTTGATGTGAAGACTACAGATAGTTATACTCTGAGGATGTTTTGCATTGGATTTACAAAGAGACGTCCAAACCAGGTGAAGAGGTCCTGTCATGCGCAATCGTGCCAGATTAGACAGATCCGCTTCAAGATGAGGGAGATCATGACAAACCAGGCAACATCCTGTGATTTGAAGGAGTTGGTCCGCAAATTCATTCCTGAGATGATTGGCAAAGAGATTGAGAAGGCTACCACAAGCATCTACCCTTTACAAAATGTGTTCATTCGGAAAGTCAAGATATTGAAAGCTCCCAAGTTTGATCTTGGAAAGCTGATGGAGGTTCATGGTGATTATTCTGAAGATGTTGGTGTGAAGGTGGATTGGCCTGCAGATGAAATACTGGCAGAGGCAGTACCTACTGAAGTCGTTGGAGCTTAATGGCTTATTAGCTTGCTTTTTTTTGTTTTAATATTTTTGTGTATAGTAGTTGTGCTACTCTGTCTTTCTATGGAAAACCCAAATAGTTTGGTCACATGTTTTGGGCTTGCGCTAGTGAGTTAATGGTTTGACTTTGAAAACCGTCTTGTGCCCTTACTCAATCTAATTATTTTTTCAATAAAATAAAATAAAACTTCATGTCCTGAAGTCTATGCAAATCCAAGGAGTAATTGTGAACAATATAATTGCAGACTTTGGCCTTTCAAGGATGAGGATAGCAGCATCAGAAACTCAATTGGATTTTTTATTCATTCATTTCATTGTCATCGTCAGTAGGAAAGCCAAACTATTGCTTAAGTTCTGCTTGTGTATAGTGTTTATTTTTCCAAGTGGAGAGGGAAATTTTACATGATGGAATTGGGACATCAAATGAGGTTTGATAAATGTAACCTGCAGACGGCATATATGGTGGTATTTGCATAGGTCTCTCAGATTGCTTTTTTGCATCTGAGACTTTCATCCACTATATATCCATTTATTTCTTTTTGATAATAGGAAAATCGTTGGGTTATTAGCTAAATAATAGAATATAGTTCTTTTCATTGTCATAAATTTTCATTTCTTTTGTAGACGGATTTGACGGTGGGTTTCGAGGGAATATACAACACTAATAAATTTCTTTCTCTTTTAAGTTTTCGATCTTATGTCAAAGCTGGGATTTGTGAGTAGATAACACTAATAAATTTTCAAATTCATCAAATTTTTGCAAAGAACACATAGCAAAATTTGTGGAAGGGATATTCCAACATGGTTTCATACACTGCAACCTTCATGCTACCAACAGTAGTTATTAATATTATCAAGACCAAAATTTTATGATTTTCTATAGATACATTTTTAAAAGTAAAATATCTAAATTCAAAAAAAAAAAAAAAATACTTGTTGAGTTTGTATATAATGTTTAAGCAAATAAGTTTTAGGATTTGTTCATGTAGAACAATTTCTTTTTATTATTTTCCTTGATCAACCTATTTTTTAATAACAAACATCAAAAATGAAGAAAATATTTTCGGATGTGATTTTCCTGCAAAACAAACAACACCGTAAGTCGATTTTCTTTTTCTTTTTAATTTACCCTCCACTGATTTTTCATTTTTGTAGCTGCTGGACAATTATGTAAAACTAATAATGGCCCATGTATTTACACTGAAGCCCAAGTCCATTTTAAAGCTGCGGCCTATTTCTCTAACGTCCATTAAAGGCGACAACCGCCGTACAAAGAGAATTAAGAAATTATAACTGAGTAAAAAAGAAAAAAAGCCTTATTTATTGTTGTAGTTTATGAGAACGGTCATTTGTTTTAATTATTTTTTATGATTTTTTATTCTGATTTTTTTAAACTTCAATTATTTTAAAATTGGATTCTAAATAATTAAACGTTTAATTATATTAAGAGTAAATTACTTCAATTTACATTATATTATGTTAATATTACACTAATATTTTTATATTTTAAAAAATATACATATCTTTCCTGAATTTGAAAACAAGCTACAATTTAAATCAAAATTTGAATATTTAAGAATAAATGCCTAAAAATTCTTATGGTCTAATTGAGATACATATAATTTTAATTTTATTATAATAATTTAGTATTTTATTAAATTATTAAATTTAAATAAGATATAAATATAAATATAAATATAAATTATGATTAAAAAATATATATGTTTTCGAAATACTATATTTTTTTAAGAATGTGATGTTTTTTGTGTAAAATTTAGAAATAATTATTTTAAATCAAAATTTGAATATTTAAGAATAAATGCCTAAAAATTCTTATGGTCTAATTGAGATACATATAATTTTAATTTTATTATAATAATTTAGTATTTTATTAAATTATTAAATTTAAATAAGATATAAATATAAATATAAATATAAATTATGATTAAAAAATATATATGTTTTCGAAATACTATATTTTTTTAAGAATGTGATGTTTTTTGTGTAAAATTTAGAAATAATTATTTTTTATTTTTTAGTTATATTATTATTAAAAAAATTAGATAAAATAACATCTATCATCTCTAAAATATCATACTTGTATCAAAGCTCCAAAACTATTTCAATAACACTTATATGTTATTGAAATTATAACTAAATTACTGTATTAAATATATATATTTTAATATATTCTATTAACAAGTGTCTTAATCTCTTAGTCCTTCCCTCCTTATGAATGGATAAACTTAAAAAACTAATGAAAGCAATTATAGTAATTCGGGCCATTTTTTTGGCGTATGAGGTTATTAGAAATGCTTCTAGCACTGGCTTGTAGGTTTTTTGGTTAACATTGGTCATGGTAAAATTATGCTAACAAATTTTTATATTTTTAGTGGTCAGGTGAGTTCAAGCCAATTTATGTATATTTTGACTAATCATATTTCGGTCCAGTTAAAAATAGACAATTTATACTGTAATTAAGAAATTTATAAGATTAAACTCCATAAAGCCTCTTCCAAGAGCATTCCAATCCATGAAGTCAATAAATCGATTACATTTTTTGACTACTAGGCCAACCTTTGGATCGTATGCTAGTATATAGCATGAGAGACTATTATTAATATAGATTAGAATTAGATTATTCTCAAACATTATTTGAAATTAACTCTGGTGTTAAACTAGTCCTCTTATACTTCACATCATCCTCTATCTAGTACCTGTGTTCGAAATTTGACATTGCTTGTTAAAACATAACTAAACTTGTTTCTTCTCTTACATTGTTATTATGACGCTAATATGTGTATAAATTATTTAGGGCTCAAACATTATTTGAAATTAACTCTGGTGTTAAGCTAGTCCTCTTATACTTCACATCATCCTCTATCTAGTACGTGTGTTCGAAATTTGACATTGCTTGTTAAAACATAACTAAACTTGTTTCTTCTCTTTCATTGTAATTATGACGCTAAGATGTGTATAAATTATTTAGGGCATTTGAGTCATTTTATTACAACTATGTTGCAATTTGAATTACACCAACCAATGATTGAATGGAAAAAATATTAACTCTAATGTTAGCGGTTCAATCATGGTTAAACTCAATCCGATAATATTATAAATAGTATTTAATATAATATTTATAATATTAAAATAAGAACTTAGAAAAAATAAGTAAAAATTTAAGTTCATTTAATATAGTCATACACACAACATATTAAGTTAGTTTTAGTAATGTATAATATGTGTTTGGGTTTTTATTTAGCTTTTTAACTGAATTTGAATCCATATTAGTGTGTCCCATTAAAATATTTAAAAATCAATTCAATTTTAATTTTTTATATTTCAAAAGAAAAAAAAATCTGTCCAACAACTAAAATCAATCTTTGATAATCCGATTCTCTAAATTCTTTCATTTTTATCAATTTATACAATCTAATTATCAAAATAATTTATAATTTAAACTTGTTTGACTTATCATTCAAATTGTGACGGTTTAACTAATTCGATTATCTAGATCGGTTCTAATTTTTAAAACATTGTCTATTCCCTAGATATCTCTTCCTTGCATATTCCACAAAATAATTACTTTCTTGTGATTAATTTATGTTTTGATTACCACCAAAAAAAAAAACTACCATAAAAATGGGCGGTATTGTGGGTCAAGAATAGAGTTTAAGATATTTTTGCATTAATTATACATTTTACTGGTGGTGGTAGTTTGTAGTTTCTAGGAAGGTTCCTAACTCTTAAGCTGTACGGTGATATGTACCTCACGTCCTCTTGAATTACCAAATCTCTATTTCGCTTCCTAAATCTTGTCTGTCTTTAGGTTCACATTGACAATTATTATTTATTTATTAGTGATGATATTCAATATTATCAATTTAATTATATTAGTATACATGACATATGACAAATTAATCTAAATTATAATTGTCATAACTAATATTATAACGATTATTATTATATATAATTATATAATTAATACTACAATATACAATACATAACATAATTCACCACGATATTTTAACTAAACAAATCAATATAAATGAGCTTACCGTTTCAAACTTGACTGCAGTTATAATTATATATTTAATACTACTATCCATAACTATAATTGACCATTATATTTTATATGAGCCAAAAAAAAAATTATTATCTAATAAAATCCTACTCTTTCAACATTTTTTATTTTCTATTCTCTGATTAATTATTGGTTTTTGACATTTGAATTTTCATTCAAAGAATCACCCACTTCATAAGTTAATCACTGTAGTACGGGTATCTTTCTGATGTTGATCTGCAAAATTGGCAAAAAGTAATAAAAGACGAAACACCTTTCGAAAAGCAAAATGCTTTATTGATTTTTTTAACTTCTAGGTCTTCACTTCTTCAAATCAGGTGTTGTTTGTTTTTTTTGTTTTTTTTTTTTTGAAATTCGGGGCCCGCCACTTAAAGAGCACGTACTCTAACTCTTTAAGTATTCAACAGTTTTTTTATTAGAAGTTTAAGTTTCTTGATTAGTCCACGTATTAATGTACAAACATAATAATTTCATGGAATTTCTAAACGAACATAAAATTATTTTCCTTGTTCATTTTTATGTTTGCCTACATTCTTTATGCAAAAACTGAATTGCATAACTAAGTAGCAAATACATGCTCGTTAATTATGATAAATTAAATTTTTAAATAAATTACATATTTAATATTTTAAATTTTATTTTATTTCATAAATTATCACATATTTTATAATAACTTTCATAAATAATCAAATTAGACACTTAACGTTTTATTTAAATAATAAATTAGTATTATACAAAATTATTAAATTTAAAATAAGATATAAATATAAATTATTATATATATATATATATATATATTTATATGTTTTCGAAACACTATATTTTTCTAAAGAATGTGATGTTTTTTTGTGTAAAATTTAGAAATAATTTGTTTTTTATTTTTTGGTTATATTATTATTATAAAAATTAGATAAAATAACATCTAACATCTCTAAAATATCACACTTTTATCAAAGTTCCCAAACTATTTCAATAACACTTGTATGTTATTGAAATTATAACTAAATTACTGTATTATATATATTTTATTAACAAGTGTCGTAATCTCTTAGTCCTTCCCTCCTTATGAATGGATAAACTTAAAAAACTAATGAAAGCAATTATAGTAATTCAGTCGCGTCTGAGGTTATTAAAAATGCTTCTAGCAGTGGCTTAATAGGCTTTTTGGTTAACATTGGTCATGGTAAAATTATGCTAACAATTTTTTATTTATTTACTAGTATAGCAATTTATGTATATGTTGATTAATTATTTTTTTAGTCCAGTTAAAAATAATGATGATATAATTGGCGTCTGAGGTTATTAAAAATGCTTCTAGCACTGGCTTAATAGGCTTTTTGGTTAACATTGGTCACGGTAAACTTATGCTAACAATTTTGTGTTTATTTACTGGTCCAGCAATATATGTATATTTTAACTAATTATTTTTTTAGTTCAGTTAAAAATAATGATGATATAAAATTTATTAGTAATGATATAAACTTTTACCAACACAATAATATTAATGTATGTGGACATATAATATATTAATTTAAACTGTATTTGTCACAATCAATATGATATTGAGATTATAAATAATATTATCATGTATCATTATAATTATAATTAATATTACGACACATAGCACAATTAATCTCAATATTTTATATAAAAGAGCATATTGCCTTCTAAAATTTTATTTTTTTATAATTTATTTACTTATATTATCTGATCAAAAATTAATTTTTGAAATTAAAACTTTTACAAATTTAAAAAATTATTCAATTATAAGTCAAAAATATTTAAATTGCTCTAATCCAGACAGGTTGAAAAATATCTAAATTGGTCAAATTAGGACAGTAATGTTGACAGTGAGAAACCATTCGATTTGATTTCTCGATACCTGCTTTGTTCCCCCATCTGAACAAATTCAAAAAGTTAAAAAATTCAACTCTGGCAAAAGGGTATGTTTTTGCTGTTGAAAGCCAATATCTAAATTGATCTGCAAAATTGGCAAAAGTAATAAAAGACAAAATACATTTCATTTATTTCATCATATGCTAAAAGCAAGAGACAAGCAAAATGCTTTTATTGTTTTATTTTTTTAAATTCGGGGCCCGCCATTTAATAAACACGTACTCTAACTCTATAATTATTCAACAGTTTTGCATTATATAGTTTTTTTGTTTTTTATTAGACGTTTAAGCTCCACGATTAGTCTACATATTAATGTATAAACATAATAATTTCATGGAGTTTCTGAACCAACATACAGTTATTTTTCTTGTTATTTTTATGTTGGTATACATTCTTTATGAAAAAAATGAATTGAATAACTACATGGAAGGATATAAAATATTTTAACATATTTATAGAGTTGTTCATATTCGGATATGCTTAAACATATGTACATACTTTGATTTTCATCAAGTTATTAAATTTTTTAATATGCTAGCAGACTAATTAAGAAATGTATGCTCGCTAATTATGATAAATTAAAACTTCTAAATAAATCACATATTTAGTATCCCAAATTATACTTTACGCTCATGAATATCAAATTACACTTTATCTTCATGAACTACCATATATTTTATAATAATTCTCATAAACTATCAAATTAGGCACATAACATCTTATTTGAGTCATAATTAGTAAATAACCATCGCTCATTTAAATTAATCATTAAATCTAACAAATTAATTCATAAAAGACTAAATTATCCTCATTATAATTTTTTTTTTTATGTCATTCACTTTCTATCTCTTGTTTCTTTTTTTATATTTATTTCTAGCAATTAAAATCACCTTATTTATTCAATTTTAGTACATCCTTTAATATATAATACATAACAATAAAATAAAAATTTTAATGAAAATATTATCACTAAAACACAAATTGAAACAACATCTTGTATAATTTCTATATTAAGACAAGAGAATAAAAATTATGAATGATTCAAATAATATTTATGTATACTTAAATTGAATCAATATAAAAAAATTAATTTCATTGCAAATAAAAATAAAAAGATGTAAAAAGAAGAAAACATAAAAAATAATAAAATAATAAAAATTTATAAGGAGAGGGTTATTTGCTAATTATGACTCTAATAAGGGGGTTATTTACCTAATTCAATAGTTTATGGGGATTATTACAAAATAGGTGATAGTTCAGTAAAATGCAATTTGAAACAAACAAAAAAAAAATAAATTAAAAATTATGTATTTATTATATGTGTTATTATCATTAGGGCTAGAATTCAAATCACACAATTTGATATTTGAATTCAAATTCGATTTAATTATTTGAATTTGAAGTGAATTTGAATATAAATTCAAATCAAATAAAAAAAACTTTTTAGAATTTGAATTTAAAATCAAATCAAATTCAAATGATGTAGTATTAGATTTGATATTCAATCAAATTATTTGATTAGGTATTTGATTAACTATTTAATTAAGTTTTCGATTAACTAATTGATATTTATTAAAAAATAATTTTAAATTTTAAATAATTATTTATATTTATTTAAATTTTTTAGAAAAAATAAATTATCTCTACTATTTTTACTTTGCATATAGATTCTCTAGAATTTCTTAGGAATTCTACTCTTAATTTTTGCTAGCAACAACTCTTTTAAAATATATTTTAATAAAATTATGATTAAAATTAGAATTTTAATTAGGATTAGAGTTAGAGTTAGTGGAGGATTAGGATTAGGGTTATGATTGTGATTAATTTTTTGTCTTGAACTTCTGGTATTTTTGTTCTTTTTGTTTATTTCAGTTGTACAGTAACAATGGTATTTGTACTTTTTTATAATGATTAAGTAATTCGAATATTCACACTCGGATTTTAAATTATTTAGTTTTATTTAAAATGTTTATATTTTTTAAGTTTAAACAAAAAGAATTTAAATAAATATTCTTTTTATGCAAGTGAAAATTCGAATATTCGAATTTGAATCAAATATTTGAATATTTGTCAAATTCAAATATCATTATAAATTTGAAGAGGTATTTGAATTTGAATTCATTGGTTGAATTCAAATACAAATATGGCTAGTAGAATATTCGAAACTATTCAATTTGAATTTCAGTCCTAATTCTCATGTGGGTATATAGAGTTCATGATGGTGATATTAGGTCCCCTCTAAACTATTACATTAAAAAAAAAAATAGAAAATCCAACCAGATTTAATCTACAATCTTCGTGGGCCTTTTTTCTTTTAGGACAATCTTCATGGACTTTACAATTGAAGAAAATTTCAATTTTCATTTTACAAAATATCTTACCTAATGACTGGTACTTAAAGACCAATATTTTAAAAACCAAATCGACACAGTCGATCAGATTGTCGCCCGAATGGTAGGTTCGGGCCAGTTTAGGATTATGGAACCAAGGTTGTGGTTGGATCATGTAAAATCAAAAGAATCGGGAGAACCAAGTGACTTGAAACTAATTTTAGTGGTTGGACCAGTTTTTTTATATCTAAAAAAATTATTTTTAATATTTTAATGGATAATACTAATATGCATTCAAATCTAGAAGAGCTAAATGCATTTTTGTTGTTAATTTATTTGATATTATATGTATTTATAAGATAAAAATTTCTACTTTCTCCTTCTATTTTTATAAAATTTATATTTAATCTATCTTTTTATTTATTTATATCTATCATTTTCATATCCAAATAAATAAATTAACAATGTGATAAGTGATATTATATATACTAGTGAGCTTGTTTATTTTATTTTTTCTAATAAACTGTTTATTGTTGATTGAGAAATAATAAAATAATTATTGAATTTAAAATATGTGCATCTAATATATAATATCAAATATAATAATTATAAATATGGTTAATTATGTATAATATTATTAAATATTATAAATATTAAATTAAATATATTTATAATGTCATATAGTCATATCATCAATTCAACCTGGTAGAATCAATTATTCAAGATCCAATACATTTTTTGAATTGATTATTGGATTTTTTTAAAATTATAGTATGTTCTATTTTTTTTGTAAAAATAGATTCACTCAAATAAGATTCTAGAATATATTCATCTTTAATGAGAAGATTTGTTACGAAGAAAAAAGAAGATAGATTCATTATAAGATTCTAGAATATATTAATCTTTAATAAGAAGATTTGTTACGAAGAAAAAAGAAGATAGATTCATTTTCACGAACAAAACAAATCTTGCACTCACTTTTTGAATTTCCAAAAGTAGAAAAAGATTTATTTTCTGACAAATCTAACCAATTAAATAGTACCATAGATTTTTGTTTTGCCTGCAGAAACACGAAACATCCAAGTAGCTGCCCTTCACGTTTCTCCAACCTATTTATAGGAGTGTGCTCTCACTACAATATCTCACTCGTACAAAACCCATATCACATTTTGCTCGTCCTCTACTACAATTCAGTTGGGTAGGCATCATCAAAATTGAGAATTGAGAAATGGGTTCTCGCCAAGATCAAGCATGGCTCTTAGAGAGTGGGAATCTTGAGGGTTCAAGCAGGGAAATTCAGCATGGCCGTGAAGCACAGAACATGTCATCCTCTTCCCTGCTCAAGGAGTCTGTTCTTAAGCTTGTATCCAAAGTTCAGTGTGGTTTGGTGAGAAACGTTTTGGCAAATCTTCAAAAGGTTATTTTGGGGGCTAGGCTCTCAGTTCTGTTTCTTGCTATTCCTCTCGCCATAATTGCTCAATGTTATGGCTTTGGAAAAGTGAGTACGGCTTTATTTTTAATTTTTTTTAAGTGCAATTCAATTTTGAGTTTTTTACGTTGTAGTGTTTGTTTGACATATGAGAAACAGAAAAGGGGAATTTTGGTCAGATTAGACTTGTTGACTGAGTTGAGAATCCTTTGCTTTCTCTTCTCACAATGAGATTGACCTTTCTATCAATGTATTCCTCAAAAAAATTTGAACATATACTATGTAAAATCAGTTGTCAAGAATTAAAAAGTTATTTCTTATCTTGATATTGACTCATTTTTTAAATCATCGGATATCATCTGAACCAAAACTCCTTAGTGGGAGTACTGCTATAACCAAAGTTTGATTGTTCTTTTTTTCTTTCTTTTGGGCTTTATACTTTGTTTAAACTGCTAAACATTGGTTATGTAAGTTGTGTACATGACTATAATGTTGTCAATGGCGTTATTTTTATAGTTACTATACTATTGCTGTTAATTGCCAAATGTGTCAGTTTTTAACAGTTCTGATTTGTTGCATGCAGCCTTGGATTTTTGCTTTGAGTTTGCTTGGACTGGCCCCACTTGCTGAACGAGTCAGCTTTCTGACAGAGTATGTCTGGCATCGTATTTGTTTAACTTTGAGTTAATTCATTTTATATAAGTATTTACTTTTTCTTTTTCTTTTTTGGATTGGGTTCAATACTAATTAATTCTCATTTGCTCTCATTGGATTGTCATGTATATCAAATATTGCAGACAGATTGCTTACTTCACTGGTCCAACAGGTATAAACCTAGCTGAAATTGATTTTCTTTCTTTTCATACACTGTCCACAAAATATTGACGATTAATTGCAAATGTCACAGCAAGTTGTTCGGTTCACATAACAGTTTGGAATGTTCTGAACATTGTTTTCCTAAATACCAATATTGAACCGTCTCAGTTGACCCACCTTAAGACGAGGACAAACGAAAAAAAATAAAAAAAATTGAAACTTTAATTGCACCTTTCGAGTTCTTGTGAGCGTTTGTTCCCATGTCAATTTTGTGTCGTTTGGCACATTCTAGTACTGTATGAGAGACAGAGATCTGTTACACTAAATTCTAACAGAAAATGACATCTATATTACCAAACTAAGGAGATTTTCTAAATATATACTAGCATTTTAAAAGATAATGCAGTAATCTCATATATTTTAAACTTTACTTTTTTCTAGTTCATGTCCTACTCAATCACAAAAGCCTATTTCACAGTTTGAAGTTTACTGGAATTTGTTATTATTGAAAAATCTCTTCCATTGAGGTTGATTTCTATTATCATCATGTTCTTGGATTTGCAGTTGGAGGACTTCTAAATGCAACTTGTGGCAATGCTTCAGAGCTTATTATAGCAATCTTTGCTCTAAGCCAGCATAAAATAGATGTGGTGAAGTATTCTCTCTTGGGTTCAGTCCTCTCAAACTTGCTTCTGGTCCTTGGGACGTCTCTCTTCTGTGGTGGCATTACCAACCTTAGAAGTGAACAAAAATATGACAGAGTAAGACCCTGTCTCAATTGTATTAATATGCATATATTTAGATTTTATTTCCTTAATTCATTACAATGATGGCCAAAATGGGTCTCAAATTGTTTTATTTGGCAGAGACAAGCTGATGTGAACTCAATTCTACTGCTGCTAGCATTGTTGTGTAATTTGCTTCCTTTGCTGTTCAAATATGCCGGTGCCTCAGCCGCTCTGAGTGCAGACTCAACTCTTTGTATGTCAAGAGCAAGTAGTGTGGTAATGTTGATTGCATACTTTTCATACCTTTTGTTCCAATTGTGGACACATCGCCAATTATTTGAAGCCCAGGATGTAAGCATTCTGGAATTTCATATCTCCTATATATTAGTATGCGAGATGTAAAATTTCTTTTGGATCCTTATTTATTTGATTCATAATGGTGATCAGGAAGATGAAGATGCTGATAGTTCAGAAGAAGAAGCAGTGATAGGATTCTGGAGTGGGTTTGCTTGGCTGGTTGGAATGACTGTCATCATAGGCTTCTTGTCTGAATACGTGGTGCGCACAATTGAGGTAAACTTAAATGGAACTATTCTTCTTCAATTAATAGAACATGGAAAAACGAAAAGGCTTTATTTGATTATTAGAATACTGATCAATAGTATGTGAAACTCTTTCAGGATGCATCAGATTCTTGGGGTCTTTCTGTGAGCTTCCTCGGCATAATCTTGCTACCAATAGTTGGCAACGCAGCTGAACATGCAGGAGCAATCACATTTGCTTTCAAGAACAAGTTGGTAAGTGATATAAAGCCGCCTTTCATTTGCTCGATTTCCTTTGCAATACAAATTTTCTAAAATTAAGCTGCTGCAGGACCTCTCACTGGTTGTTGCTTTGGGTTCTGCAACTCAGATCTCGATGTTTGTGGTAAGAATTTAGGAGCTTTGGTGAAAGATCCGTTTCTGGTCAGAGCCTTCCTTTCTAAATGACTAAACCGTTAACATTGATTTGAGCCTGTTTATTATTCAGGTTCCCCTGTGCGTGATAGTTGCTTGGATCATGGGTATCGGAATGGATCTTAACTTCAATCTCCTAGAGACTGGATCTCTTACTTTGGCAATACTAGTCACAGCCTTCACTTTGCAGGTAAAAATTAAACATTTTAATCTGCAAAAAACATCGAGATGTCTTGAATGATCCTACATATTATATATATTTCTTGTCTGTTAAGTGTTAGTAATACTTACATATAAATCTTATAGGATGGGACTTCTCACTACTTGAAAGGCCTTGTTCTCATGCTATGCTACATTGTAATAGCAGCATGCTTCTTTGTACTGAGAACACCTCTTAGTAAGTAATACTTAAACCTTTCTTTGGGGGTTTACTTGCTATGCATCCTTCAACAAGAAGTTAAGAACTCACTCACGTCTAACTTTTCTTTAATTTACTTTTTCCCCAGACCAAGCTGATATCAGTAACGTGACAGTCAAACCAGCAACTGATGCAATTCTCAGAGCTTAATAGGTAAATTCATGTCCTGAAGTTTATGCAAATCCATGCACATGTACATGTTAAAATAAAAATCCAAGGATTAATTGTGAACAGGCTTTGGCCTTTCAAGGATGAGGATAGCGGCATCGGATAGTAGCATCAGATAGCGGCATCAGAAACTCAAATGGGTTTTTTATTCGTTCATTTTCATTGTCCTCGTCAGTTGGAAAGCCAAACTATTGCTGAAGTTCTGCTTGTCTATAGTGTTTATCATGCCTTCAGTTTTCCAATTTGAGAGGGAAATTATGCATGGTGGAATTGGGACATCTATTGAGGTTTGATAAATGTAACCTGCAGGCTGCAGCAGCTAGCATGGTGGTCTTTGCATAGAGATCTCATAATGTTTTTTTTCTTTTTTGCATCTGAGACTTTCATCTATTTTATATCATCATAGTTTTTTTCATTCTCATAAATTTTTATTTCATTTGAAGGCGGGATTTGAGAGAATATACAATGCTAATAAACTTTCTTCATTTTCGTAAATTTTCATCTTATGTAAAGATTGGGATTCTAGAGAACATACAACACTAATAAATTTTCATCTCATATAAAGACGGATTCAAGAAGTATACAACACTAATAAATTTTTGATCTCATGTAAAAATAATTTTGCCACCTTCAAATTCATCAAATTTTTGCAAAGAACACAGCAAAATTTGTGGAAAGTGATATTCCTGCATGGTTTCATACACTGCAACCTGTAATGCTGCCAACAGTAGTTAATATTATCAAGACAAAATTTTATGATTTTCTTTAAGATATAATTTAAAAAGTAAAATATCTAAATTCAAAAAAAAAAAATACTTGTTGAGTTTGGACAGTGTTTATGCAAATAAGATTTAGGATTTGAGAACAATTTCGTTTTATTATTTTCCTTGACTGACCTTTTTTTTAATACCAAACATCAAAAATGAAGAAAATGTTTTCGGATGTGATTTTTCTACAAAACAAACAACTATTAATGGCCCGTGTATTTACTCTATGAAGCCCAAGTCCATTTTAAAGCCAATTTCATGGGCCTTAGTCTGTTACGTCCATTAAAGGCAACAACCACCACACACAGAATCAAGAAGTTACAACTTATAACTGAACGTTAAAATAAAAAAATAAAAAAACCTAATTTATTGTTTTGGTCGATAAGAACTGCAATCATTTTTCGTGATTTTTTTTTTCTTTTGATCGATCTCCTCTAAAATTTTAAATTTTTTTAAAAATAGATTTTAAATAATTAAAATATTAATTATTATAAGAGTAAATTATTTTAATCTCTCTTATATTATACAGATATTACACACAATTTCTTTTTATTTTTAAAACTTATGTATACCTCCCCTAATATTTAAAAACTAGTTACAACTTAACCCAAGTTTTAGATATTTAAGAACAAATGCCTTAAAAATTCTTATAGTATAATTGAGATACATATAATTTTAATACTATATGAAATTATTAAATTTAAAATAAGTTATAAAAATATAAATTATGATAAAAATATATATGTTTTCAGAATACTATAATTTTTAAAGAATATGAAGTTATTTGTGTAAAATCTAAAAATAATTATTTTTTATTATTAGTTGTATTATTATGATAAAAATTAGGCAAAATGGCATATATTGTTTCAAAAGTATCACATTTTTGTTATTTTTGTTCCAAAATTATTTTTTCATCAATTCATCCTCAAAATTATAAAACATGTATAATGTATTCCATCAATCTAACCCCATTAATATTTTGAATAAAAGTTGTTGTCACCACATGTATGATGTGGTGACAAAAAATAATATATTTTTACTTCTCTCATGCTTGCTCTCTCGCTAAAAATTATGATATTAGGGTTTGTGTTAATTAGAACATTTTAAAATTTTTGAGCAATTTAAAAAAAAAATTAAAATTTTTTTTTAGAGACAGTAAGAGTGTAAAATAATTATAGGATAAAATTGATTTAAAAAAAATGATAATTTTAGGACAAAATTGACAAAAAATTAATATTTTAGGAAACATTTTTTTTCTCCAACCCAAGATATATGTGTTTTCTAATAAAATATTAACGTTGTTAAATTTAAGGAAGATATTATAAATGTTGTGAAAATTTTGAGACAAAATTAATAAAAATATAATATTTTAGGGAATGTAGATATCATTTTACCTAACAAATATTATTACTATTTTAATTTTTGTTTATATGTTATTTAAGTAGAATAATAACATTTAATTATTAATTTAATAATTTTAAAGTTGTAGTTGGCTTTTAATAAGAATATACTAAGTTTTTTATCTTAGGTTTAAAATTGCAGGGAGATATGTGTAGGCTTTAAAATGGGATTTTTTTTTTTTTTTTTTTCATTCAATCAGTAAAATGAGATTTTTTTTATAGATATCTTAAAGACACTTGTTAAACTGTAATAATTACGATTTTTGAAAATTAAAAATTAATAATTTATGCATTAAATTACACCAAAAATCATAATTAACTACTGTATCACAAATTTTCTATTTATAGAATCTTAACAAGTGCTCTTAGAACATTTGTTAAAAGATTTTTACAAATAAAGAAGAAATTTATTTAATATCAAAATAATACAAGGGATGTTGGAGTATTTACTCTTATTCTAAGAAAACACAATATAATTAACTAATATGGTTAAAAATATTTGAACAAAATTTTATATTTTATGAAAAAAAAAAAATATTTTTAAATGAGAAAAAAATAGAGTATAATAGTTAGATTATTAAAACTATTTTTTATAATGATGAAGTCAATATTTATGTGATTTTTCTCTTTATGCATTAATATTTATTTATTTATCGTCATTAGCTAATTTTATTATATTACATGTTAATTTAATAATTTTAACTTAATTAAGATTATAATTTTTAAAGAAAATCAAATCATGAAGGACTAAGATAGAAAAAATTTAGTTTGGAAAAATTTTAATTTGAAAGGACTAAATTAAAAAAATAATGTCTTAAAGAACCAAAATAGAAAATAATATAATATCAAAGCGGTCAATAAGCAAAAAAAGGAAGATCCTCTTTCATTTGCTCCCTCCTCCTCCTCCTTTCTCTCTCTGCAACTACCTCTCTTTCTGTCTGCCTGCCTTATCTCCTTTCTGTTATCTGCCCGTTCAGACATTTCAAAATTCTATGCAAAGCATGAGAGAAGACAAAGCTATAGTATCATGGCGGAGTCTTCCGAGCCTTGGAAGCTTTCAGTACGGTGTCGTTGAAACCAATGACCATGAACCTCTATGGAAGAACACGAGGATTAGTTTTAGCTCCGGTATTGGTGGTGGTTATAGTAAATTCGCTTGTATTTCAGTGGAAGAAAATATAAAACAGAAGGATTTTTTGCCTACGCCGGCTCAGCTCTTGAAGCATCCACTAGCAATTGTGGCTTTAGTGCCCAAAGACGCTGCGTTATTTTTTGCCGGAGCTGTTGCTGGCGCTGCTGCTAAGACTGTGACAGCTCCGCTAGACCGTATCAAGCTTCTTATGCAGGTGCTATTTGAGATTCTATCTGTAATTCTGCCAGCATTTCTTGCTTTTTGCCCAAAATTAACTTACTGTTCTTGGGTATTGTTTTTCTTTTGTTCCTTATATTCATGGCTACGTAGTCACTCGTTTGTTACAAAAAGTAGAAATTTTGAAATGATTCAGTTTTTTGACCTTTACCTTTATCGCTGCCTATTTTTCTTAGAAATTATAGCTAAAGAAAATATAGGCCAAATTTTGTACGTTCTGCATGAAGCCCAAGAAAATTAACTCCTGCTATTCAGGATACTATAGGACATGAATCTCTTCCGGCTCAAATTTCCTAGGTTCTTTTGGTTAAGGATAAGAACTGTAAATGTAGTTAGAAAGCTGTAAGGATAAGGGTTGCAACTTGCAAGTCTTTAGATGCATCTGAAATTGTACTTACACGTAAAATATTGTCTTGCAGGATGACTGGTCCTGTTTCTGTAAGACTTACGGGGTATCCTTAAGTATGCTGTTCTTTTTGTTGTATGACTTACTATAAGCACTGTTGTTGAGTGAAGATATTTTTCTTTTTGCAATATTTAAAAATCTTCTTGTTTCATGGTGGGTTGATTAGTATTATCTAGGTTGGTAGTATTCATAGGGTACATGCTTTTCTGTTGAAATTGCTCAATATTATCAAACATTATTATCTGTTTGCAGACTCATGGGGTGAGAGCTGGGCAAGAGAGTGCTAAGAAGGCAATTGGATTCGTTGAGGTATGAAATAATTAGGTCTTTTTTATCTTCACTCGTTTCTAGTAATTATATGTGCCTTGTCTTTCTAAGGAATGTAAAGTATATGGTTTCTTTTCATAGTACCAACCTACAAGCCAACTGATTGCATTCTTTAATTTATGATTATTGCTTATCTTTGTATATGACAGCCCGTTCTATTTTTTCAATCCGTTGATCTGGTATAGGCAGCCTTTAAGGTACTAGCTTGCCTATGCAGCTGTTAACCATTTTCTAAATAATAAGTCCCAAAAGCAGAACAGGTTGGTTCAGGGGAGAATTTCCTTTGCTAAGGTTCTTGGTTGGGAACTGATGGAATTTTTCGTAAGAGTTTAGTTAGACTACTCAGCAGTTAGTGATGGGGTTTTCAAAATGGTTGCAACTAAAGTTAGAAAAGTTGATGACAATTCCATGCTTAAAAAGAACGCTGCCTGACTAGTAATATGGTTCGCTTTTTTCACTAATCAGCTGCTCCTGTTAAATTTCAATATTGATATATGCTTTAGCAGATGCAAAAATTATTGCCAATCTAATTTCTTGATTGGTATCATATGTTCTATCATGATCATATTAGATGGACTGCCTCTCTGCGGAGATCCTCACTTTATATCTCATATTGGTGCTTACCCTGGAGACAAATTTCAGGCAATAACACTAATAGGGAAGGAAGAAGGAATTAAAGGATACTGGAAAGGCAACCTCCCCCAGGTTTCTACAATTATAAAGTAATTTATAATTTATTTCTTCAAAAAACGTTGACTAGTCTTTAAATTTGTTTTAGTGTTTCTTCTTTGATAATCCAGGTGATCCGGGTCATACCGTACAGTGCTGTCCAGCTATTTTCTTATGAAATTTATAAGGTTATTCTGAAACTATCTCTAGGAAAAATGTACCAGTGCCTTAAACCTATTCAGAACTAAGAGTTCTACCATTGAATTTGTAGAAACTTTTTAGAGGGAAAGGATGACGAGCTCTCTGTTATAGGAAGACTTGCAGCAGGTGCTTTTGCTGGCATGACATCTACTTTTGTAAGTAATGAAGTAGATGGTCCTCTAAGGTTATATAGTTTTATTTTACCTGTAGAATTTCAGTTGGCAGTCTCTTACTTCTGTGATTGATCCAAGGGAATATGAAAAGCTTTATATACAACTTATTAACCTTTGTGATTTTTCAGAAATTCTCTGTTATTATATTGTTTTTATTTCACATACTTATCCACTATACTGGTCATCAATATCCACTTATCCATTACTTACTATCTATGTAGATAACTTACCCTTTAGATGTCCTGAGGCTACGTTTAGCAGTTGAACCAGGTTACAGAACTATGTCTGAGGTATGATTGACCTGCTTGCTGTATTAGTGACAAGATAACCTCTCTATCTTGAATCTTATATTCTTATGTGTTGTTTCCAGGTAGCCTTAAACATGCTAAGAGAGGAAGGAGTTGCATCTTTTTACTATGGTCTCGGACCTTCTCTTATTGGAATAGCTCCTTACATTGCAGTGAACTTTTGCTTTTTTGACTTGTGAGTTTACTGAAAGTGAAAACCTTTCCCTTCAAGTAAATATAATAAATTGATCATACACGTGGACATTGTTTTCATAACATTCTTATTTTCTGTGGACAATAGAATAAAGAAGTCTTTGCCAGAGAAATATCAAAAGAGAACCGAAACATCTCTACTAACAGCTGTGCTCTCAGCATCTCTTGCCACCCTTACATGCTATCCTTTGGACACGGTGAGAAGACAAATGCAATTGAGGGGTACGCCTTACAAGACAGTTTTGGATGCCTTTCCAGGTAAGAGGTGTTAATACTAGATATTTATAGAATAAGCAACAAAAATATGAAATCATATCATGTTGTGCTTATCTGTGGCAAGTATAACATGGAGAAGACCCAAAAATAAGCATCAGAAACATAAGTTGCTTAGCTCACCACTCTTGGTCTTTGGCCAAATAGTTGAAGTGAAGCCCCAAAAAATGGTGGCTTAGCAAAAAAACAAAATCAAGCAATGGTTTCCAGCAATTTGTGATCAAAAGACACATGGCTGGGTTAAGAACTTGAATTAGTATTCCTCGTGGGGTGTATGCTTAGAATCTTAAGTATAATGCAAGTCCTTTATAGATGTGTTTCTATATTTAAAATCATCTTTTTCAGTCTCCAATTTAATGTCCTTGCTTGAAGATCCCTAGCTGTTAATTCTCAGCCCATGTGTCTTTATGTGTTATAACCTTTGTGGTTTGACAGCTTTGCCTGATTTCTGCATAAGCTTAGGGCTTTATATGTGATTTAACAAGTAAAAAGAATGAGAAATAGAAGTACTCCCACTCTCACACTTAAGGAAGCTGTCTTCTCAATCAGATTCTCATATTTCCTTTTCAACCCTATTTGAACCTTGACTAATGTGAGAAACAGCAGATCTGCAGCCCAGACTGACTCATACTTTAGAAATTTCCTCTTCAAAGTAACTTATCTAGTCAAAATTTGACGATCCTTGGTACTTTTGAGTTATTATAGATTGGTAACTGCTTTATCAATCCAGTCGTCCATTGATGCTATATTTGTGCTTCATCCTTATGTGTGGTATTTGAAAATCTTGTGGTTAATTGATGGTGGTTGTGGCTGTGCTTCTGACTTCATTTTGGAACAATCATAAGAACGTACTCAAAATCCAAAATAGTGTGAAATTATGTCATAGCAGTTTTGTTTTAAATGAAGCCAGTAAACTACTCTCTATTATGATTTCATTTCTTTCTGCTGGGCAATTCTAAGTATGCCTATTCATTGTTTAAATCATCTTTAAGAGTTAGATGAGTTACAGATCTGTGTAGTATTGATTTAGTTGAAATTGGAAATTGTAGTAGCAATTTTTACTTATTAACAAAGGTACTGGCTTTGGGGAAGATAGAGAGCCTGGAAATTTGTAGACTCAGTATTTCCCATTAAAGTCATTAGTTGCTGGTTGGGTTAGGTTTTCCAGCCAACTGACAAGAATTAAATCTCAATAACCCGTTCTTTTGTGAAGTATAATTAGGAAAGGTTGAATATTTCTAATCCCGGGCATATTTCAACTTTCAATGGGAATTTTCTAGTGTTACATGTGAACTTGTTCCTTTTATGTTACATGAATACAGCCAAAAGTTGTAGTATTCATTGCCCAGAAGTTAAATTTGAGGCTTTATGAGGTTGCAGCTTTTCTGCCAAGTGTTTTGGGATAATGTTCAGCTGTGGAAAACCTTAAAAATAATGTGGACCCATCGTAGAATACAATTGCTTCACAGTTGAATTTATTGGATTTAGTTTGAATGATGCAGCTTTTCAGTATAATGCCTTAGTAGTTTGAGCTGTTGCCAATTTAACAATCTCCTTGATTCAGGAATCGTGGAACGTGATGGACTTATTGGCTTGTACCGAGGCTTCGTGCCAAATGCTTTGAAAAACTTACCAAATAGCAGGTTCATGCAATCTTGTTCTGTTTCCAATCTGATTATGACATTAGTTCATTTACATTAAGTAGTACACGCCTTGGTTTTGTAACAATTCATATGGTAACTAGGTTGTTTGTCTCTGAAGATAACTTTAGGATTACTTGATGTCACATGGAAATGAAATGCCAACACTTTCTGTTATTCCAATTTGTGTTATTTGGCATCTAAAAATGCTGTGCTTGTTTGTAAAGATTTTTCGTTTATATGTTTGTTATGGTTTCCTATTTTCTTACCATTATGGTGATAATTATATACTTGGGATAGCTTTGAAGGCTATATGCTCTAAAATAATATAAACACCAAGCATAATTGTGATAGAGTTAATTTCCCTTTTTTTCCCTCAAATACTTATAACGTTGTTGTTTCTCACCTGATTTTATTTTTTGGCATCAAATTTCCCCCCACTGCAGTATCAGGCTTACCACGTACGACATTGCTAAACGTCTAATTGCAGCCAGTGAGAAAGAGTTCCAAAGAATCAATGAGGAAAATCGCAAGAAACAAAACCAGAAAGCTGATAAACAACCTTGAAGTTTGATTCCATATAGTCTTCACCTTTGTTTCCGACTCACTCTTTCTGTGAAAATCCAATCCAATGCTCCTGCAGAAGGTGCCCCTATTGAGGGAATTCAATTATGTTTTGTAAAAACAGCCAATATTGTATCTGAGCTACCATTGTTTTGTGTCCACCACTATTTTTGAAGGAGGAAGTTTTTGCTAGCTAGGCTGTAGGCTTCCAACAATTTCTTGTGTTAGTAGAATCCATTTTCCACCAAGAGTAGCTGATACAGTATTGTATCACTCACCTTGTTAGTAAGGGGGATCATGTAATTGTCTGTCCCCTCATGCACACTGAAATATGTAAAATTGTTGAGCTGCTAGTCAAATCACGTGCTCTTTTTCTTGTTTCTTCACGTTGATACTATGTCCATCCAAGGTGTTTTTTTTTTTTTTTTTGGAGCTATAATTTGATTCGTTTAAGTGTAAAAATTTATATTGATAGATTATAGACTATCAATATACATGATTTAACACATAATTCAAGTTAATTAAAATCATGGATGATGTTGATATTAGTGACACATTGTACAAATTTTAATTTTTTAATTATTTGTTGCAGTCTTAAGATGTTTAATCAATTTATCCATTTAGGGAAAAAAAATTGGCTACGTCAGCGTTTTCCAATAATTATAAAAGTTTAGGGACTAGTTTAAGCAAATTAAAACTTTAGGGGCGAAATGCATAAAATTTTAAAACTTTAGGGACGATATGTGTAATTCCTCCAGCGCTTGGATCTCTGAGTAAACGACAACAGATTGGAAAACGATATTTCATATTAGCCTTGTCCTCTCCTTAATGAAGTGGCACAGTTTCTCGGTTGCAAGGCTGTAATTGAAAGAAGATGACACCCAGCGTCGTATCTCATTGTTTTTGGTCGTGTTCTTCGATGGTGGACGGTGTAAGCTACTGAAATCAAGGACGACCGAACAGTGAACTTCTGCAATATTTCTCTTGAACACACTTCGATGTCTTACACTGATTTGCAATACTTCTCTTGAACACACAATGTCTTACGCTGCTTTGCAATTTTCACTTCCGGCGAGTGTTTCCAATTCTTCGACGAAATATAGGAAAACTAGATGTGGTTATTTTCAAATTGTTTGTTCTTCTACGAAGTCCAATGTTCAAGAAGGAGATAAGGATGACAGTGGGAGGTATTCACTACATTCTTATTACTCTGTTTGGTTATTGAGAAAATTTAAACAATGGAAGGAATAGGAAGACAGGCTAACAGATTACTACATTTGATTCTGAGAAAGTTTGAAAGTTCACTAAGCAATTGGTTGTATAAAATTTCGTCTTTTCTAAAGGTTATAGTTGACAGATAAATGTCTGAAATCGAAACATATTAAAATGTTTACCTCAACCAAGTAAACTAAATGTTAACTATTATTGTATTCAAAATCAAAATCAGAACTTGTTGTGTTTACATGCCGTCTTAATGTTGTGATATTTTTTGTTGTCTTTTCAGAGGTCAAGGGTCGTCGCAGGTGATATTGGTCGAGAGATATAGCAATGGTACTGCTAAGAGGTATCTACTTTGCTCAACTCTACCGTTATTTTCGGTTCTGTGGATATTAGTTCTTGTAGTGTTCCTTCTAGAACATTGTTACATTTTAAAGATTGCAGTGGTGGTTTATGTGGCTGCGCCAATGGACTAACAAATCACACTTGGTGGAAATATATTCATTATTAGGTTACAAAATAAAATCATGAACTCAAATTAGTATCAAACATTCTGTCAAGGAACTCTTACAGTGATGGTAAGGCTTTTACCAAAAAGAACGCCTAGCCATTTAGGTAACACGTTCTTGCATTTATAACATCATCCTCTATATGATAAATTTGTAGCTGATAAGATCATATAAAATATATGGTATGCATTCTCCAGTTTAAGTAACTCAAGTCCCATGTTAACTTGTCCTTCTGTTTTGATGCATGCTCTTTGTATAGGAATGACTGGTTGCTGCTTGACATCTCTGCATCTAAGTCTAGGTTCTGACTAGTCTATCCTGACAATGCTTTCATGAGTAGGTACATGCTAAATGATGATTCAAAGTTGGTAAGTGTTCTTGTTGAGGAGAATAATCCTGTGACTGATGGGTTCCAGGGTTCATATTCCTTGGATGCAAGAATCTCCTGGATGCCGGATTCCATCAAAGATTTTATTTTACCTGCAGGCTTTCCAGGTCTGACATTGTTACTGGTCTATAAATTTTCCTTATTCTTAATTTTTGCTTATGTTATTCTTTCTTTCATTAATGACAACTGAAACCACTCAAAGTCAAAAGTTATCATGTTGACAAATTTCTTTTACGTGTGTTATATGTGAAAGTGTTAGGTAGTCAGATCAATAGTCGGACCGGGATACCAATAAATAGAATATATATTTTGTAATCTCATTCTTTCATTATTATTTAGAGACACCACCCCAAGATCTAATGCTACTGAAATTCTGTATACATGTGTCAATGGCTCAACAATCATCTTAACTGTAACTGATATAAATTTGTGCATTTCTCAAATGATTGAAGCAAGAGTGATATTTTATATAGATGGATATTGGTGAGAGAAGTGATCTATAGTTGAATGTCTTGTTTGAAGGACCCAGTGTTAACAGATAATTATATAATTCTTTGTATTTTTGTTTTCTTACTTCACATCAACAGGATCAGTATCAGATGATTACTTTCTGTACATGTTGTTACAGTTCCCTACTAATGTTACTGCATGGATCTGTGACACAATAGTAACATCAAGTCTCCTCAAGGCATGTCAGTTTCACTTGAGCCATCTTTTAATTTTTTATTTTATTTTTCAATAATATTGTTTGAGTTTATCTAAAAACTATGAAGATTATAAATGTTTCTAACCTTGTCCATTAGCTTAAAAGTTCACTTTCCAAACATCATGTTCTCTTGCACTGCAGTTAACTTGGGTTGATGATATTACCGTGCGGATTTGAGCATGTTCTGCTTTGGATTTGAGAGTTAGCAGAGTTTATCTTTGCCACACTTGTCAATATAAGTTAGTTCAAGAGTTTGTTCTAACTATTAAGTCTTTTTCTTGCTTCTATAACCAAGCTGGGTATGCAATTTTTTCTTAAAAGCCACTGGAAGTAATTTTAGTTAGCAGAGACATTTGGACAGTCGCCGTTGAAGTTACTCAAAGCAAATAGAGGCATGCAGAGAAAGCAAGAAATATGGTCTGCAAGTTACACTGAAACTTGTAGAGATGGGGGTGCTAGTACCACAGATTCAGGTTACATGGTTCCTAAGAATTCTAAGAAAAGGAGATTGGTCCAAGTTACATCTTCATTTAGTTTAGTTTATACTTTTAATGGGAAAACTTTAATATATATGAAGGTTTGCAATATGACAGAAATTCATGTTGCTTTGAAAATGGTTAATAATGGTGTAGAAGTAAAGATGCTACTTGGAAACCAGGATTATTGTATGGACTGGGGATGTAAAACATATGCGATAAATTGATTTTGGGGTGCTACTTGTCAGGATGGTGGGGAATTTCAACCAGGGTGCAATATCCTATCTATGATATTGAACAATTATGTGCTGCTATTGGAATAAGTTTCTCTGTTGTGCTTTAGTCAAGGTTTTTCCAGCTATTAGTCTGCTACTTTACTGTCGGTGGTTATTATGCGTACAATACTTAGAGGATCATGAAGTATTTTTCAAATGAGAAGATAGAGGAAAAGAGGGGGTGAGAGAGAGAGAGTTTTTTCACTATATTGTTGCTAAATACATTTAGTTATCTTTCAATATCTCCAGTTCCTTCTAAATTTGCCAGGCGGTGTTTTTACTTCTTGGTTTCTTACTTACCAAATTTTGTTCCTACTTTCAGGCCTGTAGGTGTTGGCTCTTTCTCAGGTACCTCAGCTGCTGCCTCAGCTGCTGCCATCAGGTGACATCAATTTCAAGTGATATTGAATCATCCATGTAATTTAATTTCTATAATTTAGAGAGAGAAAAAGAAATTAAAACATAGCAAGTATCTGCATATAAAAAAAAATGTTTATGGATTTTAATAAAGCCATGTTTTGTTTATCTAACTTTTATTTCATCGCACTGTAATTTTGTTGCTTGCATCTCTAGATGGGTGTCAAAGGATGGCATTGGAGCTGTTGGACGCTTATTCATTGGTCTGAAATCGTAAAGAGAGCTAAAGGAAAAAAGAAGATTACGTAATGAATCTTATCAGTAACTGTTGCTATCTTTTCCAGGTGGGCGATTTGGAAACCTTTTTGATGATGATCCCAAACAATGGAGAATGTATGCAGACTTCATTGGAAGTGCAGGAAGGTCTGCGTATCAAGCCTTTGGTTTTATGTTGAAATATTTAAATGGGATTAGGTTTTAGAAACAGTGAAAGACGGTTATACTATTAATCTCTTGTGCAGCATCTTTGATCTGACTACCCAATTATATCCTACCTATTTCCTACCATTGGCATCTCTTGGAAATCTTGCTAAGGTATTCCACTTCTCTGTGGCTTGAATCAATCAAAAAAAATAAAAAAAAATTGCATTTCTTTTTGGAAAACCAAATGAGTTCCTTTACTTATTTCAAAGATAGCATAATTTATTTATGCATTTGCTTTTTGGAAATCAATTGATTTCTTTGACACCTCTGCCGCCTGTACCTTTTGTCTCCTATTATTTTGACATCAATGGTTTCAAACTCAGAAAAAGGAGGAAGGTTGTGGGAGCTCAATGGTTGACATGACAATGTCAAACTTTGTAAAATCTCATGTGTGAAGCCTAAAGAAAATGCATTTGTTGATAGTTATTTATATATGGCGATACGTGATACCTCTGTATGCATATCACTGTCCAAGATCCTCATATATGATGCATCGAATGATGGTAATTTATGGATTTCTTTGTGTTTGACTTCCAAACAGGCTGTTGCAAGAGGACTAAAAGATCCTTCCTTCCGTGTAATTCAGAACCACTTTGCTATCTCAGGAAATCTGGGAGATGTGGCAGCGAAGGTATTCTTTTGTAATATAAGTACCGTAAATGTTTTCAAAGTACAGCTTCACTTTCTAATAATGAAGATTTCTCATAATCATATACTGTAAGTTGAGTTTTGGGGAAAAATCTCATATTATATTGATTCAAACAATTACAACCTATATATATACTCCTAAAGAGAAAGACACAAATACCCTAGACAAAAGTATATACACCAACTACTCCCCCTCAAGATAGAGCAAATATATCTCTGTTGCCCATCTTACAAACATTAGGATGAAAATCACAACTATCAAGACCTTTAGTAAAGATATCAGCAAGCTGATTCTCAGATCTTACAAAAAGGTATATAAATTAATCTCGTATCTAGCTTTTCCTTAATGAAGTGTCTATCAATCTCAATGTGTTTTGTCCTGTCATGTTGTACTGAATTGTGAGCTATGTTAATAGCAGTAAGCGTTGTCACAGTACAACATAAGAGGTCTCTCCTAAGCTAGCCTAAGATTTTGCATTAAGCTTCTTTAGCCATAGTAACTCACAAGTTTCATGTGTCATTGCTCTATACTTTGCTTCTACACTTGATCTAGCAACTACAGTCTGCTTCTTACTTCTCCATAAACTAGATTTCTACAAACAAATGTGCATTATCCCTAGGTGGATCTCCTATCATAGAGTGACCCAGCCCAGTCTACATCGGTATATGCTTCAATCTTTAAACTTCCGTGATTCTCAAACAAAAGTCCCTTTCCAGGGGTAGATTTCAAGTGTCTCAGAATATGATGAACTGCATCTAAGTGAGTGGAATGCATATCGTGGATAAATTGACTTACCATATTGACAGCAAAGCTATGTTTGGCTGCGTGTGAGATAGATAAATCACTTCCCAACCAATCTCTGGTAACTCTCCCTATCAACACGTTCTCCTTCACCATTCTGCAACTTGAGATTAACTTCTATAGGTGTGTCAGCAGGCCTGCATCCAAGCATACCAATCTTCTCCAGAAGGTCAATAACAAATTTCCTTTAGGATAAGAAAATACCATTTTCAGACTGAGCTACATTCAATTCCTAAAAAGTACCGGAGTGTTCTCAAGTCTTTTATCTCAAACTCTCTAGCAAGGTAATTTGTTAATCTAGACACTTCTATAGGATTATCTCCTGTCATAACTATATCATCAACGTAGACAATAAGAATAGTAATCTTCTCATTGCAATGTTTAATAAACATAATGTGATCAACATTACTATGTTGATACCCAAAAGATAACATTGCCCTGCTAAATCTATCAAACCATGCTCTAGGAGACTATTTGAGACCATACAAGACTTCCTCAATTTGCATACCTTCCCTTTACTCTTTTGACAAGAGAACCCTGGAGGAATCTCCATATAAACTTCCTCTATAAGATCTCCATGCAAGAAAGCATTCTTCACATCCAATTGTTGCAAATCCCAACCAAGATTCACTGCACAAGAGATAAGAACTCTGATAGAATTCACTTGAAATAAAATGATTTCCATGTTTTATTTAGGTTCCAAACGCACCCTTCGAGTCCATTAAGAGCCTAAGAATTGGCCCTGAGAATTGGAATGGAGTAATTCCAATTTTTTAGTTTAGGTGTCATTTGAAAATTAGACTTACAATCCACAACCCAATTCTTCAAGAATTGCATTATGACTACAACTGAGTCCTTTCAATTTTTAATGGTTACTAGGAAATTTAGAATTTCACTCCTACCTTTATGAGTCGTTTTCTCATCTCTACTTTACCTCTCTGAGTTTGAGAATAACTCACCCAGAGCCAGGTCATGGACAATACTCCAACCGTCAGAATCTCATCAGATATCGTCATTTTGTGGCCAGTAACCAAATATCAGCTCATTACTAGTTCTAGGATATAGAACAATGGAAAGTTTAAGCGGAGGAATACTATCAACATAATCAAACAAGCCTGCAACAAATTCAATACCTTTAACCAACCTTCTCTTCTAGAACCCCTTACCAAAATTCTTCTATCCATGGATGATTTTGCTCCTGAATTGTTGAGTGTATTTGTTTGGTAATTGCAAGAGAATGTAAATGTGCAATTGTATGTAGACAAATTGATTTTTGTTTGATGCAACTGTGATCATAAATTTGTCAATATCACTTTCCAACCTTGCTAAGATGTAAACCATAGAATTGAGGCATGGTGGATGAAGTGACGAAATATCTTGAGAGTTTTATGCAATCCTTAAATCCCGAATAGGTTGAAGGAAAAATTTTAGAGGACGACAATGAGACCAGCTATGTTGTATGGTTCAGAATGTTGAGCAATTAAGAAACAATAAGCATAAGGTGTGAGTGGCTGAAATGTGAATGTTGATATAAATGACCGGACATACAAGATAATGTAGAATTCGAAATGAAGAGATGTGTAAAAAGGTTGGGTTGTAACCATTGAAGAGAAAATAAAAGAGAACTGCTTACGATGGTTTGAACATATCCAATGTAGGCTAGTGGATGCAATAGTTAGGAGAGATGATTTAGTGCAAGTGGAAGCTGTTAGACGGGATATAGAGAGACAAAAATTACATTGGGAGCAGTCATTGAGAAGAATATCATTGTTCAAGACATCACTAAAAATGATGTCTTTTATAGTTGTGAATAGAGAAAAATTATTCATGTAGCCAACCCCTAACTAGTTTAGAATTTAAAGCTTAGTTAAATTGAGTATTTTCCAACCAGATAAGCCCTAGATCCAACAACCTCTAGTCTCCTTCCCGATCAATTAGTCACCACACGTTCAGATTTTAGTAGACCTATATGCTTCTCTTTAGGCAGGACACAACTGCTTCTCGAGGAACTCCAGTTCTATTCTATCTTAGCGATTGTCTTCCTCAACCTATGTCATTCCCAATTCCAACTTGTAATTTTTGTTAGATCTAAACTGTAAAATTGTAATTGGACCAATTTTAATTATGTTTGAATTAGAATTGATGTTGTAAATCTAAATAGTTAGTTTCAATTCTAGGATCCAAACAAACCCTTAAGAATTATGAGACATCATCCTTAAAGTAACTTTTCCTTCGTGCACTTGTAACCTGTCTCAAGGGAAATCCTTATTTCCCACTCTATGAAATTTTATTTAAGGCACCATGAATTCCTGTAAGTACTCAATTGCTAATTAGTATTGTAGTAATAAGATTGAGTGCATAATAACCAGAAACATTTTCACTTTGCAATAAGAAACTGAAATTATTAAATTAGGTGAGATTCATGAGACGTTTTTCTCAACTTTAAGATCTGTGGATGCATTTTAGGAATATTAGGTTTTGTTTTTGTTTTTCTAAACTCTAAGATCTGTGGATGCATTTTAGGAATATTAAGTTTTGTTTTTGTATCTGGAATATGAAATTAGCATCATGATGAATTAGTTGAATCAATATGTTCTATTTTAAATTCAAACATGTACATCCTAGGATATATACTATACAAGGGTTATTACCCTAAACACCCTTGTTACTCCTTAACATATACACATAAGCAACACTCCCCCTCAAGATGATGCATAAATATCTCTCATGCCCATCTTGCAAACAATAAGATGAAAAACTACTACTATTAAGCCATTTTGTAAAGATATCAGGCCAGTTGGCTTTCCGATCTTACAAAAGGTATACAAATGAGACGAGAGTCTAGTTTCTCTTTGATGAAATGTCTATCAATTTCAATGTGTTTTGTACAGTTATGCTGGACCAGGTTGTGTGCTATATTGATTGTAGCTTTGTTGTCACAATATAGCAGAAGAGGTTTTTCCCAAGATAATTTGAGATCTTCCATCAGCTTCTTAAGTCATAACAACTCATAAGTCTCATGAGCCATCGCTCTGTATTTAGCATCAGCATTGGACCTAACAACCACAGTATGCTTCTTACTTCTCCATAACACTAAGTTCCCACCAACAAATGTGCAATATCCTGAAGTAGACCTCATATCATCAAGTGATTTAGCCCAATCTGTATCTGTATAGGCTTCTAACTTCAGGTTCTATTGTTTTCAAAGAGAAGTCCCTTCCCAGGTGCAGATTTCAGGTATCGCAGTATACGATGAACTGCATCTAAATGGTCGGAACAAGGGTCGTGCATAAACTAACTGACTATACTGACAACATAGGCTATGTCTGGACGAGTATGAGATAGATAAATTAGCCTTCTAACCAGTCGTTGGTATCTCTCTCTTAACATATTCTCCATCACCACTTTGTAACTTGTGGTTTGTCTCAATAGGTGTAGCAGCAGGCTTACATCCAAGCATACATGTCTCCTTTAACAAATCAAGGACATATTGCCTTTGAGATAGAAAGATACACTTGTCTGAATAAGCAACTTTAATCCCTAGAAAGTAGCAAAGCTTTCCCTAAATCCTTGATTTCGAATTCCTTAGCAAGATGACTTTTCAACTTGGATATCTCTGCAGGGTGGGTTATCTCCTGTCACTATTATATCATCAACATAGACAATAAGAATAGTAATCTTCCCATGATAATGTTTACAAACATGGTGTGATCTGCATTACTTTGTTGGTATCCAAAAGAAAGCATCGCCTTCAAAATCTATCAAACCAGGCTTGGGGTGACTGTTTGAGGCCATATAAGGACTTCTTCAATCTGCATACCTTCCCTTCAGTCTTTTGACACAAGAAGCCTATGGGAATCTCCATATAAACTTCTTCAGCAAAATCTCCATGCAAGAAAACATTCTTTATATCCAATTGTTGTAAGTCCCAACCAAAATTTATTGCACAAGAGATAAGAACTCTAATAGAATTCATCTTTGCAACAAGAGCAAAGGTTTCTTGATAATCAACCACATAAGTTTAAGTGAATCCATTTGCATCAAGTCTCGCTTTGTATCTCTCAATTGTCCAATCAACTTTCCTTTTAATGGTAAAGACCCATTTACAACCAACTGCTCATTTTCCATGAGAGACTAGCAAGTTCCCAAGTATCATTTTTTGATAAAGCTCTCATTTCTTCAACCATGACATCTTCCCATTTAGGATCAGCAAGAGGTTCTTTCCAACCTTGTGAAATAGTCACAGACGACAGAGTGGATTCAAATGCTCTATATGATGGAGACAATGATTTATATGAGACATGATTAGAGATAGGATGATGAGTACAAGTCCTAATGGCTTTTCTAATTACAATAGGAAGATTAGTATCACTAATGACAGGAGGATCGTAAGGTAAGTTTAAAGAAGGAATAGCATCAAGAGACTTACAAGGTTGTACCGGTGTAGAAGCTGGGTTTCGAGATAACTCTTGGCTAGGTAAAGCAGGCTCGATGGCTGTATTTCCACGTTGTCTGTGGCTATACTTAAGCAAATCCGGCTTTGCCAACCTCAGATGAGTCTTAGTATCCCTCACTACTTTTGATACACTATCCTTGTTTATACTCTCATCCTATTTTGCTTCATCTTCCTTCTCTTCTATTATGTCCTCCAATAACAACTCAGATAGTCACTCCCCCTTACTTACATAAGACAACTCTTCCTCATTGTTACTCTTCCCCTAAAAAGGTGTCGAGAAGAAATAAGCATTGGATTCATGAAAAGTGACATCCATGCTAACATAAGTCTTCCTGGTAAGAGGGTGATAGCATTTGTATCCTTTCTGAGTGGCAGAGTAACCAATAAATATATATTTTAATGCTCAATGATCAAGCTTACTGATGTTCTTCCTATGCTCATGGACAAAGCAAACACAACCAAACATTTTAGGAGATACCACATAGGAGCAATTACCTTGAAGAACATCTAGAGGGGTTGTAAAATTAAGTGTCCGAAGAGGCATACGGTTAATGAGATAAGCTGCAGAGAGAACTATATCTCTCCAATATGCCTTAGGGACATTCATAGTAAACATTAGGGACCTTGCCAATTCTAAAAGAAGTCGGTTTTTGCACTTTGTTGTACCATTCTGAACAGAGGTATGAACATAACTGGTTTGATGGGAAGATTTAGAAGAGATAGTTCAAGGAGTACCATTAGGTGAGAAATTGTTTATTGGTGCTGATTTGAACGGTCACGTAGGAAGTACTAATGAGGGCTTTGAGCGCGTACATGGAGGATATGGTTATGGCGTTAAGAATGAGGGTGGATAGTCTATTTTAGATTTTGCAGTTGCGTATGACCTGATTTTAGCTAACACGTTCTTTAAAAAACGAGAGTCGCACTTAATCACCTTTAGTAGCGGACCGAATAAGAGCCAAATAGATTTTGTTATGACTAGAAATGTTGATAGAGCTGTTTGTAAGGATTGTAAAGTTTTACCCGGCAAGTGTTTAGTGTTTCAGCATAAACTTATGGTTGTGGATGTTGGCGTTAAGTGGCGGAAGCAAAAGTATAGAAGTAATAAGTGTATTAAGACTAGATGGTGGAATTTGAATGGAGGGAAGATGGCTCTTTTTAAAGATAAAATGTTACAGGGTGATCCTTGGAGGGTGGAGGGTGAGCCTAACATGATTTGGGATGAGATGGTGAGTCGTATCAGGAATACGGCTAGAGAGGTGTTAGGAGAAAGTAAAGGACGTGGACCTCCGACTAAGGAGACATGGTGGTGGAATGAAGAAGTTCAACAAGCTATTAAAGCTAAAAAAGAGTGTTATAAAAGATTACACAAGTGTAGAAATGAAGATAATTATAAATGTTTTAGACAAGCTAGGAAAGATGCTAAGAAAGCGGTTAGGGAAGCCAGAGGCAAGGCTTGCGAAGGACTTTACCAAAAGTTAGAGACAAAGGATGGAGAGAAAGATATCTATAGGATTGCCAAGCAAAGGGAAAGACGAACTAAAGACCTAATTCGTATTAAGTGCATTAAGGATGAGGCTGATAGGGTTTTAGTTAAGGAAGACGAGATTAATGAGAGATAGCGAACTTATTTCGATACTTTATTTAATAAAGAGTCAAGGGGTGATTTTGGAGACCTTGATGTCACCTTTGATGATAGGAACCGTCGATTTGTTCGTCGGATTAGAGCTCAGGAGGTTAAAGAAGCTATGCATAAGATGAAGAATGATATGGCATTGGGCCCAGATGATATTCCAATAGAAGTTTGGAGATGCCTAGGAGATATTGGAGTAACTTGGCTTACAAATCTTTTTAACAAGATTTTAGTAACCAAGAAAATGCCAGATGAGTGGAGGAAGAGTACATTAATCCCTATTTATAAGAATAAAGGAGATATTCAAAGTTGTTCGAATTATCGAGGTATAAAACTTATTAGCCATACAATGAAACTGTGGGAGAGAGTGATTGAGCGTAGGCTTAGGAATGAGACTGTAGTTTCTAAGAATCAATTTGGCTTTATGCCTGGAAGATCTACAATGGAGGTTATTTTTCTACTTAGGAGATTAATGGAGAAATATAGAGAAAAGAAAAAGGATCTTCACATGGTCTTTATTGATCTAGAAAAAGCGTATGATAAGGTGCCAAGACAAGTCTTGTGGTGGGTACTCGAGAAGAAAAAGGTCCCAACTAAATATGTAGAAGTTATTAAAGATATGTATGAAGGAGTATTGACTAGGGTGCGGACTGTAGATGGTATGACGGGAGAGTTCCCGATCACGATAGGTGTTCACCAAGGTTCATCCTTAAGTCCTTACCTATTTGCGTTAGTCATGGATGAACTCACCTATAATATTCAGGATAAGGCTCCTTGGTGCATGTTGTTTGCCGATGATATTGTGTTGGTAGACGAAACTAGGAAAGGTTTAAATTCTAAACTAGGAATGTGGCGGAACGCGTTAGAATCTAAAGGCCTTAGATTGAGTCGGACAAAAACTGAATATATGGAGTGCAATTTCAGTAAAACTAGAGGAGGCCCGAATGATATAATTTTAGACGGTCAGACAATCCCTACCAAGGATGTGTTTAAGTATTTAAGGTCATTTATACAAAAAGATGGTGCAATTGAGCATGATGTTAACCATAGGATTAAGGCAGGGTGGGTGAAGTGGCGGAGTGTTTCGGGAGTTTTATGTGATCCTAAAATCCCGAATAGATTGAAAGGGAAATTTTATAAGTCGGCAGTGAGACCAGCTATGCTGTATGGTACCGAATGTTGGGCAGTTAAGAAGCAACATTCGCATAAGATGAGAGTAGCCGAAATGAGAATGTTAAGATGGATGACAGGACATACAAGAAATGATAGAATAAGAAATGAGGAGATTCGTAGGAAGGTGGAAGTAGCACCTATTGAGGAGAAAATGAGGGAGAATCGTCTACGTTGGTTTGGACACATCCAACGTCGGCCAATGGACGCAGTAGTTAAGCAAGGTGACATGGTCCAGGTGCCAGGTGTTAGACGAGGAAAGGGGAGACCGAAACTTACATGGGGGGCAATCATCGAGAAAGATATGGCTGTACTAGGAATTAATGAAAATCTTGTTTTGGATCGATGCGAATGGAGGAAAAGGATTCATATAGCCGACCCCAACTAGTTTGGGATTTTAAGTCTTAGTTGAGTTGAGTTGAGTAACCTTCTGTATATTCTATACCATTATCACTTCTTAAAATCTTAACTTTAGCATCAAACTATGTACAAATCAGCTTATGAAATATCTGAAAACAAGTAAACACTTCATTCTTAGCACGCAATAAGTACACCCAGGTAGTGCGACTAAAGCAATCAATAAATGTAACAAACTACTTGTAACCAGATAAAGAAACAACACGACTGGAACCCCAAACATTAGAATGACTAAGAGCAAAAGGAGCAGGACTTTTATTATTCATTGAAGGATAAAAGGCACGCTTATGTTTAGCAAATTCACAGGCATCGCATAGCTAATTGTTCATTGTACAATGCTTAAATAAGTCTAGAAACATGTTTTCTAGAACCAAAAAGAGGGATGTCCCAAACGGTGATACCACTGAACCAACTGCTGCTGAGAAGTAATAGAAACACTATTCTGAAGGGACTGATTAGAAGCCACTGCGTTTGCCAAAATACTAGGACCATATTCTAATAAGTATAGCCCATCTTGCTCTTTACCATAGCCAATCGTTTTTCCTGTTCCCAGTTTCTGAAATTTACACCAAGAAGAATCAAATATAGCTTGAAAATTTAAGTCTTTAGTGATTGAGCTAATTGATAAGAGATTCATGGGGAATTTAGGGACATGAAGAGCAGAAGACAATGTTAAGGTAGGAGTACAATGAACAGAACCTTTCCCAGAAATAGAGGACAACGAGCCATCAGTTACCGTCACCTTGTCTTTACCAGAACAAGGAAAATAAGTAGAAAATTTTTTAGAAGTACTAGTCATATGGTCAGAGGCTCCTACATCAATGATCCAAGGCTCTGAATCTGTGGTGGAATGTGTGCCAAGGGCATGATGAGAAGATGCAGCTGAAGTGGAGGGACAATAGTCAAGTTTTGCCATCAGACGCTTAAGATGTTGCATTTCTTCAGGATTAAGTGCACTTGATTCTATAGAAGGTGATGGCTCAGCAACTTTTGAGAATGAGCTCGTAATCTAGGTGGTCCAGCACCTCTACCACCTCTGCCTCTGGTTGAGCTACCATGTAGCTTCCAACATGTATCTCTAGTATGATGGGTCTTACCACAATAATCACACTGCAAGTCATCCTTATCATCACCTCTTGTAATCTCACTCTCTCTGGTATGCACTCCTTTAGATTCCCTTGGAGTAGGAGTTATGAACATTACAGACCTCTCGTGGGTTCCTACATGAAGCATAGTTGTCCTTTTGCTTTTTTCTTGTTGCACATAAGCATATGTCTGTCTCAGGTTTGGAAATGGATCTCTTCCCTGAACCCTAATTTGATCATACTCAAGATTAAGTCCAACCAGAAAATCATACACTCTCTCCTTATCCACAGCCTTTTGGTAAGAAGCTACATCCTCAGAGCATACTGGTTGAAATTCTTGATAATAATCCAATTCTTTCCATAAACCACTCAATTCAGCAAAATATTGTGTAATAGTCATTTCTCCCTGCCTAGTCTCATGAAGCTTCCTCTTTAAGTTCAAAAACTTGAAGATCATTTCCAGCCTGAGAATAAGTTTGGGACACAGTTGTCCACATCTTATATGCAGAATCAAGGAGCAAATAACCACGAGAGATTTGTGGTTGCATAGAGTTAATCAACTACGACATTACCAAAGAGTTTTCAGAAATCCATGGCTCCAACAATGGGTCTTCTCCAGCTGGTTTTGTTTTCTTATCGGTAATATAACCAGACAACCCATGTGCTTGAATAAACAATAGGCAAGAACGAGACCAAGCCAAGAAATTGTTGCCATCAAACTTTATTGGACTAATTTGAAGGGAGGGATTATCGTTAGGGATTCCAACCCTACTCCCACTCCCAATACTTCCATTCCCGAAGCTGACAACTTCCTCTGACATTCTTAAATAAAGCAAGCAGCAAAGAACAAAAAACAGAGAAGGCTTCTGCACCTTACCACCCACACAATCAAAAACACCTAACCCTCTAAGCAATCCATTGAAGCCACAACCCTGCAGCCTAACACTTGTGAGTTTCAGCCAGAAAATTTCAGGGGACCCATCAGCCCTTCAAGATTTCGATCAGAGGATTCAACCAGCCTTCAAAAACACACAGAAGCCTTCGGAAAAAAGAAAAGAAAAAAAGACCCGCAGCCAACAATTTTGCACCCGTGAGCTACTTCTCCAAAAACACTTCCTTCAAATCAGCCCTAGAGATCCCCTCCACTACCCTAATCGAAGCCAATAGAGGCCTGTAGTGAGAGAAATCTGCTGAAAAACACTCGGAATTGAAGGAATTCTGAGTTAGGTCACGAACAGAAAATTGCCAAATTGACCTCTGAAACAGCGGCAAATGGGAACGAAATTTTGGGGGTTTTGTTCTCCTCTTCGAGGCGAATCGGATGGTGGTTTCAGATCTGAAAAATGTCGCTGGAAACTGCCGTACACGGCGGCAGTCAACGGCTGAGGTTAGGTTTTCTGCACTTTGGGAGCTCTAATACCATGATGGATTGTTGAATCAATATGTTCTATTTTAAATTCAAACATGTACATCCTAGGATATATACTATACAAGGGTTATTACCCAAACACCCTTATTACTCCTTAACATATACACATAGACAACACATCACTTAAGGTTTCTTAGGACATAATGCTATATAAAGAACGATATAGTCTTAAAGTTATTTGACCTCTTATAATAAGAAGTAAGGTCATTTCTATGGGGAAGTTAGTGTCTGATGAGAGCAGGGACATATTTTCCTCAGTTTCATTTGTGTTTTCCATTTTCCGTTTACCATTAAACTCCTTCTGATGGATGTTTTGCAACTCCAATGCACAATGGAGATACATATATCTCTTTTCTTGGATATCCTCTATAATTATAGATACGACAAAGTTCTTTTCTCACATTCTTCTGTCATATATTTCAGGAAGAAGTGTGGGAGGTGGCTGCTCAGCTGCTTGGCCTTGCTTTGGGCATATTGATACTGGTACATCTTTATCTTCTTTCACTGTTGTTTCTTCTATTTAATTTCTTCACTTATCAGCAGAGAAAAATAAAATATAGATACTGGTATGTCACCTATGTTTTCAAGGTGGTTTTCTATCATTATGGCTACAGGCGCATATTTCTTTGTTTGGCATGCTTCATGCTTGTGGAATATTGTACACAGGATTCACCTGGGCTCGTAAAATCATATCCTGTGTTGTCATTGACATGGATGGGCATGCGGCTTCTTCACCTCTGGTTACGCTATGAATCACTTTCAGTTCTACAATTTAACACAGTAAGGATGCAGTTTACCACCATCACTCCTTATATATAGACGTGTCTGAAGTTGCAAAAGCCCTTCTGTGGGATGGAGTAGATAAATTAAACTTTGATTCCCTTAGCTATGATATTTTCAGACTTCCAGTTACTTGAATAGAGTTTTTTTTTTTTTTTTCTTTCCAAACATGCATAAGATTGTAGTTTGTAAGAGAAAAAAGACAAATGAAGTTAGGGATGCATACTAATATTTATTTGTTGAAATATCTTTCTTTGTTCTTTTCGTGACAGATAAATCTTAAGCGTGCCTGCATTCTGGCAAAGTCACATGTTTTACACTCTACTGTTCCAGGTTAAATTTGGATGCATCTAGTTCTTTTCTGTTTCACTTCACAACAATGACCAAATTACTGAATGGATAACTTTCAGGATGTGTGGATTGCAACAAGGAAGAAAATATTTTATTGTGGCAAAACTTTATGAAGCCACGCATTGTTTTTGGTGTGCCCTTGGACAAGATGGTTGGTGGTGAGAGATCTCTTTTCATGGTATGATGCTGCTTATTCACAAAATTTTGTAGTGGGCAAGCAAAATTTCTAATTTAGTATTTTCTCCAGAATGATGCAAGTTTTGTCATCCCTGTCCCCACCTCACAGCACTAATCCCTTCCCCTACAAGAAACAAAAAAATCCCCCTTGCATGATCGGATGCAAATACGTAATAGCAATCTGATGTGTAAAATTATCAGATAGACCAAAATTGTGTTGGATTCAGAAGGTTGCATACATAAAACAATCCAACAAATGTTATTTTATTTTCTGGAAAAGAAAATCAAAGTCATCTACAAGAGAAGAGAGACACCAACTTTGAAAAAACAGTTAAACTGGGAAGATTAAAAATGTTACATCTAATGAAACCTAAAATTGAAGAATGCTAGTCGTCGTTGGCTCAGTTACATGGAAGTACATAGCCTGAAATGTTGATTCCATATAGTACTTGAGATAGATTTCAATGCTCGAGCAGACCCTAGAACAAAACATACTCGGCACTGGTCATTGCTGTGTGGTGAGGTGTGACCCTCATCACTAGAAAGCTAGGATTACATGGTCAGTGTACTCATTTGTTGATGGGAAAGAGAGAAAATTGGAGAGAATCCATCAAGTTGGAAGAAAGCAAGAAGGCAGAGAGGCTGAGAGAGATAATCATCTACTGCTATGTATTGGGAATTTGAGAGTCAGAAAGGGTAGCTGCTAGGATAGCAGAGCCAGAAGAAAAGTGAGAATTGTGCTTGGTGTTTGCATTTTTATATGATAAATTATTGTTGGACATAATTAAAAATTCATTCCTAGAAAATAGTTATGCATGACATATAGAGGACAGGGCAGAAGGGTGGGTACCATCAACCAGTTACCTGTCCCACGCCCATATCAGGAATGGGATCATCAACCTCAGTGCCCACCTCAAAACAGATGGTGTGCGAGTGGGTTATCTGGTTACATGCTCCCATTGCCATCCATGTGAGTGTGTATGACCACCAGATAGAAAAATGGGTATTTGAGGGAGCCATGATTTTAAGATAAAATCTGGGTTTATAGTTTATACATAATTTTGCAATGTTATTTTTATTTGGTTTTGGAACAGTTGTCTGGGTTTGTACATAATTTTTGCAAATTGAAATTGTTTTGTTGTGGAACAGGTGAAGACAGTTCTGGATTTATATGCAAAGGAAAATTACATTCTTCTTGTGAACGAGCTGCCGGGGAAGCTTTGAGGTGTTTGTTTCTCTGAAGGTGTGCATTTAAATTCCTCTGAGAATCTGTTGGAAATTAGGGTCCTCAAACTAGCTGAACTCAGACTTTCGCTGTAGGTTGGAGCTACGAGTGTCTCAATCTTGCGAAGTGTTTGGCAAACTTTCTGGCTACATGAGAACTGGGATGGCAAAGATATTGTTTATGATCAGCTTGCCCAAAGCCTAGTGGAGATGGAAGATAGGTTTGAGGATTTCATCCAGCAGTTAAATAATGCTGGATGGAATACTCAACAATTAAGTTTAAAGGTCCCCAAAGAAATCTTTATTGATGGTTTTGATCCCCATTAACTACTTAAATGGTGATGATGAAAGTGACAAGCCAAAATATACATGCTGATGATGACGTTGCAATAGCAGAAAATTGAGTTTCATTTGCGTGTTTATCTGACCACTGCTGGGGCAGAACTTGGAGGCCATTTGGCTAGGGGCTCTTCATTTAAATGCTTAGCAACTATATAATGTCGTTGCCTTCAACCTAAGTAGTTTGGTTGTGTTGTTGTGAATTTACTATAAATTTTGTAGTCTCTATGTATTATCTCTGCAGGGAAAGTGCAAGTGTGTTCTACCTAGGATACTATTTGAAGTTTCTTCTACAATTATAATTTGGAAAGGACACTATGCCCAGTTGCAATATGCGGTGGGAAATTCATTGTTCTTTGTAAACTTCCAGACGAGCTTTGTTAAAAAGCTATATAATATTGAACTTGTCGATCTTGAACAATTTGCATGCCAGAGATACACTGCGGGCAGGTAAACACCACTTACCCAGAGGATTGATTATCTCTTGCTGTCTGCAAAAGGAGATGCCAAATCATGTCAGTGATCTGTTCAAAGACAACAGTTATTATGCTATCTTTCCTCCCCAGTTCAGAGAGCTCTTTGCGAATAAATAAGAAGTTCTTGTAGACATCAATTGACAGGCAACAAGTGCACATGTAAACTGATGATGTCAACAGTTCTGTTGCACATAAATTAGAAATCTGTTTCCTAGTTCCATAGCCTTGCATTTCTGAGATGTTTACTAGAAATTGTGATGTAATGACTACTCAATTTTGGCCATACACGTACACATGGTTAGAAAAGTTATGGTTTCTGTCCGAAATGATATGCCATCGCCAGCCTGTTGGGTCATTTTATCTGATGAAACATCATGCAAGTAGCTCCTCCCATTAATGACAATGCATCCCTTCCAAGCTTAATTATAATTTCCGAAAGCATTGCAAAATTTTGCTTTGAAGTGTTCATTAATGTTCTTGCAAGGCAAGATTGGGGAGTAGCAAAAGATAGCTTAAGCATTTAACTTCTTAGCTCTTTTACATTCACTTTTTATTATTATTTATGAATTAGAAATATTTACTTTCTCACTAGAATTCGAGTTCTAAGATGCTTATTAGGAATATTATCCTTCCAATCCCTTCTCTTAAAAACTCGAAGAGTTATTATCCACATCCAAACTAGGCAAAAAGAAATAACAAAAAAAATAAAAATAAATAAATAGTAGGTATGTATCTTCTGCAAGCAAATGGTAGCTTCTTATACTAATAAAACTATGTTATAGGTATCACTTGCCCTTTGGTCATTATTGTTAGATTGGAGGTTATCATCAAAACCAATTATTTAAAGTGCCACTTGTCCAATTAGTCACTTTATATTAGCTGCCTCCTAATTAAATATATATATATATATATGTTAATTAACTTTGGTCGATGAGAACCTTCTTCACCAAGAGCTATCCAGAATGGTTGGTGATGAACCACATTATAATTAATATATAATATATACTAGTTGGATTCCTTTCATATTTTGGAAGTGGCAGGCGCAATTCTAAACTTATCCAACAAAGAAGGGATTTAAAAAAAAAGAAAAAAAAATTGTAAACAAAATTTGGTGGAAAATATTATATACACTCTCTGGTGGAAAATATTGCATTTGTATCATTAGCGTTGCTTATCGGAATTGAAGCTTCATTACCAACAACAGGTTGCAATTAAAAAAAAATCAAAATTTCAATATCTTAGAAAAAATTGAACTCTCAATATCTTATGAAATATTTTATATATAAAAGATATATTCTTCTAAACATATATATAAATAAACTAAGAAAAATTATTATAAATTATTATTTTAATTTTTTTATATTAAACTTATAAGGTATGACCAATTAATTGTTAATTTAATTGACTTAGCTATCTCATTAGTAGTTCATTATTCAGTATTACTTTAAAGGACCGTACCTGCAACACAAAAGACATGTAGCTTAGGTTTCATACAATGAAAAAAGAATTATAAAATATTATTATTATTATTATTATTGTTATTATTATTATCCATAAAAAACCTAATTAAACACCACATCACAAAAGTGATAATAGTAGTTATTGGCTAAGCTTAGAATTGATACAAGTTGACAAAACAGGAATTTTAATTCTTAATCTAATCCTTAATCAAGATGTCTGTTTGAATTTTATATTTTTAATTCGTATCATTTTTATTTATTTAAAATTTTGTGGTTTTTTAAGTGTTTAATAAAATAAAATAAAAGGAAAAAATTTATTTGGAATAACAATAAATAGTTGTTCCTACTGGGACCATTTCATTCACCAACACTTAACACGTCGCGCAAGAAGATTTAAAGTTGAAAATAAACCAATAACCATGATTAACTGTTTAAACCAAATCATGCATGCTCGACACGTGTAAGGAAAGCCGCCTTTCACACTTCAAGCCTTCAAGGAGTTTCGTGTGATGTAACGTTGTGTGCCACTCACCACCGTAGGCACGCAAATATGGCCTCCTAAATTTTAACATTAAAAACGCTGAACAATACTAAAAAAAATATAATTTATAAATTTAAAAAAATACAACGAAAGAAAAAGAATAATTTATAACTTATAAATATTTAAATTTTATGAATCAGATACTGATTCAACAGAGATACTCACAATATTGAAATTGAAGTTCGGAATCCAAGATTCAAGTAGCAATTTGTCATATCAAAATGTATGGTGAAGGATTATAAGATAAAATCTCAAAGCCATCAATTTTTTTAGGTTTAAAATCATGTAATTTTACTAATTAAATTGACAATTGATAATTAATCATCATTGGTTGATGTCATGTTTGATTAATTTATCAAAATACTCATATCTTTAAAATGATACTAAGATAATTTTAACAATGATAAGAGAAATCAAATCATGAAATATCTAATCATTAAAATTTAAATTTGAAAAACTAAATTAAAAATAATTCTCATAGATAAAATTATAAAATAATGTGATGTAAACTATTCCAATTACATGAATTTCTTCTTCAATTATTAATCAAAACAAAAAAGTGATTAGACGAGATACATATAAACTGAACAGAACATATTTGACTATTAAATTAAAAATAATTACACAAATCTCTTTAAAATTTAAAAATAAATTACAAATTACTTTAAATATAAAATTTGTGATTTTTTTAAATGCAATACATATGATATGATTTTAATTCAACTAAACTAATTTAATATTTTATAAAATTATTATTTGTAAAATAAAATATATTAATAATTATTTATACATTTATGAAAAAACTAAGAAAAGTGAACGATAATGTTTACAAAACTTGCACAAACCTCACCTTAAAAAAAAAAAAAAAAATTATTTTGCTCATGTTTTTTTACTTTAGTTATTATATTATTTTAGTTTAATTGAAATTGATTTTAAAATAAATAATAACATATCCTAGTATTTTGAATAAGTAATTATAAATTTATACTAGTCTCTTAATGAGAATGTATCAAATATACTTTATCCTAATGTTTAATTTCATGAAATGTTTATATAAAATTCAAAATAAATAAAATTTAAATTTAATTAACTCGAAAGTATTCAAAATAAGAAGGCACTATGAGATTAAAATAATATATTTTTTATTTTGTGTCGGTTGAATTAGGAATTTAGGATACTACTTGAATTCATGCTCGGAAGGGGACTTCTTGGGTGACGTTAGCAGAAGTATCGGGAAGCGGTCAGCACATGAATTTGGAGGCACAGCGTAGGGGTAGTTCCGTAATTTAAAAGAATTCGTCGATCTATTCCTTTCCTTTTCATTAGCATTAAATTTCTACTAATAATAATAAACAAAATTAGATTTTAATGACGTTACGTGTGCTCCAAGCGAAAGCTAAGTAAGCCCCACCTCTCTCTCTCTCTGAAATCTGCACTGTGCTGTGCAGATCCCAAGCCAAAGCTGCGAACTGCTCTGAGGAAGTGCGAGATCAATTTTTTGATTGTTTCAAAGCTTTTCGTTTTGAGGGAAAAAGAGGTTTACAGCAGTAGTTTCGATGAAGAATTTGGTCATGGAATTTTGGGGTTTTGTTGGGTAACAGTGCTGTGAGAAATCTGTTGTCTTAATAAACGTTTTTTTTGAGAGAATTGTTGAATGGGATTTTGTCAAAGAAGAAGGAAGAAGTGAAATGGCGAAGTCGTTTAAGGATTCGCTTAAAGCTCTTGAAGCTGATATTCAGCTTGCCAACACTCTGTAATTCCTCTTTCACTCTCACTCACACGCTGGATTTTTACATTAATTTTTCTTTGTAATCTGTCTTGTTTATCTGATATTTCATGATATTCGTTTCAATCAACTTTGGGGTTTTGAGGAAATATGCGGGTTCTTTTACTGGGGTTATCTTTTCTTGGCCAACATATTCATTGGATTACCAATTAGAGTATGTGCAATTCTAAAGTTAGAATTTTTCTTCCGGGTTTTGCAGAGTTGAGCGGTTGGTTATATTCAGATAAACATGTGATTATTTTAGTTATGAACTCTCACATATCAGGGTATCTGATTTTTTCTGCTTTTTAATGGACTATGAACTAACTAATTCCTTTGTCCTTGGTGATTATACAATTGGATTTCTTAAACAAATAAACGACTGTTAAAAAGTTAGGCACTTATGCTGGGGAGTCGGAGTTCGAATTAGCTATTTTTATATAATACCCCAAGTAATCCCGAATTGTGGTGTCTGGGTACAGATCTTAGTAGATGAAGACTTGAAAAACTTGTATCTTTCACTAGTAATAATTGTATCTTTTCCTCACATTAAAAAAAAAAAGGTATCTTTGTCAGTAATTGATACACATATGTACTTACAAGTTTTATTGATAAAAACTGTGACAGATACAAGTGTTATTGGTAAGCAACCGTCAGTTCAGGTTGATATAGCATTGAAACAGTAGAATTCATTTATTTATGGAATTTTAAAAGAGGATTTTTGTTTGGATTTGACTTGTTGTCCTTATCCAAAATTTAAGTAACTTGTGTGTTTTTCTTTTCAAAGGCGTTTGCGCTGCAATTATTTGATATATATTAACACTGTGAGAGCCAGGTGATTGCAACTTGACAAACGTTTTCATGAGAAGGCCCCTTCAACGTAACTACAGTTTATTTGTAAGAAATTGTCTGTTTATGATATAGATGCTTCTATGCAAAACTCTGGTCTAGATCAAAAGATTGTGTTGCACTTTTATAGCCAGCAAAAGGAATCAAGTGTGTGGCATCTAATGATACAGATACAATAGTTTGTTATCTTACCCCAGCATCATTCTTTTCTTTTTTAAATTGCCTCTAATAAGACTTGCATGTTTCTTTCAAAGAATATGAGATGGTTGATGGGAGCCTTCATGCTGTATTCTTATTGGGGAAATACAGAAGTTTTGAGGGTCAATTGTATCATTTTCATTCTCTAGATCTAGTGTCTTATTAAATTCTATTCTTCTATTTTTTGCTTTGGTTGTTTTTTAACCTTTTTAACATAACTTTTGATGCAGAGCTTCTGATTATCCAAGAGAGTATGGCGGTGCCTGCGTGCAAATGAGATTATCCTACAGTCCAGCGGCTCAATTTTTCCTCTTCTTAGTTCAGTGGACTGATTGTCACCTTGCTGGTGCCTTGGGATTGCTTAGGATTCTCATATACAAGGTGCTTTTTGTTTACTCCACAAGTTCCGGCATTTTAAGTCTTTATCTCCTATCATTGTAGCGCTCTATTAAATGTCTTAATTTCAACACTTAACATAATATTTTAGAAAAATGCCACCATATATCTGTCAAGGATGTGATAAATATCAGGTTTTCATAGGCATATGAGGACGGGAAGACAACTATGTCTATTTATGAAAGGAAAGCCAGTCTAAAGGAGTTCTATGGTTAGTTGACTATCACATTTTAATATATTTTCCATCTAATACTTGAAACGCTCCATTCATTCTTACAGTGCAGTTTTTAACAATATTAATTTTTTTTCTTTTTTCTGGGGAGTGTTTAACATTCAATTTTGATCATTTATGCTCTTCAAGCACAGGTTTCATATTTCCCTGTTTATTGCAACTTCAAAGAGGAATCACTGATGTGGAAGACAGGAAACAGAAAGAAATTTGTGACAAGAAGTATAAAAGAAAAGATGGGATAAACAAAGGAAAGCTCTCTGTGATTGATCTAGAGAGAGAAGAAGAATGTGGTATATGCATGGAAATGAACAGCAAGATTGTATTGCCCAATTGCTATCACTCAATGTGTATGAAATGTTACCGAGATTGGTGAGTAAATTGTGAGAACTTTTCACACTTTTACTTGTAACTAGGTGTAGTCACCTATTTTCTCCAAACACCCTCACCATGGGTGATTAAAAGTTATGCAACCCCAAAGATGGTAATAAAGCTAAAACAGTTTCAAGAATAAGATAAAACCATCTGAAGTCTACTGGTGAGAGCTTCAGCCTTATGCGTTATAGGTATCTTTTCTGTTTTCCATTTTCTGATATATATCTTCTAATTTTGTTTGTAATTTCTGCTGGTTTTGGATGCTTTCCAGAACTGTATGGATGATATCTATTACAGATTCAGAGCGGACCAATTTTTTTAATTGGAAATGTCTACATTTAGTTGAGAATGAGCACTGAGAGATTTTTATAGACTTGTTAGGTGCTTTAATGTCTTCGATCCAAGGCCTTTACCTATAGTTGCTATCTGCCTTCTATTGTTTCTTATTATGCATCAGTTGTTTATTAGAATTTAATTTGTGGGGTATTCTGCTCCCAAAAAAGTGTGCCTAGTTTTTTGTATGTTGAGTGGAAAGAATAGGAAGACACTACAAACAAGAAAATCTTAACTGGACAAGAACATATTCAACCACTCTTTTGTCAAATATACAAATTGTAATTTCAAGTTTTTTTTTTTTTTTTTTTTTTTTTTTTTTTTGTCCTGCTTTTTCTCTGACTTCGTTTACTTCTAGAAATATACTGCATATCTTTCCTGTGTCATTGTTTTCTCATCATTCTTTTATAATTAGTTTGAGACTTACTTAGCTTCTTTTCCTTTTCCACCTTTATTGGCATGGAATTTCATTAGCACTTTGAACTACCATCAGAAAATGTCACAGTAATCATATTCCCTGTAACTAATGTGTATATGTTGGTTCAAATTTCATTTAGGCATACACAACTAGGAGACCCATATCATTTGATGAATTTTGTAGGATAATATTTTCTTCATGTTTTGTCTTGCTTTTGTTTTAGGCATGCACGTTCACAATCATGCCCTTTCTGCCGGGACAGTCTTAAAAGAGTCAATTCCGGTGACCTTTGGATCTACACAAGCAGCAACGAGATAGTTGACTTGGTCTCAATCTCTAGAGAGAATTTGAAGAGGCTTTTTATGTACGTTGAAAAGTTGCCTCTCATTGTTCCAGATTCTACTTTCACGTCTTATCCTCATAACTGGTGAGATCAATTAGTGGAAACTATTCAAAAGATTAAACCTTGTCTGTATATAGAATTCTTGGTTCTTTGAGGGGATCTGAAACTGTAAATATATGTTTATCCGTTCAAGCATCACCCAACTGAATTATGGCCTTTCCATTAGAAACACACCACACAAAGAGCCTGCTTATTTCTCTTGGGTTTCAGAAATCATCTGATATGGTACATTGCTGCCAGCAGAACTGTGTATCTTCCAATTGTGCCAATTGATTGTCTAGCTGCTTTTCCACTTGGTGCTTATGCCCTTAATGGTGAAACCAGAATGACTGGCCTTATGACAAACTAGTAGAGTGGAAAAGTCAAAGGAAGTGAAGTTTGGTGGAAGCTGTGGGAAAGAAACTAAAGATGGTTTTTTGTAAACGTGAAAGAAGTATAAGCAGGATCAGTAGATTAGCTGACAAAACTAGTTGACAAACTTAGTGGAAGCTGGCAAACTAGTATGTTGCCTATGGTTGATCAGAATTTATTTTATTTTATTTTATAAGTAACTATGGGAATTGATTATATACATCAATTATTTATAAATTGTATGAAACACATTCACAGTAATTTGCAGAAATTTGATCAGAAAATTTAGTTAGATGTATAAGAGAAAGTCACGTATAAGAAAGGAGTCTAGACTAAATAGCCCACCATCAAACTAACTGCTATAGAAACTATCCTTTCTATATTCCAGGCTTCTAGCTATTCTAAATGTCAAAGGGTTCTATCATGTGATATTAAATCAGTTTAAGTGTTTACTTTTAAAATATAAATATAAGTCTTTTTTTTTTTTTAATTTAATAATCATATGTTTGAATCAGTTTAAATGTACTTGCATTTTCAAGTTGATAAAAAAAAAAGTTATGTGATTAAGAAATTATGATAATATTTTTTTATTTATAAACTCTTTTGATGTAATTTATACAAAATATGATAGTTAGATGTTGTAAATTCTGATAAATATAGAAAAAACAATATAAATTATATAAATTTGACATGTTATAAGTCTTGGGGTGGAGAGGATATGAGACGACAACATGAATTGTCACTTTCACTAAACACTTATGATTATTGTTCTTGGGCCTAAGAAAGGATTAAGCAGATCCATAGTGTCCTGGACATCTTTATGGACTAATATCAAAGAAAAAAAGAAACAACTGGTTGAGCCCATTTACTTATATTTGTAATTAGAAAAATCTAAAAAACCGATAATTTTCAAAATTTCATTTTCTTTCAACCATGACCACAAGAATTTACAGAACTGTCATGTTCATGTCCCATGGTGGATTACTACCAGATAAGCTAAAGATAAGAGGTTGAGCTTCACATCCGTCAGATGGATATGCTCCTACATCCAACGGCCACGAATACTCACCTTAGATTATCCAATAAACTCACCCAACTCACCAATATAATCTGATTGATTTCACTCTCATTATCCCATTCCAGTTCTCCATTTTCCATCGGCGCACATTAGCACATAGCCATGGCCGCCAGTACTACAGCTGCCGCCGCTACCTCCTCCTTTATTGGGACACGTCTGGCTGATGTGTACTCTAATTCAGGCCGAGTTCAAGCACGATTCGGATTCGGAACCAAGAAAAGCCCACCCAAGAAATCAACAAAACCCAGTTTTGATCGCCCGCTGTGGTACCCAGGAGCTAAAGCTCCGGAATGGCTTGACGGGAGTTTAGTGGGTGATTACGGGTTCGACCCGTTTGGGTTGGGAAAACCAGCGGAGTACCTGCAATACGACTACGACTCACTGGACCAGAACTTAGCAAAGAACTTGGCGGGTGATGTGATCGGGACCCGATTCGAGACTTCGGATGTGCAATCGACCCCATTCCAGCCTTACAGTGAAGTTTTTGGGTTGCGGAGATTCCGTGAGTGCGAGCTCATCCATGGTAGGTGGGCCATGTTGGCTACTCTTGGTGCTCTCTCCGTTGAGTGGCTCACCGGCGTTACATGGCAAGACGCCGGTAAGGTACGTTTTCAAATTCCTAGCTTCACGGGAAAACGCTATTTAAGTTAGCAGGTTTACAATTATCTTTATAGTCGCGGTTTCCAATAACGTTGCTGTCCTTGTTTCAGGTAGAACTTGTTGAAGGTTCCACCTACTTAGGCCAACCTCTTCCATTCTCACTAACAACATTGATATGGATTGAAGTTTTGGTTATTGGGTACATTGAATTTCAGAGGAATGCAGAGCTTGACCCAGAGAAGAGGCTTTACCCAGGTGGAAAGTTCTTTGATCCTTTGGGTTTGGCCTCAGATCCAGAGAAAAAAGCCACACTTCAATTGGCTGAAATCAAGCATGCCCGTCTTGCAATGGTTGCCTTCCTTGGATTTGCAGTTCAAGCTGCTGTCACTGGAAAAGGCCCTCTGAACAACTGGGCTACCCATTTGAGTGACCCTCTTCACACAACCATTATTGATGCATTCACCTCTTAGTTATATAACTTGTATTGTATATGTAAATGTAATATATTTGGTTTGTAAACAATTCACTTAGCTGAACTGCTACTTGTGAAAGTTTGTAACTTTAATTAATTTGAAGGGCTAAGTAGATTGTTTACTACATGATGTTGTTGTGTTATGTTCTTTGAGAACAATGTCGGCATTTATTTTATACCAAAAGAAGAGGAAGAGCATGAAATTTAATCATGGATATAATTCATGCACTAAAAATCACATGCAAAGATCTTCTTAATAAGAAGATATATGGAAGTGAATAACAAGAGATCCTAATCGAGGGTATAATGAGTATGAACAGTAGGGGAGCTCCCTTCATCACCAAATGTCCACATAAACAGTCACGGATAAACTAACACAAAAAATAATGCTACCAATATATATGAACATGCTATATTATTTTATAATTTTTTTCTCAAAAATCTTTTTAATTGTGTCATTGTAATTCAATTGATAAAAAAAAATAGTGTCACTTAATATAAGGGCTAACATAATCGAAATGGAATATTCCATAAACAAAACCAAGAAATATGAGTAAGTTATATTTTTTTGTCTAAAATGTATATAAATAAGTCCTATTATATTTTTCACACTATCAATAAGTTCTAATTCTGTATACATTATTATAAAATGAGTCTTATATCTTAGTTTTTCAATATTACCATATAATATTAATATTTCTTATAATAATAAATCATTTTATTGATTTCTATCATTTGATATGGTCATTCTAATAAAACTTTTAAAACAATATCTTACCTTTTATATATATATAATAATGAATATATAATTTTGTGATATGCTATTTACATATATACACTAGATTTAAGTATAAAATAAGGATTTGTTTGTCGTATAATTTAATTTTATGATGTGATATTTTTATTTAATTTTCAAATATTAATATGAATGTTGATACAATAAATTAAAATATAAATTGAAAATTCTCGATTTTTTCACTCCTTCTTAGATCATAATCCAAAAAAATAAAATATATACATATTCATTAAAAGATAGTTTTTAACTATATATATACCTGTTACTTATGATTTACTTAAAGAGATTTTAGAATATCTCATTGGATTAGGGAAACATCAGATTAGGGTGGAATATAGATTTTTCATGGAGCTAAGTGCCATTTCAACAAACTACAAAGTAGTGCAGTGTAATATATTTAAAAAAAAAAAAAAGGGCCAAATCCTAGTACTCGTGAATCTCGTCCACCCCGCCAAAAATCGAACTTCCGTAAGATATAAACCCACAAAAGCTATACTTGACTGATTGTAGTTTTTAGGGCTTTCACTTTGCAATTTTCCGACGAACCGTCACGGCATCACCGAAACAACTGGAGGACTAAGAGCTTCCGCTGCTGACGTTGACGCTTTTCTGTTTCCTCTCTCCCAAACCCTAAACCTACTGCTGTCTATCAGGTTTCCGTCTATGTTCTCTAAAATTGGATGCTAGCAAATTGTTCATACTAAATTTCTTTCTTACTTTTGTCAAATTTATGCTACTGATGATTTGCTACCTTATATTGTTGCACATTTATGTTCCATTGAAATCTAACTCGCTTCTGCTTCCATTTGGGAGTTTATTTTCTTCTATACTAAGGTGTGGTCAGTTAATATTGCTTACTGTTTGGTTTTTGTTTTCATCTTCTGCTAGAAACTGGGAAGTTGGGCACATATGGTTTCTTTTTGAACCCGACGTGTACAGAAGTGCAGAATCCTATATATGGGTACTCGAAGCTTTTTGTGGGATGTCACAAAGAAATCTTTAACATTTGGGCTTGTAACCTTGACCCTCACGGATAGATATGCGAGTGTTGTTCCAGTGCGGGGTGGCTCTATGTCTCCCACATTTAATCCCAGAACAAACTCTTTAATGGGATCCATTTCTGGTAAATTTTTTGTCTGAGAGAAATCTCAAAACAGATTGCTGTTTGTGATAATTATGAAATTTACTTGTTTGATAATTGATTTTGCTGCAGATGACTATGTTTTAGTTGAGAAATTTTGCCTTGAAAAGTACAAGTTTTCTCATGGCGATGTGGTTGTGTTCCGGTAATTCTTTTCATCTCGTTTCATATCTTTTGTTATGCTTCTCAGAGGCTTTTTCACCTACCAAGAGACATTACTCTATCTCTTCTTTTTGATAGATGTGCATATTATATTTTGGTTATGATCTAATAGTTTAATATAGCAATCTATTATAGAGCCAAATGAAGAAACTTTCATGAACTTAGAACTCTTTGACGTTTGGTTTTTCTCTAATACTCAGGAAAATGCAAATGACGCAATGTTCATGAGGGGATTTTATAATCGGTTTATATATATATGGTTTTAGACTTTTTAGTTGTCAAAACAGTTCTGAAACTTTCTGGGAAACCCAAATGGTGCCCATCATTGAACTATCCATATTACCAGTCTTAAATCTAGAAATTTATTTCTCATATGTAAAATCTTAAATTGGCACCCAAAATACTTCCCTACCTAAGTTTATTCGTATATTATATAGTTTCAACTTAGATTCACTCATCTTTACATTGTGCATTGGGCCTATCGGAGGGAGGGATTGTTTTCATTTTTCATGGTATGCAGAATTTTATCTGGCTTGCGGGTGAAACACAGTGCTGGGTTCTACTCATACTGACTCGACTCTTTATGGTTTCATTATATTCAATTATGCCATAAACTAAAAAAATCATAATCTGTAACCTTTAAAAAGAGTGTGCTTCATTTGCATTTTTCATGAACCTTTTTGAATTGTGCTTTTGCTTGTCCTGTAGCGTTTAAGAATTGTGCCTGTCCATATTTAGAAGTGCTTGCTCTTTTCGTGCCTGGGATTTGCTTGAATGGATTAGCATCTCTAAGTAGTCCTTAACCCTATGTGAGCTGCATCCCATTGTTGAACTTTCATTAATCTTGGGTTGGGATAAGAGTTACCTATGTTTGTTTTGTAATATATATTTAACCTAAGTTTAACATGTAACATGTAACATACTTTCCAAGTTTTTGAAAATTGGATAGTTGATTATGGAACGAGGGTTTGCATACTAGACAAAAGTTCAAGCTCCAGAAATTGACATTGCTACCTTTTGCTAGCTCCCCTTTGGATCATAAGGAGAAACACATAAAGAGAATAATTGCGTTGCCTGGTGAATGGTTTGGGTCTTGTCATTCATATGATGTGCTGAAGGTTCCTGCAGGACATTGCTGGGTTGAGGGAGACAATCCAGCTTCTAGCATGGATTCGAGATCTTTTGGTCCTGTAAGTTGATAATATCTCTGGTTCTGTAAATTTTCTGGGCAAGTACATGTGTGAAAATTTAATGATAGATAGACAAAAGTAGAAAGCAAATTCACCCACCAAGAGTCAAAAACATGAGTTTGGTGGTTATGTTCATTTAACATGGCCAAGACTACTTCCATGGTTGCATAGTGGAGATTAGTGTTGTTACTAAGACTTCAAAGTTGTTATGCATTTCTTGATAAACCTCTAGATACTTCTAGCTGACATTTGAAAGTAAATACTGTATGCAATCTATCTTCAGGAAAGAATTAGTTGGCTATTTGCAGCCGTGATTCACAAATTGACCAACTAAACTTATATTTGGAAGAATCATCTACACATTTGACACATCTCTTTGTAGCAATGGTTTGGACTTCTTTCAAAAGCAATAGTAGCGCTTCATTAGTAGTTGTTCAGAGCTCCTGGATAGCATTGCATGATAATTTAGTGAAGCATGTGATAATATCATCATCTGCAGATATTTAACATTTCATTGTTTCGTAAAGGATTCTGAACAAATTTTGTATCTTACTTCTGGGTCTTTCGAACTGTTACTGTACTGATAATGTTAACTGAGTTTGCTGATTACATTAAATTCACTGTCATTTTATGTAAACTTAGACTTTTGTTTTAACCTTCCTAATTCCTAGAGCTTGGCCTAACTTGAAAAATGCTGTTTCGGCAGATTCCTCTGGGTCTAGTACAAGGAAGGGTGACTCATGTTGTGTGGCCTCCTCAAAGAATAGGTGCAGTTGAGACAAAAACTCGTCCTGAAGGACTGTCGTCTAACTAAACTGAATTTCAATTACAGGTCCTTATGAAGTGGAAAGCAAATATTCTGATTCGATTGATATACATCTTTTGAGCAATTACCAAGGCCAACTTTGGTGATTGGATTACTCTTTTGTCCGGGACAGTCATTTCTCAGCCTGTCCCAACTCTCATGTTAGATCAATACTTTTTTGCACCCTATGTTCTCTAATTTTTACCATAAGAATCTTCAAATGTTCAAAGAAAGAAACACGAGATTTTCCCTCCTTGATAGAAAAAGAGAAGGGATTACAACAATGAGGATGGTGAAATAAACCCATGGTTTGGCAACTGTCCTAGTTGACAGATATTTTTCTAACATCTAGGTGTTTTAAATTGTTCTTGATATTGACGGGAATGTACATGTGTAGTTTGATTAGAATCAGTTTCAAAATTAGTAATTTCTAAATTTGAGGTACTCGTTTTGGTTCTTTGCTTCTGAAATGAAGCCTGCTCCCCAAAAAGAACCAATAAAAAGGACAGCCAGCTGCCCCTGCAAATGAATGAATGAAATTTATGTTGTTTGTTTTCTCCAAACAAGCAATCTGAATTACAACTCTGAAAAGAACAAAATGAATAGGGTCCACAACAACTGAACCAATATGACCAGCATTTTAAAGTCCATTTACACAACTCACGAGCCGGCCATTACTGTCTCCCATAGTTTAAATTTGAAGGAAATCTGTATAAAATTTAACAGGAAATCAATTGTAATTCAATAGATATTTTGAAGAGTTAGTTTGAAATAATATGGAACTATTATTTCAAAATTACAATCTTAACCACTAGTTCAACTTCCTTGAAATCTTATATATTTACTCTCGGATCTTATATGTCCAACTCTTTTTCAGATTTCATATAACTATTAATATTATTTTCTTTCTTTCTTTCTTTAAATAAAAAAATAAATGATAAGATATATTTTTTTTTTTAACATTTCAAATAAATTCTATAATAAATTTACAATCACAATAACTTTTTCTTTTAATATTTATTTTCAAATGAACTCTAAATTTAAGATGAAACTTTTTATACCACTTTATCCATATCATGATGAGAACTTAAAAAAAAAAAAAAAAATCTAATTTTCTCTTATTTTTTGCCAAAGAAAGTATGTATCTTTCTTATGTAGTATCTCTAGATTAGCACAAATATACTTTGATTAGTTTAATTTTTTGATTCAGATAAAATAATTTAATCTAAATAAAAACTTAAAGAACTTATAAAATTTTATTTCTCAAGAATTTCTATTCTTTGTATTAAATAAATATAAAATATTTATAAACTAATAGAAGCAGTTCTAAGAAATATCAAGTTTATTGATATTGTATCTCAAGTACCTAATATCGAATCTTGCAATTCAATTAAAATAAGAGGTTTATACTTGTAATAAGAAAGAAATGTGTAACTCATAAACTAAAAAAAAGAAAGGGTGGAATTAAAGAAGCAACCCTAATCATGGGAATCTTCTCTCAAAGGTCCTGAAAATGTGTAACAACTGTCGTCATCCACTAGGCCGAAGTGTACACTGTAACACGCCTGAATTCACAAATTCCCATTTCACTCACCCAATTAATACTAGTAACGATTCGAGCTTTCTTGTCTTCTCTGCTGGTATCGATTCGATGAAACCCAATTTCGTTTCCCTCTTCGTCTGTAATTGGCATTGTTTATCTGCATGTATGTGGGCATATATAAGTTCTTTTTGGTAGAAAACTTACCATTTTGTGAAGTTTTGCTTCATCCTCTATACGATCGAATTTTCAGGAATTTCTATGAATATTTTTTCTGGGTTATGTTTGGCATACCATTTTCTTCTTCTTGATTGGAGATTTACTTGCCATTTTTCTTGTCGTATGCTGTATACATGTATACATGTATTAATTGTCACCTGGTGGTTCTTTTGAAGGGAAAAGAGAGAAGGAAATTTGGGTTGCCTTTCTTTGCGGTTTTTGGAGTAGATAGATAGGTATAGTGAAGAAATGGGAAGGCTGTTTTTGATCAATCTTGAAGGAAGCATCTATAGCTGCAAGCACTGCTACACCCATCTTGCCCTTTCTGATGATATAATCTCCAAGGTTTCATTTCTCTTCCCTAATATATTGTTGTGGTATGTGGCTGTGTGATTGTGTGCATTTTCTAATGGGTAGCTTCTTGATTTGTGCTGGAGAATAAGAATTTAGGTATTGGGTCTGGTCTGGGAATTCCATTACTGATTAATAAAGCTAAAAAGGAATGGAAAGTGAACAAAAATAGAGAAGAACCAAAATCAAACAAGACAAAAACGAGCGCACTCATATACAGGTCCAATGAAGAAAAAAAATAGTGAATACGATGCTTTATTAACTACATTATGCCAGGGTGGTCTTGACATCTGGTTCTTTGTTGTATTATGATGCTTTAGATTATAGAGTAAAATACTGTTTGGAATATTTGGTGGATTTAGTAGAATTTCAATAGATTTGTGATGCTTTAATGCATTGTGCTTGTAAATCGGTTTTATCAGAAGCCATTCCTGTATCCAGATTGTTTACTTTTTCCATGATGAGATACCTACAATTCTTTGGTGCGTATCATCGGGAGGAATAAGTACAGTCACTTTGGTAATGATGATGGTTCAGATATTCAAATTTCGGGAGATTGTGAACTATCTACAATTCTTTTCTGCTTTTTTAAAGTATAGATGCAGGTTCCTTCTATCATCTGAATATGCATTGCTGTCTGCATCGCAATATTAAAGTTTTGGTATTATCTGTTTCACATACACACACTCACTGATTATCTCTGAAAATGAGAAAGACAATCCCAGAATTCTCAGAGAAAGTGAGAGAGATAGTTTTCTCTATATTTTTCATAATTTTCTTTTTGTTCCTTTGGCCTCTGTGTGCTCTATTGGATGAAAAATTTGATGAGAGAAGCTTTGTTTAACCTGTTCAATGAAATGTAATGTAAGGGAAGCAAGGCATGGATAGTGGAGTAGTAGACAAGGAAAAAAGCATCCAAAGGTTAAAAGAGGCAAGCATGGCTTGTCATCCAGTTCCATCGTGTGGTAGTTTTACTTCACAATAGAGATTGTCTTATTACATAGACTAATATTTCCTATCTTCTTCGATTAATTGGGGTTCAGGGTCTAATTGTAATTAATAATATAATCATTTGGTTGTTTTGAAATTGCATGGTAGTTAATTTACATTTTCCTTTGCCTTGATGGTATCACTTGTTAGAGGCCTGTACTTAAGGGTGCAAACAAGCTGACCATTGGCAAGCTTGAGCTTGGCTCATAAGGTTTTAGGGAGGCTTAACTTGAGCTCGGCTCATGTTCTCCTAAAACTTACTAGTCTAAAATAAAGCTCAAGTTCAAATAGTTTAGAAAACAACCGTCCTCGAACCGAGCCCTTAATGAGTAATTCACTTACAATTCTGTTAATTTACACCTCTAAGCTGCACTTTCCCTGTTTAAGGTTTTTAAAACCTCCTTCTAACTCGTGGAGATTTGCTAATCTATGAGTTCAACAGTTAATGAGATTATTTATGGACAGTATGGTATTTTTTATTCTTGTTGGTGATAGACATTGTAATTCCTAAGTTCTGATGCCTCTAATATCCTATATATTTGTGGAAAATAAGCAAATGTAGACATTCTAACCCTTTCTTTTTCCTGTGTCTCAGTCTTTCCATTCCAGGCATGGGAAGGCTTATCTTTTTGATAAAGTGTAAGTGCTATTCAGTTTAGTTATCTCTGAAAGCTACAATGGTATTTTGGCAGTTGGCACTAGAAATTTTGTTTATGACACTACTAAAAATAAATGCTTAGCTTTGGGCAGAATAGAAAATCAACAGTTGTGCATGCTTCTGCACAAATAAGAAATCATTTTGAGTTGTGACTACAACTCATTAAGTTTCATAATTTCTACGGAAAGGCGTGACTATATTGATAAGTTCTGCTTCTTGAATGGAGAAGTTACACTTATAAATAAAGGGCATGCTCATTCCTTATAAACTAGGCAGATAAATCATATTGTTTCAACTGCATTATGTGCTTACTAATTCTTCATGTAATATTTTGCTTTCCAACGCATGATAGTGTGAATGTCACTGTTGGGGAGAAAGAGGAACGACCGATGATCACTGGAGTGCACACTGTTGTTGACATATTCTGTGTTGCGTGTGGGTCCATTGTTGGTTGGAAATATGTAAGCTCATGGTTTCTCATGCATTTCTTTACTTAGCTTTGCTGGCTTTTTGGAGATAATGTTCTTGAATCCTTGTTTTTTTTAACTTTTTTTCGTCCATTCTTTAGGAGTCTGCATATGAGAAAACTCAGAAGTACAAAGAAGGGAAGTTTATCCTTGAGAGGTAACTAGTGGTTGTCTGTGAATTGCTCAAAATTTTAGGTGCTGTGGATTTTACTGCTGAGTAGGTTTTAACATGTTATGTGACACGAGTGTTTGTTGAGTAGGTTTAAGGTGTTAGGCCCTGATGGAAGCAACTACCTGGCAGTACAAGAATCTCAGATTGTTGGAAGTGATGTTGACGATGATTGAATTGCTCAAGTCAGAATCTTTTCATTATTCTATTTGTACATTCTCTATGCTTTATGTTCCCAGTCAAATCATTTGTCTCGTTTATTAGAATCGATCCCTTTGTGATCATAGACTTCTCTATTTTGGCAAATGCTGTTGAAGGCATTTTACTTCTTCAGATTTTGGACAATCAGTAAGCATCTGATATTTAGGATGATTAGTTGTTCTGAAGCTTGAATGCTATCCTCAACTTGTCTAGCTCAGAACAAAGTTCTAGTAAACCCTACAAATTGACTGTTTCACTTGAAAGACTCTGTAAATCCATATATTTCCTACTGTATATTCGTTTCCTATTCTGGTATGAATGTGGTAATTAGAGAAAGCAAAATGCAAAAGGAGCCTTTCCTAGTCAGCCCTCATCAGAAATTGACCCGACTGTTTCACTGGCTTGGTTGGGCTTATCTCTGTTATTGATGCCAACTTAGGCCATAGGAAAGTTACAGGTACAAAATAATATCTGGGCCATAACAGTGAAATGCAACCACATCAGTTTCTTGGGAGCATTTGGGGTCACATGAACCAGCAATCGTAGGAAGATTTTGAAAGAAGCGTGTAGAAGAATTGCTCATAAAAATCACATGAAAAAAGGGTCCCAACTCCCAACAGATTAGGGACTTAAAGATTGAACGTAGCACGTGGGCTACGCCTCAGACTACCAAATATTTCTGATAACATCACTGACGAGTTTTAGATTTGGAAGTTAGAAGATGATTTTAGTGCAAGAGGAGGTTTCAACTTGTTCACATCACTTGTTAGCAAAAAAAAAAAAAAAAAAACCACTTTACATCATTGTCACTGCTTTACATAAAACGTTTCAGGTGATAGTTATAAATCCAGAGTTTGGTTTAATTTTGATGGTGGTGATGTTATTTGGTTATAATTTATATATATATATTTTGTTGTTTGAATGATTCTAAAAACTGTAATTGTAAATTATGATCTGAAAAATTATTATTATTTATTTATTATTATAAATTATCAAAAAGAATATATAAAAAAGTAAAAGGTACTTGCTGTTTAGGTATAGTCTATCAATCAAACGGGGCTCGGAGTCATTGAGCAAGAAAACAAAGAAGAAGAATGACGTGCCTTAATATATGATCCTTTTAGACTTTAGTTAGTAATATTGAAAGTATAAGAAAATATAATTTACACGGAATAGTTGACGTGTATATATATATAACATTCGTACGATTCTTATGGGTAACAAATTTATAAAATATATTTTTTATAGTTAAATTAATGAGTTATTATTTGATTCATTGTCGGTATATAAATTTATGTCTAATTATATTTTTGGTCTTTGTATTTTATTTTAAATTTAATTTCATTCCTCGTGTTTTAATTGCTATAATTAGACCCTTCAAGTTTTAATTTGATACAATTAAGCCTCTCTAATCAAATTATCTTTAAATTAATAATACAAGTAAAGTGAATAATTAGATACGAGGTACACAACACATGTCTTATAAAAAGCCAAAAAAATTAAATAAATAGCTTGTGTCATTTATAAAAATTAAATGAAATAAGAAAATTAATAATACAAAAATATATATTTATAGTTATATTAGAACAAAATAACAAAAAAATAAAAAATAATTCTCTCTCTTCCTCACCACCACGATCGTTCCTCCCTGACCCAAACTATGAATACGTTGATTCTTTCAAGTTATTGATAACCAAATTCTTCTTCATCATGTTCTTTTAGTCTTGTAAGAGAAAAACAACTCCCTCTCTTGAAACTCCTAAACCTTAGCCTCATATTCTCAACCTTAGTCTCATCTTCTTTCTTTTGATCTGTTAATGTTGTTGGTGATGATAGATCATCTTTTACTTTTTCCACATCATAATCATCCTCACCATCCCACTCATCATCTTCACCCAAATTTCAGATTTCTCAAATTCAAAATCAATCTTTAAAAAATAATAATAAATAAATAAATAAATTTATACTAAAAAAAAAATTTCACTAAACCCATTAGGAAGCTTAGCATAATCTGAAATAGAAAATAATTACTTTGTTATGGAGGAATTGTTGAGGTGATGAGGAAGACTAAAGAGAGATAAAGAAAAATAATTACTTTTTTATTTTGTTTTAATTTTTCATATTAATTTTTTTTTAATTGAGTTTTTTACTTATTTCCTTTTTATATGTCACATGCTTTTTTTTATTGGCCATTCATACCGCATATTATCTATCTCATATCTTGTTAGACTCACATCACTTTTAATTTAAACTAAATATGACAGAAATAATTCAATTATATCAAATTAAAATTTGAAATGATCTAATTGCAGCTGAACATGAGATATAAAAACTAAAAATACAATTAAAATTAAATTTATATACTGTAAATAGAATTAGAATACTTCATTTTACTTGATTAAAATTAAAAATAATAATTAGTGTTATTGATACATAGTACCCCTTATTTACCAAAGGTTAAAAAATTAAATACCAATGTATCAAATATATTAATTTTAAAGTATGATTTGTGTTCAATTATTGGAGATGTCCAATTAATTCTAACTAATTGACGGGTGTAAGTGGGTTACATAGCAATATAAAATTAACCTAATAGCAATTTTGTATTACCTTAAAAGTTTTGTAGATACCCTTACATGAAATCAATTCAAATACCCTATTTTGTTTCCTTCCTCCATTTTCAAACATCTGAATACAACCTGAGAGGGACAGAGGGTGCTATTCTCCAACTACAACTACAACTGCTAAGCATTCTCACGGAGAAAAACAGAAGCACCCTTGATTCACTGAGTCCTCAAGTCCTACCCTTCTTCCTTCTAGTATCAGACCAGTCTACCACCTCTCTTTATTCAGCTCACCTAGCACTAGCAGCGGCTCAATGCTCATTTTCTTAGAAAAAGAACTGAACTTGGTGATGACCCAGTAATTTTCAGGTGCTTCTTTACCTATTACCAGTGATTGACTCATTGAATCTGTACCTTTTTTGCTTGCCCTTTAGATTCAAATTAGCATTTGCTCGGTTTGTTCCAATGGCAGAGATTTGGTAAACTAAGCTTTGGGTTTGAGAGAAGAATAGTCAGTACGATCATTTCTTAAATCGGACGCAACCGAGGAGAATCTGGGAGATGGTGATGAAAGAGAGAGATGAAGAGTTAACGCTATTCCTCGAGATGCGGAGGCGAGAGAAAGAGAACGAGAACGAGAAAAACAATCTTCTTCTACCTCACGACTCCGACGAGCTCGATGCATCTAATTTGGGTATGTTGTCGTTTTTTGTCTCGTACCCTGTTCCATTTCTCTGGCTTAGGTTTGGTCGTTTGGTATAAGAAATTGAATTTTTTTTAATTGATGAAGTTACAATATGCTGTGCAGAATCTAATTGTGGGAGCTCTCCCATTTCAAAGATACTATCTTCGGTGTCCCAGCTCAAAAATGGTGCTGTCGGTTTAGTGAACTCGGAGAATGAAAAGTCTGATTATGATTGGTAATGTTAAACTGCCTCTTTGATTTATTGATGGGTGTGTGGAACTGAGCCATTTAAGCATATGAATCTTGTAAGATTCATGTAAGATTGACCAAAAAAGCTTTGTGCTTACAATGATAATTGTTTTTGAATGGTCCCCAATTAACCCCACAAATATCGTTCATGGTGTTTAAGCTTAAAAGTATCATCAATATAAAGTGAGGAGTTATAAAAATGGGATCCCAATCCAGTTAACATCTAACCCATTTGACTGACCCTCAGAATGATAGTTATGTAATTTATTGACCCCACTTGCATTACCCGACAAAGATTAGTATTAGTAAAGATATTTTAAGGTGCAACTTATTAGTAATTTTTCAATGATCCTTTCAGCCTGCGCATCTAGAATGTAATCACCTGTTCATCATTTGAGTTGAAGAACCTTTGTTAAAGTTGCCACCCATTATTAGCATTTGGATCTTCATGTATGACACCCTTTTTCTTAAAGATAAGTAGATGCTTGAAAATCACTTTTCATAAAGAAAAAACAAAAGAAGAAGATATTCTTTCCTTTCATTATATTCTTCTCAAAATCAAATGCTGCTCTAGTATTTTTTGTGTGTTAATAACAATTAAACTGTTTCCATAAACAATGCTGATGGCATGTGTGTGTATCTTCAAATTGAAACAATTCAGTTGCATACCGAATTATTTTCACGTATCTTTCTTTCTAGAAAAGAATGTCATTTTGTGCAGAAGTCGTTTATGTAGCCCTTTAGTAGTTACCTGGTGCAGTTGTAGAGTACAAAATTGTTCTATGGATGAATGGATAGTCTTTCCAGTTGTGTAATATATTTAGCATCATGTAAACTTTGAATCTTCATCACAAGCTGTTCAATTAAAGACAAAAGAAGCTAACCTTTAACGTCAAGAATGAACACAATTCTTACATGCGGATGGTACTTACGGGTTTTTTTTTTTTTTTTTTTTCCATCTAGGCTTCTTACACCACCTGGTACCCCTCTTTTTCCTTCTTTGGAGATGGAATCACACAATACAGTATTAAGCCAGATTGAAATTCCCAACACTCGTCCCACTGCTTTGAAATCAAGGGTGAGAATTTTTATTTACTTTTTCTGAATTCCTTGGATATTGTTAGTTGTTGGGAATTTTCTAGTTTGCTTAGTAAAATAGTATGCACAAATTAATGCTACCATATCATTCCAAATTTTGTGTGGCAGTTAGCTAATGTTGAGGCAGTGCCTGCATCAAGAAGCAAAGTAGCATCTAAGCATCCTACTGTGACATCTGGGCTAAATACTTCCACTATTGGTAATAACAGGAGGCCCTCATCATCTGGGGGGGTGAACTCAACGACTTCCAGATCTGTAACACCAGCTGGAAGGCCCACATTACCTTCAAAGACCAATCCCTCTAGACCCTCTACACATGCTTCTCAGGCCAAGTTACCTTCAACAAAGCCTACAGATCCACCAGTGAGATCTTATACTCCTAAAAGATCCACTGCTAGGTCCTCAATCCCAACTGCTAGACCATCCTTATCAGCTTCCAAGACAACTCCAAGATCAGCAACACCAACCCATCGATCATCAACCCCATCAAGGGTGCCTGGTGTATCTGCTCCTCCAAATCGTTCTTCATCAGCATCAAAGGCACGTCCAACACTTCAAAATAATCCAGTGCAATCCCGTGGCATTTCTCCAGCAGTAAAATCTAGGCCTTGGAAACCCTCAGAAATGCCTGGTTTCTCAGCTGATGCTCCCCAAAATTTAAGGACGTCATTGCCAGAAAGACCAGTTTCAACCTCTAGGAGTAAGCCTGGTGCACCAAGTTTCAGATCATCACTTGTTGAGACTGCTAGTATCGGAAAATTGAGAAGGGATACGTGCTCTCCTTCTAAAGGAAGGACTTTAACTGGCAGTGGCCATGGTAACCGGAGCTTCTTTCCAGCTATGAGTAAATCTCGTTACAGGGATGGTGATAATGTGAACCCAGTGGAAATTGGGACGAAAATGGTTGAAAGAGTTGTAAACATGAGGAGACTAGCACCTCCTATGCATGATCATTATCAGTCTTCCCAGAATAATCTGGCTGGAAAGTCTTCAATTTCTGACAGCTTTGGAAGAACACTTTCAAAAAAGTCTTTAGATATGGCTATGAGGCATATGGTACGATGTCCTAATTTTCTTTCCTGCTGTTTCTAAATTACAGAAAGAATAAGTACTAAAGTTGTTTATACAATCATTTTTGCCTAATTATTCTTGGTCCTAGAGGTTCATTCATGTGCTATTGATAATGTGTCTATTCCTAGCTTGATGTTGATTACTTGAATGCTATGCTTAATTTCTAAAGGCCAGGAAAGTCATGAATGTTTTGGTTTTTATTGCAGGATATAAGGCGTAGCTTCCAAGGTAATTTGCGCCCACTTGTAACAAATAGATCAGGTTCGACAAAGAGCCACATAATCAGTGTTTCAGATTCTCCTCTTGGCACATGCAGCAATGCTAGCTCTGAACGAAGTGTCAACAATAACACCATATGTTTAGATGGAAATGAGATTGAAGACCGCGTTCTCGTAAGTGAGAGATGAAACTACTATATATACCGGTCAGCAAGGTAGGTATCACATGGAACATTCATCCTAGTTGTGAATGGGCTGTGATGATCATCATTGCTAGCTATCACAACCCTATTTGCTTGTCGTAATACAGCTGCAGAGACACTTAAGCAGCGTTTTGATCCGAGAATTGAGCTGATGATGCTAGAAGTTTGTAGCTGCATATATACATGTTTTTCTTTTCTCATTTTGCTTTAGTGGAATATGCAGTGAGGCATTTATAAATCTTATTCTAGGTTATCATATAAACTGTTACTTGAGAAATGTTTGTACTGGAAACTGAATATTGTAAATTGAAGAGCTCCTTCAATTAAGTATCACTTACAACATTTTGTGAATGGTAAACTTGACTAATAGGGTTTCTGCCGTTGGAATATAAAGGTTGAACTACTTCCATGTTTATGTAATATTACTCTTGAACTTTAATTCGAGGATTGGAGATATTATAGTGCAATGCAAAAACTAATCTTATATTATACGTCAATACAGCTTATGGATTAGAGCTATCTGTCAGTGATGGTTATGCATGGTGGTGTGCTTGCAGCCATTTCTTAGAACTTTCACTGCTCATAGTCAATGGAGGTAGTGGAAATTTTGTGTGCTGCAGCTTTGGCATGGGCTTTGGAGATTGAGTTCACAGATTCGTGGGTGGAGTTGGGACAGTTAAATGTAGTTCTAGCTGGTGAAAAACCAATGATATGAAGTCAAAGCCACAATCTTCAACTCACATTATTATTTCATGTCTTTTCAAGCTAGACCCCATTATAGAGTATCAGTCCCTAGCCAATAACCATTAAACAGTAATATGTGAGATTAGGAAAAATATACAGATCTAGATTTTTTTTCCTGTTTTTGAAGAACAAAGAATAAGAGAACAAAATGTTCTAGATCTAAAAAAAAAAAATTATGGTAAAATATATTTTTAGGAGATGAAAGCTAGAACAGTAGATTTAACATAAAATCTTCTCTGATATAAAAAATAATTCAATAATATCAAATGTCATTAAAGAATGAGCTCACGTGTAGACACTCCCTATGAAACCCTATTAACTCATTCAACGATGGCTTTTGATCAAATTCATTCATTCAACAATGAGTTGTCAGTGTTAGCAAAAGAAAAAAAAAAGAGAGTTGTCAAATGCCATCATTCTGCATTAATCATTCTAACTAAGAAATAAATTAAAGACATGTTGTGTAGATAGATCATGTAAATAAGAAAGGCTTTCAGATTTACCTTAGTGGACCTTTCCCAATTTTACGTAAGTACTACAATTTTTTATTTTTGGTATTACAAGTAGCATTTTTCTCATAACTAAACTCATTAAATCATATCTAGATTCAGTTAATCATTAACTATGTCTACATGTTTAAGATTAAAAAAAAAAAAATGCATTTAACATACATTAATAAATACACAATTGAATTTTGATATGTACATAAATAATAAATATATCTTACTCATTAAGCTTAAGTACACTAGCTTTCGTAGCACACGCAACGCACTTGAGTATTATTTATGTAAATATCAAGAAATTATTTTTAAAAAAATTCTAATGATGAAGGAAGAATTAATACAGTAATATTATAATCATAAAAAACTATACTCTTAATATTTCTTTTCATTCATAGCATTTTAAAAGAAAATTAATTTATAATATTATAATTATTTGTAACTTATTAAATTAAAAAAAATTAAGAAATTTAATATTAATTACTATTGATATATAGTTATTGAAAAATTGTAGATTTATTAATATTGAAAAGAATTAGGATAAATCAATAGTAAAATATTAATAAATTAATCCTAATTCTTTTCAATATTAATAAATCAATAGTCATAAAGTAATTATAATTATATTAATAATAAAATAACAAAAAATTAAGAAAGTAGTAAACTAAAAAATAGAATATTCGAAGAAAAACAACAATTAAAAACTATTTAACTCTTAGGGTATTTAAGAAAATAAAGTTTCTTCCATTAAAAGTTAAAACAATAATATATAATCATGGAAACTATACTCTAAATATTTTTTAATTCTTAGTATTTAAAAAAAAATTTATTTCATAAATTTGAAAAGAACTAAAAGATATTATAATTATTAGGAACTTACTAAATAAAAAATTTGAAAATTTTTATATTAACATATAATTATTGAAAAAATATAATTTTTTTTATGATATAAAAGTTAAAAAATAATATTATAGTCATGAAAACTATACTCTTAATTTTTTTTTTAATTCATAGTAATTTTTAAAATATAATTCTTAAATTTGAGAAGAACTATGAAAATAAAGATTATTAGGTACTTATTAAATAATAATAAAATCAGAAATTCAATTTAATTGCTATTGACATATAATTATTGAAAAATTATAAATTTATTAATATTGAGAAGAATTAGTAAAAAAGAATCAATAGTCCTAAAATAATTACAATTCTATTGATATTAAAATAGAGAAACAATAGGAAAAAAGTAAGAAAGAATAAAAAAAAAAATACTAGTCTATTTGAAGCAACATAACAACTAAACATAACTATATAATAATACAAACTCATAAGAGTATAAACGAAAATGAAAATTTATTCCTAAGGCTCTTTTATATATAGTATAAAAAATATAATTTTTTTTTTTATGATATAGAAGTTAAACAACAATGTTATGATTATGAAAACTAGTCTCTTAATATTTCTTTTAATTCATAGTAATTTTTAAAATTTTAATTCTTAAAATTGAGAAGAGCTACAAAAATTAAGATTATTAGGTACTTATTAAATAAATAAATAAAATCAGAAATTTAATTTTAATTGATTTTGACATATAATTATTAAAAATATATAGATTTATTAGTATTTAGAAGAATTGGTAAAAAAGAAATTAATAGTCCTAAAATAATTATAATCTATGTAAGTAAAAAATAGTTTATTTGTAATAAAATAACAATTAACTATAGTTATGTAATAATACAAACTCAGAAATATATGAAAATAAAAAATAAAAAATTTTTGCCTCTAAAATTTTGTATATAGTATAAATAAAACAATATGTGAACCTGAGCTTGCAAGTTAGACCTAAATTTTGTTTCCTGTGCTCTGCCTCCATTTAATTGGCCATACAATAAAATTTTAGGAGTAGATGTCGGATCCACCTGTTCCATTTACCTACTAAACAGAGTACATATCAAGTTTTAAAAAATAACAAAAAAAAAAATAATGAGTGTTTTATTATTTTTGTAAATTTATTAGTATTCAAAGTTTTTTTTTGTTTTGTTTTATGTAGTTGAACTGGTTTAGAAGTTGGGAGTTTGACTTTTGCCACACGTGTGACTGTCGAGAGTCTTTGAGGTGAAATTGGGTACGAGGAATTCGGGGCAAAACTTGTGACTCTAGAGAATCTTGATCATTAATGAGTGTAACTTGTGTTTCATTATTTTTTATTTGGCATAAATTAAATTGGATTCTGAGAATTTTCGAGTCAGGATGTATTAAAATTTTTTATTTTATTCGAGATCGATTTATCATGATCTGTTCCCACTCCGTAACCATTTCTACACCAACAAAAAAATAGAAAGAAAACTAAATTAGCCGCCTTTCCCTAATATAACAAGAAATGACAGCCTTTCTTAAAGACAAAGGGAGCATCTATTAATGTGAAAATGATTTTTTTGTCCGTGGTGTCGTTTACTCTTTCTTTTCCTTACCACTGTAGAGCACAGAAAGAAAGCAACCAGTCACTATCAAAGTTCTATCCACTTAATTTTTTTTTTCCCTTCTGTTGGCTAAACTTTTTTTCAATTGGCCTCATTGACTAGTTCTGGTTTCCTTCTTTTGCATTTGTCTAATTTCTTGTATTATCTTATTATTCATATATGGATTCACACGACACTTCATCGTCTAAACTTTTGCTCTGTCACGTAAACTATTATAGGTTTGGTAGCCTTCATCTAAATCCGGGAAACAACGTTAAAGTTTCAATGTTTCAATGTTTCTTCATCGGCAGCTTTTGCAATTTTCTTTGGGTTTGACAAATTCCAACCTGCTAAATGAATTGTGTTCTGAAAATCTTTACTTTGATTTTGGGGTTAAGTGATGAACCTTGCTTTTTTGCTCTGCTTATTAATTGGTTATCTCTTTCTATTCATGTGGGTGTGTATGCAATGGCTCGGATTTGAAGAAGAAATGCAGTTAAAAGGTTTATTGGCAGTGTAGGAAACTGGAATTGGTGCAGGGATGATTTGCAATTGCTTTGGTGTATTGAATAGGTGTAAAGGGAGGACTGCTTCTGCTGGTCAGACGCATGCACAAGGTAAGTAGAATGAATGTGGCTCTTCTTTTATTTACTCTATTTGATCCTTGATTAGTTTTAAGTGCACTAGTGGTTTACTTTGTGATTTTTATGAATTGGACTTCTACTTTTCCCAATCCTCTGAGAACCGGTTGTTTCATGTACATTAAGTATATAAATTCGACTTTTTCCTAGTGAATGCAAAAGGGCTTCCCCTCTGGTTTGTTTCTATGTTCTCTTCAATTTTGGATTCCTTTTCTCAAGTTATTGACTTCAAGCTGAAGACTACTAAGATAATTTTGAAAAAAAATTGTTCTAGTATTTCTATGTGGATTACAATTAGACTGAAGTTAGTTAGGTATCTATGCCTTTGGCATTTTTTTTTTAATATTATTATATAATTTTCTAACAATTCACATTGTTACTTTCTATTTATGTTTTTGTATTCTTGATGACAGAGATTGTTAGAAAAGATTTTCGATTCTTTTCTTATAATACATTGAGATCAGCAACCGAAAACTTTCATCCATCAACCAGAATAGGAAGAGGAGGTTATGGAGTTGTCCATAGGGTAACAGTGATATAAATCATCATTTCTTTTTTGTCATATTCATTTATTTTCAATTTAAAGTTGTCCTTATGCTTACTACCCCTTTCTTTTAATTTTCACCTTTTGCTGGCTACCCTGTGTTTTGTAACACATATTTTTTTATCACTTGTTTTGTTCGAATGTTTGATGGAAACTATTTTACAGATTTGCCTTCTGTCTTTGCAGGGAATTTTGAGAGATGGTACTGAAGTTGCCATCAAGTCTCTTTCTATGGAATCTAGACAAGGAACAAAAGAATTTATAACTGAAGTTGGTATGATAATTAATATACGACATCCAAACCTCGTGCAATTAATTGGCTGTTGTGTTGAGGAAAATCATCGAATTTTGGTTTATGAATTTGTTGAGAACAATAGCCTTGCAAGTTCTTTGCTTGGTAAGTATCAGATATTCTGAGTTGAAATGATTTTAGAAGTTTTGAAATATCTTCTTTCATCTGTTGGGTCTTATAATCCTCCCTAGTCGAGCTTGTCATGTAAGGTGGGGTGGGGGTTTGGTGTTTGAGGGTGCAAATACTGGAGAATTTTTATTTTTTTGGACATGAAGTTTTATTAGTTTTTTAAAATTCTGAATGTTTGACTATGTTTTGCACCCTGCAGTTTCTCTTTTTTAATTTCTAAATGCTCCGATATAGAAGTGTGAGAAGATTCAAGTTGGCTAAAAGAAGACTATAGGAAGACCAATAATTATGTGGATAAAAATGGTGAGAAAAGACATGAGTATAAAAGGTTTAGAACTAAACTTAGCAATGGACAAGAATGATGGAGGAAAAGAATTCATGTGGCAGATACCTACTACTTTTGTGAGGATCCATATTGCTGACCCCAATGATTTGGAATTAAGCCTTGCTGTTGGTGTTGCTATTTTTCTTGGTTATTATCACTGTTATTGGTTTATAGGAAAAAATGACATTAGAAGATGCCAGATGCCAGATGCCAGATGGTTTGATCCCATGTAACTAAGAGACATATACTGGATTGATGTTTTGGTTAATAGTTTAATGTTTAAACTGTCAGAATTTCCTAATTCAGAGCGAAATTGATATCAGGTTCCCGTAAATATATTAATCTAGACTGGCCAAAGAGAGCTGCTATTTGCCTGGGAACGGCTTCTGGTCTTGCATTTCTTCATGAGGAGGCTGAACCAAACATTGTCCATAGAGATATCAAGGCTAGTAACATACTTCTTGATGGGAACTTTCATCCAAAAATAGGGGATTTCGGGCTTGCAAAACTTTTCCCTGACAATGTCACTCATGTTAGTACTCAAGTGGCTGGAACTATGTAAGCATGAATTTATACTGTAGATTGGATTTCACCTAACTGCTGCTTTTCATTTTTCAGGAATTTTCTGGAAATCCAGTTTAAGTGGTGTTTTTATATATATATATATATATATATAAATATGTATGCGTATATATATGTATGCATATATAGATATATAGATCTTAAAGTCTTACACCATTTGTAAATAGTTCTTGCAGGAAGAAATTTTTATATGTGATGCTCGTGAACCTGACTGTTGGATCAAATGCTTGATCTACTGTAGATGGACGCCAAATTTTGTATCATTTGGTTATAGTTAACTATTTTGTCAAGTAGTAATTTTCTTCTTGGATTTCAAGACTATATGTCACGTCAATTTTAAATGATATGTTGGGACAACAACCACTTCTAGTTATATAAGTTTTGGGAGAATGATGTACAAGATGAATGAGGGATTACAATTTAATGGTGCACCTTGCATGATTGCATGAAAAGTTGTTTAATGGTGTAGGATTGGTTTATTCTACAGCAATGTGGTTTGATTGTAACCCTATATATATTCGAGCTGCGAATGCTATCAGTTATAATACCAATATATACAAAATAACCTGTAAGATTACTTTTCTGTGCCTACAGGGGATATCTTGCCCCAGAATATGCACTTATGGGACAGCTTACGAAGAAGGCAGACGTGTACAGTTTTGGGATTCTCATGCTTGAAATAATCAGTGGCAGAAGAAGTAGTAATGCTGCTTTCGGCCAGGATTTTTTGGGTCTGGTGGAATGGGTACTATTCTAAGCTCGTAGTATCAGTTGTTCTGGAACCTCTAATGATCTCATTTTTTCTTGTTTAATAGCCTATATAATATAAAAACAGAGATAAAGTTGTAACTTGTAGGATCTTACTAATCTAGTTTTAATTTTTCTTACCCGCAGCTTCTTTAGCTGCTGAACTGTGAACATATCTCTTCTTGAATTACTTAATTATCAAAATGTTGGTTTCCTCCTTGGTCAAGTGTGGACAGTGACTTCTATTTTGTAGATTTTGATAGGGATTGGGCACCCACATAGGTAACTTAATTTGGTTAGTTCCTTAATGAAAACTCCTAATAACTAAAATAAGGTATATCCTCTTAAAGACAAACTCAAAATCTACTTTTCTTTGCTAGATCACTCTCTCATTGTTGGAGAAAACTCAACCTTGAGTTTTTGAAGTGTACATCATGTTCTCTAGTGGAAAAATCAAAGCTCGAGGAAGATTTCTGAATTACCATTCCACCATTTAATTGATGTGGAATGGAAAAGAATCAGTAGTTTGATGAAGCTTCAATATGGAACTCATACTGAATTGCTTGGACTACGAGTTTCAGTAATATCTGCATGCTTATATTTATAGCTCATTTGTTCTAGACTCATAGCCAAAATGAATCTTAGCTAATAAAAAAAACTCTGCAGTGTTGCCATATAATTAAGATAGAGAAATTGGGTAGAAGTTGTTAGAGCCTTAGAGGTTTACAAAACATTCGAATATTTTATAGACAAGGTGTGCAATATCTTGTGCCTGCTAAAGCTGAACATGCATACTGTGGCAGGTATGGAAACTGAAAGAAGAAGATAAGCTTCTTGACATTGTTGATCCAGCACTCAAAGAATTTGACAAAGTTGAGGTGTTGCGCTTCATCAAGGTTGCTCTGTTTTGTACACAATCAGCTTCTCAGCAAAGACCTGCAATGAAGCAAGTAGTGAAGATGCTTTCCAAGGAAGTACACCTCAATGAAAAGCTACTTACTGAGCCTGGAGTATACAGGTGGCGTAATTCTCGACTATGTTGTGATGCTGGTTTGGAGGAGACTTCATCTTCTCAGGTGGGCAAGCTCAATCAATCTGTAAATCCTTCAGTAACCTCAACTCGCTTGACTGATGCTGGCAGTATGTCCGAGATAATTCCCAGGTGACCCATCAAGTAACGTTGCATATATACCTGATAATACATCTGTCTCTTATATATTGAAAAGATTCTCTTCTCTTAGTTGTATTGATCTTTTATTTCAGTTAAGTATTTTAGAACTCTTTTCTTCTTTCCTGCAATGGATAACGGAGTAGAGCATAGGAACAAAGGTGTTTTGTGTATGCAGCAAGTGTGAAAGCAATTTGCTGATTCCTTTGTGTATAGAGTTAGAACCCATTCCTCCCTTTTGGGTTACGAGCATGTAAAATCTAGAACAAAAGTGTTTGTGTATGGATTATATACACGTTTACATTAAGAACTCTTAAAAGTGTGGAATTTGATTATGTTTTGCCTTTCTGCTGCTCCCATTCTTCTATATTCCACCCTGCATAACATTCGGATATTCTTGAGAACTACATACTTTACATGGATCTTGCAGTAACACAGACTGGATTGTGTAGCAAAGAGTTCGAAACATTGTAGAAGTGGAATCTTGTAAGCAAGATTAAGATCAAGACTAACAGTTGCCTAAAAACTACAAAGAATCGTCTGAGATTAAAATGAAAACTCACGAAGCTAAAAACAAATATTCTCCATCAAAACGTCTTAATTGCAGAATTATTTCTTAAGTAAGAGTGTGTTTGGAATCATAAAAATTGTGAAATTCAATTCATTCTAAATAAATTTTGATTAAAATTTTATGTTTAGTATCTATCTTTCATAACAATTCAATTTATTCTAAATCATATTTTTATAACATTTTTTTCATTTTGAATTCTTATCAACATTAGTATAATTTATTAAGAATTTAATTCAATTAGATTAAAAATATATATATATACCCTCTATTTTTACTTCTCCTCATATCCACATCTCAAAAATCACAACTCTTCGTTCTTCTTCCTATTCCATTTCTCATCTCATTTCTTCTTTTTTTTCTTTCCCTCCCCAACCTCTCATTTCTCTTCCCTCCTTATAATATATTGAACCTACCAATAATTGAAGTTATTTTTATAAAGAAAAAAATATTTTATTAATGCAAGAATAATTTTGTAAAAGTATTAAAATAAAATAAATTCTATTAATTATAATAATATTACAAATACTATAATTCAATTAAATTCATTTGAATTCTACCACTTAAATAATTTGTTCTAAATATTTAAAATAATATAAATTAAATTATATTAAAATAAATAAATAAAACTAAATTCTCATATAAATTTATTTCAAACCCATCCTAGAAAACCTTATTTGAAATTCACGAGGCTTCTTGGCAATGGGGTTAGATTGAATAAGATACCCCATTACCAAGAAGCTTAAAGTAGAACATGAAAACAATTATATGATATAGCACGAAAGGCCACATGACAGGAGATCAAAGCCTAAGTTCCAAGTATAAACCCCAATCACAATTAGGCAACCAAAATCAATAGCCAATACAGAACTTTTGTGCATCCATCCAAATACTACCAGACGCCTTGCCCAACAACCTACTTCCAGATGTTACAAATTAAACCTGTCCGGTCATAACTTTACACATGCACAACGCCTATGCCCAACAACCGACTTCTAGATATTACAAATTAAACCTCTCCAGTCATAACTTTACACATGCACATCGAACAAACAGCCATACTCTCAAGCAGCAACCACAGCCTCAGGAGTTACTGTTGCCTTGGGAGGAGAGGCACTAGTGCTAGCTCCATCAGGGAAACCAGTTTTGCCATCTTTTTTGGGTTCTGAAGACGGTTTGTGCTTCATATGGGGAGGAGTATTGTGCTTGAGCTTCAGTAGTATCTGTCACATCCTGAAAAGATCAGTTGGCTTCCTGGTTTGGGACCCTGAATTACAACAATAGATGGCTTCTTCTCTTTATCCTTTTTCCCTCTTTTTTCTAGAGCTGGCACTTCATGTGGAATAAGTTCCCCAATTGCCTTCCAATAATTTTTCTCAGCTTCAGCATGGAATTTCTCCCGGCTCCCCAAAAATAGCTGACATATTACACGAAAAGTGATTTAAATATTTTAGAAGGTAGCTTACCATCCAGAAGAAACAATATTCTAACAACCAGTTGTTTGGAAAGGTAATAGATGAATACATTAACATAGTTTGTGTTGTATTCTTAAGATGAGTTCTACAATTTGGGTAGTCACAGAAAATATCATTAACATAGATTTGAGAGGGGAGGGAGTAGTGATTACTGATTAGTGATAACAAAATAAGTAGAGCAGCCATTATCTGTAGACTAGAATGCCACAGTGGCTATTACAAGAACTCATACTCAACACCTTGACAGAATGCATGAATAGTAACTTCACAAGAATAATCCAGTGGAAGGACTGTAAGGTGCTAGCTTTCAACCGTCTCAGGGAAAGTATCATTATCGGCCATTATTTAAACAAGCATGTACAAGAGACACATCTATCAGGCAGTCTAATACAAATCATGTGGTTACTGTACTTCCTAATACCCGCTCAAAAGAAAAAGGCAAAGAAAGAGAACAACATCAAGTTCTATACCATAGTTCTTCAAACTTTACCTAACCTAATAGGTCCATGGCTGGCTTCAAAACACTTGGAGACTACAATTGAGTAGATTCTAAAAACTACTCCACAGTAGTTGAAAAACGTTGGTTTACCATTTACTTATTAGTATCCCCTCTCTCCCCTTACTTACCCTCCTCCCAAATACACTCTGAGTTCTAGATCCAACTGCAAGAAAGCAACAATAGTCTGTTCCCAAATATTTTAACAGTTGCACCCAAAATAGGTAAGAGAAAATGTATGTCTTCCTTCCATCATAAGCAACATCTGCCAGCCGTTTCCTATAAAGAAAACAAGCAAAATTGCCTCCCATTCATTAAGAAAGGATTTGTATATGTCACGAAAAAATTAAATTACAACACTCTCACCCTCTTTCTATCTCTCACTCTCTCCATCAACATATGCATTGGAAGGGTACCTTAAAATAGCAATTTGATTCAAAGATACCATATCCAATCAACCATAAACAGATTCAAATAGTAATAGGAAATGAATAAGCAAATTCATAAAGTATGCATATAGACTTTCATATCCTGAGAATTACCTTCTCCTTTTCCCTGTTAGAGGCTTTACTGCTCTCAGCATTAATCTGACGCTTCCAGTAAAACTCAGTCTTGCACTCATCCGCTTCCTCTATAATCTGTTGCCTCGACTCTTTCTCTAGTTTCTCTTTTTCTTCTAGTCTAATTGCGTTCTCTCTGCCTATTCATATATAGCATGATAGATGACATAAAATTCAAATCGTTCAAACAGACATACCCTATTAAATATGAAACCTAAATTAGGAAACTTCATCAAGCCAAACAGAAACCCGGAAGATAGGAAAGTTACTGGTCATAAACTTAATTCTCTGGCTAAATCTAACTGCAATTGATAGGTTTTCATATGAAAATCAGAGAACTGACATAAAGAACTAACCTCCGCCACTCCCTCAGTGCAAAACCCTTCTCTGGCTCCATCTCCAATGGCGGAGGCAAGATCGGGCTGTTGGAAGCACTGAAATCTCCATCAAGAGCCTTCCCGTTCTGCTCCGGAGAGAAGCCAGAATTTCTCCCACCTGTAGAGTAGATCGACGGTGATGAAGGAGCTTCAGTCAAAGGCTGCGATGTAAATACATCGTCACCGGTGCTGTACGCTTGGCTGCCGAATATGGGAGACGAATCACCAACCAAGTCCTTAACTGAATCGGCGTCGAAATTAGAGAACGATTCGAACCGCTGAGAAAAGACACGAGGATCGTAGACGACATAGCCGTCGTCGTCAAACGGCCGAGTGGAGCCGGTGATGGATGACATGCTATTCTCTGATACATGCTGTATTAAGAACGACAAGCGTTTTAGTTAACGAGGGGAAAACGACTTTGGCGTCTGGGAGTACTTTCTACAAGCAGGTTGTTATATCTGGGTAGTGTATTGGTGAAGTCATTTTTTAGTCAATTAGGAGGGAGAGAGTCAGCAGGGATGAGCTCACTGCCAGCTTTTCCAAGAAAGCGTGTGGAAGGATGGGTAAAATAGTTATGTAGCAGCAAGATTCTAGAGATATAACTGTAATATGTATTTTCATTTCTTTTTGTCCAAGTTGTTAATCAAATTTCCTTTTTTTTCTCTCTAGTGGAGCTTTAATTTTCTCTTTGCTATTTCCTAAAAACTCGGATTTTTCATTAAAGATCTTATCAATTTGGTATGTGTTTCAACCATGGTGACCTAGAATCAACACATTCAGGGAGAGATCCAGCGTATTGATGCAAGAATGGAAAGTTTCCAGGATGAAATGAGAAACCTGAATTTGGAACTAAGAAATCAGTCCTAGAGAATGAACCAAATGATGGATGAACTGAGGAGGATAAAGGAGGATCAACAACCTAATCAAGCCTTGGGATGACCACCAGATGGTGGAAATGGGGGAGCTCAAGTCATTCAGGGTGTTCTAGGCATTTATGGTGTGGCTAGGCTCAATGCTGTTCAAGGGGCTCAGTTATTTCCAGGAGCTAATGCAGTGCAAGAGGGAGTACCTATTGGCCAAAACCTTGGAATTCAAACTCCTGGTGGGATCTATCCAGCTGCAAACGGAGGAGTAGATGGTCCTAATAAATCTCAAAACATGATGGGTGGAATGGGTATTCAAGAAGGGCCTGTTCCTTTCATGCCAGAAGCAGGAAATCTAGGGTTTAATGTTGGTGGGTTTGCTCAGCAGAGAGGTGGCTTCCCAGAAGGGGTGAACCTGGAAAACTTCTATCATCAACCAAGGTATACTAGATGGAGTGCCCTAGATTTGAAGGGGACGGTTTCAAAGATTGTATGTAAAAGGTGGAGCAATTTTTTGAGGTGGGGATGGTGGCAGAGGCACATAAAATCAGGGTTATGAGTGCTTACTTGGAAGGGAGGGCCTTACATTGGCACCAGGCTTATATGAGAAGCTATATGGGTCGTGTAATATGGTGGAATCAATACATTGCTGACATGGGGCATAGATTTTTCAACTCTGCATTTGAAGACCTAGTTGCAGATTTGGTAAAACTGAAATAATGGGGTTCTGTGAAGGAATATCCAGATAAATTTGAAAGGATGTTAAGCCAAACTTAAATGCAAGAAGCTTTTGCCATAAGTTATTTTTTAAGTGGTTTGCACAAGGAAATTGAAAGTGCAGTGAGGTGTTTTTCACCTCAAACCTTGCCCCAAACCATGCCCCAAACCATGTACCTGGCTAGACTACGGGAGATTATTTTTGTGGAGCTAACCAGAAGGCACACCTCTAAACCACCTACCACCTATCCAAACCAAAAATACCTACCTACTCTAATGCCACCAACACCTAAAGTTTTAACCAACAACACAAACACCTTGACCAATCCCAAACCTTAACCAAAAAATACTACTCAAACAACCACTGGTGGGTATAAACCTACCAAGAATATGACACAAAAGGAATGGGAAGACAAGAGGGCTAAAGGGTTGTGTTATTGGTGTAATGAGAAATACACCCCTGGTCACAAATGCAAAAGGAGCCAACTGTACTAAATTGTGCTTGAACCCGAAGAAGAGATTGAGGAGTTGTATGTGGGAGGTACTAGTCATGTAAACATTGTAGAGTTAGATGGATAGGAAGAAGCTAAGCGGGAAACTGTGATTTCACTCCATGTATTGTGGGGTCTAGATGAGTACCAGACCATGAAAATTAGAAGGGTATTGAAATAAGCCCATATAGTCATCTTGGTGGACAGTGGAAGTACACATAACTTCCTAGACTTGAACATGGCTAAGAAACTTGGTTGTAAACTGACAAACTCAGAGACTTTTAGGTTACTGTGGCAAATGGTGATAGGGTGAAAATGCAGTTTGTGAGTAAGGCAGTAGTATGAGATATGCAGAAGAAACAATTCTAGGCTGACTTCTTGGTAATGCCATTGGGTGGATGTCATATGGTTCTGGAGGTCTAATGGTTGTCCCAGTTGGGCCCTATCATATGGGATTTTACTAAAATGACTATGCAGTTTGAAAAAAATGAGGCTGCAGTAGTACTACGAGGGATGCAAGCTGCTGAAGTAAGCTTATTGAAGAAAGAGGACCTGCAAAGGTCTAGTCACTCTGGAAACTCATTAATGATAGTGCACTTATGTGGAAGGAAGAAGGATGATGATCAAATGCACGGTGAGTAGGTTAGTTTGGAGTCATACTCAGTCGAATTACATGTGGTTCCTAGAAATATCCAATATGTTCTAGACCAGTTTGTGCATGTCTTTGATGAACCTAGAGGTTTTCCCCCTCATAGACTTCATTACCATAAAATACCCTTAAAAGATGAAGGCCAAGTAGTAAAACTAAGGCCTTACAGGTACCCTGTCCTCCAAAAGGACACTATTGAGAGGATGGTACATGAGTTGTTAGATGCAGGCTTAGTCAGGCCCAGTAACAGTCCTTTTTCTTCGTCCATTGTTATGGTTAAGAAAAAAGATGAATCTTGGAGGATGTGCATCGACTATAGACAATTGAATCAATTGACCATTAAAGACAAATTTCCCATACTTGTGCTAGAGGAACTGTTGGATGGTTACATGGAGCTAAAGTATTCTCTAAGTTAGACCTAAGATCATGTTATCACAGATCAGAATAGCATATCAAGATGTGCACAAAACTGCCTTCAGAACTCACTCAGGTCACTATGAGTACCTAGTTATGCCTTTTGGCTTGACTAATGCTCTATCCACTTTCCAAAGTTTAATAACATAGATTTTCAGACCATTCCTTAGAATATTCATATTGGTGTTCATTGATGATATCTTAGTCTACAGTCCAGACATGGAGCATCATGAAACACATTTGACTTGGATTTTTGAAACATTAAAACATCATACTCTTTTTGTAAAAAGAGAGAAATGTGTGTTTGGAACCAGTAAAGTGAAATACTTGGGGCATGTTATTAGTGCTGAAGGGGTAGTAGCATACCTTAGTAAAATAGAATGCATGGTGGCTTGGCCTACACTTAAAATTCTTAAAGCCCTAAGAGGTTTCCTTGGTCTCATAGGTTATTACAGAAAGTTCATCAAAGGTTATGGCTCTATAACTAAACCACTAACTGAACTATTGAAAAATGATGCTTTTAAGTGGTCAGAAGATGCTGAAGTGGCTTTCAATCACTTGAAGAAAGCTATGATTGAAGCTCCTATACTGGTTATGCCAGATTTTAATTTGATGTTTGTCATAGAAGCAGATGCTTGTAGGGTGGGTATCAGAGCTGTTTTAATGCAGACCAACAGACCAATTGCTTTTATTAGTAAAGTTCTGCCTGCAAAACATCAGTTTCTTTCTACGTATGGAAGGAAATGTTGGCAGTGGCGTTTGCTGTGAGGAAATGGAGCTGCTATCTCATGGGAAGGCAATTTTGGATTAGAACTGATCATCAAAGCCTTAGATACTTATATGATCAAAGGTTGACAACTCCTGTACAACAGGAATTTTTAGCAAAAATGATGGGGTATGATTATGAAATATGTTACAAGAAGAGATGTACTAACAAGGTAGCAGATGCTTTATTAAGAAAGAACTCACCTGAGTTCAATGTTTTGTATACTACAACACTGGAATCTGAGTTGATGCAACGGGTGAAGAGTTCATGGGAGACAGACTAGAAGCTTCAAAAGATCATCCAAGAGATCCTTCAAAACCCGATTCATATGGGTGTTATACATGGACACACGGTTTACTTAAGAGGAAGAATAGATTGGTAGTGGGTTTTGTACCTGACTTGAAGAAAGACCTGTCGACCTATTTCCATTCTAGTGATGCAGGTGGACACTCTGGAGTGTTACCCACTACAAAGAGGATATCTGCTCATGTGTATTGGAAAGGACTGAAAAAGGATGTGAGGGGTTGTGCAGTATGTCAACAGTGCAAGTATGACACTCAGGCACCTGCAAGCTTAATACAACCTTTGCCTATACCTGATAGAATTTGGGCTGATGTAGCTATAGGATTTTATTAAAGGATTACCTAAGTTAGAAGGTAAGGATGTTATTCTGGTAGTCATAGACAGACTCAGTAAACAAGCTCATTTTTTAGCTCTGTCACATCCATTCACAGCAATTCAGGTAGCTCAGGTCTTCTTAGATGAGGTAGTTAATTCCATGTGCAACCAGCTTCCATCACCTTTGACAGGGACAAGGTGTTTGTCAGCAGGTTCTGGTATGAGTTAATGAGAATGCAAGGCATCAAGCTGCATATGTCCACTGCCTATCATCCCTAGATAGATAGACAAACTGAGGTTCTTAATAGATGTTTAGAAACCTACCTCAGATGCATGATAAGAGGCCAACCTATGATTTGGGCTAAATGGTTACCCCTGACAGAATATTGGTATAACACCACATTCCACTCTGCCATTCAAACCACACCCTATCAAGCTGTGTATAGCCAGGCACCACTTACTCACTTACCTTACTTAGCAGGTGATTCTAAGGTGGACTTAGTAGATAGGAGCTTATCAGCTAGAGAGAAAGTTTGAAGGTGCTAAAATTCCATTTGGTGAGGGCACAAAATAGAATGACAGTCCAAGCTAACAAGCATAGGGTAGACATGAATTTTGAAGTCAGAGACATTGTCTATCTTAAACTCCAGCTGTATAGGCAGCAATCAGTGGCCACCAGGTACAACTTGAAGCTAGCTTATAAATTCTATGGTCCTTTTCTGGTACTGGAAAAAATTGGCAAGGTTGCTTACAGGTTGAATCTTCCTGGGTCTTCCAAACTACACCCTGTGTTCCATGTATCCCAACTTAAGAAATCTATTGGTGATCATCCTGTGTTGCACACACTTCCTATTTTGGAACATGATGGTACCATTACAGTACACCCTGTGGTTGTGCTAGGCAAAAGGGTTATTAAAAGAGGTTCACAAGTAGTTACTCAACTTCTCATATCAAATGGTTCCAAGCTTTCATTGAAGATGCCACCTGGGAAGATTACCATACCATCAAGCAACAATTTCCTAACTTTCATCCTTGAGGACAATGATGTTTTTTCAGGGGGTGGTATTTGATACATGCTATATTAGGAACGACAAGAGTTTTGGTTAATTAAGGAAAAACGACTTTGGTGTCTAGGAGTATTGTCTACAAGCAGATTGTTATATCCGGGTAGTGTATTGGTGAAGTCAGGTTGTTAGTCAATTAGGAGGGAGAGAGTTAGCAGGGATGAGCTCACTACCAGCTTTTCCAAAGAACAGTGTGGAAGGATGGGTAAAATGGTTATGCAGTAGCAAGATTCTAGGGATATAACTGTAGGATGTATTTTCATTTCTTTTTGTCCAAGTTGTTAATCAAATTTCCTTTCTTTTCTCTCTAATGTAGCTTTAGTTTTCTTTATGCTATTTCCTGAAAACTCAGATTTTTCATTAAAGCTTTTATCATTCTCCTGTGCTAATTGCGCCTCGCGAAGTTTTCAGTGAATTTTTTACGGTTGTCATTTAGAATCTTCTAAGAGTCCTAGAGTAATTATACAGTGCGACCGGATCTACTGTAACTGGATACCATGTGAATTTTATTGGTGCAAACCTATTGAAAACCGTGACGTCTACTGTAAAGTATAAAAAATAATAACATGTCAATTATATATATATATATATATATATATATATATATATATATTTTTTTAGTCCAATTATTTTTTAAAATTATGAATATAAATGACTGCATTTTTTTCTTTAATTTTTTTTATATTAACCTGGTTATTTTATAAAATTTATAATATATATTGAATAACATCAATGTATGATTGTTTTTTTCTCAATTTTGTATTTATCTATGTTTTCTAACATCATTCACCATAAACAAAATATTATGAATATAAAAAAAATATTAAAATTTTTCCAAGATTCATAAGTTTAGTCTCATAATTTGTAATGATAAAAATAAGTAAAAATAAAAAAATAAAATAAAATATCATACTAGTTGATATTTTTTTATAAAAATTATCATGTCATAATTTTTTGTTGACTAGACAAATTAATTTTTTGATTTGTATCAAATAATATAAAAAAATAACCATCGAGAGCTTAGTTCAAGTGGTTGGTATCTGTTTCTCTACCCTCCAATATCGAGTTTGAGCACTCCTAATATACCAAAAAAATAATATAAAAATAAAGATGAGTACCTCAAATGATGAGTGACTACTTTAAGAATGACATTTAAGTTAAAACCCTCAAATGATAGTTAACTCTAAAAATTAAGTATTCTACAAGTCATAAGTTTTATCTCAATATGTAATATTAAAAATAAATAAAAATTAAAAGGTAAAAGAAAATAAAATCTTATAATAGTTGATATTCTTCTTAATATTCATCTTAAATATTTAATTAGTAAAATAATCAATTAAACGTTGAAAAAAAAAACAAATTAAAAGAAAAAAAATAAATATGTATAATTTTGTTTTAATATTATTTTCTAGTGACAATATTTACTGATTTATAGTTGATTGTCTTAAAACATATAAAATAAAAAAATAATATATAAAAAATAGCGAAAGGTAAGTATTATAAATAATATAAAAAAGTGTCATAAATAATATTAAAAAATAATTATTTAACTAGGTATAATTTAAGAGGTAAGACACATTAAATTTAATAATTAAAAATATTTTTATAATATTAAGATTCCTAACTCGTAAAAAATCACTTACAAAGAAAGCAAACACGAATTCCGAACTACTATATTTTGAAAATGATTTATAACTTCAACTTGTTAAACAATAGTTGTCTCCAATTATATATCATTAAATTCGTGCTTTTTCAATTTTCTACACTTCTCTCTACTCACTTATTGAACACTTAATGCTCTTTAAATATTTCAATAATGTATTATAATATTAAATAAAAAGTATTATAACTTTGAAAATAAAAATTAAATTTAAAATAAAAATATAGTAGCTCCGTTGTCTGATAACTTGAGCTCAGGCTGAGGGAAGAAGGAGAGACCAGAAGCAGTGATTAGCGAAGAAAACTGGGAAATTGCAACAATAACCAAATTCCTATACATGAGCCGTTTAGGGTTTAAATCGGTGGTCTATCATGGCGATGTACTGTTGGGAGAGCTGGATGTTATTCCAGTCACGGACCATAATTTCCAGTTTCCTAACAGCGAGATTCGAGTCCACCATTTATCTCCACACAGTGAAAGATGTCCTCCTATTACAATTCTTCAAACAATTTCTTCATTTTCAGTTCGATGCAAGCTCGAATCTTCAGCACCTGTTGCACAAACCCATTTGATCAATCTTCACGCCTGTTGCTTTTTTGAATCCAAGGTCTCACACAAATAAGCTTTATTTTGAACTTTTTTTTTTATGCTGTTACGTTTTGCTGTCTGAATTTTCCGTTTGGTTGCTGAGAAAATTGAGGAATATAGCTTATAATCAACATTTAACAGATTGGGTTTATTCTAATCATCAACTACCTTTCTTAATTTTCCTTTTTCTCAAACTTCATTGCTTTCTCGGAAAGCAAAGTGAAGGTCAATCTGATTATGAGTTTTATTTGTTTATACAGACCGCAGTTGTGCTAGTTGGAGGTGAAGAAATTCACTTGGTGGCAATGCCGAGTAAGCAGAAGAAGTTTCCTTGCTTTTGGTGTTACTCTAATCCTGTGGGTCAATACGATTCATGTCTGGGGATGTTGAATCTAAGGTGTCTTTCAATTGTATTTGATCTTGATGAGACCCTCATTGTCGCCAACACCATGAAGTCATTTGAAGATAGAATCGAGGCTCTTCGAGGTTGGCTTGCGCGTGAGACTGATCCACTTCGGGTGTCTGGAATGTCTGCTGAACTGAAGCGTTACACGGATGATAGATCACTGTTGAAGCAGTATGCGGAAAGTGACTCTGTTGTAGATAACGGGAATACATTTAAGGTTCAACTGGAGGAGGTCCCTCCATTGTCTGATTCCCACGAGAAAGAGAAAGTTTTCCGTCCTATAATTAGATTACCAGAAAAGAACATAGTCCTTACTCGCATAAATCCTGAGGTTATATCATTCATCCCTTTGATAATAATCTATTTTATATATATACGTGCATTTATTTTCTACTTTTAACTTGTGATGTTGTTAACTAATTTGGTGTCTGAGGAACATTGAGTATGATGGCCAAACTGGTTATAAGCAATATCTTATTCAGAAATGCACATAAATAAGAAATGGATAGAAGTTGGGAGTAGTCTGTGGAGGCATAAAAAATAAATGCAGGGAAAATGGCGCCTCTAGCGGCTCTATTTCTTTTCTTGGGACGTTTCAATGGATTGATTTATCTGATAGACCAGAATATATTCAAAATAAATCATAAAAAAGGACATATGAGAAAGCATGCAAACCAAAAGACATACTAGAAAGTGATAAATTACATCTTAAAATCTGCAACCTTGGTTTATACTTATAGTTGTAATCTCAAAGAAAACCAGACTTCACTAAGATTCACACGTCTTTTTTATATGGTGATAACATATAACTTGGATGGAAATGGAGCCGTCTTATTGATCTATATGCTAGCTTCCTTGTTTGTTTATTTGTATGTTGAGTGCTCCTTTTTAAAGCTGTGGAACTTTAGGGTTTTTTTGCTTTTTACTTGGCTAGTAGATTATTATAGAAGTAGGGGAGTGATGAAGAAGTACATATTGGTCTATGTCATCTTCGTATGCACTGACAGCTAGTGTTTTCTATTAAAAAAATAAAAAAATAGCCAGTGGCTATCAACTTAAGGGTTTTGGATGAATTGGTAATTTAACTTGATTTTGACTTGATATTTGGAAATCTGCCACATTTCCTGTTTTGGTCCAGATACATAATTAGGTTTTGTTGATGAGTAATTAGCAGAACACTGTCATGTGTCAGCTTCATATAATTTTAGGCCATTGACATTTTTGGTTCCTTGAACAATAATCTGAACATTTATGTTTAAATTTTTGGTGATCTTTTTAGAGCTGTGCTTCAGAATACATCAAATGATAAACTAAATCATTTATATCATCTTGGCTAGCCTGGAACTGCAGAGATGAGTTCAGTTGTGATCAATTGTTCTAAGAAACTTCCTGTGGACCCCCATATGTTGAAGTGATGTTCAGCTGCATGATGCAACCTGTTTCTTGAATCTGATTTATGGTCTAAAACAATTAGAATTCTTCTTAAAACAGTTTTTAATGTAAATACTGTATGGTTTGAGGTTGGACATGTGATTCCATGAGTAATGCATTTCAAAGTGGTATGCAAAAAAAATTGGTGCAATACTGTAATCTGTGCAAAGTTTATCAAGAATATATACTTCTGAAATCAGATGCTTATTTTGATATGATAATCTGTTATAAAGACTAAGGCATTTGGCATATTCAATTTCCAAGTGTTTGGCTTGAAGTATTAGTCATAGGGGAATTTGATACACTTAATATTTTTCTGCCTTCATCTTAAATTCTTGACTTTTAAGAATAATGCATTGGCAACATCATTATAATTGTACTCCATTTCTTTTCCATGTTACATGAATATGATTGGATAGGTTGGTCATAAACTCATGACACTTTTCATATTAGAAGTGAATGGTATTAGTATATTTTTTCTAACAAAGTAAATGCATCTGAAGACGTAGAAAAAGCATACTGCTTAGATTTGATTAGCTTTTTAGTAGTTGATAGAGATGTCGGTTATCTGAAATCTTTAATGTTAGGATTGAAAGGAAGCTGCAAAGGTATTTTAAGTGCTGATAGATCAGTAATTAATTTGTGGATTCATGCATGTTTTTCTCCCTACAACTGTTTTTTCTTAGTATGCTTTTTTATTTATAGTTCTATACCCTTCAGAAAGTTTGTTATAGATATAACTCTCTTTTTGTCTTGGTCCTTTTTGATCAAGAAAGTAACCTTAGCTTTTTAGAAATTTATGATTTTCTGATCCTGTAGTGGCTTTTCTATGTTCTTGGAAGTAATTCTATGTGATTCTCTGTGTTTTTTTGAAGTTTATTTATTTAATAGAAAATGGAGCTACTACTTAATGCATTGAACACTCATGTTGTTGGCATGATAGTGGGGCTCCCTTATTTATGTGGTGGAGAATAATAATACTATGATGTTTTCCAATATGCGTTGCTTGTTTCTTTATGTAGGTTCGTGATACCAGTGTTCTTGTGAGGTTGCGCCCTGCTTGGGAGGATTTGAGAAGTTATTTAACTGCAAAAGGACGCAAGCGGTTTGAAGTTTATGTCTGTACTATGGCTGAAAGGGATTATGCCTTGGAAATGTGGAGGCTCCTGGACCCTGAGGCACATCTTATAGCTTCAAAGCAACTCCTTGATCGGGTAGTTTGCGTCAAATCAGGCCAGTGTTCTACTAGTGTGTAACTGTTTTAATTTTCATTGATACTTTGTATCTTAAATCGAGTTAGAAATTTGCGGGGGGGTAGGAATAAGGGGAACCATTTTGTCATTTGTAGTTCATGTTTGGAGGCTTACTAATATATTTGCAGAGAATTGTATGCTTTTACTGCTGATTTGTTTAACAATGATGCATTATTCTGTTACTTTTCTGGTGCTTATGGTGGTTTGTTTTCTTTGATAACCCCATTATTGGAGATTGTTTCTTTTTTCCTCTCTTGGGGGGGGGGGGGGGGGGAATTGAAAGTTGCATCAATTAATGAAATCCTGTATTTGCTGATTCATTTTGCAGGCTCCAGAAAATCTTTGCTAAATGTATTCCAGAATCGGATATGCCACCCGAAGATGGCTTTGGTAATTGATGACCGGTCAAAGGTTTGGGATGACAAGGATCAACCCCGGGTTCATGTAGTTCCTGCATTTACTCCTTACTATGCTCCTCAGGCAGAGGTAATGATTCTAGCGATTATCTTAAGCATAATTATGTAGACTAACTTTTCCAAATTCATTTTTATGTGAATAATCAATCTTTTTTTTGTATCCTATCAAAAGAAAAATATAAAAAATCTTATCTTTATGTTTCTTTGATAGACAGCAAATGCTGTTCCAGTCCTTTGTGTAGCAAGAAATGTTGCATGCAATGTCAGAGGTTTATTTTTCAAGTAAGTTAACAGTAGTGTCATTACAATTCCTGTATTTTCTGAACTTTGGTGTTATTTCTTTTCCCTTTCTTAAATGTGTTTTATTTTTAATACCATGCAACCAGAGAGTTTGATGAGAATTTGTTTAAAAGAATATCTGAAGTCTCTTATGAAGATGAGGTGGCAAACTTACCCCACCCTCCAGATGTGAGCAACTACTTGATGTCAGAGGTATTTGAAAGGATTATATTTGATTCTTAATTCATCTCCTGTACTTGGATTTTTTTTATTTTTATGATATGGTATCATTATCCTGTTACTGGATACCTCTCTCTCTGCTTGTGTGCTAAATATTACAAAGTTCACTGGATGGCAGGATGCTGGTTTTGTACCAAATGGTAATCCTAATGCTCCCATTAGTGAAGGAATAAATGGTATTGAAGTCGAACAGAGATTAAACCAATCAGTAAGTCATCACCTTTTTCCATTTTTTAGCTTCTATGTTTTCTCTCTCTTTATCATAATCATGTCGGTAAAATGAGTAAGGAGCAATTTTGTTAAACTTTTCCTTGTTGTTGACATTTTGTTGTGCTTGTGATGAGGTTTTCTATTGCATTTACTTATGTATTCTTTATCTTTTGTTTGTTCTTTCAGGAGGAGAAGTCTACTGTTGACTTAGCCACTATCACAAGCAGTGATGAGTTGAGATCTGGAAACTTTGAGCCACCTGTTGCTATTATTTCACCTGGATCTTCAACAACAGTGTTGCCTTCTCAGAGTATAGCTGCTCACATTTATCATTATCTGTATTTGTTTTAGTGTTAAAACTTCTGCATGGTAGCATATATCATATATTGTCTTATATATAGTTTTTTTTATTTTTATGTTTAGAACCTGGTTTGCTTGGAGCTCCTGTTAGATGTGATGGTAGCTTGGGTGATCGTGATTATGACATGAAGAGAAGACTTCTTCCCATGAGGCATGGTCTAAATATAAAGAATCAAACTTCAGGTGAACCTCCTCTTCTAAGGTTACCCATAAAAGCATCACCATCCTTGATGCAGCAGCAGGGAGGCTGGTTGGTACAAGATGATAAAAATAGAGGGCAACCAAATAATCAACCTTCTGGATTTGTTCAAGTATCTGATGCTGTAAAACCTGATATGCAATGGACTCAACCGAAACCATTTTCTTATACTGCGTCAGTTTTATCTTCCCATGGCGTACTCCCACATGCATTCCAAGCGAAGAGTGAAGAGGTTTGTCATGAATTTTATCATTTCCCAGTTTTGGCATTTCTTGTCTGACTGTTACTTTAAGTACTCTGAAAGTGTATGTGGTCAAAACCTTTTTGCTTATACACAGGAAAGTGCTGTACGTGATTCTCAAGGACAAAGTCTTCCACCTCCTAGTCAGTTCTCAGGTATAGAGTCTGTCATGTTAGATAAGTTATATTTCAAGTGTCTATGCGCAACATGGTGTCGTGAACTGATTATCTCAATACATAGTATAGTTGACATGTGAAAATAGAAATTAGTTGTACTGACATCTTTCTATAAATGCCATAAATTATCTAACATCTTTAATGTGAAATTGGGTAGATCAGATGCTGACAAAAATTATCAAGATGATTTTGTAGAAGTTTTATATTAGAACAAATCACTCATGGCATGATAATTAAATTAAAAAGTGAGCTGAAAAAGTGGCATTGAGTTTTTGTTTTGGTCTATATTTTGTTCTATGTGCTGCCAAATCTCACATCTCTCTTTGATTGTTGAAAATGTGTACGTGCCTAAATTAGTTCTCCTAAAGATACAGGCATCCTAGCCTCAACGCACTGTGGCCTAAGTTGCAAAATCCAAATAGCATAATTGGAGATAATGTAATACTGCTTACCACCACATTAAAAGACCAAAAACTCATTCTACCTCAGAACACAAAACAAAAGAAACAGCCCAGTTTCTGATTCTTCAGTTCTAAGAATGAAAGTGTATGATGATGCAATTTATGCTTGAGATATTTCCCTAAGTGAAGGTCTGACAAAGGCATAAGACAATAGTGTTAAAATCAGTTTGGTAGTACATTGGAAGCCTTGGCAGCAGGCAAAGGCAATTATTGCAGTTAGTACTTTTTACCATGAATTTCGTGCTGGTATGTCTTTTACATATGCTTGATGATTATATTGATTTAGTGCTAGACACTTCAAATTTTTTCTCTTCTCAAATTTCTTCCAAATCATATATTAGCCCACTCCAAATATTGCAGATTAAGGCTATTTCTTGTTTTATCTTGTGGAATCATGTTCAAATTATCCCTGCATTGTGGAAAGCTTGCAGTGATTGATTACTTGAGAAAAGCTTGTATAAAATGATCCATTAGTCATTTTTAGTGCATGCATCAAGGGTTTGTTTGTTCCTAATGATTGACAAACTCTCTGCTGGTGAATGCCTTATTCATTGTATTTTACTGACCGAAGGTTTCTTGCAGAGGTTGGTGTACCTCAGAAACAAGTTTCTTCTAATAGCAGAGATATTCAAACTGAAGCTGGAAAGTTAAACTTGCTCCCTTCGCCTTTATCTATCGGTGTACTGCAAGAAATTGGAAGGAGATGTAGTTCAAAGGTACAATTTGGTTCTAACTTCTAAGTGTGAGCAGGCATCTTTCCTTTAGTTTTGGAGTACAACCTAGTGCTTTCTTCTGTGCAGATTGAATTCAGGTCCATTGTAAGCACTAGCAGGGATTTGCAATTTTCTGTAGAGGTCAGTGGAAGTTGATTTCCTCAGTGGCTCAGTCAATGCCATTTTGGAGAATATATGCTAATTTATATTTTTATAAACCTTGTTTTATGTTTTTCCTTATAGCTTATGGGGTTCTGTTCATGAAGTTAGGATAGGATGATTTAGACTATTCATACCAGTATTTTAAACTGTAGAATGTTCTCTAACCAATTTTCCAGGTAGCTAGTTGTTCGGTGGTTGTCTCTTTTGTGACCTTAACTTTTATGTGATATTGTGGATTTTCTGATTGAGCAATTTTTATATTTTCTTTTCCTAACATTCAATCAGAAATCTTTGCCTGCTCTTTTAACTTTTAATGACCTGATTACTATGGTCCAGTTTCTCACTAATGACCACATTCTTATTTGACAATCATCATCTTTTCTCACTACTTTTACCCTATCCTTTTTAGCTCCCTTTGTGCTATATTTCAGAATCACCATATGGGTGCCTTTTTTCACAAAGGAATCATGTTCTGTAATTGTTGGACCCAACATATTATTTTTCTGATTTCTTGATGTAGGTACTATTTACTGGTGAGAAGATAGGTGTTGGAATGGGTCGGACAAGGAAGGATGCTCAACAACAAGCTGCCGAGAATGCCCTTCGTAGCTTGGCAGGTAAAACTATTTGATTCTGTAATTTTTCGCTGCCATTATTCTTGTTAAAAGCTTACTTAATTTTTCCTCTCTCTGGGCACATGTCTGTGTGTGTAAACTACTGGAGGTGGAAACTTCTGTCAACAAAAATACCATTCTCTATAGAATAACTTGCATATGCAGTTCATATGTATGATCTAATCCCCAACATTTAGTACCCTACTTTTGCAAACAATTTTGTGAGTATAGTACTACAAATTTTAAATATATCATTTTCTAAGTCGCAAGACATTTTAATATATTTTGAAAAAATTGGTGAAAGAACTTTATTTTTCAAATTTGTGCTTGACAAAAATTTGTTGCTAAGTTTGAAATAAAAGATTACAAATCCTTGGGTGGAAAATTTTGAATTCTTCATTTGATTTTCTGTTCCTTAAATTACATATGCTTAATTTATCTATCTTTATATCTTGGATGTTCATTCACTAAATTATATGTATGTTGGATGTAGGGTTTTGTGATCCGTTAGTTTATTGGAAATTTATTATTTTTTGTTTGCAAATTTATTACATATATAAATTTTGGATTTATATCAAATTTGGCCTTGATGCGTTTTAATAGGGACGGCAATGGACCAGATTGAGTGCAATCCGACCCGATCTAGTCCTGATCCAAAAACACGTTGGATTAGGCCCGATCCAACCGAATCTAATCCATAGATAATGATGGATAGATCCTATCGGACCCTTTTTATTTATTTTTAACTATGTTCATACTTTTAAATTTTTACATTGGTCATAATGGAAGTTAATTGTAAACCAAAATAAACTAATCAATTTATTTTCAAAATATTATTTTAATATACTATCTAAAGTTCAATAGGTAATGATAGATAATAAATGTCCTATTTTTTAGTCAATTCCCTCAACTATTTGAGTAAATAACTAATAAAATTTTCTAGGTAACTATTTATGTAAATAATTGATAAAATTTCTTAGATTCATAAAAATTGAGTTTGATAAGGGAAAAAAAATGAATCGGTTATATTTAAATTTCATAATTTATGTGTTTTTGATTTTCTTATATAGATTTATACAAACTATTTAAGTAAATTTATTAAGTAAAATTTTCTAGATTGTTCTTGATATTATTCTAAATTATTTTTGATTTTCATTTCTTCTATTTAGTCAACTCTTAATATTATTCTAAATTATTCTTTTATTTTATTATAAAGAGTTGTACAATTTATAAAAATATATAAAGTAAAAGCTTAATTGAATTTGTGAGTATTTTTTTTTATAGACAAATCATGGCCCGCCTGATCCATGGATCTTGACCCAATATGTTCCAAGTTTAGAAACTGATGCAGCAAATTGGATATGAATATGATCTACTAGCATTGAATCAGTTCGGATATTTGACCCGACCCGATCCATTGCCATCACTATTTAGGGTTGATACTTTAGTAACAAATATTTTACATTGATTAAAGTGATCTATATGCATTGTCATATTATTAATTTTGATACCTAAAAATATATTTATCTAAAATATAATAAGAAATTGTGGAACTTTAGGGCATGAATAAATATATGTTAGGAGATGTTTACAAATTATTGGTAAACTAAACATTGCTTGGTAATATTACAAGAATCTCCTTAATGGGTGGTGGGATGTCTTTGGTTCTTGTTGATGTTAGGCCTTAGGACATGGGGAGCATCTCATTAGATGTTTCATTTGAAGTAAATGTTGTGCGTTCCATTTCTGTGCAAGTAGAAAAATTTTGCCACCTGAGCTATGGCTTGGTGGCACAGGAACATTCCCATTATGAGGTCCTTGGTTTGAGTCCTCCATCTCTCTTGGATATACCCAGAAATAGACAGAAAAAAGTCAAAGTTCTTATTGATAATTCACAAGGCTGCTCCTATCAGACCAGCTAAAACAATTATTGAACCAAGTTCCTAATGGAAAGAAGAAATCTGTTTGTAAATGCTTGGATTGATTTCCTTTTAATCACCAATTTTGCTCTAGATCTGTCTTAATATTCTCCAGAAAATCCTGCATATTTTCATAGTAGTCATCAGTAAACCAAAAAGTACTAGTGCAAACCATCAAATCAACTCTATCGACAATGGTGAAAAGACTATAGATAAGGGATGTATGGTAGTTACTGTGCCTTTTGGAACATATGGAATCACTCCAATGTTATATTTGTGTGTTATAATTAAAAAATTAGTGAATGAGACTAGTCTATTTTTGTTGTTGTTGAGGGAACTAGTCTTGATTAACAAGCTACAAACGTTTAAATGACAAAAGTATTTGGAATGAAAAGGGTAATAAGGGTTGATGTTGTAGTCATAGAAAGTCGTAACTGCTGATGTAATTCTTGACTGATTACTGAAAAAAAAAAAATGTGAATTCTATTATATATAGATATGAAACAATAAGATATATAATGGTAGTATTTGTTTTCCACATGGTGCTTGGCTAAACTCCTCGGGCATACTTTTCAGTTGCTCTTCTAAATGATTTAGATTTCAAATAAGAGCACCATAAGTGTTATTCTAATGTACTGAATACTTTCTAATGGATGAATTACAGAAAAGTATGTAGCGTACATGGAACCTCGTTCTGAAGCTGTGGACAGAGATATTGATAAGCTTTCTCTTGGAAATGAGAATGGTTTCTTATTGGATGTTGTCAACCCTGGATTGGATGAGTTGCAAAGAGAAGATGGTTTTCCCAATGAAAGCACTTCAGAGGTGGGGATTCCTGATGATTTTTTATTGTAGTTGATTTGACTTCTCTGTTCAGAGACATAGGTGATACTTGGATAAGGGGAAGTGGTTATTTAGAGAATCCACTCCTTTGCGGGATCTTGCACTGCACCAAGATGTGAGAGCAAATCACTGAAATAGGAGTGAGCTGGCTTCATGTCCACTACTGCTGCCTTAGACAGGCTTCTTTAATCTTATTTTAGAGGTAAGGGTTTGGTCATTGGTGGTCAGTCCATAGTGTCTACCCATTATCAAAGTACTCCCTTGTAGTCAATGAGCTGTATTCTCATAAAATTATAAATTCATATGTAAGCTGGTTTCTTTTTCATTGGGAAATACGTTGGTGATTACTGTTTCTTTAGTTCAAGGAGCACATTTTATTCTTCTGGAGGTTATTACTGATATTTTCTTTATGAAATATAAATGGTAACGATTTCACAATTTTGCTTTTAATGGGTTAGCTTCTGCAATATCTTGTCAGATGAGACTATTGCATAAGGTATTTAGGAAAATAAAACAAAAGGTTTATGGATCACTTTGTTTGTGAATCAAATAAATTGTCAGATAGTCTTAACAATTTGTATTTGTTGACAATGGCTTTCAGGCTTCTAATGCTGAACCAGGGCTTTCTTCATCTAATGTGATTGATCAGCAATTGCACAAGCGTGCCAGTTCTCCAAGGTAGCTTGAGGCAAAAGGTTGTTTGTTGATGTCTTTCACTTATGTTGTGCATTAATAATTAGTTTTTATGTTAGAGAGAGGTTGGGTGGGGGAGAGGAGAGGGGGGGGGAAGGGGGCGGTGGCGGCATTATGTTGGAGTTCTGTGTTTAGTTTGTCCAGGGTGATTGGGGTTGCATGATCATGCATTTTTCGAGTTTTCAAACCATTTTTTCTCTACACTAGCTCCAAGATGGATTTTGTCAAGTTGATGTGAATCTAGTTACACTTTTATACATATGTATTATGTGTATGTATTTAGTGCTTCTATTCTGTGTTTTCAGATTGTCACAGTCTATTCATTGTAAATGGTCAAAGGAAGAAGTACTTCAAGGTTTGCAAAGCCTATCATCCTCACAGAAACAGAAGAATGGCCATTCATTCATGAGGCCACAACAGAATTGTTGTTTTGTTTCCTAAAGATTCTGCTGCTTGGCATGGGTTACCTTTTAGCGTGTCCAGAGGTGAATTGAATCTCAACTTTTTTCAGTATATTGTTGTTTCTTGGAGAGGGCAAGTTGTTTTTTTTTTTTTCCAGGTTTTGCCCTACTATATTTTGTTGCTTGTCTAGTTGGTGTTGATGGTATACCCTGCCCTTAGAATTTGTAATGTCATATTAAATTCCACATAGCTGAAATCACAGTAGGAATTATTTCACAAATGTCTCATAACATCCATTTCTTACATTGTTTACTTATTCATCTGTTAATAGATGTAGGATTTAAATGAAACAAAATGTTTGTTTATTGCCTATACATTGTCAATGATTTCTTATTAGCTGTTTATGCAGATCTCTGCATATAGGGTGGTTTGTCTCTGGCTTTTCCCAGCTAAGCTTTGTGATATTATTAATCACAAAATTGATGAAGGTGAAGTAGTGTTCTACAGCATCTCATAGTAACATGATGTACTTTAGATAGATATTCATATGTAGATGCCCCGGGTGTTTGCAAATCAACACACTTGCAAATGTCTCAAGTGTTAGAGATGAATTTTATGAGATTATTTTTGGTAATAATATTGGAGTATAGTCTATTTTTTTAGTTTGCGGCACTGTTATAGTTGCTTTAGCAACAACTTGAGTGAATGGCAACAAGAGACTAGCCCACAATGCCACCAACCCTTTCAAGTGAGAAATAGGAAGATGCTGACACTGCAATTAACTTGGTTGCATTTTATTGGTTTTTCTGCATCTTATGTGTCGATGTTGTTGGCACTAGTAACAGTTGTCTGCATCAACCCTCACTGGCGAAATAGATGGTTTTATTCTATTGGATTGATTTATCTATAAATGTTTCCTAGGTTTCTGTAAATGCTTTCGATTAGCTAGGATCATTGCTATATTTGACTATGTGCGTGCTCCTCGGTGTTATCAATAATGGTCAGACTTTTTTCCACATATTTTATGTGATTCTGATTATGTAAAACTGAGTTGAAAATCATCATAACAGTCTTTAATTTCTCAATTTATCCTCCAATGGAGGAAGGCAGACGGGGATGAAATTTATGCATATAGTCAGTGCATCAGAGTAGCATAGCCCTAAAGTTTACCCTTTTGATATGAAGACAGTTGATATGAATGACGTGAAGGATTGGTGTGTGGTTATTTTCTATTGACACTTGATTTGAGAGATAAATTTTCTGAAACTTTACCGGATTGAACTGAAGAGCTTCACAGCTTGATTACTCTTCTTCTAGCAGGTAATTAATTTCAAGGTCAACTTCCTGATGCTTTGTGTGAGCTAGATGTGATCTCAAAATTTTCACCTGGCACTATACTATATATATAGTTATAGTCACTTTTTTCCTTTTGAAATCCCACTTGGAAATATTGGTCCATTACCTATATAGATGGTGAAGTGGAATTTAGGACAAAGACAAACTTCCTCCCATACAACTGCTCTAGAGAGTTTAGACCTTTCTTGCAACAACTTTGAGTGGTTAGATCCCTACTGACATGACTTGAACTTTTTGGTATTCTCAAATGTTTCCTACAAAAATCTTTGTTAAACCTCAGGATAACAGATAGTTTGCAAACTTTGATGAAAGCTGTTATAAAGGAAATTGTTATCTTTCTTGGCCAATGATCAGGCAATTTTAGTGCTGAAATTGAAGTGGAAGATAATGATGGTGATGATGAATGTGGAGCAACAATTGACTTGACTGCTATTACTGGAGTTTCACAGCAGTCTATGTCATGGTAGTAGTAGCATTTTTGGTAGTCCTCTTGGGATGGGCATGGTTTATTTAATTAGTACTTGTTTGTAAACATCCTTCTCAAAGATTCCTTGTACTAGAAAATTTGCAATTTTTTTTTTTTTTTACTAAAATGCTTAAGGACTTGATTCTTCATCTTCAGATATGCATGAAGTAAATTACTCTGCTAACCAAATAAAAATAACAGTTCATCACTTCCATTTGTTTATGTTAAAGAATGTTTTTTTTTTTTTTTTTTGATAATAATGTTAAAGAAGGTTTAAATGATATAAAGATGAACTTATCTCATTTAGGATAAATTTGGAAACAGTTTAAGTATATATCTTGGTTTGCAGTAGTTTTGTTGGACTTATGAGCTACATTGGGAGGTTGTTCTCTCATTTTTGATAATTCTCCTATTTTTAGTGAAGGCAAGATTTGACTCAGGTTTTGTTGGTATAACACCAAGAAACTTTACAGCTTATAACTTAAAATTGGGGTTCTAATTAGGCAGCATCAGCTAGTAATGAGCGGTGGACCTAGATATTCAAATTTGAGGGGTCAAATTATAATTTTGTAATCCTAGTCTCCCGTGATTGATCAATTTAATGTGTTAAAAACTTTTTCGGACTTAATGTTGTGTCTTTATAACAATGAATTAGCATATTTTATTTATAATATAAATAAATTTACATTTTCATAAAATATTCAATTATTCTAAAACATTGAGTATTTATTATTCAATATTGTAAGAATATCACAAACAAAGTAATACTTGTTTTCTTGTCATCAAGTAATTTCAACAAGAAAATATCATAAATAACATATTTTGTAAGTTTGCAATTACGAGGAGGTAACTATATTGTCAAAAGCAAAAATCACTATTCACAAGTATATTAGAATTTACACTTTACACTTGATTAAGTGATTTACCAGTGAGATCTTAGCTTAAATTATTTAAATAAAAGATACTATGATCTATTAAGTTTTAAACTTAATTAGGTTATAATGGCAATAAGGCTGCTTTAGAGAATTACTAAATTTGTATAATATAGAAGACAGTTGTCAGTATAAGGAATTCAGTTTTATCGCTCCCAACATTTCTAAAAATTTTAAACTTATAAAATCAATAAAGTGAGCACATATTTCAATTACTCAACTCGTAAAAAATTATTAATAATTAGTTTCAGGTATTAGTGCAGCAAGTATTTCTCAGCTACAAAAGTGGAGAGCATAGCAAAGCCCTCACATAACTGATAAAAATATTCTTGGTATTGGAGTAAGTAGTACTTAATTTTGTTTCCTGGTGGTGGTATCTGGCTGGAGGATCCAATCTCATAGAATTGAACAAATAGAAAACTGATCTCCCAACGCCGTACGTTGTGAGCTTGGCATTCAGTTCATTGACCAATGATCAGTATCATTTAATATTTTAATTAGGATTACAACATTTCCTATTTTCTTCTCTAAGATCTACACCTTGAATGAAGAAATATGAGAGCTTTAACGAATGCAAAAAGTTCTCATATTGCTAAAGAAAGAAATAAGCTTAAATTCGTAAAAATGAATTAGTTCCCTACACCCCTTCAACCTGTGTAGGTGTACACTATCAACAATCATCATATTTTACATGATGAGAACCGAATGGAAAAGGAAAAGACATTTACAAGATCTTTCAACAGAACCTTATACAACATCAAATACGCATCAGGCATTTATTCATGATAATTGCTGTATTCTGGCTCATAGTATACAAATGCAATGTAACTAAATGTAAAGAATTACAAACGTGAGCAAGGAAGTACTACATATGTACAGAAAACCGTCTCCCAAAAATGTCTAAACTTTCTCAATCCTCTTTGCTGGGCCAATGAAAATATAGGCAACAAGGCAGCATATTGCAGACTCGAGCTTCTTGGAAGTTGATGTCAAAACAAGCCTAAAATTGTTAAAAACTTTTCTAGTGTTTTACGCCCCCATTGGATGTCATTATGTAAGACATTACTATCAACCTGCTCAGACTTGGGCTGCTCTTCTGTTATGGCTAAATGAGACCTTTCTTTGACTTCATTGTCAAGCAGACCTTCCTCCTTGTTAAGCATCTCACTTGTTTCTTGTGATTTGCTGTCATCATCAGACTGTTTGTCTAACTGAATGTTTTGTTTCAGTACATGGAAAATAACAAAAAGAGATAGTATGAGTGGTTAACAACACAAAAACTGCATCAAAAATTGGCTCATACAGCATGTAAAAAAATGCTCACTTCAGGCGAAATATCTGATTTACCAGTAATATATAGCTTTGAATATGTATGCATCATATGGCTGTGGTCAAGTGGTAAGTAATTTTTACAACTCATTGTTATGTTTGCAAGGTGGAGGACCTGTATGATAGCATATGCATTTCATGAAAACTCTGAACATTCAATGATTGCTGATAATATATTCAAAGAGAAACTGATAAAATACTTGAGGGAAATTTTCTTAATATTAATTATAGTCAACTAAGATGTACTAATTCTATATTTGTTAAATAAGCTGCCTCATCATTCAACCCGAAGAGACTACTTCATTGAAAACATAGACCAACATAATACAAGTAGATTCAGAAACTTTGTTTTTTTTTTTTTCACATTATTAATTTCAACAGAAAGGGAACCCCTATCCCTGCTTATGCCACGCCCTTGGAAGCAGAATCAAGCACTTTTTTTGCCTAGGTAGATGTAGCATGAGAAAAGTGTGGAGGAGTTTTGGGGTGGGGGTTGTTGAGAAAGAGAACATCACACTCATCATGCGGTTACCTCTGGCTTGTTATAATCCGTGGCTTCAAAGACTCCAACTGAAGTATCCACGACAGTCCTTTCCTCAATGTCATGTCGGGATTCTTCTTCAGTTGATATGACTGACGATGCTAACCCAGGTACAAGAATGGGAACTCCTTCATAGTTAAGTAGGTTACTGTCAATAACTGTGCCTTCTGGATTTTTCACTGCTGCAGCTTTACTGTTATTGCCAAGATTCTCTGCAACTAATGGATCCTTGCTCTCAGTGTCTGTAGATTCCACTTTTGGGTCAGTCAGTCTTATATCCTCTGCAAATATCATTGTGGGTGCAGTTTGTCCCATCTGCGGTTCAGTGAATGGCTTCTCAGCTAGATAAGTTTTGCTGCCTTCAATGTCTGATCCAGTCTTTATAGAAACCATTTCCTCTTTTGGATGAGTTAAATTTTCAGCAACAATAGACATTTCTGAGTTAATTCCAGGCTTCTCATTTTGGTGAGCACATGGATCTTCCTCTGTTACTTTCTGGAGTTCAGCATTGTCCCAATCTTCACAAACACCTTCGATGTCTGATCCAGTATTTAGACTAGAAACCATTTCCTCTTTTGGATGAGTTAAATTTTCAGCAACAATAGACACTTCTGAGTTAATTTCAGGCTTCTCATTTTGGTGAGCACATGTATCTTCCTCTATTAGTTTCTGAAGTTCAGCATTGTCCCAATCTTCACAAACACTTATTGTATTGTTAGTTTCCCAAGTTTGGAAAATTCGATCTGACCCTGGTTGCCACATGATCTCACCTCCTTTTCCTTTTAAAATGAACTTAAACTTGATCGTTTTTCCCACAGGTATATCCTGAATTAACCAATAGAACAAAATAAAATTATAGAAGAACGTACAAAAAGTAAATCCCAAATATTTTCAGACATTCCAGGGAGATTCTACTCACCAGCTCAACAGTCCATATGTGCTCATCTGACCAGGTCATTGGTATCGCATCTGAAGGGTCCCATAAACCAAACATTGGATCATCCCCCACTACATTAAATTGCTCACCAAACATGCACTCTTTCTGTAACTTAAGTTTGACATGAACAGTATTTGATTCATCTGCACAACATGGTTGCTATATTTAAAGTTTTCAAGCAATAGAATCTACTGGGAAAATACCAAAAGACAATTACAACTTACGTGTTTGTTGGGGTTCAGTTTCTGCAGTATCCAAGTCTGCCTGCGGATAGGAACCAAGAAGACGAGACTGAATATCCAATACAGAAATGTAAACTTTTATACAAGATGCCAACAACTTTTCCGTATTTCGTATGATCTATGTACTACGAACAGCTAGCATCTTGTTCATAAGGGTAGAGAATTAGCATCTTAATTATAAACATTCTTTAGGCGACCCTTTAATATACCGAACAAATCAACCACAGATTCTTCATAAAGCTAAAGAATTAATATAAAAGCTAGCATCTTGTACTCAGTACCCACGCTGTAAAAGAGCTATTGTTCTTAGTTTTGTACCAATCATTTGTGAGAATGAATTTCCCCAGAAAAACAAACCCAATAAAGAGAATCTGAACCTAGAATTGAAGTGCAAAGTCATGAAACTGAACTGTCCTGACTAAGGAATATGAAAGTTAATAATTATATGTCTAAATGACAGGGACAAGCGAACTTCTGTTTGAATTTTGAACTAACACACGAATAAAGAATGAAGGAAAAACAAAAAGAATCGAAAACTTGGGACTCTGGTAAGAATTTCTCCACTCTCCACTACAAGCTGTCTCAAAGAATCCTAAGTTTTCTTTCTTTTTCCTTCGTTTTCCCTTCGTTTTCCCAGCAAGAAAAAGAAAGGAAAAACTAACACCCACCCAGAAACCAACCCACTATTTAAAACGGAAAAAAAAAATCAAAGAAATGAGAGAGACAGATAGAAAAAGAAAGAAACCAAACCTGGGTTTCACTTGAGAGAGAATTAATAGGGTGAATACCCTTGTGATACACGGAAACCAGTTGCAAAAACCGGTAATTGACAAGTTTATCATTCTGAGGACGTAAAGGAGGAAGAAATTTAGGTCTATGATGAATGAAATCTCTCCCTCTGTCTCTGCAGTTGTCGATGATGACCTTAGAAAACGAGCCCGTAAGGGTTTCCATCACTCACAAGAAGTAGTTTTTGTTGGTTTCTGGTTTTGAAGGAGTGCAAAATCAATATCTGAATATCCAAATATCTGAGAGACTGTTGGTGGTGAGTGGTGTCTGCATATGAGCAAAAGTGAGGAGCTTTCGGCTTTTGGTGGGCCCAATATTAGATATAGAGAAACCACGTGGCATTGTTGACACGTATTCCAAAAATGTTTGAATACTTGAATTTGGCCTTTTCACTCAACGTGAGAATCTTTAACGAACTTACTTGGTAATAAATTGTAGCGCACAAAGTCCCAAGCGTGTCTCCCACCTTGGCTAATGCCCTACTACATGTGCTTGTAGTTGCCCAACATAAAAAGTTTAGGCCAGTTTTGGGAGTTTCTGTTTTTATTTCACAATTCCAAAAATTTGGGCCAGTTTTCTGCTTGACCAAGTTCATGACTCAATTCCAGCTTGGGCTTGGGCTTTAATAACCAGGAAAGTAGCCAGAGGAATAGTCATTTGATGTGAAATTGTGGACTTCACATTGTTCACATTTGCCATTTCTGAACATAGCCCATAGCAATTTGATTTTATGCATATTTTTTATTTGGTAAGAAATCTATTAAGAATATGAATTACACATTAGAAAGTAATTTTCTCTACTCTCATAAATCTCTCATCTTAATGCGAGATTCAATTTCAAATTTTGATATATAATATTAAGAGATTTTATCAGTTGAACTAATATATAAGTTTTATGTTTGTTTAGAACGAGAAAAGAGAATGCATTTAGCAATGATGCATTCACTACATGTTGAGATTTTCCATTTGAAATATGACAACAGTTAGTCAGATTTGGGAATATATATATATATATAAAATAGTGGATTTCTAAAAGTTTAAGTTTTTGAGTCCTAATTTCCTGGTACTTGGGTTGCCTAGTTTCAATGGCTGCTTGCTCATACAAATCCCAGCTGTAATTTCCTGCAATAATACTAAAGCTTACATAAGCAGTTTGATATTTTTTTTTTTTTTGAGAGATAGGAATATAATAGACTTTCATACCTTTGAATATAAAATGAAGTTAAATTGTAAAAGAAATTGGAGATGCTATTAGATCTTGAATTTTATCTGTGAGGGAAGGTTCCAGCTGCAACTGCACATGGAAAATTTAAGATCACTGATGTTGCCACATTCTGACTTTTTATGTCAATATTCTAGAAATCTAGTTTATGATCATAAGCATAGTTTACATCAGTGGCTGATTTAAACATTTTCATTTGGAGCAGTCAAATCACAATTTTTTTAAAAAAAATTCTGATAGATAGGTTGTTATCTAATACAAAAGTTATTATATTCTTAGTTAGCAATATGAAATTAACTATAACACAGAATACTTTCTATAATATATATTTTTTAATTATGTTTAAATAAAAATTACTATTTTTAACAGAATTCTTTAAAAAAAAATACTAATAATATTTTTTCATTGAAATATAAAATGAATAAGTAGTTTTACAAAAAAAAAAAAAAAAAAGAATGTCAAGATTAATAAATGAATAGTTACTTAAGTTTAACTTGGGTGTAGAATGTATAAAATTTGGGTAGATAAAAATATAAATTGAATAGATAATTATGAAGATCATAAGAAAAATAAATATAAATAATAAATAATATGATATCACATTCATAATTTGTCAATTAAGTAGGCATTGAATACGTAATACATAGAAAAGAACAAATATAATATATATATATTATATCACAATCGAACTTGTCAAATGAGAATTGTATTCTATAGATCAACATGAGTTTATCCTATTTTTTTTACTTTAATTATTTTTTTAAGTAAATGCAACCTCATAAAATCACTAGAAAATTTGTATTTTCTATGGGGCATAATTATAAAAGTTATTAAATTTGTATGGGTCATAGAAATAGAATTGTCTTTATGCAATCGATCATATTAAATTATAACATTTTTAGAGTCAGAATACAATTTGTCCAAACAGTTATAAGGATAAAAAATGATAGAAATATAAACTTCTAAAGATCAAAAATAAATGTTTTCAAATTTGGATACAATTATAAAAGATATCAAATTTCAGAGGGGTTATAATGATTAAACTAAAATATTTAATAGTCAAAATATAATTTACCCAAAATTTTGTAGGGTTCAAAATGATAAAATGATAAACTTTAAAACTTTAAAACTCAAAAATGAATTTTCTCAAAATCCTGTAGAGGGCATGGCCTACAGGTCCCCATTTAGTTCCCCTCTAGCTTAGATGACATTGGATGATTTGGACAATACTACTTGAAATTAGATCTAAATACAATTATTGGTGAGAAATCAAGATAAACTTAGAAGTAAACATACATTATTGATTACAACTTGATGTGGGCATGCAAGAAAACAAGACACCATGAGAAATTAAACAATTAGTGTGTGAATATCACTAATAAATCTCATTTTTAATTTGATCAAATCAATTAAATAATTCCATAAATTGATTAGAAAAAAAATAATTAAGAAAATGAGTAAAATATTCACATGCCATAATTTGTATTTTATTATTCACATGTTAACAAAGAATGAAGAAAGGGATATTCTAACCTCCACACAAAAATAAGTAAAGAAAGTTCATTTAGTAATTATAATCCCTAAAACTTGAATCCATTCTTAAGTTTAAAAATATGAAAGTTTGTGCTTATTTATTTTACGCAAATACCCTTACTCTTAAATAGATTTAAGAAAAAATGTTGAATATTTCATGTCCAAATAAAAAAAAAATTAAAAAAAAAAGAGAGTAAAAGATGTTAAAATTTTCACACTATCCCAAAGAGTTGGTCTGGTGGTGGTGAAGAAAATATGGTTTCTTCATTTACTTTTTTTGGGATCACTAAATAAATTCACACACTTGTAACATCAATGCACAAAATTCTTATTTTAAGTATGTTTCAGATTTTTCAAGATTTATGATTAAAGACAATTAACTCATTATTATAGATATTTTAGATTTAGATTAAATAAGCTCATTAAACAATGGGTAATGGTCTTAGCAAAAGAAAAAACAATGGGTAATGGGGAAGTAGTGGAATAGTTTCTTTTTACTTTCATTGACTATAGCTAGAATATATAATTGGTGGTAGCAGGGCAGTCTCATTCTCATACTTTCATTGTTTTTTCTTTCATCAAAATGAGAAAATTTTCTTAAATTTCTTTATTTTTTATTTTCTTGCTTACAGAAAATTATTTTACTTGTGTAATAATCTATCAGTGAACCGCAGCCAAGACACCACGTACCATTTGAACTAGTCACATCAAGGTGCCGTCCTGCAATGAAAATGTAGACCAAAACTAAAACATGTATAGTTTTATAGTTTTTTAATTATCAAATTACACATCTCAAGTCTTCATGGTAGATTTTTCTAATGACTCCGGTTCGAATACCTTTCATCAAGAATGAAAGTTTATGGAAAGGGATAAAAAAGTTAAAAATTCCATTGATTTATTTTGCAGTTGACTGCAGAAAGAGATGCTGCAGGGTGGACAATGTTAAAGAATTAAAAGCACATTTCTAATGCAGGAACATGGCCAAGCTGTAAATGATTTAAGACCATAACCTCCACTAATCTCCTGCTACACGCTTTAATTAACAAATGCATTACCTCTAATCTGATATAGAATGTCAAACTCCACAAATACTTTTAGACTTTATTAACATATAACTCTGTATTACTAATTACCAAAGTTATAGGATTCTGAGTGAAAAAAGAAAATAAGAGAATTACTCGGTGCACTGAGTAATTGAAGTTCTTTTCATAGAGAGCGAGTCTCATATGGGGCTCACTCATTTTCTTGTGAGGGGATCGGTCTGCTCATTACTTTTAGGAAACCTAAAAAATATCATATATAAGATATGCTAAAGAATAAAGAAACAAAGCATGGCTTTTTTGACTGTGCCAAGGAAAGGGATGATATCACTAGTAGATCAGATATTTATATTCAAATTCCAACCAAACTAACAAAGGAATAAACAATTGTGTTATTCAATAAAAATGTGATTGGGATAGAAGTTAACCAATTGATAAATAATTAGATTGGCTTTCACTTTTACCAACAAACTTGATTTTCTCCACAGTACAAAACATGTTTCTCAGTACAAAGCCAGAATGACCAAGAAAGCTGAAACCCTTTAATTACGTACATTTCTTTGAGGTCCTGCTTTGAATATATATTCTAAACGTATCCGTTGGTTGTGTGATTTTTCCAAACTCTTGACATAAAGAAGTTTACACGTTGAATGTTTCAATTCCAGCACACGAAAGAGAACCTGGACCAAACGACATTAAAAATTAATATTATTACATAAGCTACAATCAAGTTTTGTTTTAAATGTAGACGACTTAATTTGGCCTTCCACTTGTAAACTTGCTCAAGCTATGTTTCTTGTTGAACATAAGTTTTTTTTCTTCCATATGCAACTCTCGTATCAGGAAGAAGAATTTGCAAAAAGATGATTGATTATCGGCTGCTTAAACGTGCCAAATTACCTACCTTCACTATCATAGCATTCTCTGCAATAATATTTCTTGTCTATGCCGATAGTATCATCTACAATGATTGCTTACCCTCTGCTGCAAAAGAAACTCCAGAAGTACTACAGGCTCATAAAACTGAAGCAGTTATAAGGCCTAATGTAATTCGATTACAACTGCAGTCCATGCAAGAAGACAAGGATAAAACTGGTAGTAGCAATGATCAGAAAACTCTAGTTGCTCCCTTCAATGTAACAGTAGAAGAAAGAATAATTTGGTTTCAGAAGAATCTACCAGAATTCAAGATTTTCAAGTCAAACAAATTCACTCGGCAATTTCATGGACGAGTATTGGAATTTTTCAGTCATGGGTGTGAGGCTCAGTTCTTCATGACCTGGATTTCACCAGCAAGCTCCTTCAGAGGAAGAGAATTGTTGTCACTAGAAAGTCTTTTCAAAGTCCACCCTCAGGCTTGCTTAATGATTCTATCAAGAACTATGGACTCCAAACGCGGTTACAGGATCCTGAAACCTCTACTTGATCGTGAGTTTAAAGTTCAAGCAGTGACACCAGACTTGCCATTTCTGTTTAAGGGAACTCCAGTTGAAGCTTGGTTTCATGAGTTGAAAAGAGGGAATAAGGACCCTGGTGAAATTCCATTGGCTCAGAATCTATCCAATTTGATAAGACTTTCTGTTCTATACAAGTATGGGGGTGTGTATATGGACACAGATTTTGTAGTTCTAAAACCCTTTACAGGGTTGAGGAATTCTATTGGGGCACAAAGTATGGATGTGGTTTCTAAGAAATGGAATAGATTAAATAATGCAGTTCTGATTTTTGATATCAATCATCCACTTCTGTTCAAATTCATGGAGGAATTTTCCTTGACTTTTGATGGAAATAAATGGGGACATAATGGTCCATACCTGGTTTCCAGAGTGGTTAAGAGGCTGGGAAGAAGACCTGGTTATAACTTCACTGTCCTGCCCCCTATGGCTTTTTATCCAGTTGATTGGACTAAAATTGGAGGGTTGTTCAAGAAGCCAAAAAACCGGGCTGAATCAAGATGGGTGGAAGCCAAGCTTCTTCAGCTAAGTGGGGAAACTTATGCAGTGCATCTATGGAACAAGCAGAGTATCACGTTGACAATTGAAGAAGGAAGCACCATAAGAAGACTGATCGCCGATCACTGTGCTATTTGCGGTCACGCATCTAGTTATTAAACAGGGCCATGAATTATAAATTCTGGAGATTTTATTTGTTCAAGTGGTGTTCTCTTAGTGAATGAGCAGGAGGCTCGTTAATCAGTTTACTCTCTCGTTTTCTGTTTCTAGAGCAATTCAAATTTCTGCCCTTGTGTAGAGTTAGTTCTGTATTTTTCTGTTGTAATTTTGATATTTGTTTCCAGTGTATATAAGACTATCGTTCAATTGTTAATCTCACACAGCTAAACAAGTTGCAAGATGAATTTTCTCTTTCAGGATACTTATATCCCAATCTTCAGTGTCTAAATTGTAATACAAAGTGGCACTCTATCTGAATTTCTACCACAAATCAGAATTCAGAGTTGTCTTAACCTGAACCTGAATCTAAATCCTCTCCCTCTGCATTTCCATATGCTGAATCCTGGCAATCTCCTAAATGACTTTTTTCTTGTCAATCTGTGGTTGGTAATTTCGACATTCTTATTCTGAAAGCCAAAATCCACACCCATGAAGCCACCATCTGAATCTAAATATGTCTATCAGTTCCAGAACCACTGGCGGGTTCAATCTTCTTGATTGATGCCCATGAGTCGTTGAATTCATGTTCCGTGTCACTGCCCCACAAAGTTATAGTCTTGATTATAGGTGAACCGCTGTAACATTCAAAATTATTTGCCAAACTAGTGTGCTCCATGTCAAATAATCTCCTCGGAGAAGTGTTCCCTCTTTTCATCAATTCCAACAAAGTACTGCTATTACGAGATGTAGAAAAAGAGGAAGATGATGCAGCCACAGAAGACAAGGAAATCGAAGATAAAGAAGACCAATACAGAGATTTCTGGTACCGCATGATCTGCCTGCTGATCCTTTCCTTCTGTGCTTCTATATGGATGACGCAGGGTGCCTCTTCATCCTTCTCTTCAGTTATTTCAGATAACATATATCCAAAATAATTCTGATATACTTACGATATAAATGGATATATGAGATACAGTTCCATCAATTTTATGGAGAAGCAATAGAAGAACAACGGAAACACTAACTGACAAAAGCAATATGGCTAATGTTCCTCTATTTAATTGCAGAAGCCGGCTATGCCTCACAATTTGTTCCATCCTTCATTTTCAAGAAACTTAACTAGCTTATAAAAGACAAGGTCAGAACAGAAAATCATATCCAAGGTTTGACAAATTACTTAAAAGAGATAATATCTATTAGAAACAAGAACTAGTCCTTCCAACCCTGATAAACATTCTGTATTTCAATAATTATTGCTGATGTTTAATAAGCAATCCAGATCAAGAAAAGTATTACGCATGACATAAATGAAGTAAGGACTAAGGATAACTGATACATTCCATTGATTGAGCACCCATTATGCTATTGGTCACTCCACAAGGTAGGATAGTTACAGGAAGGCAACATGTGAACAGAAGTTGTTCCATATGATATCTTAAATAATCATTAGGCATTACAATTTTACAACAGTTGCTCAGAGGTTTCGAAATTCGAATGCATGGCACCACCACCCTGTATATTCATCGACTTAGAAATTACTTAACTACCTTCCAGTTCCAGTACTTCTAAAAATCCATTAAATATCATAAAATACTTATGAAATCGTACAATTTCCTTGGACCATTTTGGCTATGACCATAACTTACCATGTCATAGGTGACAGAACAAGTCAACAACATACAAATAGATGAAATTCAGAGTAGCTGATCATATCCCATAAAGGAGGTAAAATTCATGATATATCACCATTACCTTTTGCAGTAATATCAATCTGAATTTGCTTCTACTACTAGAGTTCAATGAAAATGCTAAACGTCCATCCCATTTTATAAACCCGTAAAGTATGCAAATAACTAATTCTTTTCATACAAGTAAAAATAGTGTTAAGATGGATTCCAAATCCTGAAGCAAAATAAGTCAGTTCACTCTCTTCAATCCTTAACTAAACATGCAAAAGCAAACAATCTTCACAATATTTCTATTGAAAGAGCAAACACACCAAATGAGACCAAAGAATTAAAAATAGCAAAGAGAATTGTATTTTGATAATACAAGTTGGGGTACAGGCTGATTATATCAAAATCAATCAAACTAATTAAAAGCATGAGAGGTCTCGAAATTACAGAAAATAATAATATAAACTAGAAAAGAGACTCATCAATTTCAATCTTGACAATCTCATCAGTGTCGAATCGATCTTTCTTTGGAGGAGCCGGAGGTGCAGTGACCCTAGGTGGTCCTCTCCCTTTGTTCTTGTCCCTAGGTCTAGCCTGATAACCAAGAAAATACATACAAACAACCATAAGAGGAACCCATCACATTAAGAATCGAAATTTAAGAGCAAACAAAATCAACAAAATGGTCTCTGAAAGTAAAACAAAAATGAGAAATTGAAAAAAGAAGACTTACATTTCCAAAGGAATGATTGAAACGCTTTCCTCTGGCAGTTTTCTTATCGCCTCTTCCACAATACACTGTTCCAGTAAGAGTAAAAAGAAATTAGGGTTACCATTTTTACAAATAGAAATAGAAGAGTGATTGCAAAAATTTGCAGAATTTACAGGTACCTGAAGGAATTGATGAAGGAGAAGTGGCGGCGGAAATTGAGAGCGAAGCAGTTGGGGCTGAGATTGGGGAGCATAGGGTTTCTGATTGCGAAAACGAAATGCGAGAGGATGGGTTCTGCAATGGAAAGGAAAGTGGTGGAGCTCGTACTAGAACCAGCGAGGACGCCATGGCTAAGAAGTAAGAACCAGGGGGGATAACGTTTACAGGATAGGGTCTGGTTTTTATTTCCTTTTCTTTTGCTTTTTTCTTTTTCTTGAACAGTAACTGACAAATTAGAAACACTATCCACATGTTTTAATAAGGAATAATTCTAAAACTAGGGTTAAATAATGAACAATTTTTTTTATTTTTTTAATGATGTATTGATAGTAAACAAGAAATTTGATCAGATTGACAATATTTTTAAATTATTTTAAGAGAGATGAGTACGAAAGGAATGAGAAAGATAGTAGGCATGCAAATTATTTTTAAGATGATATTTATATAAAATAATAAGTTTTCAATAAAATTGATACAAAAAGAACTAAAATATAGAGTCAAATTGAAAAAAAAGAAAAAGAAAAAAGAATCATACTTTAATGTAGAGATAATTATTTTTATTTTTTTACTAACTCAACAGTACATGTGATTAAAAATATAATATTTTAAACAACCTCAATATTTTTCCGTCCAAAATGTTAATTGAGTTATTATGTTGATAGAATACATTGGATACCTTTAAGCAAAATAGACTAAAAAAATATTTTCAGAATAAAATTAACAAAACTGCTATTTTAATGGTAATAAATGTCAATAAGATAATTCACATATTATTATTAGATGTTCTAAAAGAAAGAAAAAAAAAATTGCTTATAATGCTTATCATTATTATTCATTAGAATAATCAAATCTTTTAAAAATTGGTCTGACCTATTATCGGATTGGAAAATTAATTGTGCGATCAGAAGATGGATGATATATATATATATAATGTATCACCATCAATATGATAATATGCATTAATGTCTGTAATTGGGTATTTACTATTAGATGTTTTAAACGTTTCAAGCCCCAACATACTGAATAAGTATTTAGGTGTTTACTTGGACACAAATGAGTGGAACTAGAACACTATAGAAGAATTGTTTTTTCAACTCTCAATGCAAACAGCAAAAGGGGCTTAATGGGCTCACTTGGTTTCAAAATCAATTAGAATTGGAATCACACCGGGTTATAACCTCACAAATATATTACCTGTTAGTACAGTAGTGGAGTAGCCAATGGGGACATGCCACGTGTTAGCGGAGATCCAATGGCTAATTGATACGTGACTGGCCGGTAAAATGGTTTTTTCCTTTCTTCAAAAATACTCTCTCACTTTTCTCTGTATCCAACCATTGACTTTACCATCAGAGAGTCTCCACATTCCGTCTCTGATTCTCTTAAAGTATCATGCCATGGGACCCATCCTGTCCACCTCGACCTCCTCGGACCTGCCTCTGCCTTTGACTGAGTCCTACCTCCATGTCATCCTACCATTTTACACTAACAATTACATCCAAGGTTATTCTATCCAATAATTAAAATATAATTTCGGGATATAGTATCCATTACTACTGAAATAGAAACGTATTGTAAATATTATGAAAAGATAAAGAAACATATGAAAATATTATTTAATATGTATTTATAAATAATTTGTAATTTATATATATATATATATAATTAACTAACATAATTTATACTTTGAAACACATATAAAGCAATATAAAATATTTTGTTTTCTCTAGACTTACTTTAGTTAATAGAATAATTTATAGATATAATATAATTTCTATATATAACTAAATTGTCTAGAATGAAATCTAATTATGCAAGAAAAAGCTTTTTATTTTTAATAAGCTGAAAATTTTAAATTAAAGATTAGTTGAATATATTAGTTTATGTTTTTTGAGGTTAGGTTATTTGTTCTTTCCAATTTAGTTAATTAAATAATTTGGTTCTAATGATAATGTTAGAAATTTGTTTTGTTAACTTTTCTTCGTATTGGTTGTATTTTATTAAATAAGAATAACTGGTATATTCTTTGTTGACAAGTTATTTCCATTTTATTTTTAAAAGCAACAATTCTTTTTTTTTTTCAAATTTGCAAATATTTTTTGGAGTTATTTAAAGCCTGTACAGGTTATTATTGAGGATTAAGAGTATTTGGGCATCTGGCAAGTTCATGGTTGCCCATGAAGCCCAGTACATCAAAGCAAAAGAAGTGAAAGGAAACAAAAAATAAATATTTGCTTTCTTCTTCTTCTTCAATAAAAAGAATGAGACTTTCAATTTTGGAGTTTTCATGATTTCCATTAACTACAAATCATAAAACTTTACTTCATAAGCATATCCGTTGTATTGAAGGTATGGAAATAATCAATTGATATGAGCCGACATTACGAGAAACCTATGAAGCACGAGTATTCTAAAAATCTCAAAAAGCCGGTTTTTGGAACATACAGGGTGTCCCAGGTGCTGCGAATGCATGAGGATGTCCTAGTACATTCCAAGTTTGAAATTTTATTTTTATTTACCGGGTGCTTAGGGACGGTTAATAATGGTACGGCTGAGGGACAGTTTGAAGACTAAAAACCTGAGTTGGTGCGTTATTTTAAAAAGAGAAAAAAATTTGCAACGACAGCGTTTGGCATGAAATACTAATATGAAGAAGATGAATCACCAAGCCCAGACTCGTCTTCCACTCCAATATTTGAGATCAGAAGCATGAGTAGTTGGTCGTCGTGGGCGAGATTGTTGAAGGTCTTCTCGAAATCGTCTGCTCTTCAGGCCGTCAAAGACTTGAAGGTCTGCAACCTTTCAATTTTCATCTTCACACACGGGCTCCTTCAGTTTCTGACTTTCTTCTTCTTCTTCTTCTTCTACTTTCTGCAGTTTTTTTTTGTTTTTTTGCTTCATTGCCTTCATCTGGTTTTCGTGTTTTTGTATTGTCGTATTGCAATATGCTACTGCCTACTTTGCTTTTGTTTGTCTTTGGTTAGTGAGACACGTGATTAGTGTTTTGCGGTTTGCCTTTTTGCTACTGTTTGGTATGTCAACGCTTTATTAATATTACTATGCTGCTATTTAAATATTAAATTTGTTTGATAGTGATAGTTTTGATTGGAAGTTATTATATTAATATTGATTATTACTAATTGCTATGTTATTGTTTAGAAATTGCTATGTTATTGTTTAAATATTTTGTGTTCTTTTTATTTTTATTTTACTTTCTGTCTATATATATATATATATATATTATAATTTATATTTTTACTTATTTAATTTAACATACTCTATCATATTGATATCATGATTTTAACAAACATGATGAATCGCTGTACCCATTTCATATCATACTATATTAAAATACCAGCACCCAAACTTGATAGCAAGAAACTGTATAAGATTTTATCGAGATGAATGAATTTCTGTATTGGTTTCGTACTATTATTGCAGGATACCAAAATAAATCAATTTTGAACCTTGATTCTATGTCAGGTGGTTTTGCATAAATTGCCCAAACACAAATCTGAATCCAAACGGGTTCAACATGCTAAATGAGCTGAATAAGGTGAGACTTCCGCCGTCCAAATATGGAAATAGCGAAGCAAGTACAGAATAGAGAAGTGCCATGGCAAGAATAATCTAAGATCACTGTTATGTATAAAAACATACAAAACACAGCCAAAATACATGAAGAATTCCCATAAATCTAATCACTCTGTTATATGTTATATATATTTAAAAACCTCTGGTCATAAAGCTTGCAAGAGGAAAAGGAAAAAAGAATCATAAAATATTGGCATGAGAACGTAACCCAGTTGTTGACATAATGAAATAAATGAAAATTATATTATAACAACACACGATTATAACTATATATAATAAAATATTGTCATCCTTGTAGTCTCATCTTGCTTGACAACATTAGAAATTAAACATTACAAACTAATTAACATCCACAACAGCAGGCACAGGCAGCAATAACATCATCATCTTGCACACCCAGTTCCTCCAAAGTTTGTTTCGGCTTTATTCTGATTCCATTAATGGTAAAAAGCATAACCTTAAACGTAACATTCTTGCGCCACCAGTAATCCATTATTAGATACTGTAAGGACATTTTAATACTGATTCTGTAGTACATGTCACCTTCGTTAAGCCTTAGAATCCTTACAGTAAAATGAGTTTCTTCATTCGACTTGGACGTGACAACAATTGTTGATTGAGTGGCTTCATAACAGTCCTCCATTTTAATGAAAGTTTGTTTTTCATGATCTCCTAGTGATGCCTAGACATTGTCCTCCTTCTTTTTCTTCTTCTGCTCTTCCTCCTCTTTCTCCTTATACGTGGTGGTATTTATAAGAGAATATATGGAGAAACCTTTTCAGTGCCTTAATTGATTCAGTAATTAATGAAAACTGAAAAGAAGGAAGAGTCTCTTAGACAGTCAATTATTTTGAGAATCACAACAGTTGGATCATGCATGGTGATCATCAAGATCATAGATACCTTAATTAAGTCAAAAGTATTTTCAACACTACTCATCGAACTCACCATAATCCGAGCTTAAAACAACCTTAATTAATTAAGGCTTAATAATATTTACAAAGTGATAAAACCAAATTTATTCTTTAAATATCACATTAAAATTCTTTTTTTTTTTTTTTTTAGAGAAGCCTATGACAATTCTGCATAGTAGTATTATTTTATTTGACTAATCATTTTTCCGATTTAGTTAAAAAATATACAATTCTACAAAAATTATAGAGTCAATTGCATTTTTACTCCCACGAATCACTACCTGTTTTGCATTAACCCCAATGAACTAACAAATTTGGCATATAATCCCCTTATTTGAGTAATAATTAGCAAATAACTCACAATCATTCAAATTAATTATAAAATCTTACAAATTAACTTAGAAATTATTAAATTATCCTTATTATAAGTAGTATATATTCTTTCATCTTTTTTTTAGCAATTAAAATTTAATATTTATTCAATTTTAATATATTAATTAAGATTTAATACAATAATGAGAAAATAAAATTTTTGATGAAAATATTATCCTTTAAACGGAAATTAAAACAACAACTTGTATAATTTCAATAAATGAGAAAAATAATATTAATAAATCTATTAGTAATTTACATATTATGACAATAAAATAAAAAATATGAATGATTCAAATATTATTTATTTATTCAAAAATTAAATCAATATAATGAGTTTAGTTTATAGAAAATAAAAAAAAAAGATATAAAAAAAAAAACATAAAATAAAAAGTAAATTTTTTATGAGTTAATTTGTTAGATTTAATAACTAATTTAGATAATTATAATTATTTATTAATTATGACTTAAACAAGTGATTATGTGCCTTGATAAGATTATTGCAAAATATGTATTAATTCATAAACATAAAATGCAATTGACCCAAACTTTTATTAATTTTAGCCTCTATATCCTTCCCGAACTGAATTTAAATCCAAAATATTAATTAAAAAAAAAAAAAAACATCATTTTAATCTCCAAGCCAACTCTAGAGTAATAGAATTGTTTCATTTGTAATATATTAATATTTTGGGGAGTAAAGAGTGGGTCATGAGGGGGAGTTAAACCCACGTGCAATCCATGTGATTCAGGCTTGGGGCTGAATGAAGAATCTAAAAGTAAGAATTAAAATATGTCCACATACAACTCTTCCAATCAAGCCACGTTGCCTAAAGAGTAAAGACCCCATTACCATAACAACAACTGCTTTATAGAATACTTGGGAAACATATTTGTAAGTTTGTAATAATGACATTGCTAGGTATCCCAATATAAAAAAAACACACATCAAAATCTTACAAAATCCCCCAAAGAAAACTAAAACATATAATATATTATATATATATAAGTTGTAGTTTAGCATAGCCCACTAATCCAGCACACTAATTTAATCAACTAAATTTAAGAAAAATATTATAGTAAACAAACAAAAGAGAAAAAAGAAAAACCCAGCACACATCAGATTTAGGGGAAGTTTTACTACTTTTCTCCATGTATGATACAAAATATTCAGGAGGGTGTGGGTGAAAGTTTCAGGCTTTTAGTGATGAGGATGAGGAGCTGCTGCTCCTGCTGGTGGTGTTGGTGGCTTGCACTGATAGCATTTTGCAAATAAACCAAATGTGTCAACTTGCCTAACAAAGTTTGTCACGCTTGCCCATCCACCAAACCCAAACCCAAGAACCAAAACCCATACCACCACAAAGGAATTAATGACATACATTGCTGTCCAGCTTGGCATAAAGAATGGAGGTTTCTCTGCAGCATTCTGTCAAAAGGAAAACAAAAGCAAGCTTAATCATTTAATAAAACTGGACGGTGATATCAGAATCAAATAGATCAAATAAAAGAACCCAAAAAGATCAGCTTAATTTGTCAAGGGATTAGTTTCTCTTTTGAGAATTTATTGCACCATTTTTCTTTCCTAATTGAATTATTGGAAAGAGGTAAGTCAAGAGAGACATAGTACAGCAATCCAACTGTGGCAAATAACTAAATGAAAATGACTTGCCACCTATCTGAATTCTTCTCGTAATGTTTCCAAATCCAAGTCGTAAATGCTTTTGTACATTTGCTGCACCCTCTTTCTCTATCTCTCTCGTAGTGAGTGTATATGTGCAGTATGGGGGTCCCATTCAAACCCATGGTTGCCCACTTAACCGAATATTACGAATATACCCCCATAACTTCAGAAAATTACATGAGGCCATGTAATAATAATGAAAAAAAAAAAAAACACATGAAAGGTCTAACAAGTTAGGCGGAGACACAGTGAGGTTAGGTAGGAGTTTTTACCTGTCTTGCTGAGGCTTTTCTATAAGTGAGCATATGAGCTAAAGATGGGATGATGTAGACAGTGAAGCTAACCAAGAGAGCCCCAACTGCAGAGTTAATTGGCCCAAAGAATGGGAAGATTATAGCCAAGAACCATATTGGTATCACCACAGGCAACCTTGCTAATGCCCTCAAGCATATGCTCCTTGTGTCATGCATCCCTATCACCTTCTCCCACACAAAGTACAATGGGGTACAAGCAAACCCAAATGTTATGAACTGCACCCATTAGCAAAAAATGGCAAACACTATGTCAGTCAGTATTGATCATATAGCAGGAAGAACTTGTATTTATAAGTAATAAAACCACTTTAACTAATTAAGTTCATCAAGCTGCGGAAATCAATTTTAATTTATTAACAATAATTAAGTGATAGGGGTGATTGACCTGATGAATGAGCATCAAGATAACAGCAGCATCACGGAATCCGTTCTTGGGGAGGAGGGAGAAGGCATTCGAATGGTTGAGAAGCTGATCACCAAAAGCCCAGTAAACGGCAGAAGCTGATGGAAGCGTTAAGGTGAAAACATACAATGTAGCTATCAAGTATATGTACTTGAATTTCTGTGGCTTCCACATGGCATGCATAATCTCCCTGCAACAATTTTCCACCACATCAAAGACCACTTTTTTCCTTCCAATATCAAGTAAAAGAACTAGGACATTGCAAATTTTAGAAAAACAGCTTGCCATGTATTCCAAAAAAAAAAAAAGTGGAGGTGGGTGTATGAGATTCATTATGTTTTTTATTTTCTTTTTTTGGTCAAATTTAATACTTCATCCTTGGTATAAATTATTCCTTTACAACTATTATACTAAAGCCTGGCTGGGATAGCTATGAGTGAAGCTAAATGACCAAAATGCCCTGAAGCCATTGGATTCCAAGGTATTTATTTTAATTTATGGGTCAATGTTAAGTCTATGAAACAAAAAAAATACTCCATACACATAAAGACAAAAGTGACTAAGTGATAGTGAGAGACAAGAAACTAAACCCAATATAATTGTAGTCCAGTTAAACTAAATGGGCGGAAGAGGTAATGTTTTTCTTTTCTTTTTAGTTTTCCTCCGAGAAACAAATAAAATAATATGCATGATTTTGTTTGTGGGTCTCGAACACCTAGACGGCAAGCAAAAGCTGCAAAGAGAAGCCGCATAGAAACATGCTAAGGAAAGAAGATAATTATGCAAAGGAAAAGTGAAGCTTACACAGTCACAGCATGTCCACCAAAGGTGTACAGTATGTTGGTGGCGCCTGTGAAATATAGCACTAGCTTTTGAGGAGCTGAGTGACTCACATTTTCTGCCTGCATAAACCCAAAAACAAAATAAACAAAAAAATTGCAAAAGATATACTAATAGTGTATAATGTCTAAAAGGATCAACTACCTGGCCATGAGTAAAAGCTGCTATGGTCATGTACCATGCGGTATAAGTTGTCATTCCAAGCCCCAAAAATGACCAAATCCGGTAGTTATGGAAGGAGGGTATGAACACAGTGGTAGCACAGCAAGCTCCAAAGATATAAGTCCAAGTCCGCTTGTCCAATTTGTCATTTATGTAGTATATGTTGCTGCACTCATCGCAAAGCCAACAAAAACAAATTTTGTTCTTCAATCAAACAAAACCCGTCTCAGATTATACTAAAAAGAATAAGAAAATGAAGGAAATCGCATACCTTGCACATCCTATAAGCTGTATTACAGATCCACATAGGAGAAAAGTACAGTTGAAGGCTAGCCCCACTGCTTTCCAGTATGGACCCAGTAAACCATCAAGCACTTCGAACCACTGAAATCGAAAACAGTGTGGTTTCATTCACTGTTATTCTGGATATGCTTGGATTAGATACAGGTGGAGAAGGAAAACTAACCTGAATGACATGGTTCTTAAAGCTGATGTTTTCTTTTTCCTTTCGACTCCGGTACTCTATGTAGAGCACACTGATTAGATAGGCTGTCCAGCTTCCAACGAGGCCATAGAATATCTGAAGCAAGATGCCTGATAGCATACCCAGTTGAGAAAAAGAATATGGAAGTGTCAGCAGCACTTGAGCTACCTATAACACAGGAAGACCCAAAAATGGGTTAATTAATTTATGAGGGAAGACTTGAAGGTAAATGGATGAGTGACTTCATATGAGCGTTTTGGTAAGTAGGAGTAGTACTTGATTTGAAGCGCAGCTGAACCAGGCGTCCCAGGCAGAGCCACCATGCCAGAGGAGGTTCTTGACACTTAATAAGGACTGGTCTTGTTCCTTATCTTCTTCCTTGGTACCTTCATTCTCTGTCTCACTAACGTTGGGGACTATTGCTTCTTCTGCTTGCTTCTGTGGCAACATTGTCTCCGTTTCCCACGAAAGGCGAAGTGTAATTCCTGGTAGATCCGAAACATACAAAAGACAGTAAATGAGACAAAAAATATAATCAAACGCAACCCCAGAAAACGAAAGCCAATAAGACCCAAGATCTAAATACATCAAAATTCCTTTACAGACTTTAAAATAGTACTCCAATCACACAAATCCAAGAGAATAGAAGCAAGAAAAACAAAGGAGTAGAGTATTTCTTTTTTTTAAAGAAAACCCAATAGCAAAAATAAAACTTTTTTCACTAACCTTGTTTGAGATGTCTCTTTCTCCAAAAGATTGGAGAAGAAATTGCAGATCTGTCTTTGAAACAAAATGGGGGGTTTGTTTTGAAAGCCTGCCCTCTGCTTGAACCAGGATTTATGACTTCTCCTTTAGCTTAGTACAGCAGATTGCTACAGTTTGATTTTAAGTATTCTCCATCCAAGATTTGGCAGAGAAAGCTTTAAATGCGTTTTGAGTTTATGGCAAAAAATCTTCCACCTGCAAATCTCCTTCTGCCCTGTCAAGGATTAAAAACTCTAGCACAATAAAGGCTAACCCACTTTAATGCGCCACCAATTGGCACAGAAAAAAGGCAACGCCGAACACAAAGACGGCGAGAGGCCTTAAAAGCTGGAACCACACAGAGAAACCTCTGCAACAATGGAAGTAAAAGACCCTTTTTGGTACTATTCAATCAGATAATAATTTATAGTATAAATCAACAAAGGAAAGCAGAGCAAAAGCAATATATTTTGTGTTGCTTTTCTTCCTTTGAAATTCCCTTTTCTCCTTTTTCTTTCTCTGCTCAAATGGAGAAAGCAGAACTAGGAGAAAAAGAACAGAGTAAGATAGACGAAACACCAGTTCCCTTGTATTCCAATTTCCAATTGGAATCTTAGGCCTTCGTCTTTATGACACAAGAATTTGGAAGATCAAGTAAGGAGTGTACTAAAGAATGCTCCCTTCTTTTTATAGCACAAAAGAAGAAAATGCTTTAAGGGGCAAGTACTATAAGATTATGAAATAAATCAAATCATTAAATTAAATTTTATTAAATAGATCTCTATTTTTAACTCAAGTGTCTATTATATGAAAGAATAATTAATTTTTTAAGTGTACCTTAAGGTTCTTTAATTTTTTTAATGATTATGAATTTAATGTTATTTAATATATGTATTTTTATTTTAAATTTTTTTATTTATTCATACTTTACAAATAAAAATTTATAATATTTTAAATATTATATTTATTACAACTTACTAAATACTTTAAAACAGATTATCACTAAATCAAGTAACAATTTGTGTTATTTTTTTTTATATAAATAATAAAATTTTATTAAATAATATTAAACGAGCTAGCTCACGAGCCCAGCTTTGAAAAGATTGAGCTCGCAAATAAAGCTCAAGATCGGCTTATTTTTTAAAAAATAAACCGAGCTTAATCCGAACTTTTAACGAGTAACTCAGCTCATTGCCATCCCTAATCCCCATCTCTGAATTTTGCCATCATTCATATACTTTGAGAAATACCACAGCTTAGTCAACAAATTTGTCCCGAGTCATTTTTTTTTTTATTCAAATGTAAATATTTAATAAATGTTTTAAATACTTTGAGAAATGCCAAAGCTTAGTCAATAATTTTCTCCCGAATCATTTTTTTTTAAATTCAAATGTAAATATTTAATAAAAAAATTTAACCAGTATTTTAAGAGGAGTTATTATGAGTTTGTAAATAAAAATTTAAAGTTTTTATTACGATAATTAGATATAATACTATTTAATATATAAACAATTATTTTTAAATATTTTAATTTTAAAAAATTATCTTTATTATATGTTAACAAGTGTGTAAAGAAACTTGTTAAAAAATAATTATTCAATTAGAGAGACTTCATCAACTACCGGCTTCTCCACTGGAGAACCACATTATCAATCTGACTTTTATATCATTTGAGCGAGTGAAAAGCACTATTTTTCTTCTTCTTTTTGATATTGTATCTATAATATGTTTTTCATTTAAAAAAAAAAAATTATGATCAATTTGTTATGCATAAATATTTTTATGGAATTAAATATTAACGAGAAAAATTAATATCTTTTCAGATTGTTAATACATGAAAAAAATTAATATCACTTCAGATTATTGCCTATTAATCACACAATATGAAATTTACTATTTTTATTTTATTTTTATAAATTTGTCTTTTCATATTATTACTTCTGTTTCTCAAGAGAAGACAAGTTCTGTTATTTTTACACATTTTTTTTATTTATCTTATTTTTTCTTCAAAAAAAAAATAAAGAATCTTTTCCTTAGTTGTATAAATTGTTCATTCTTGTCGTTTTATGACAACCATTTTATTTTTAAAAATTAATAAAAAATAAGGAATTTTTAATTTAGATTTTAACCAAATATTATTGTGACTTTTCAATCATAAAATTGTTTTAAGTGTATAAAATCCTTTCGTTGATCCCAACATAAAATTTACATTATTTTTTTTAATGGTTTTACAAACTAGCCCTTTACCTGGGGAGGTGCGTGAGGCCACGCTCACCATAAGCGAGTGCCTGAATTGGTCAATACGCTAAGATATTTATTTTTTATGGGCCACCCGCACCATCCAAACGGAGGCCCAGTGTTTACTTTATAGTAAAGAGTGAAACGGCGTCGCACCGAACAAAAAAAAAAAAGAAAGAAGAAGATTGATTTGAAACCGCGTAGAAGGAGTCAGGCTCAAGCCGAGCCATTATGGCCCGCCACAATTTTACACTTCCCATGCTTTAAAAGAATAATTTTTCTAACATTGTTTTAAAATATTAATTAAAATATAATAAATTAATTTTTTTTTAAATTTAAATAAATAACACTAAAATCAAAATCAATTATAATAAAAATTTTTATTCAAAACACTCAGCAAATAAATTCTTACAGAAGTTAATTTATTTTTTTTAATCATTCAAATCAATTGTTGTCCAAAAAAAAAAAAATGAGATACCATCCCATAAACAATTAACCTGGGCCGACTGCAATTTGATGATGACTGGCTAAAATATTTCATTCGTTTGAACTCAATTTTTTTATCAGTTGGTTTGTTAAATAATTTAATTTATTTTTTCTCAATAAAAAGAATTATTATTTAATTAAAGACTGCCAATAGTAGACAAATAAGAAATAAGTATTAAAAATGTGAGTTTGTATTTTTTTTTTTTTTTTTCTTAAATACACAAAGAAAATTGTCATTCATTGGTTGATTGGTTGGGATGTGAAATTAATGTTTAGAAACGTCGAGAGCCAGTTTTGGGGGAACAGGACTCCAATTCCATGTCTAATGGAAGGAGTGTATTATTAAAAATGGAAGGAGAGTTTTAGAGTTCAGTGTTTAGTGTTCAGTGATGTGGCTTCCATTCTAACGGGGATTTGTCGGCTGGGTGAGGGTCTCACATCTTGGCCCGTTTCCCGACCCACCCATAAACTCCTACTCAATTATTCTCATAAAATTTCTTAATTACCCTTTTGTTTTCTATATTTAATTTTTTGGTGCATCAATAAATAATAACTCAAAAGGAAGTTACTTAGCTTATGGTGAGTTTGGTTTTAACGTTTCGTGTTTGAGATATTTTGTGTTTGTAATTTATTTTTTTCGTTTTGTTTGGATGATTTTTAAAATCTTAGTTACAAATCAAGATTTAGGATATTATCTTTTTTATTTGTTATGTAAATTATAAAAAAAGACATTCATAAGTACTATTATATATAAAAAAAGATTGTATTCAATTTATTAAGAAAAAACTATAATTATTATCTATTTGTAAATAAAAATGATTTTGAGGATTATATTTAAAAATAGAAAATAAAAGATAGATAATGTTGTCTCCACGTCATTATTTTTTTGAATTTTTTTGTATTTTTATTAAATGTCAATGCAAACAAGCACTTGATATTATTTTCTTTCGAACATATTTAACTATTAAATTGTAATGAAATTTAAAGTACTAAAAATAGTATCTAATTTAATTTAAAATGTGAGTTACACATTCTTTTTGACATTATAAAGTTTATACATGGTGAGGTGGTTCCAACTTCCAACCTATTGTAGAAGCCTAGATTTAGTCAAACCTAGAATTATATAAAGTAGTGTGCTTTCGTTAATGGGGTATTAAGCTTTTTAATCTTTTTGTTAGTGGGAGAAGTAATGATTAGTGAATGGATTTTGAGGGCACTATTATAAGTCCAAGTCAGACACGAGGATCAAAACTCGGAATATGTTCTATTCGTACCCTTCAAATGGGTCCCCTTTTCATTTCCCACTAAAATTCTCATTTTAGAAACTCAATTTACTATTTTTTTGTTTCCTAAAAAAAATAAATAATTTTCCACGATTTGACTGGAAAATGGTAGTGTTGAAGTTTTCAGTCATTTGGATTGAAGATTCAAATTAAAGGGAAAAGGAAAAATAAAAAAAAAATTATATTTTTAATTTTAAAACACTGAATTTAAGAATTATTCTGCTATAGAAATCATAATATTTGATAATAATACCACATATTGATCATTCTCTCAATGTTTATTTCGAGAGATCAAGAAAAAAAAAACCCTAAACTTAATTTTGTTATATATCTTGCTTTAATCATTTATATTGTTTTTTATATATAAATGATCTTACCCATAGTTAGATTTTAGATAATTTAATAATTTAGTTCATATTACCTTTATATAGAAGTTAATTTTTGTAAGAAATTAAATATTTAAAAATCTCACTGATGAGGTCTTAATTCAACTGTTTAACATAAAAATGTTGGAATAAAAAAGTTACATGTTTAAATCTCACTTATATCAAGAATTAATTGACTTATTTTATATGTTGATATTTGAATTTATAATATTTTGATAGTTGAATTGAGAGAATTTTTAATAATGTGACATATAATTGATTTAAATATTACTTATGAACAAAATTAATAATAATAAAAAGCTCAAACTATTCTCCCAATAAAAGATTAAAATATATCAGCCATGAGTTTATGCATATATAATATATAAAAATATATGTCATCTTGTTCTTATGCTATATAAAGAAAAAAAAAATATCCAATGATAGGAAATTGTTAGTGGAAGCTTTTTTCCTTATAGTAGTACATTTCTACTATATATGTATATCATGATTTCAGCTGGATGACACCTAGTAGTAATTAATGCGGTGTCAAACCGATTTAGGTCAAACACGAAAATAATTTGTGGTGAAAAACAGATACATAAAATAAAGTTGACAAATTCATTATTTAATGAGAGTAGGTTTTGTTACTTTTCTCTTCAAAACATGATTTTCTCTCGTACCTGAAAAGATCCAAATCCAATGTTAAGTATTAACCATATGGAATAATTGAAAAAATTACTATATATGTGTAACTAGGTAGAAAAAGAGGATAATGCTAAGTGGGGGATAAGTGCATCAACCCAAAGACGGAAAAAGCCTTTTTATGAGTTTAGGGTTAGTGGACTTTGGGGGGATGCCTTGATGCCTCCACTCAAATTAACTTTCCACTTTTCATAATTATGTAAGTACCCCACGAATCTTTCTCTCTTCTCTTTATTTTTTTTTTATCTCTATACATAATATTACTTCGTGCATATAGTCATTGTTTGCTTTTTCCTTTTCTCTTTTACATTTTCCATTGAAGTTAAAGCCACGTGCCCCTACTTCTCATATCATCAATTGGGTTGGGCAAATATATTTAAAGTTAATTTTAAATAATATAACATACATTATTAGGAAGAATATTAATTTTGTTAAATCTGACATGGGTATTCTAAATCTATAAAGTTTTTTTTTAGAGTATTATTATAGTATAAGAGTTTAATCTCGTTTAAAATTCGTAATTACTTCTTTCTATTCTCATATGCTCGAACTCTTAATGTTATAGAAATTTTTCAACTGTTAAATGTGAGGGTGACGTCTTATCACTTGAATCATATTTTTGCGGGTGAATCCAATAGACTTTTTATAAATAATGATATATGTCTATAGAATCCAAAGCTAATATAAAATTTGGATGTAAATTAGGAAGAATATTAATAATTATGTTTTAAATAATTGGTGATAAACAACCACTCAGATAAAGTGAATTCAGATAAAAGACGAACCAGTGCTGGTATCTATCTAATTATTCATCCATGGACTGATCATGGGCCCCTCTCACTCCAAAGAAGATGACATGATCCTCTCAATTCAATTCAATTCTCATTTAGGTTTTTGTTTGGTCCCCTCAAAGCACAGAATCAGTTTCTATCAAACCCATAAATCATAAATCACACCTGCACTAAATTTCATGATGATAACGACCTCTCTTTCTTTTTATTTTTATTTTTTTCTCTCTCTCTCATTCATTACACTAAGATAGTGTAATATAACTCGATCCAAATAAATTCATTTTAAACAATTAAACTAAAATTTCATCAATCATTTTAAATTTCAATACAAAATAAGTAAAATGTTTTAACTTATTTTTAAAATCACTCAATTAAAGTTAATTGTTTATTTTCGACTGACATGTATTTTATCATGAAATAGTTAGATGGACATACCCTTTATTTTTAACACAAATCACTTGTTGTTTATGAATATATAACTAAAATAGTATGCAATTAATATAGATAATATGTTTATTGTTAATTTTAGGCAAATTTTAGTCAAAGCATGGAATCTTAATACTTTTATATATGTGAATGTCCAATTCCAAAAGGTACCGTTCACAATCTCCTTAGACAATTTGGCGATATTCCTCTCAAATTAATTATGGGCAGGAATTAATGCATCAGCATGACGATTACATGCATGGAGAGAAGTGGACTTTTTTGTGTTTAGTCCAAAGAATTAAAACGACAAAATTTTACATTTTTAATATATTATAGCACACATATACAAACAAGAAAGAAGTTCATTACGAACCTCAAAAGAGAAAGTGGAAAAAAAAAAGAAAAAAGAAGATGAAGCTTGTGGGGTTTCCAAATAATCCCAATCCCCCAAAAAAAAAAAAGCTTCTTTTTTCTTTATGATGATGAATGTTTAATTGAATCATTTTGTCACACAGCTATAAATGAATGGGATAAGTATAAAAAATATATATTTAATTTAGGGTTTTGTTTCTATGAAATAATAAACACTACAAGAAAATATAATATTAGAGACAGATTATGAGAGATGAATATTGTCCGATGCCCTAATTTCTTAATTTCTTGTAATAAAAGTTCCAAAAGAAACTTGAGTGAATTTTCAAGTTTTGAATAATACCATGTTAAATTAAAATTTTATTCTAGAAAAGAAAAAAAAAAATTATATATCTAGTGTTTTATGTTACATCTTGTATTGCAGAATATTATATGGAACAAAATAATACGTTATTTATTTAATTGACAATTGCATATCGAAGTAGTGCAATTGCATCATGATACATGAAATTTCTCACGTAAAACTTAACCAAAAGCACGAAACAGATAGTACAAAAAAAATTTACATCATGATACATTATTTATTAACTGAAAACCGCATAAAGAAGCAGTGCGATTGCATCATAATACATGAAAATTTTCATGTAAAACTTAATCAAAAGCACGAAACAGATAGTAAATTTTTTTTTACATCGATAATGAGTAAAATAATTACTCTTTCAAAAATATAGAAACATCAAATTTTACTCATAAAAATGTCTATTCTCAGCACCTAAATACATGTAAAATACTTAGTGGTAAAAGCTGAGAATTCAAGATTGAGATATTCATGGTGCTTGTATTCAAACAATGAATCACAAAGATGAAACCACCCAATTTGGTGGGTCATCTGCTGCACTACTACTGCAATCTTAATCAGCGATACTATGAGCAATAACATTTTCCACAATAAATAAATTAAAAAAAATCAGCAAACAATGAGTTCTAATCTTTTGACTAAAAGAATTAACGGTTAAAAACTTTATTATCGAATCAACGCAGATTTTTAGATGACAACATGCAAAAATTCATGCATTACAACAACATTACATATGCATTAAACATACTTAAATATATATCATACACTGATCATATTGAGTTACGATTCGACTTGATTTGAATTAGATTCGAACAAAATATATCTAGTATTTTTTAGTTTTTATATACAATCAGAAGTTGACTTTTTTTTCCTTTCTCAAATAAGTTTGTGTTGACAAAAAAATTAGAGAGAAGTATATATAATATTAAAAGAAGGTGGGGGTGTAAAGTTGTATTAAGAAGGAAAATATCAGCTGCCTGGCTTTATGCATACATAGGCATGTGGAAAGGCAGTCATGCAGCCATTACCACATGAAATGATTCAGCCTTATTATCATTATTAATAAGATAATGTTTTGTTACTAATATTATTTGATCAGTCTGAGAGTAATATTTCATGAGATTCAGTGTTCCATGTGGGTCTATATATTACCCCCACTTGTCTTTTTATTTTTATTTTTTAATTGAATTGTTTTGATTGTGTGGAGATTACAAAAATGGATCGCTTCGAATGAATGAGAACTCCTACACTCATTGTATATATCATGATAGATTACTATTTTATTTATAAAATCAAATTTATAATTAAAAAATAATTTCGTTTATTTGTATATTCTAATAGTTTTATCTCTCTAATTGCACATGTAATATAATTATATGGCACACATGCTAACTGATTATTTGACAAGCAATGCAATCTTAATTAACGGAAAACTGTCACAATGTGCATGAATTAGTAATAATAATAGCCTAATTATCATGCATAATCTCTATTCTTTATCTATTCAGTGTGAATATTAAATAAGTTAGTTGTGGGTAATTAATTAGAATTATATATCATTATTAGCTATATTAATTAATAATTAATGTCACTAACTTTGTGATAAATCTGTATTATATATCCTAGGATCTAAAAGATTAATTAATAATATGCATACAATGAAGATTGGCCAGCAACTGGACAAAATTTTCATGCCTGAAAAATCATTACATACCAATCGCTTCTAAACAATAATGGGAAATCATTGATTAACACATTCTAATTAACATAATTTGTCTGCATTTGAATCACAGCCTACTCACATAGAATTTGCGCATATATATCTCGATTATTTTATTTTATTTTAATTAATTAATTGTTTATTGAAAAGTCTTACAGAAGCAGTATATAGCACTCTCAAACCCAAGAATAGGGTGGTCCTTATGAAAAAGTTCGAATTAAATTCTACTCCTTTTCAAAGAATATTAATAGTGGTGCTTATCCTCGTCCCACTTTCTTCTTGCAAATTGCATTATATAGCAATAGGGATGTCTCACTGTGTCCCTCACCTGTCTCCTATGATCAAAATTTATTACACATCGTTGTCCATTGATGAAACAACCACTCATGGTGGCGAATGGTGATGCATGAGTCAAGTTAAAGGATTCTTCCGAAAAAGTTTGAGGTCGTTTTAAGAATTGAAGGTAAAATTTTATCTTTTGTTATGATTAAATTTACGGGAAATGAGGTAGATATTTATTGTTATGTAATTTATAAATTCAACAGATTTTCTATCCACCCGATAATACCCAAATGTCCTCCTAGCTAGCTAGCTCCAATCAGTCTTTTCAATGATTATACCTGCTACAACAGCAGCTTGATTATTCAGTGTGGATTATGAAAACACCTTGAATTTTTCTTGGATTTATGTGGCCATTAGAAATTAGCCCTTCAGTTTTCATTTTCAAACTATTTGAGGGTATTAGGTAGTTAAGGGTCCATTACCTTATAATTTGTGGAATGGGAAAAGCTCATTTGGGTATTTCTGTGGTCAAAGGAAAGTAGGGGCCTCTGTCAAAGTATGGCCATTGGTGAATGATGGGGAAAAATTACAGGGACCCATTAGATTTTAAGGCAAAATATTAAGTGGGTACCACTTAGATTTGAAAGATAAGGGTCATTTTGGTCTTAACATTTTCTGTTATGACAGATAGACCCTACGCTCAACCTCTCAAACAAGATCCAATTCAAATTTACGATGCTACCCCATGTGAGGTAGTTTTGGGCCCTTGGGAGAGTTATGCTTTGAAAAGAGGGGAAGGGTAATTTCATTTAAATTTCGCATGAATATCTCTATTTTTTGGATATGAGTTAATCTTATTTGGGGTTTGCGACTGCCTCTTCTTATAAGTGATTTTTTGCGGGCTTGAACATGACATTACAAAAAAATTTTAATTGCTAAACTTAACTATGTTTTGTCACTTGAATTATGTCTTGTGTGTAGAGAAAGACAATTTCTAATACTAGTTAGAGGGGAGAAAGATGAAAGAGTACACAATTAATTAATTGGATGAATGAAAGACAGACATTCGAAGGGGACCCTCGTGCCCATCACGTGCCCTTAGTTGTAGGACAAAAGACAGCTGCCCAACAAATTAACCAAGAACGTACCCTCTTTCTTCACATTGACATTGTTACAACTCACATACACACCCTCCAGCTCCATGGCTCCACCATTACACTCCAAACCCACCCCCTCCTCACCCTCTTTGTGCTTCTAGCCTTCTAGGTTTCACACAATTGGATCCTCCCACGTGACCATGTACTCACTTTGTCATTTTTAGTTGCTTACTCAAAAAAATGGGGTTTTGGAGCCTACATAACCCTAAAATCTTATCTTTGTAGGCATGTCCAGTGATTTAGTAGTTGTTACTCGTAGTGTTATTATTGAATAAATTTACTTACAACACCTTTTTGTTAGAAATTATAATTATTTTAAAATTCGGTCTACACATCAACTGACTCAAACTCAAAAAAATAAAATGATCAAAACTTTAGTCATATATAATCAAATCAGAATTATTCGTAAAAAAATTGAATGTATGAAAATTAAATTTTGATGATTTATGTATGTTAAATAAATATTTTTATTTCTTTTCTTTTTTTACTTGTCTAACCTTTTTATGATTTTATTTTTGTTAGAAATTCAATAGAAGTTGTAAAGGGTTAGTGAAAGTGTTTCCTTCAACACAATTTTTTTGCAATCTCATCTTTGTCTTCCCACTACCATTTGCCTCCCCTTTTCTTTCTATAGCACGAATGGGTTTCATAGATTGTGGCAGACATTAAGAAAACCTCACGTCTGCAGGGTGACAATATTGGAATTTGGTCAAGGAAAGTAAAAGAAAACTGAAGATTCGAATAGGAAATTTAATTTGGCGGATTCTTCCAATACATGATGATTCTATCTTTATATTTTCCCAAAGGGATATCAACTCAATTGCTATGAAGGATCCTAAAGCCAAAGCTATCAACTATTAAATAAATGTTCAATAATGTTCATTGAAAAGTATAAAAATTATTTCCAAAGGAAATTTGTCGTGTTTCTTAAAACTTAATTAGTCATTATAAAATGCCAAATATATAAGTAAAGCCTAATAAAAATGGTGTGAATTGGATTGAAGCTCGGAAAAATTGAAACAAAATTGAAAATAGATTCATCCTAATTCTCCGATGATAAAGTCATTTTTTATGTTCATCAAATGTATAATGCGCCCTAAGCTGTCCAAAAAGAATATTCTTTCAATTTTCCATATATCCCTTCTCTCTCCAAGTGTAGTATGCTGGAACACAAACAAGAACACGCATTTTGTAAATTTGTTTTTTCATTGTAAATATTAATAGTATATCAAATGAACCATGTTTATGAACTTACAAGTTGAGTTTCGAAAAATTTAAGCGCGACTTATTTACTAAACAAATTCTAAAATAAAATTCAAACTCGACTTGTTTAGAAACGAAACCAAACTTGTGTCCTTAAAGAACTTGTTCGTAAAAGGATCTATTCATTTCATTTGCACTTCTAACTATGGTTGAACTTCACGCACCTTTGATTTTGGGAGATTTGCACTGAACTGAACAGAATGCAAGAACTTTTGGGCCAGCCCTTAAATTCAGGTTAGGTTGCACAACCCTGGCCCGTAGCTATTGGATTAGACCTAAAATTTAGCACTGCATTCCATCATTACTATTTCTAGTAAATAATTTGAGTAAATTACAAAAACATTACCTAGATTAAACTAATATTACATAAAATGTCTCATGCATTATGGAAATTTAAAGAAAAATTGAACTTAATCTAAAATCTAAAAATTGAGAAAAAAAAAATACTTAAAATAGCGTTATGCTATTCTTAGATTACTAAAATATCGTTATTGTATTCTTATTTAGAGGTAGACATAATTTTTATATCATTAATAATGTGATATTATTCTACTTATAAGAAGTTATAAATCAAGATTAAATTAATAAAATAAAAATGTAATAAAATTAATGAATACAATACCGTAATTTGTTAAGAATATGAAATTATTCTTGTCAAATTAGGAAGTATTATTATTATTTTAATATATTATTTGAAGGTGAATAATGTCATCTCATTTTTACATCAATTTAATAATATTTATATTAAATCTATACACACATCTTAATAAGAAAACAATAAGGACATTTTAGAAACTTCATCTCAAAGTTTGGGTTAAATTGAATTTTACTTTATTTTTATATAAATTTTTGTGGGAAGTGTGTGTATATTTTACAAATAGAGAGAATATGTCTAACATCAGCTTAATTCAAGGAAGATTAGTGTAGTTCACTATAATAATTTTTATTTGAACAGTTTCTAGATTATAATTGACAAGTAGTAGACTAACAATTTTTTTTAATTAAACTAAGGAATAGATCTAATTAAAATTGATGTACAATTTCAGATTATACATTTATATTGAGTGAGTATGTACGTTGAGTCATTCAACTATAAATTCTTCTGCACGAAAATTTGAGAGTTGAGTCATTTAATTGTGAATTGTTAGGAATTTTCATAAAATTTTAAAATAGTCAAATTAACAAGTTATTACTTTTTTTTGAATGAAAATTTATTTTCTTTTACATGACTAATTATTAAAGTATTGAGAAAAAGAAAATTTGGTTATTTTGACTTAATTAAAAAGTCATTACTTTTTACTTAAGTGAAAAGACACTTTATTTCGTAAAAATAATTTCTTTATGAACAAGAATGCATTTTCATGAAAACCCTAAAAGAACTTTGGCTATTTGACTTGATAAAAAAGTAATGACTTTTTGATTAATTGAAAAGACATTTCCTTTTTCATATTAACTTCCAATAAAAATATCATTTCATAGAAAGCCTTTAAAAATAACATGTTGAACCATATTTTTCATATATATTCCTTTTTCTTCTCTTTCTTTCTCTTTTCAAGTTATAGTTTTTGTTTATATCTAATGACAACCTTAAATATAAAAGAGTCTGTTTTATCTTGGGAGGCTTATTTGTTGTATCCTGTTGCAAGTAGGGTGCAAATATAGTCTTAAGGAAAGATAAATTCTAACTCTATTCAGGCATTTAAAGGTGTTTTATTGTTTCTAAAATTTTTTATACTACATAAATTGCTTATCACACCCTTCAAATATATATGTTTATATATTTAACAAAATAAAAGAGGATTATAATATTTTAAAAAATGCATGAAAGAATGTTAACTAATTGTTACAATATAATTTGAGATATTAGATGCATCAAGATGAATGAATGAAAATGAAATTGTTAATTAGTTGTTACAAGTACTATTAGTTAGTCACCAGTTAACTCCGCGACATTTGTAAATAATTATTATTCCCAGAATTAGAGGTTTAACTCTTGTTGATGCATATAATTTATAGTGTATAATAAAATTGATACTTGAGAATTAAGAAAATGATGAGCTGACATGTAAGGTTGGAATATTATGCCGTGTTAGCTTTTGAAACAATCAAAAGCAGGTGACTAATTTCTCCTCTCTCCTACTCCATTAATTTTATACCACATATGATTCTAATTTTTTTTGCCACATTAGCTTTTGAAAAAAATAATTAGTAACTAACTTCTTTCCTTTTTGTTCTCCCCCACCCTATTAATTTAAAGTATCAGTTAACGAAAAAATAATTAACAACTGACTCATTTCTCTTTTCTTCTCCCCTACTTTATTAGTTTAAAATATCAGTTACTTTGTAAAAATGCACCTCTTCACCCTTTCTTCTCCCACAGCTCATTTGTTTTGCATATCAATTAGCACAACCAAAATGCATGCCAATTTCTATATTGATGTAACATCAATATTTGATTTGATATGTGCTATAAATAATAATAATAATAAGAAGAAGGAGATTTTAGGAGTTAGCAACAGTTTTAAATTTTAATGATTACTCATTGATACATATGTGATATAAATAATAATAATAAGAAACACAATTAGGAGTTAGTGACGGTTTTAATTTTTGATGATTACCCATTGATATATGTGATATAAATAAATAATGACAGAGATTTTAGGAGTTAGTAACGGACCTAATGGTTTTAAATTTTAATGATTACATAGCAATATAAATGGTAATAATAGAGGTTTTAGGAGTTAGTATGTTATTTTTTAGTAAATAATAACAAAAATTTTCCCTAATTAAATTAATAGCAAACCTCCTCATTTTCATAATTGCCTCTTCATTTTCTTGAATTCAATAAAATTGTAGGTTTTACATGTAATTATAAGAGAAAATAGGAATAAAAATATGGTGAGGGTCCCTCATTCATTTCCTCTTCTCAGCACTAAATAACTCTTCCTTAAACGCTGACTTCGTGACGATCACTGAAACTTCAGTTCCAAAATTTCTTTTGTTGATCTTGATTTGTAATTTGATTTTTGTTTCAATTGTTTATTATTAGTTTAATTTCTTCGAATCTAATTTCTGAGCATGTTTACAAGATCGAGAAGATCTTCATTTTCATTTTTGTTTTCTGATTGGAAATATGTGTTTGATTTGTTTGGGATAGTAAACATGGAAAAATGATCTTACTCAACTATAAGGCTGATTACCAGATAGCTATCAAGAAGACCAAGGACAAGCTAATGGTTGCTATTGCCGAGAAAAACCTTACTTTGAATATGCTTCGTCTCGCTTATGTATTATTTTCTTTATCTCTTTTGCTCCAATAAAAGATGCATGGTCTGAGACTAAATGTAAATATACTTTATTGTTTTGTGTGGGATGATTAATATTATTTATTGGATTTGTTGTAGAGATGACATTATGTTTGGATCTTTGAGATATAAGCAAAGTTTAGACATCTATTTAAAACTATTAACTACCAAACTAAAGTTGCTCATGACACTAATAATGATTAATTTGAAAATATAAAATAATTAAATAATTTTTAAAATAATAATTTTATCAATTCAATCAAAATAAAGTATATAGGATTTATAATACTGAATCGAATAAAAAAAAGCAATGGCATTGGTAATAATATTATATTTTTACAAGTTATATTTTTATAGAAATTTCAAAATATTAAAAAAAATAAGTCCGTGCTGCTATGCACGGGATATACCTAGTGGAGTTTTATTTTTCTTATTTCTCTCTCCCTTTCAACTCAAAGTCATAATTAAGAGGGTTGAAGCTCCTCATCTATGGTAATATATATATATATATATTACTGCTTACGCAAGAATGACATATGAATGATGAGGTAAGTGTTACATTTTATAAATTATTGTCTTACTTATTCTTAAACTAATTTTCTCAATGCATGTCAATATATGGTTTTTTTTTTTTTTTTAATGTTCCTATAATTTTTTAAATAAAAAATTTATTACGGAGTCATAAATAAAACATAATTGAGATTTTAAACTATATTCATTCTCATTTTTAGTCATAATTGATCTTATGTTAAAAAAATAAAAATTATATTAAATATAAAATAAATTTACATAGAAACGTTAACACCCTAACACTATTTATGATGTTCTCACCGCTCCCTAAATTTTTCCCAACCTCCGATGAAAATCACACCCGGCCCTACCCGAAAGGCATGTTTGGCAAAGAATTCCTCTTAACCAAAAAAAAAAAAAAAAAAAAGTCACGAATTATTATTCATTATTCAACAAATAAAATTTTTGTTATGGAAATTAATTGAACTTCTGTCTTTTTCCGGGGCTCCATTAATTGCCTACCAACTCTGACTAGTCTGTTTAATATGGGGATAAGGTATACGTTATTGTATCCATTTTGATTGGGAAAAAAAAGAAGTTATTCCATGTATGCATTGTCAAATCTATTTGAAGTGTGTTGCATTTTCTAACTCAATATTAATTAAATAATTAGCGCGTTGGAAAAAGGAATTAAAACTGAAGTTTGAAAGCAAAATGGCAGATGAGAATGTCAATGTGCAGCTTTCGTAGTGGAGGGACTCAGCTCCTAATTTCTTGTTCAAGTTAATAAAATCTTTAGTCATGTCATATCTCTTGCATTGAACGATATTATATTATGTCTAGAAATTTTGATTTTGAATTCAAACATTTTCAAAACAAATTAACAGTATAAATATACAAATGGTAAGGTTATTTGGTTTAATCCTAAAGAAGGAAGACATGTTGTTTTGTGCTTGTAATTGCAAATCAACAGAAGGTCAAAGTTGTTTCTTTTCTTCTTCTTGTAACTTCTCATAAACAGAATGGAAAAAATGGGTGAAAGATTGTCAAGACTCTTCCATGCTGGAGTTGATTGGTTATGGTTATCCAAGGGTGCTATTTTCATTTGGGGTATAATTAATTTTGCTAAATGAAATATATATTACATAATCTTCTAGCTAATTTTAATTAATTCTATCTAATTTTTTTTCTTTTCACAGGTTTGCTTGTAAGCCATAGTATTGTGGATTATGCATGTGTGTCTATCTTGGTGATTTTTTACACTGATAAAAAGGCCTTAGAGGATGAGCTAGATTTAATGAGAGCTGCAATTTTTGTGAATTTGCAAGAGGGTCTTACTTCAATCTCAATCATACTGCTTTCTCACATCTCAAATACCTATATTGGTGATTTCAAGACCATCATCATCTCCACTTCTGCTTATGTTATTGTAAGTACAACATTACATTTACTACTTGTCGGATCTCCCTTAATAACTTAAACTTTAGAATGAAATAATTTTTGACATGTTATCAGATACCACCTCGCGTCCAAGGAACTCCATCATTTCTGCCAGTGTTATCTGTTATCATTATTAATAACTTAATAACTTGAGATTACATGAATTTGATTACTATTTACTAAGTCTAAACCTTCTTGTTACTACTTCTGCTCAGGGAATACTCATGTTATGGTCTGCTTCTGTGGACGGTTTTCTATCTTCAAAGTTGGATCTTCCTGTTTACTTCTTTGCAGCTTTGTTCCTAGCATTAGGAAAAGCCGGACGAAAACCGCCTCTAAAAGAATTCCTTGCTCTTCAATTAAGTGAAATCAATGACAAATCCAATTCTCAAAGTAATCAGACAAGCCCAGTTGACCAAACAAAATTAGAATTTCGCAAAAACATCTGGGCACGAAGTGCTTGGATTTGTGGAGCCATCATAGCAATTTTTGGCTTTCTTGGAGCTAAATGGGAAAATGTGTTTGTCATCTCAGCCATATTAATGTTTTCGTCTGGTTTTTTGTTCTGCTCTGGCTTCATTTGTTACAAAAACAGATCCCCAACTCCAACTGGTGGTCATCTTGGTCCTGTTTTCAAAGTATTCAAGGCTGCTATTTGGAAATTTTGTTGGAAATACCCTAATTCTCCAACAAAGTTTCATTGGAAGAGTAATCCTAATCCGAGGCATTACCAAAGCAATAATTCTGGACAAATAGTATTGTTACCACGCGTTCCACCTATCTTCAATTGGGTGGACAAAGCTGCCATTATTGAAGAATCATCCTCATTAATTTCCCCAGTAGAACAAGTTATAAGCGGAAAACTCTGTACTGTTGAAGAAGTTATAATAGTGAAGCAGCTTCTGACGTTAACATACATGTGGGTAACCTCTTTAGTATTTGGTCTGGTTTTAGGAACAGGGGATACTCTGTTTAATAAACAGGGTGATAAAATGGAGAAGCTTCATATCGCCAAAAAGCCAGTTCGTTCCTCTCTATTCTTCGTGCTCAAATCGTTTGTCCGCGACGCAATTATATATCTGTTTTGGATGAGTAAAGCAAGAAAACAAAGGACTACACTAGTAAGAATCGGTGTCGGGTTGTTTTGTGCAGTGATTTGTTGTATTGTGGCTTGGCAACTAGAGGTGCATAGGCAAAAAGATACAAGTGTTCTTTGGATACTTCCCCAGTACTTATTGTTAGGACTTATGGAAGGACTAACGCTAAATGGAATGGAGAAATTTCTTGAGAATTCCGAAGCAGATTCATTAAGGAATTTTGGGCAAACATTCAGTGAATTGGTAGCAGGTACTGGGAAATTGTTGAGCATACCTTTTGTTTTGATTTTCAGTAGCTGGATTAAGAAATTCCCAGAAAATAGTCATTTGGATTGGTACTTTCTTATGCTGGCAGTTTTGAGCTTTGTGTTCTTTAGCTTTTATATCTACTTTGCCTACAAACATAATCATAGTCTTAATCATATGGAAGAATTACCATTAGAGGATGTGGAATTGCCTACTGTTCAAGAAACCCCAGAATTTAGTAGCTCAGGCCTTGAAATTCCATCAGGGAAATTGAGAAGAAGCAATACTACATCACAATCACAGTCTCAATCTCGGCCTTTGTTGTGGGCATCACCGGATGATGAAAACAAAGGGTTGAGAATATGGTCAAGTGCTATAGCGAATTTATAAGAAACATCTTCATTTTTGAAGATCAATAGTGTGGCATTGGAGACATGTGCTGTTATGTGTGTTATTTTATTCTATTAGGTGTTACTGCTATGTATATACGTGGTAGCTAAGTCAGAGATATTAAGGAGTGTGTGGAGTGATGGAGAGATATTAGGAGTGAGTGGTGCAGTGGTTAAGTTAGTTCCTAGTTTGTAGTTAGTAATTAGGAGTTGGTTATGTAGAGTTCAAATGTAATTGGGAAGCAGGAATTTGATTAATATATGCATTTGCATTTGGAGGTTGGTTCTCTCGAAAGAACTGTTTTTCTTGCTGTCTTTTTCTTTACTTGCTTCACAATAGGTAAAAATAGGCAAAAAGGAAAGCAAAGAGAGCTTAGATCTCTGTGCCAAGATAGCCTTCTTGGTCCTTTTGATTCAACAGCTCGCTATACACGATTACAGGAGCAGGAACATAACATGTGCAGCTCCATGTTGATAACCCTAACAATTTGACAAAGGAGGCTTCACTCAAATGACAGAATCTCTACCACTAATACATTGTCATCAAATTTTTTTTTAATTCTGGTTTCTTACTCTCCTTGGATTTCCTCCTCATTAGTTTTTTGTTTTGTTTTAAGAGGCATGTCAGTCAAGAGTATATTACAGCCCCTGATTAGTATTGTATTTATTTTTATATTAGATTAAGTTCATTATGTTAGGTCAATTTGTATAACATATATAAAAAGGCTTCCAAATTATATAAATGCGTGAATCACATAACATTAAACCCGTTTTCAATGTTTCACTCTTGTACTTACAATTCGAGATTTTCAAGCATGGTTATATGTAAGATTTAATTAAGTCTGCAGAATCCTCTTCAACTGTTTGATGGTTAGAATAGACAAGCAACTAAAATTCAGCCCATATTTGCATCAGATCTACTTTTTAAATATTTTTTGGGAAAAAAAGTCTAGGTTCTAATTGATAAGTAGAAGGTTAACACTTTATAATAATTAAACTATTATAACACGGTATCGTAAAGTTGAGTTTTAGATATAGTGTGAAAAGTTTAGTTATAATAATAAATAATATTAATGTGTACGTTTAGGAGTTATGGTAAATAACATGAGTATAAAAAAAATAAATTCAATAGATACTGTGAATTTAAGTAAATAAATATTTAGTACATATATGAACGAGCATATATATTATAAGAACAAATATGAATAACAAATTTTCACCGACGATTATAATTTGATATTATAAAAATCAAATTTTAAATATAATATATAACTTTTAGTCGTGAAAAATAATTAAATACATAAGCAAAATAAATAAATAAGTAATGCAATTAAACATGTGTATATATTTATGTGGAGATAACTAGGAACCATTTACACCACAATTTTTAAAGACTTTGACCTTGACTTAATCAATTTCATTTTCTTTTTCCTCCTTGTAATTTTTTTATTTTACCTTTCCTCTTGTCTTAATGGACTTTATCACCTTTTTCACGACTCCACCTCTCTGTAGTGACAATAATTCTAATCAAGTTTCGTGGTTCACTGACTGAATGGCTCCCATCAAAGCTTCTTCATGACAAATTACATCTGCAGATTCCTCTTGATCTATTTGATGATCAACTTGTTCTGAAGTTTGCTCAGGATTATTTGGTTCCTCATTCTCCTCCTCAGTATAATCATCCATGTAGCCATATTTAATACTGTAGTACACATAAATGCTAAGTAAAACAAAACATAGTATTGCTAATACTAGATAAAATCTATCCAAGTGACTGTCGTTTATGGTGTTACCAAACCAGCTCTTGAATATGAGGACAAATGGTATGCTGAAAAACTTTCCAATACCCAACACGAACTCGTCGAATGGCCTGGAAAAGGTCCTCATTGATTCAGGCACATGATTGTAGAAGAATTTTGCAAGCCCTTCACGAGCAAGTCCTTCCATTAGTCCTGATAATAAATATTGTGGAATTAAAGCAAGAATGCTCATGGAAATAGCCGTCTCTGTATCATGAAGGGCGATATTTTCTTCTTTAATCAAACGTAGTCTATTGAACTCCACCTGCCTTGCTGTGATGCAGCAAAGTACAGCACCAATCATGCCAGCACCAATCCTCCAGACTGTAATACTTGGTTTTGTCCAACCCCTCCACCAAAACACAAACATCACTAGTGTACTTATGGGGGACTTGAGTAGAAACATAAAAGAGACTAATTATGAACCCATTATTTATATAAGGATTCAAGTTGCTAGACTGCTCAACAAAGAAAGTATTGTCTGCAGCAACTACCAAACTATAAGCGGAAAATATCAGCAACAAATGTAACAATCTAGACAGCTGCATTACTTCCCTGACTTCTTTAACACTGCAAATATTCCCATACTTCTCCGATGTTTCCAGAAAACGAACAGGGTTTGGAAAATTAGACTCTCAGTCACTAATTATTGCCGCTTTGTTTAACCATCTAAAAAGTATTGGAATATGAGGTAACAACTGCAGTTGACCTCTTTTATTTTTGTACACATAATTCTCATTCTGTCTTTGATTCTTCCAATAATACCCTTCTTCTGAATCTGTATTTGAGAATGAATCTCAAAAACCTGCCTTAAAGACTCTGTAGATGGTACCAAGGGGGCTACCAGTTGGTAGTTCATAGTTGTAGAACTTGCAGCCCATCCAGAATAGTACAGAACATCCTCCCATCACAATTGTTGCCACCTTGAAAGTGGTTTTCCAAGAAGAACTCCCCAGACCAAAGATAGCTATAACACACCCAACAAGCTTAGCAGTATGCCACCAAATATTGTGTTGTTTTTCTTCATCCTGCCCGTTTGCTCTGCTCGTTTGATCAGGTTCCTGGTTCATTTCCGTGCGTCCACTTATCACATTATTATGCTTCAACTGATCTTGGAAAAAGGCTCTCAAAGTTGGTTCTTTTCCAGATTGGCCTATTGCTAGTAGTACCACTCCCAAATAGACCACATGAAAATACGATGTGTCAGCTGAAATCCATAATAAAGCTAACCCCTGCATTCAATAACTTATATATACGTAATAGGGAAAAAGGCTTCAATTAATATATATTTCTAGATATATATGCAATAAGCCAATAACACATTTGGCCTCTGGCAGTTCTTGTAGTTGTAGTATACTTACCACAACATAGGCAGCTGCGCAAACACAAATAATCTTGAAACGACCTGTATAGGCTTCTGAGACATGAGTAAGAATGACAGCAAGTATGGCTGTTATGCTATCTAACAAATTGATGGCCATAGCACTTTGCCGTAAAGTAATATTCGACAAATCTGTGAGGTAATCTATCAAGACAGACACCACTGCGTAGTATGCTAAGCTATAACTTAGAACCAAACCTGAAGACGAAGTTCATTAATTAAACAAGAAAATTAAATGATGAAGATATGTATATATGTAAGAGAGATTAATGTGTGTATATATATATATCTATACCGCAAAGGAACGGGACTGCCTTGGTGAAGATAAGATGGTTGCGGCACCATTTCAATAGATTTGAGAACAACGTAAAAGCCATGATCTTCAATTTAAGCACTATTATGTACAGTATGCATAAGAGATATTATTGCAATTGATGCTCTCTTTTAAATTGCACATTATATATCACATATGTAGTGCAATTTATACATGAAAATCCCATTTCATTGTTTCAAATCTTGCAATTCCAACCATTTCTTTCCTCTTTTTTTTTTTTGGGTAGACGTCCAGCTAGTCTTCTCTAATTGAATAAAATAGAATTTTCAAAGAAGTTTCATATATGCCTTCTTGCCAATGAAACTAATTAAGAGGGTACTTTCAAGGAAAAGTACAAACTGAATAATCTTGAATATGTAAGAAGACTTACAAGTCCAATATTAATTTATTGCCAGTTTGTGGAAACAAATTATGTTACTACATATTATCACTAAACATATCTAATATTTTGATACATAATCTTTCATCTCTCTTAAATTATATTATTTAATAATTCTCTTATATCTCTTAAATTATACTATTTTATCTCTCCCATTTTATTACATAGAATTTTTTATATTTCTTTCAAATCATTCTCATCTTTGTATTTTTTTTTGTATTTTATAAAATATTTTTTCTTAAACAAAAATTCTTAGTGTACTTCTGCTCTCTATATTTTAAAAACAATAATATACCTTACATGTACATTAATAAATCTAATTTAAGTTGTCTCTATTTATAAATAAAAATGACTTATTTTCAAGAAATAAAATATCAAAAAATTATAAGAAATACAATATCAAAAAATTATTATAATGACTAATATTTTCAATGATTTATTCTTTGATTATTAGAGCTAATCAATTTTTTTATATGGATAAAAATAAAAAATAAAAAAAAATAAAAAAGAAGATATTGAAAGAAATTTTTTTAAAATTAGTTTCTCTTTTGAATAGACTAAATTAACAAAAATACTTTACAACTTAAAAGAGTAAGAAATTATAAGTATATGGTATGATAGAAAAGTTTATAGTAAAAAGAAATAGTTAAAGTCTGAAAATATTATAAAAATATTCTGATTTGTAGAATAGCATAGATATATATATTTTGGTAATCGCAGGCAACAACTAAATCTCCACCCATCAAAATTATGAATTTTACAACTCAAGTATTGGGTTCTAGCCCAAAACCCCCCCTCTTCACCATTTCATTCTTACTCGTTTTCATGCATGTCTTTTCTGGTCTCTCATCTAGAGAGCTGGATGGGTCAACACGTGTGGGAAAAAAAATTTGCATTTACACAAAGGAGCCTCCTTCTTAATGCATGGTGGATCAATGATGTAAACATTTTCATAATGCACCACGTGTAAAGGACTTCTGATACAAAATTTGTTTTGCAAAAACCTATATTATAGGTTACTCATTTTTTATCATATATTTTCTTTCAAGACCTATATTTATAATTTTATACTTCTTCAAATTATTGGATATTTTTAAGAATTTAAGTATATTTTTAAAAATAATAGTTTTAGAAAAATATCTTTGAATAACTATTTTATTCTTATCTATATTTTAACTTTTATCTGAAAACAAATAAAAATCTACGTCTATCAACCATAAATTATAAGATTTTAAAAATAACAATGTAAGAATTTATTTATTTATAATAATTTTTTAAACAATTATGTTTTATTAAAACAATTAACTATACAATTACATAAAAAATATAAAATAAGAGTTTAAATACAAGTGTAAACATGTGTAAGGAGACTACTTTCTAATAAATATTTTGTTTCTTATTCATAAATTTGCCGCGGGAGACTATGTAAACCCACTTATCTTTATTTTATAAATTAATCCTTTTTCACTCTTTTTTTTTCTCTAATTGGACATCAAGTTAGCCATTGAATATTTTTTTTCTTCCCCAAATAGACTTGAACATACTCCATCATCCACGCATCCACCCATTAAATAGTCGGTTAATACACAATAAATACAAGTTTGATGAAAGTTACAAGTCAATATATATTTGAAAAGTACTGATGTGAAGTTTATGAGATTTTGAAGCAGTAAAAATATGACACGTAAGTAAATGATGGATCTCTAACCAATAAAATTAGAAGAGAGAATAATAAGCTTGATGTGCAACTCATAAATTACACTTGAAACAAATAATCAGCTGCTACATCTTAATATTTTTCAGATTTTTTCTCAAATAAACTGAAATTTTACAAAAAATTTAATTATTTTTTTCTATTCTACCCACATTATTTTTTCAATATATTTGTATTTTATTTTTTTGGGTATATTTTTTAAAATTAAATTTTTAATTTTTTTTACCTATTATTTAATTGTAGCATTAATGTTACCTATAACTAATTTTATATAATTAATAATAAAATTGTGTTTAAATCGTTTAAATCATGTTAAAAAATTAATTCTAAATTTTAAATTTCATTCAATTATGATGTTTTATAATTTATCACAATATTACTAGTGATAATGTATAAGACCATTACTAAATGTTTAGGGTTAGATGATTTTTATTTTTTATTTATGACTAAAATTATTTTTAAAATAATACAATTAATTACGAGTTATGCATTCTATCCTTAAAGCCATTAGTGATAAAATATATCATCACAACCTATGATTTAGATTTAAAAGATAGTTGTGCTTAATTTATGATTAAGGATTTACTTCAAAATTTGAAATTAATTCTCAAGTAATTCAATTAACTATGATTTATACACTCTATTTAAGTATTTATTTTATATAATTTTCATAATTATAATGACCAAGCATGTCATTAGCTAGGGATTAAATCACTATTGGTACTCTTACAATATCACCAACAATTTAGGTCATATAAGTAGATTAATGAAAATATTAAAAAAAAAATAAAAAAAATTCAAGAATCCTTTATTTTCAGAATTATAATGACAAAGCATATCATTAAGGATTAAATCACTATTGGTGCTCTTACAACCTATCACCAATTATCAAAATAGATTAAGAATGAAATTATTTTTAAAGAAAAATAATTATTCTTAATTTTCATAATTATAATGACAAAGCATATCATTTAATATTAAATCACTTTTGGTGCTCTTACAATCTATCACCAATGATCTAGGTCATTAAGAATGACAACGCACATCATTTAGGATTAAATCACTATTGTTGCTCTTACAACTTATCACCATTCATCTAAATAGATTAAGAATGAAATTATTTTTAAAGAAAAATAATTATTTTTAATTTCATAATTATAATGACAAAGCATATCATTTAATATTAAATCACGTTTGGTGCTCTTACAATCTATTACTAATGATCTAATTTAAGTAGATTAAAAATGAAATTATTAAAAAAAGTAATGAATCTTTATTTTAATAATTATAACTTATAAGTGCTTCAGTTGACTCAGTCTTCAACTATAGTGAATCAGTTGACTGGACGAATTAACTAAATGGTGCTTTTAGTAGTTTTAGTTGACAAAACTTGGGTTGCTGTTTCGTTTTAGCTGACTGAAAATTATCCATCAAAAGGCTCACTAGCTTCAGCTAACTGATCATTTCAACTATTGATTGAATATGTAGTCCAAAAAAAAAAAAGGAAAAAGAAGTCTCACATTGATGGTAGGACGTGTGATTGTGTTGTTTATGAAACACAAGAACCAACTGCTAGGACCTTAAGACTAACATTTTAACACATACAGTGTGGATTGTGAATTTTTTTCAAGGTACTTGTGCTAATTGGGCTTGGGGTGTTACAAATGGTATTAGAGACAGATTTCAATCTTAGGACCTAAGGGTTATGAACCGAACTAACCCAAGTACCAAGTAAAAACTTACATTGATTGTGGAAGGTGTGATTGCATTGTTTATGACCCACAAAAAGCAACTATCGAGTACCTTTAGGTTAGCATTTTAACCCATGTGTGTGGGCTTTTGAGGATATTTGGACTCGTGATTTTAGTAGTTTTAGCTGAATAAAAATTATCCTTTGAAAGGCTCATTAAAGTGATTTTGTGTTTAACTCATTATTAATGTTAAAATTAATACTTAATTAATTCAATTAATTAAAGAGCAATAGTAATAACGCATAAGATCACCACTTATGGTTTAAGATGAAATGAGAGTAGTGTTCCATTCATGATTAAGGACTAATTACAAAGTTATTTTTTTAATTTTGATTTTTGCACTCCATTCAAAGATAATTTATTAATTATATGGTATAAGATCACTACTTATGATATAGTACTGTTAAGTGAATTTTGAATTTAATTCATGATTATTATTAATTTCAAACTTAATTCTTAAGTAGGTCAATTAATTGTGGATCTATACTGATGTCTTATAAAATCATTACTTATGATTTATGATTAGATAAGATTTGTGTTTAATTCACTATTAATGAATAATTTAGGAGTTTGCTAATCAGGGCCCTAAGGGCAATGGTCTAAGAATTAATCATGTATTAGAAATCTAACCAAATTATAATTCTCAATAAGAATTTAATACAATTAACATCTCATTATAATTAATGAGATGAAAACTATTAATTATCACTTTATCTTTTTTATTTGAGAGACAAAATTACCCCTTAAACAATAAAATTTTGATTTAGGGTTAGGGTTAGAGTTAGGATTAGGGTTAGGTGTAATTTTGTCTATCAAATAAAAAAAATAAAGTGATAATTAATTGTTATCTTTTTATTAATTATAATTAGAAACTAATTGTAATATATTCTTATTGAGAATTATAATTTAGTTATATTTCCAATACCTTAATTATAATTGCATTATATAGCAATAGGGATGTCTCACTGTGTCCCTCACCTGTCTCCTATGATCAAAATTTATTACACATCGTTGTCCATTGATGAAACAACCACTCATGGTGGCGAATGGTGATGCATGAGTCAAGTTAAAGGATTCTTCCGAAAAAGTTTGACGTCGTTTTAAGAATTGAAGGTAAAATTTTATCTTTTGTTATGATTAAATTTACGGGAAATGAGGTAGATATTTATTGTTATGTAATTTATAAATTCAACAGATTTTTTATCCACCCGATAATACCCAAATGTCCTCCCAGCTAGCTAGCTAGCTCCAATCAATCTTTTCAATGATTATACCTGCTACAACAGCAGCTTGATTATTCAGTGTGGATTATGAAAACACCTTGAATTTTTCTTGGATTTATGTGGCCATTAGAAATTAGCCCTTCAGTTTTCATTTTCAAACTATTTGAGGGTATTAGGTAGTTAAGGGTCCATTACCTTATAATTTGTGGAATGGGAAAAGCTCATTTGGGTATTTCTGTGGTCAAAGGAAAGTAGGGGCCTCTGTCAAAGTATGGCCATTGGTGAATGATGGGGAAAAATTACAGGGACCCATTAGATTTTAAGGCAAAATATTAAGTGGGTACCACTTAGATTTGAAAGATAAGGGCCATTTTGGTCTTAACATTTTCTGTTATGACAGATAGACCCTACGCTCAACCTCTCAAACAAGATCCAATTCAAATTTACGATGCTACCCCATGTGAGGTAGTTTTGGGCCATTGGGAGAGTTATGCTTTGAAAAGAGGGAAGGGTAATTTCATTTAAATTTTGCATGAATATCTCTATTTTTTGGATATGAGTTAATCTTATTTAGGGTTTGCGACTGCATCTTCTTATAAGTGATTTTTTGCGGGCTTGAACATGACATTACAACAAAATTTTAATTGCTAAACTTAACTATGTTTTGTTACTTGAATTATGTCTTGTGTGTAGAGAAAGACAATTTCTAATACTAGTTAGAGGGGAGAAAGATGAAAGAGTACACAATTAATTAATTGGATGAATGAAAGACAGACATTCGAAGGGGACCCTCGTGCCCATCACGTGCCCTTAGTTGTAAGACAAAAGACAGCTGCCCAACAAATTAACCAAGAACGTACCCTCTTTCTTCACATTGACATTGTTACAACTCACATACACACCCTCCAGCTCCATGGCTCCACCATTACACTCCAAACCCACCCCCTCCTCACCCTCTTTGTGCTTCTAGCCTTCTAGGTTTCACACAATTGGATCCTCCCACGTGACCATGTACTCACTTAGTCATGTTTGGTTGCTTACTCAAAAAAATGGGGTTTTGGAGTCTACATAACCCTAAAATCTTATCTTTGTAGGCATGTCCAGTGATTTAGTAGTTGTTACTCGTAGTGTTATTATTGAATAAATTTACTTACAACACCCTTTTGTTAGAAATTATAATTATTTTAAAATTCGGTCTACACATCAACTGACTCAAACTCAAAAAAATAAAATGATCAAAACTTTAGTCATATATAATCAAATCAGAATTATTCGTAAAAAAATTAAATGTATGAAAATTAAATTTTGATGATTTATGTATGTTAAATAAATATTTTTTATTTCTTTTCTTTTTTTACTTGTCTAACCTTTTTATGATTTTATTTTTGTTAGAAATTCAATAGAAGTTGTAAAGGGTTCGTGAAAGTGTTTCCTTCAACACAATTTTTTTGCAATCTCATCTTTGTCTTCCCACTACCATTTGCCTCCCCTTTTCTTTCTATAGCACGAATGGGTTTCATAGATTGTGGCAGACATTAAGAAAACCTCACGTCTGCAGGGTGACAATATTGGAATTTGGTCAAGGAAAGTAAAAGAAAACTGAAGATTCGAATAGGAAATTTAATTTGGCGGATTCTTCCAATACATGACGATTCTATCTTTATATTTTCCCAAAGGGATATCAACTCAATTGCTATGAAGGATCCTAAAGCCAAAGCTATCAACTATTAAATAAAATGTTCAATAATGTTCATTGAAAAGTATAAAAATTATTTCCAAAGGAAATTTGTCGTGTTTCTTAAAACTTAATTAGTCATTATAAAATGCCAAATTTATAAGTAAAGCCTAATAAAAATGGTGTGAATTGGATTGAAGCTCGGAAAAATTGAAAATAGATTCATCCTAATTCTCCGATGATAAAGTCATTTTTTATGTTCATCAAATGTATAATGCGCCCTAAGCTGTCCAAAAAGAATATTCTTTCAATTTTCCATATATCCCTTCTCTCTCCAAGTGTAGTATGCTGGAACACAAACAAGAACACGCATTTTGTAAATTTTTTTTTTCATGTAAATATTGATAGTATATCAAATGAACCATGTTTATGAACTTACAAGTTGAGTTTCGAAAAATTTAAGCGCGACTTATTTACTAAACAAATTCTAAAATAAAATTCAAACTCGACTTGTTTAGAAACGAAACCAAACTTGTGTCCTTAAAGAACTTGTTCGTAAAAGGATCTATTCATTTCATTTGCACTTCTAACTATGGTTGAACTTCACGCACCTTTGATTTTGAGAGATTTGCACTGAACTGAACAGAATGCAAGAACTTTTGGGCCAGCCCTTAAATTCAGGTTAGGTTGCACAACCCTGGCCCGTAGCTATTGGATTAGACCTAAAATTTAGCACTGCATTCCATCATTACTATTTCTAGTAAATAATTTGAGTAAATTACAAAAACATTACCTAGATTAAACTAATATTACATAAAATGTCTCATGCATTATGAAATTTAAAGAAAAATTGAACTTAATCTAAAATCTAAAAATTGAGAAAAAAAAAAAATACTTAAAATAACGTTATGCTATTCTTAGATTACTAAAATATCGTTATTGTATTCTTATTTAGAGGTAGACATAATTTTTATATCATTAATAATGTGATATTATTCTACTTATAAGAAGTTATAAATCAAGATTAAATTAATAAAATAAAAATGTAATAAAATTAATGAATACAATACCGTAATTTGTTAAGAATATGAAATTATTCTTGTCAAATTAGGAAGTATTATTATTATTTTAATATATTATTTGAAGGTGAATAATGTCATCTCATTTTTACATCAATTTAATAATATTTATATTAAATCTATACACACATCTTAATAAGAAAACAATAAGGACATTTTAGAAACTTCATCTCAAAGTTTGGGTTAAATTGAATTTTACTTTATTTTTATATAAATTTTTGTGGGAAGTGTGTGTATATTTTACAAATAGAGAGAATATGTCTAACATCAGCTTAATTCAAGGAAGATTAGTGTAGTTCACTATAATAATTTTTATTTGAACAGTTTCTAGATTATAATTGACAAGTAGTAGACTAACATTTTTTTTTAATTAAACTAAGGAATAGATCTAATTAAAATTGATGTACAATTTCAGATTATACATTTATATTGAGTGAGTATGTACGTTGAGTCATTCAACTATAAATTCTTCTGCACGAAAATTTGAGAGTTGAGTCATTTAATTGTGAATTGTTAGGAATTTTCATAAAATTTTAAAATAGTCAAATTAACAAGTTATTACTTTTTTTTTTAATGAAAATTTATTTTCTTTTACATGACTAATTATTAAAGTATTGAAAAAAAGAAAATTTGGTTATTTTGACTTAATCAAAAAGTCATTACTTTTTATTTAAGTGAAAAGACACTTTGTTTCGTAAAAATAATTTCTTTATGAACAAGAATGCATTTTCATGAAAACCCTAAAAGAACTTTGGCTATTTGACTTGATAAAAAAGTAATGACTTTTTGATTAATTGAAAAGACATTTCCTTTTTCATATTAACTTCCAATAAAAATATAATTTCATAGAAAGCCTTTAAAAATAACATGTTGAACCATATTTTTTTATATCTATTCTTTTTTTTTCTCTTTCTTTCTCTTTTCAAGTTATAGTTTCTGTTTATATCTAATGACAACCTTAAATATAAAAGAGTCTGTTTTATCTTGGGAGGCTTATTTGTTGTATCCTGTTGCAAGTAGGGTGCAAATATAATCTTAAGGAAAGATAAATTCTAACTCTACTCAGGCATTTAAAGGTGTTTTATTGTTTCTAAAATTTTTTATACTACATAAATTGCTTATCACACCCTTCAAATATATATGTTTATATATTTAACAAAATAAAAGAGGATTATAATATTTTTAAAAAAATGCATGAAAGAATGTTAACTAATTATTACAATATAATTTGAGATATTAGATGCATCAAGATGAATGAATGAAAATGAAATTGTTAATTAGTTGTTACAAGTACTATTAGTTAGTCACCAGCTAACTCCGCGACATTTGTAAATAATTATTATTCCCAGAATTAGAGGTTTAACTCTTGTTGATGCATATAATTTATAGTGTATAATAAAATTGATACTTGAGAATTAAGGAAATGATGAGCTAACATGTAAGGTTGGAATATTCTGCCGTGTTAGCTTTTGAAACAATCAAAAGCAGGTGACTAATTTCTCCTCTCTCCTACTCCATTAATTTTATACCACATATGATTCTAATTTTTTTGCCACATTAGCTTTTGAAAAAAATAATTAGTAACTAACTTCTTTCTTTTTTCTTCTCCCCCACCCTATTAATTTAAAGTATCAGTTACCGAAAAAATAATTAACAACTGACTCATTTCTCTTTTCTTCTCCCCTACTTTATTAGTTTAAAATATCAGTTACCTAGTAAAAATGCACCTCTTCACCCTTTCTTCTCCCACAACTTATTTGTTTTGCATATCAATTAGCACAACCAAAATGCATGCCAATTTCTATATTGATGTAACATCAATATTTGATTTGATATGTGCTATAAATAATAATAATAATAAGAAGGAGATTTTAGGAGTTAGCAACAGTTTTAAATTTTAATGATTACTCATTGATACATATGTGATATAAATAATAATAATAATAAGAAACACAATTAGGAGTTAGTGACGGTTTTAATTTTTGATGATTACCTATTGATATATGTGATATAAATAAATAATGACAGAGATTTTAGGAGTTAGTAACGGACCTAACGGTTTTAAATTTTAATGATTACATATGCAATATAAATGGTAATAATAGAGATTTTAGGAGTTAGTATGTTATTTTTTAGTAAATAATAACAAAAATTTTCCCTAATTAAATTAATAGCAAACCTCCTAATTTTCATAATTGCCTCTTCATTTTCTTGAATTCAATAAAATTGTAGGTTTTACATGTAATTATAAGAGAAAATAGGAATAAAAATATGGTAAGGGTCCCTCATTCATTTCCTCTTCTCAGCACTAAATAACTCTTCCTTAAACGCTGACTTCGTGACGATCACTGAAACTTCAGTTCCAAAATTTCTTTTGTTGATCTTGATTTGTAATTTGATTTTTGTTTCAATTGTTTATTATTAGTTTAATTTCTTCGAATCTAATTTATGAGCATGTTTACAAGATCGAGAAGATCTTCATTTTCATTTTTGTTTTCTGATTGGAAATATGTGTTTGATTTGTTTGGGATAGTAAACATGGGAAAATGATCTTACTCAACTATAAGGCTGATTATCAGATAGCTATCAAGAAGACCAAGGACAAGCTAATGGTTGCTATTGCCGAGAAAAACCTTACTTTGAATATGCTTCGTCTCGCTTATGTATTATTTTCTTCATCTCTTTTGCTCCAATAAAAGATGCATGGTTTGAGACTAAATGTGAATATACTTTATTGTTTTGTGTGGGATGATTAATATTATTTATTGGATTTGTTGTAGAGATGACATTATGTTTGGATCTTTGAGATATAAGCAAAGTTTAGACATCTATTTAAAACTATTAACCACCAAACTAAAGTTGCTCATGACACTAATAATGATTAATTTAAAAATACAAAATAATTAAATAATTTTTAAAATAATAATTTTATCAATTCAATCAAAATAAAATGTATAGGATTTATAATACTGAATCGAATAAAAAAAGCAATGGTATTGTTAATAATATTATATTTTATATTTGTAAAAATTTCAAAATATTAAAAAAAATAAGTCCGTGCTGCTATCCACGGGTTATACCTAGTGGAGTTTTATTTTTCTTATTTCTCTCTCCCTTTCAACTCAAAGTCATAATTAAGAGGGTTGAAGCTCCTCATCTATGGTAATATATATATATATATTACTACTTACGCAAGAATGACATATGAATGATGAGGTAAGTGTTACATTTTATAAATTACTGTCTTACTTATTCTTAAACTAATTTCTCAATGCATGTCAATATATGGTTTTTTTTTTTTTTTTTTAATGTTCCTATAATTTTTTAAATAAAAAATTTATTACGGGGTCATAAATAAAACATAATGGAGATTTTAAACTATATTCATTCTCATTTTTAGTCATAATTGATCTTATGTTAAAAAAAATAAAATTATATTAAATATAAAATAAAATTACATAGAAACGTTAACACCCTGCACTATTTATGATGTTCTCACCGCTCCCTAAATTCTTCCCAACCTCCTATGAAAATCACACCCAGCCCTACCCGAAAGGCAGGTTTGGCAAAGAATCAGTCACGAATTATTATTACTTTCCTCTTACCAAAAAAAAAAAAAAAAAAAAAAGTCACGAATTATTATTCATTATTCAACAAATAAAATTATTGTTATGGAAATTAATTCAACTTCTGTCTTTTCCGGGGCTCTATTAATTTGCCTACCAACTCTGACTAGTCTGTTGAATACACGCATCTTTGATTTCCAATCCTCCACACTCATTTTCTAAGAGACTAACGTTAGAAAAGAGGGACCAAGAGGGAGGAAAGAGAGACAGAGACCTCTGTTTAATATGGGGATAAGGTATATGTTATTGTTTACATTTTGATTGGAAAAAAGAAGAAGTTATTCCATGTATGCATTGTCAAAAGATTTGAAGTGTGTTTCATTTTCTAACTCAATATTAATTAAATAATTAGCGCGTTGGAAAAGGAATTAAAACTGAAGTTTGAAAGCAAAATGGCAGATGAGAATGTCAATGTGCAGCTTTCGTAGTGGAGGGACTCAGCTCTTAATTTCTTGTTTAAGTTAATAAAATCTTTAGTCATGTCATATCTCTTGCATTGAACGATATTATATTATGTGTAGAAATTTTTACTTTGAATTCAAACATTTTATCAAAACAAATTAAAAGTATAAATATACAAATGGTAAGGTTATTTGGTTTAATCCTAAAGAAGGAAGACATGTTGTTTTGTGCTTGTAATTGCAAATCAACAGAAGGTCAAAGTTGTTTCTTTTCTTCTTCTTGTAACTTCTAATAAACAGAATGGAAAAAATGGGTGAAAGATTGTCAAGACTCTTCCATGCTGGAGTTGATTGGTTATGGTTATCCAAGGGTGCTATGTTCATTTGGGGTATAATTAATTTTGCTAAATGAAATATATGTTACATAATCTTCTAGCTAATTTTAATTAATTCTATCTAATTTTTTTTCTTTTCACAGGTTTGCTTGTAAGCCATAGTATTGTGGATTATGCATGTGTGTCTATCTTGGTGATTTTTTACACTGATAAAAATGCCTTAGAGGATGAGCTAGATCTAATGAGAGCTGCAATTTTTGTGAATTTGCAAGAGGGTCTTACTTCAATCTCAATCATACTGCTTTCTCACATCTCAAATACCTATATTGGTGATTTCAAGACCATCATCATCTCCACTTCTGCTTATGTTATTGTAAGTACAACATTACATTTACTACTTGTCGGATCTCCCTTAATAACTTAAACTTTAGAATGAAATAATTTTTGACATGTTATCAGATACCACCTCGCGTCCAAGGACTCCATCATTTCTGCCAGTGTTATCTGTTATCATTATTAATAACTTAATAACTTGAGATTACATGAATTTGATTACTATTTACTAAGTCTAAACCTTCTTGTTACTACTTCTGCTCAGGGAATACTCATGTTATGGTCTGCTTCTGTGGACGGTTTTCTATCTTCAAAGTTGGATCTTCCTGTTTACTTCTTTGCAGCTTTGTTCCTAGCATTAGGAAAAGCCGGACGAAAACCGCCTCTAAAAGACTTCCTTGATGATCAATTAAGTGAAAACAATGACAAATCCAATTCTCAAAGTAATCAGACAAGCCCAGTTGACCAAACAAAATTAGAATTTCGCAAAAACATCTGGGCACGAAGTTCTTGGATTTGTGGGGCCATCATAGCAATTTTTGGCTTTCTTGGAGCTAAATGGGAAAATGTGTTTGTCATCTCAGCCATATTAATGTTTTCGTCTGGTTTATTGTTCTGCTCTGGCTTCATTTGGTACAAAAACAAATCCCCAACTCCAACTGGTGGTCATCTTGGTCCTTTTTTCAAAGTATTCAAGGCTGCTATATGGAAATTTCGTTGGAAATACCCTGATTCTGAAACAAAGTTTCATTGGAAGAGTAATCCTAACCCAAAGCATTACCAAACTAATAATTCTGGACAAATAGTATTGTTACCACGCGTTCCATTTATCTTCAATTGGGTGGACAAAGCAGCAATTATTGAAGAATCATCCTCATCGCTTTCCCCAGAACAGCAAGTTATGAGTGGAAAACTTTGTACTGTTAAAGAAGTTAGAGTAGTGAAGCAGCTTCTGACCTTAACATACATGTGGGTAACCTCTTTAGCATTTGGTCTGGTTTTAGGAACAGGGGATACTCTGTTTAATAAACAGGGTGATACCATGAAGAAGCTTCAAATCGGCAAAAAACCTGTCCGTTCCTCTCTATTCTTCGTGTTCAAATCGTTTGTCCGCGACATAATTATATATCTGTTTTGGATGAGTAAAGCAAGAAAACAAGGGACTACACTAGTAAGAATCGGTTTCGGGTTGTTTTGTGCAGTGATTTGTTGTATTGTGGCTTGGCAACTAGAGGTGCATAGGCAAAAAGATACAAGTGTTCTTTGGATATTTCCCCAGTATTTATTGTTGGGACTTATGGAAGGACTAACATTAAGTGGAATGGAGAAATTTCTTGAGAATTCTGAAGCAAATTCATTAAGGAATTTTGGGCAAACATTCAGTGAATTGGTAGCAGGTACTGGGAAATTGTTGAGCATACCTTTTGTTTTGATTTTCAGTAGCTGGATTAAGAAATTTCCAGAAAATAGTCATTTGGATTGGTACTTTCTAATGCTGGCAGTTTTGAGCTTTGTGTTTTTTAGCTTTTATGTCTACTTTGCCTACAAACATAATCATAGTCTTAATCATATGGAAGAATTACCATTAGAGGATGTGGAATTGCCTACTGTTCAAGAAACCTCAGAATTTAGTAGCTCAGGCCTTGAAATTCCATCAGGGAACTTGAGAAGAAGCAATACTATATCACAATCACAGTCTCAATCTCGGCCTTTGTTGTGGGCATCACCGGATGATGAAAATAAAGGGTTGAGAAAATGGTCAAGTGCTATAGTGAATTTATAAGAAACATCTTCATTTTTGAAGATCAATAGTGTGGCATTGGAGACAAGTGCAGCTCCATGTTAATGTCCCTGACAATTTGGCAAAGGAGATTTCACTCAAATAACAGAATCTCCACCACTAATACATTATCATTAATTTGTGTTTTAATTCTGGTTTCTTACTCTCCTTGGATTTCCTCCTCATTAGTTTTTTGTTTTGTTTTAAGAGGCATGTCAGTCAAGAGTATATTACAGCCCTGATTAAGGCTAGATTTTGTGTACCTACATTAGTATTGTATTTAATTTTATATTAGATTAAGTTCATTATGTTAGGTCAATTTGTATAACATATATAAAAATGCTTCTAAATTATATAAATGTGTGAATCACATAACATAAAACCCTTTTCAATGTTTCACTCTTGTACTTACAATTTGAGATTTTCAAGCATAGTTATATGTAAGATTTATTTAAGTCTGCAGAATCTTCTTCAACTGTTTGATGGTTAGAATAGACAACAACTAAAATTCAGTCCATATTTGCATCAGATCTACTTTTTAAATATTTTTTGGGAAAAAAAGTCTAGGTTCTAATTGATAAGTAGAAGGGTAACAGTTTTTAGTAATTAAACTGTTATAACCCGGTATCGTAAAGTTGAGTTTTAGATATTGTGTGAAAAATTTAGTTATAACAATAAATAAAATATTAATGTGTACGTTTAAGAGAAGTGATAAATAACATGACTATAAAAGAAATTAATTCAATAGGTACTGTGAATTTAAGTAAATAAATATTTAGTACATATATGAATGAGCATATATATTATAAAAACAAATATGAATGATAAATTTTTACCAACTGTTATAATCTGATATTATAAAAATCAAATTTTAGATATAATATATAACTTTTAGATGTGAAAAATAATTAAATACATAAGCAAAGTAAATAAATAAGTAATGCAATTAAACGTGTATATATTTATGCATGATATAACTAGACACCATTTACACCACAATTTTTTAAGACTTTGACCTTGATTTTCTTTTTCCTCGTAATTTTTGTATTTGACCTTTCCTCTTGCCTTAAGTGACTTTATCACCTCTTTTTCACGATTCCACCTCTCCGTAGTGACAATAATTCTAATCAAGTTTCCTGGTTCACTGACTGAATAGCTCCCATCAAAGCTTCTTCATAACAAATTACATCTGCAGATTCATCTTGATCTATTTGATGATCAACTTGTTCTGAAGTTTTCTCAGGATTATTTGGTTCCCCATTCTCCTCTGCAGTATAATCATCCATGTAGCCATATTTAATGCTTTAGTACACATAAATGCAAAGTAAAACAAAACTTAGTATTGCTAATACTAGAAAAAATCTATCCAAGTGACTGTCGTTTATGGTGTTACCAAACCAGCTCTTGAATATGAGGACAAATGGTATGCTGAAAAACTTTCCAATGCCCAACACTAACTTGTCGAATGGCCCCGAAAAGGTCCTCATTGATTCAGGCACATGATTATAGAAGAATTGTGCAAGCCCTTCACGAGCAAGTCCTTCCATTAGTCCTGATTATAAATATTGTGGAATTAAAGCAAGAATGCTCATGGAAATAGCTGTCTCTGTATCATGAAGGGCGATATTTTCTTCTTTAATCAAATTTAGTCTATTGAACTCCACCTGGCTTGCTGTGATGCAGCAAAGTACAGCACCAATCATGCCAGCACCAATCCTCCAGACTGTAATACTTTGTTTTGTCCAACCCCTCCACCAAAACACAAACATCACTAGTGTACTTTTGGGGGACTTGAGTAGAAACATAAAAGAGACTAATTATGAACCCATTATTTATATAAGGATTCAAGTTGCTAGACTGCTCAACAAAGAAAGTATTGTCTGCAGCAACTACCAAACTATAAGCGGAAAATATCAGCAACAAATGTAACAATCTAGACAGCTGCATTACTTCCCTGTCTTCTTTAACACTGCAAATATTCCCATACTTCTCCGATGTTTCCAGAAAACAAACAGGGTTTGGAAAATTAGGCTCTGCTTCACTAATTATTGCCGCTTTGTTTAACCATCTAAAAAGTATTGGAACATGAGGTAACAACTGCAGTTGACCTCTTTTATTTTTGTACACATAATTCTCATCTTGTCTTTGATTCTTCCAATAATACCCTTCTTCTTAATCAGGGTATTTGGGATTGAATCTCAAAAAACCTGCCTTAAAGACTCTGTAGATGGTACCAATGGGGCCACCAATTGGTTTTTCCATAGTTGTAGCACTTGCAGCCCAACAAGAATAGTAGAGAAGTTCCTCCCATCAAGATTGCTGACACCATCAAAATGACTTTCAAGTTTTATCCCCAAGACCAAAGATAGCTATAACACCTCCAACAAGCTTAGCAATATGCCACCAAATATTGTATTGTTTTTCTTCATCCTGCCAGTTTGCTCTGTTAGTTTGATCAGGTTCCTGGTTCGTTTTCGTGCTTCCACTTATCATATTATTATGCTTCAACTGATCTTCAAAAAAGGCATTTAAAGTTGGTTCTTTTCCAGATTGGCCTATTGCTAGTAGTACTGTTCCCAAATAGAACATTCCAATATATTCCGAAGTTAATATCAACAAAGCTAACCCCTGCATTCAATAACATATATATACATAATTGGGAAAAGTACTTCAACTAATACATATTTCTAGATATATATGCAATAAGCCAATAATACATTTGGCCTCTGGCAGTTCTTGTAGTTGTAGTATACTTACCACAACATAGGCAGCTGCGCAAACACAAATAATCTTGAAACGACCTGTATAGGCTTCTGAGACATGAGTAAGAATGACTGCAAGTATGTCTGTTATGCCATCTAACAAATTGATGGCCATAACACTTTGCCGTAAAGTAATATTCGATAAATCTGTGAGGTAATCTATCAAGACAGACAGCACTGCGTAGTATGCTAAGCTATAACTTAGAACCAAACCTAAAGACGAAGTTCATTAATTAAACAAGAAAATTAAATGATGAAGATATGTATATATGTAAGAGAGATTAATGTGTGTGTATATGTATACCGCAAAGGAACGGGACTGCCTTGGTGAAGGTAAGATGGTTGCGGCACCATTTCAATAGATTTGAGAACAATGTAAAAGCCATGATCTTCAATTTAAGTACCATTATGTACAGTATGCATAAGAGATATTATTGCAATTGATGCTCTCTTTTAAATTGCACATTATATATCACATATGTAGTGCAATTTATACTGAAAATCCCATTTCATTGTTTCAAATCAATTGCAATTCCAACCAAGAATTTGTCATTCCTTCTAGTCATTTCTCTTTCCTTTTTTTTTTTTTTTTCGGTAGGCGTCCAGCTAGTCATCTCTAATCGAATAAAATAGTATTTTCGAAGAAGTTTCATATATGCATTCTTGCCAAAGGAAACTAATTAAGAGGCTATTTTCAAGGAAAAGTACGAATTGTGAGTAATCTTGAATATGTAAAAAGACTTAAAAATCCAATTTTAATTTAGTGCCAGTTCATTATGTGAAAATAAATAATGGTTACTGCATATTATCACTAAACATATCTAATATTTTGATACATAATCTTACATATCATCTATTGATTCTCTTTCATTTATTTTAAATTATATTATTTTGCCACATCATTCAATAATTCTCTTACATCTCTTAAATTATACTATTTTTTCTCTCCCATTTTATTACATAGAATTTTTTATATTTCTTTCAAATCATTCTCATCTTTGTATTTTTGTTTTGTATTTTATAAAATATTTTTTCTTAAATAAAAAATTCTTAATTTATTTCCACTCTCTAAATTTTACAAACAATAATATACCTTACATGTACATTAATAAACCAAATTTAAGTTGTCTCTATTTATAAATAAAAATGACTTATTTTCAAGAAATAAAATATCAAAAAATTAGAAGAAATACAATATCAAATTTTTTTTTTTATAATGACTAATATTTTGAATGATTTATTCTTTGATTATTAGAGATAATCAATTTTTTTATAAAAAAAAATTACAGCAAATATATTGTTAAATCAAGTCAGCAAATAGTATTAGTGCTAAATTTTTAGTTTTTTTATACTTAAATAGAATTATAGAAAAGATATATATGTATATTCAAAATTAAAATTAATAATCTATACAATAAAATATTTTTTAAAAGATAAAAATTTACATTATATAATACTTTTTAAATAAAATAATAAATATAAGGTTATAATGTTGTTAATAATAAATCTCACAAAATAAAAAAAAATTATAAATTTTTAAAAAATAAAATAATTCATGCATTGCATGAAGGTCAAATAAATGTAATATAAATTAGAAATGGTCCCTCTGTCATATTATATAATACCTTTACTTTTTATTTTTTAGTCATATATATATATATTAGACTCATTACATGCACTTACACGAGTGTTTAACAACTTTTTTTATATTTTGAGTATTTGTTTTTATTGTTTTTGGATAAAAATGAAAAAGAAGATATTGAAAGAGATTTTTTTAAAATTAGTTTCTCTTTTGAATAGACTAAATTAATAAAAATACTCTACAACTTAAAAGAGCAAGAAATTATAAATATATGGTATGATAGGAAAGTTTATAGTTAAAATAAATAGTTAAAGTCTGAAAATATTATAAGAATATTCTGATTTTTAGAATAGTATAGGTATATATATTTTGGTAATGGCAGGCAACATCTAAGTCTCCGCCCATCAAAATTATGAATTTTACAACTCAAGTATTGGGTTCTAGCCCAAAACCCCACCTTTTCACCATTTCATTCTTACTCGTTTTCACGCATGTCTTTAAATTATTGGATATTTTCATCAATTTAAGTATATTCTCAAAAATAATAATTTTTTAACAATATCTTCGAATAACTATTTTATTCTTATCTATTTTGTTAACTTTTATCTAAAAACAATTAAAATCTTACATCTATGCACAATAAATTAAAAAATAATAATGTAGGAATTCGTTTATTGACAATAAAATTTTCCAATAGTTATTTTTTATTAAAACAATTAACAAATAATTATATGAAAAAAAATATAAAATAAGATTCTAAATACGAGCATAAACATGTGTATGGTGACTAGTCTCTAATAAATATTTTTTCTTATTTATAAATTTTTTGCGGAAGAGTATTTGAACCCACTTATCTTTATTTTGTAAATTAATCGCTGTTTTTACTCTTTTTTTTCCTTCTAATTGGACATCAAGTTAGTCATTGAATATTTTTTTCTTTCCCAAATAGAATTGAACATACTTCATCATCCACGCATCCACCCATTAAATAGTCGGTTAATACAGAATAAATTCAAGTTTGCTGAAAGTTACAAGTCAATATAGATTTGGAAAGTACTGATGTGAAGTTTATGAGAAGCAGTAAAAATATGACACGTAAGTAAATGATGGATCTCTAACCAATAAAATTAGAAGAGAGAATAATTAGCTTGATGTGCAACTCATAAATTATACTAGAAACAAATAATCAGCTGCCACATCTACTTAATATTTTTTCAGATTTTTTCTCAAATAAACTGAAATTTTACAAAAATTAATTGTTTTTGAATATATTTGTATTTTATTTTTTTTGGGTATATTTTTGAAAATTAAATTTTTAATTTTTTTTACCTATTATTTTATTATAGCATTAATGTTACCTATAACTAATTTTATATAATTAATAATAAAATTGTGTTTAAATCATGTTAAAAAATTAATTTTAAATTTTAAATTTCATTCAATTATGAGTTTTATAATTTATCACAATATTACTAGTGATAATGTATAAATAAGACCATTACTAAATGTTTAGGGTTAGATGATTTTTGTTTTTGATTTATGACTAAAATTATTTTTAAAATAATACAATTAATTACGAGCTATGCATTCTATCCCTAAAGCCATTAGTGATAAAATATATCATCACAACCTATGATTTAGATTTAAAAGATAGTTGTGCTTAATTTATGATTAAGGATTTACTTCAAAAATTTGAAATTAATTCTCAAGCAATTCAATTAACTATGATTTATAACACTCTATTTAAGTATTTATTCTATATAATTTTCATAATTATAATGACTAAGCATGTCATTAGCTAGGGATTAAATCACTATTGGTGCTCTTACAATGTCACCAACGATTTAGGTCATATACGTAGATTAATGAAAATATTTAAAAAAAATAAAAATTCAAGAATCCTTTATTTTCAGAATTATAATGACAAAGCATATCATTAAGGATTAAATCACTATTGGTGCTCTTACAATCTATCACCAATTATCAAAATAGATTAAGAATGAAATTATTTTTAAAGAAAAATTATTATTCTTAATTTTCATAATTATAATGACAAAGCATATCATTTAATATTAAATCACTTTTGGTGCTCTTACAATCTATCACCAATGATCTAGGTCATTAAGAATGACAAAGCACATTATTAAGGATTAAACAACTATTGTTGCTCTTACAACTTATCACCATTCATCTAAATAGATTAAGAATGAAATTATTTTAAAGAAAAATAATTATTCTTAATTCCATAATTATAATGACAAAGCATATCATTTAATATTAAATCACTTTTGGTGCTCTTACAATCTATCACCAATGATCTAGGTCATTAAGAATGACAAAGCACATCATTTAGGATTAAATAACTATTGTTGCTCTTACAACTTATCACCATTCATCTAAATAGATTAAGAATGAAATTATTTTAAAGAAAAATAATTATTCTTAATTTCATAATTATAATGACAAAGCATATCATTTAATATTAAATCACTTTTGGTGCTCTTACAATCTATTACTAATGATCTAAGTTAAGTAGATTAAAAATAAAATTATTAAAAAAAGTAATGAATCTTTATTTTCATAATTATAACTTATTAATGCTTCAGTTGACTCAGTCTTCAACTATAGTGAATTAGTTATTGACAAATTAACTAAATGGTGCTTTTAGTAGTTTTAGTTAACAGAACTTGGGTTGCTGTTTCGTTTTAGCTGACTGAAAATTATCCATCGAAAGGCTCACTAGCTTAGCTAACTGATCATTTCAACTATTGATTGAATATGTAATCCAAAAAATTAAGAAGTCTCACATTGATGGTGGGACGTGTGATTGTGTTGTTTATGACACACAAGAACTAATTGCCAGGTACCTTTCGACTAACATTTTAACACATATAGTGTGGATTGTGGATTCTTTTCAAGGTACTTGCGCTAATTGGGCTTAGGGGTGTTACAAATGGTATTAGAGCCAGATTTTAATCTTGGAACCTGTGGGTTATGAACCTAACTAACCCAAGTACCAAGTAAAAACTTACATTGATTGTGGAAGGTGTGATTGCATTGTTTATGACCCACAAAAAGCAACTATCAAGTTCCTTTAGGTTAGCATTTTAACCCATGTGTGTGGGTTGTAAATTCCTTTCAGGATATTTGGACTGATACTTTTAGTATTTTTAGCTGAATAAAAATTATCCTTTGAAAGGCTCATTAAAGTGATTTTTGTGTTTAACTCATTATTAATTTTAAAATTAATACTTAATTAATTCAATTAATTAAAGAGCAATAGTAATAACGCATAAGACCACCACTTATGGTTTAAGATGAAATAAGAGTAGTGTTCCATTCATAATTAAGGACTAATTACAAAATTATTTTTTTAATTTTGATTTTTGCACTCCATTCAAAGATAATTTGTTAATTATATGGTATAAGATCACTACTTATGATATAGTACTGTTAAGTGAATTTTGTATTTAATTCATGATTATTATTAATTTCAAACTTAATTCTTAAGTAGCTCAATTAATTGTGGATCTATACTGATATCTTATAAAATCATTACTTATGATTTATGATTAGATAAGATTTGTGTTTAATTCACCATTAATCAATAATTTAGGAGTTTGCTAACCGCACCCCTAAGGGCAATGGTCTAAGAATTAATTATGTATTAGAAATCAAACCAAATTATAATTCTCAATAAGAATTTAATACAATTATCATCTCATTATAATTAATGAGATGAAAACTATTAATTATCAATTTATCTTTTTTATTTGAGAGACAAAATTACCCCTAAAACAATAAAATTTTGATTTAGGGTTAGGGTTAGAGTTAGGATTAGGGTTAGGTGTAATTTTGTCTATCAAATAAAAAAGATAAAGTGATAATTAATTGTTATCTTCTTATTAATTATAATTAGAAGCTAATTGTAATATATTCTTATTGAGAATTGTAATTTAGTTATATTTCCAATACCTTAATTAATTCTTAACCTGTCCAGAAACCTAAGGGCACTAGTCAGCAAGACCATTTTAAAATTTTATTCTTACGGATCTCATTTAATTATGATTAATGCACTAAACAATTATAGGTCATAAGACCACTATCAATTATGATTTAGGATTAAATGAAATTTGTGTTCAATTCATGATTGAGGACTAATTTTAAAATTATTTCTTAAGAATTTCAATTAATTATAAATCATTAGTGATGGCGTATAAAATCACTACTTAAGATTTTGATTTAAATGGAATTTGTGTTGAAGTCATGATTAAGGGATAATTTCAAAATGAATTTCTTAAGAAATTTCATTTAGTTATGATTTATTCACACCATTCCAAAATCATTAGTTATAGATGATGTGATCACTACTTATGATTCAAGGTTAAGTGAGTTTTGTGTTTAATTCATGATTAACTATTGATTGCAAAACTAATCCTTAAATAAGTCAATTATTTATAGAACATTAGTGATAGAGTGTAAGATCACTATTTAAATTTAATATTAAATTCCCTTTATTTTTAATTCATAATTAAAGACTAATTTCAAATTTAATTCTTAAGCAATTCAATTAGTAAACTAGACGTAATTTAGTTGAGTATTTGAAGAAATCAAATATATTCATTGTGTTAAGAATCAATTTAAATACAAAAAAAATTAACATAATTACAAAAAGATGCATGATATAAAAAAGTTCTAAACGGAGAAGACTTGCGAGTAAGAATAAGCAAACGTAACAATTAAAGAATATAAAGAGTTTAAGAAAGATAGAGCTTGAAAAAAATAAAATAATTTTAAAGATTAAAAAGTCTAATAAAAATATGATGTAAGAATTAGAGACATTAAGAAAGAATTCTAACATTAATAACAAGAAATAATTTAAAAGAAGTCAATTATAGTGTTTTAGAAAAAATAAATATCATGTCAATTAATAAATTATGACCTTAAAAAAAATTGCTTGTGACAATAAGGCACTCAAAAAAGAATATTATGTTTTATTAAACATTAGTTATATATAATTTATATATACAAAAATTAACATAATCATAGAAAAAGTAAATTAAGAAAAAAATACATAATTAATTTTGTGTAAAATAATTAATGATCCGTTTGAATTTTGGGATTAAAATTGAGATAGAGAATTATAACACAATTCTAATTTTTTTTTTTTTAATAATTGGATTTAGCCTATAATTAAAATTTTGTTGTTTGGATGGAAGAATAATTTAAGAATTAGAATGGTATTTTTTATTTTTAAATTTTAATAACTCTTTTTCAAGAAAATATTTTATTCTACCCAGAAATCCCTCTTCCCTCTAAACACCCTTCTATCCACCAAGACAACAATACTCGCACATTGCAAATTTTCACCATTATCACCATAAAAGAATTATTGAAAAAAGATAAATTTTGATTGAAAAAGAAAGAAAGAGTCATGGACATTTTATATATTTCAAAGTGAATCCACTTAATTTAGTTTTAAAAAATTTGAGACTCATATGAAATGTAATGAACAATATTAAATTTTTAATTTTTAAATATTTATATACAGTAATGTATAAAAAGTTGTTTCTAATTCACTACAAAGGTATTTGACTCACAGATTGCCTAATTTTTTAACCCAATTTCTTTTCCTTTTGTTGTTTTCCTTGAATGATACCAATTAAAGGCGTGCTCTTGCATAATTTTCTAGTTGTTAGCAGAACAAAAGGTCAAGGCAACATCTAATACGTGCATACCAATTATTGAGACTTATAGTAGGATGAATACTTTTATGATGTGAAAACTTGGAAAGAGATACTTTCAAGTCTGTATCTAGAACACCTAGCCATGTCATGAAACAATTGTATGGAAACAGATACTTTATTTTTTTGGTTACACTCATTAAACGAGAAAACTGGTATCAACCGTTTGTAAAAATAAATACTTTTTTATCAGGTGAAAGTGATACTATGCGCAACAGTCCATATACAAAGTAAGTAGAGAAAGAAATGATACATGTTCCTAAATGGATCATAATTTTTTTTATGAAACCATATGATGTATTTTAATGAAGTCAAGTCATTGTGTTCTCCCACCAACCGGATAATGCCCGTTTCATTTATCAATTCTTAAATTATATAAATTTATTAAAAAAATAATTTCTAATGATAAAGTTGCAAGATAACCCCTACATAACTATTTCACAAAAACTCCATGTTAATTAAGTTATAATAAATACAAATCGTGGAATTATATATTAATTGAAATGAAAATGAAAATGAAATAAAATCAATATTCAAATTATTGACATTTTAAAATGTTTTCCTTTTAGTTTTTCAAATAAAATTTGAAAGAAGTGTAATTTATTAAAAAATAAAAATTCTAGCATCCAAATAAGTCGTATGTTTGTAGTTTTGGAATTATATATATTGTAAAAAATAGTCAAATATGATATATTCAAATAAAATATAAAAATTCTTGACTTATTAAATACAGTTTTTGGACAAAATAAAATAAAATCATATGATCTAACTAACTTTCATAATATTAAAACATTATAGAGCAAAATTATAATAGTTGAGCTGATCCAATGGTTGACGAAACAAATTGATTATTGTCATCTTATTAAATAAGAAATTTAGTCATTTGAATCCTTTCAAATAGAATTTATCATTACATGTCGCACTTTGTAGTATAATTATCGATATATAAATAAATATGTATGAGATTCACCGTATTTAAAAAATAAAGAAATAACAAAAGATTAATATTACATGTGATCAATTTGTCAAGAACCGTGTTTCTTTTTGTTTGATTTTAACAGTCAACTAAGTCAAATTGCGTCTACCTCAATTGATTCACCTTTTTGTTCAATTAAAAGCAGCAATTAAAAACAAGACACTCATACTGGAATTAAAAAATTTATGAGAATTTTGCCTACTAATATTTCCAAATCAATGAAGAAAGCACAAAACCAACCCCATTTAGGTATAAAAATTTATTTTAAAAGTTATGCTTCTATTCTTCTGGCCTACAAGATTTTGGGCAAATAATAATTTGACTCTTAAAAGTTATACTTTTATTATTCTAAGTAATTCAAAATTTAATATTCTTTTATAACATTACCTTTATAAAAATATTTTATTGATTTTATCGGATTGCACTTTGTTCAAAAACGAAAGGAAGAGAATAAAAAAAAAAAGTAAAACAAAAATAAAGATAAACTCATGTTGCTTTATAATAAATTTAAAATCAAATTTTAATAAGTTCGAATGGGGTTAATCTTATTTTCAATAACCAAGCTTAATATCTCTACTCAAATTCTCTCCATTCTTAATATTCAAACTAAACTCAAAGTGAATATTTATTAAAACTTGACATTTTCTTTTAAGTAAAAATAATTGATTCATTTTATATTTTGTTCAATAAATACGATCCTTAGCATTTTTTTATAATATTTTGAATTTAATAATAATAATAAAAACTTATATTTTAAAATAGTTGAATATTATATGAAAAAAAATATATTTTATGCTATAGTTAATTTGTAATTTTTTAACGAGATATTTATTCAATTTTACATTAGATAATAACTTATATATTTTGATTTCTCAAATAAAAATAATAATTTATGATTGGACCTCTTAAGTCTACCATGTGTAGAGCCTTATGCTATGAAATTTTATTTAAAAAAAAAAAAAAAAACTATAACATCCAAAAGTAAATGTTTAAGTTGCCATTGTGTATGGCCTTATGCCATCAAATTTTATAAAATAAAAAGACTAAACATCCCAAAAGTAATATTGTAGGGATCATTTTGTAATTTTATAACTTTTTATACAAACCTATACTATTCAAGTGCCATGTGTCCATTTCTTTCTCTACCTACTATGTGCAGGGAATTGCACAACACAGTACCTTTCACCATATCACTGCCCCTTGAAATATTATTCAACAAAATCTCAAGCAGATACATGATATGCAAAATATAAATTTTTATAGATATTAACTAGACTAATTTTACAAAAAATGATAGAATATAAAATGAGGAGATCCAATATGAAGATAGCACCTATTGAAGAGAAAATGAGAGAGAATCACTTACGTCCGTTTGGACATAACCAATGTCGGCCAATGGACGCTGTAGTTAGGAAAGGTGCCTTGGTGCAGGTGGTACGTAGAAGGAGACTGAAACTTACATGGGGACAGTCATTGAGAATGATATGATTGATATAGGTATTATTGTAAATAATATCTTAGATCGATGCGATTAGAGAAAAATGATTGATATAGCAAACCTCAACTAGTTGGGATTTAAAGCTTAGTGAGTTAAGTTTATATTAATTAGACTAATTTCAAATTACTGTTCTAACACTCTCAACTTCTCATGTTCGATTCCCTTAAAACCAATGAGGGGTGAGATTTTCAAAATGGGAAAGCTATCCAACGATGTATATAGCCCGACATGAGATCTAATGAACCAGAGAAAAAACCACACAAAGAAAAAGAAAAAAAAAAAAAAAACAAGAATTTACAATTTACAATGGAACCAATCTGTAGTGACAATAATTCTAATCAAGTTTCGTGGTTCACTGACTGAATGGCTCCCATCAAAGCTTCTTCATGACAAATTACATATGCAGATCCCTCTTGATCTATTTGATGATCAACTTGTTCTGAAGTTTTCTCAGGATTATTTGGTTCCCCATTCTCCTCCTCAGTATAATCATCCATGTAGCTTTTAATGCTGTAGTACACATAAATTGCAAAGTAAAACAAAACTTGATATTGCTAATACTAGATAAAATCTATCCAAGTGACTGTCGTTTATGGTGTTACCAAACCAGCTCTTGAATATGAGGACAAATGGTATGCTGAAAAACTTTCCAATACCCAATACTAACTCGTCGAATGGCCCCAAAAAGGTCCTCATTGATTCAGACACATGATTATAGAAGAATTTTGCAAGCCCTTCACGAGCAAGTCCTTCCATTAGTCCTGATAATAAATATTGTGGAATTTAATCAAGAATGCTCATGGAAATAGACTTATCTGGCTTGTCCCTTACGATTAATTCTTTTTTAATCAAATGTAGCCTATTGAGCTCCACCTGGCTTGCTGTGATGCAGCAAAGTACATCAGCAATCATGCCAGCAGCCAATCCTCCAGACTGTAATACTTTGTTTTGTCCAACCCCTCCGCCAAAACACAAACATCACTAGTGTACTTATGAGGGACTTGAGTAGAAAAATAAAAGAGACTTTAATTATGAACCCATTATTTATATAAGGATTCAAGTTGCTAGACTGCTCGACAAAGAAAGTGTTGTCTGCAGCAACTACAAAATATAAGCGGAAATATCAACAACAAATGCAACAATATGGACAGCTGCATTACTTCCCTTACTTCTTTAACACTGTAAAACTTCCCATTCGTCTCCAACGTTTCCAAAACACTAACCTTGTTTGGCTGAGAGTACTCTTTATTACTAATTATAGCCGCTTTGTTTAACCATCTAAAAAGTAATGGAACGAGAGGAAACAACTGCAGTTGACCTCTTTAATTTTTGTACACATAATTCTCATCCTCTCTTTGATTCTTCCAATAATACCCTTCTTCTGAATCAGGGTATTTAAGATTGAATCTCAAAAAACCTGCCTTAAAGACTCTGTAGATGGTACCAAGGGGGCTACCAGTTGGTTTTTCATAGTTGTAGCACTTGCAGCCCAACAAGAATAGTAGATAAGTTCCTCCCATCAAGATTGCTGACACCATCAAAGTGAGTTTCCAAGTTTTATTCCCAAGACCAAAGATAGCTATAACACCTCCAACAAGCTTAGCAGTATGCCACCAAATATTGTATTGTTTTTCTTCATCCTGCCCGTTTGCTCTGTTAGTTTGATCAGGTTCCTGGTTCGTTTTCGTGCTTCCACTTATCACATTGTTATGCTTCAACTGATCTTCAAAAAAGGCAATTAAAGTTGGTTCTTTTCCAGATTGGCCTATTGCTAGTAGTACTGTTCCCAAATAGAGCATACCAATATGTTCCGAAGCTAATATCAACAAAGCTAACCCCTGCATTCAATAACATATATATAAATAATTGGGAAAAGTACTTCAATAAATATATATTTCTAGATATAAATGCAATAAGCCAATAACAAATTTGGCCTCTGGCAGTTCTTGTAGTTGTAGTATACTTACCACAACATAGGCAGCTGCGCATACACAAATAATCTTGAAACGACCTGTATAGGCTTCTGAGACATGAGTAAGAATGACAGCAAGTACGGCTGTTATGCCATCTAACAAATTGATGGCCATAACACTTTGCCGTAAAGTAATATCCGATAAATCTGTGAGGTAATCTATCAAGACAGACAGCACTGCGTAGTATGCTAAGCTATAACTTAGAACCAAACCTGAAGACGAAGTTCATTAATTAAAATAAAAATAAAAATGATCAATATATGTATATATATATATATATATATATAAGAGAATTTAGGTTCAGCAATGATTAATACTAATGTACCCGAAAGGAAGGGGACAGCCTTGGTGAAGATAAGATGGTTGTGGCCCCAATTCAATAGATTGGAGAACAACATTGTAAATGCCATGATTTTTCTGCTGCAGATCAATGAAGTCTGTCGATAAAACCAGTACGTTAAACTTCACGGTTAGTGACCTGAAGCTAATGACTATATATGCCAAGCTTATGAGCTTAGTTCAAACTTATAAGTTAGTTCACACTTCTACTTATGGCTGCTAGCTATTCTGCACAAATTTATATGTACTGTTGTTGATAATCAATTTCAAGACATGTTATCATTATTGCAGTATACACTCTGTTGAATAGAGAATACTGCTTTTTTTATTTTATTTTTTATTTTTTAACAATTCACTTATTTAGTCCTGTAAAAAACATGCTATCTACAAGAATAAGAGATATTACTTTTCACCATGACAAGGGGGGGGACAAGGGAATGATTCATGTCATAATGTCATTGGCTTCATTCTTGTGATTTCATTTCAACATGACTATAGAAGTGTGGTTATTTTTTTTGTCTTTCCAGGTCTTTTAAAAAAAAAAAAAGGTTAAACTCAAGAGAGCCAAAATCCCCCTCTCATAATTTCCTTGTTTTATTATTTTCCATGATTATTGTCTTTTATAGTGTGTATAGAAATGTCTATTATGTATTTTTAATTAATCTATATCTATACTTCTATTTATCTAAAAATCAGAATATACTTAGGCTTGGTTTGATAAAATTGTGCCTTTTTGAGAATTGTTGTGCTCTTCTGTAGAGCTGTTTTTAAAAAATCACAGCAGTAGTGCATAATAAAACAATATAAAAATTATTTTCAATAAATAAAAGTCATAAAATTAAATTTAATTTGGTAATGCTGCAGTTTTTTATTAAAATTAAGATTATATTAGTTTTTAAAAATTTGGAGAACAGAAGCCAGCATTTAAAAACACCTCCTAAAAATATTTTTAAAATCTAGCACAGAAGCATCCTAGCTTTTTGTCAAACATAAAAAAATTGAAGAGATTTTATACTCACCACAGCACACAACCCACAAGATTTCAATGAATAAATAAAGCCAATAAAATTCAGGCCACAAGTTATGTAGAAAAGTATAATCAATGGGAAATATTACTACTAGAAAATTTCAGTTTTGCGATAAAGTTTCTCAAGGAATGAACTTCTATTGTTTGTAATTGGTGAAGGAAAGGCTGAAGTCATTGAAAGGCTCACTAGCTGCAACGTACCGACTTCAACCACTGTCTTGGCTGAAAACTGATTGAATATGTAATACCAAAAAAAGAAGTCTTACTTTAATTGTGGGAGTTGTGGGAGTTGTGTTTATGTTGTCTACAACACACTTGAACCAACTATCAAATACATTCAGACTATCAATTTAACTTATATAGTTAGACCTTGAATTCTTTTTAGGATACTTGTGTCATTTGGGTATCAAAACTAGATTTCGATCTTGGAACCTGTGGGTTATGGGCCAACTGACCCAAGGAGCAACTAATGATCAAAATAATGTTTCAGTGTGAATGAGTTTTCAACTATATTGATGAAATGGTGCTTTTAATTTTTCCAGCTGACTGAAAAGTATTCCTTGAAAGGCCTAAAAAGAAAATTGTGGTTTGTAATCGTGTAGGTAGGGTGGCAAACATTTTTTTCATCACGGACAGGTTTTAGTCCCTTAACAGCTGCAGATGATGTCAACAATGTCATACGCTGTACCAATACCATGATTTTGATTAATTCAATAAGGATTTTTATTTTATTTTTGGCAACCATACTTACATAGACATTTAGAAAGAAAATTTAATTTCAAGCTCAAAAATTTTAAAAAATAATATTCTCAATAATTGGGTTAATCTCTTAAGATAAATACTTCTATTCTTTATAAGTGTTTTTAGTCATTATATTGTATTCTAAAGTCCAACGAGTCACATTCCTAATTAATATATCCATTGATTTATAGTGTATTTAACTATTTCCTATTTTTTTCCTGTAGGATTTGTTAATGTAAATCTAGTGTCACTTTTATTATTCACACTTGATCATTTTTCTACATATCTTGTGGCTTGACTTCTAATAATTAAATCATATAAGTTGTACTGTGGTGTGGGCCAGTTATGAGATGAGTGTATCGAGTATTCTCAATCTCGAACTTATACCACTAATTCACTCAGCTCATAACTTGTTCCTGTGCGACATGTATTTGTTTATTTGGTTTCCAGAAGCATAGGCGACGAACCAGTTATGACCATAGGATCACGAATGTGGACTTGGTCTATGAAGTAATTTGCAGGATAGTCCATTTGTTATAGTAAAGGGTTTTGTTATCAGGTCAGGTACAGTTTTATAAGGTCTAGTTGGGTTTATCATATCAAATTGAACAATAAGTTGACTCTATGGATTGCTGTGACCAAGATTTAAATTTTATCTCTTGATATAATATTGTTCATTTTAAAAATAAAAATGTACCCATATGTATTGAAAATATTAAAAAAAAATAGTGTATAGTCCTAAAAATATATGAAAAACATTTATAAAAAAAATAAATTATTTACTTTTAGTTAAAAGTTATTTTTAATATATATAATAATTAATTATGCATATTTGAAGTTCTAAGTTGACTCTTCATATATTATATATTTGTTATCTCAATTATTTATTTATTTTTTGATAAACAAAATTGAAATCTTAATCATTTATTAAAGGTTTATTTACTATTTTAGTCTATTAGAATTACACCATTTACCTTGACAATTTTATTTTTATTTTTTCTAATCAGGTTCTTTAACATTTAATTTTTCTATTTGGTCTTTCAAGATTTAATTGTTTTAAAATTGAATTTTTAATCAACTCAAAATTATTAAATTTTGATTGAACACAAGTGAATATGGTAAGGAATACCTAAGAAGAATTTTATGACCTAAGAATTTTTTTATTTTTTTTTTGGAAAGAAAATTGGATGTAACATTTAAAATTAAAAACAAAAAAATTTGTAATGATTGATTCAATATTCATGTGATTTTTCTTTTCATACATTAATATTTATTTATTCATCATCTCCTAAAAAATATGTTAGCTAATTTTTCTATAATATTTTATCTCAATTTAATAATTTTGACTTTATTAAGAACCTAATTAAAAATAAATAAAAATCAAATAATGGAGGATCAAAATAGAAATAAATTGAATCCTAGAGGACTTGATTAGAAACAATAATTTCTCAAGTATCAAAATAGAAAATAATATATTTGTCAGTGACCAAAGCAGTAAATAATCCTTTATTAAACTACAAACAATATATATATATAAACAATACATATCAACTAAATTAAATTATAAAATATAGATATAATACTAACACTTAATTATATTTAATTTTCTTATAAGTATTAATTTTTTTTTTCAAAAATTAAAATAGAAAAAGAAAAACAACTAACTTACAAAAACGCATCTTAAATCACTTTTTAGGAGAAATTATAATCAAATTTAGAATATCCTTTTCAATAGTTACTGTGTATTTTGTTTTTTTTTTCTTTTGGTTAAACTAAGTTATTACTCACACATGTTAGACATGTAAAGAAAAGAAAAAACGTCGCACGTCCATAAATGCATGTGATGATACAAGTATATATATATAAACTAGTTTCGATGGCGTATATATTACGTGTGAATTGTATTTATAATATATTCATTAATAATTAATATATATATATATCGAGAAATTATATAGTTAATAAATATTTCATATTATTGAAAATAAACAAATAGATAAATTTAATATAAAAAAAATTAATTCATAATATAAACATAAATAAAAAAAAAATTCTAAAGATTGAAGAAGAATTAATACAATGATAGCATACAAAATATACTCTTAATATTTCTTTTCATTCACATTATTTTAAAAAAAAATTATTTTATAATATTATGATTATTTGTAACATATTAAGTTAAGAAAATTGAGAAAGTTAATCCTAATTAGTATTGATATATAGTTATTGAAAAATTATAGATTTTTTTGGTATTGAAAAGAATTAGATTAAAAAAATCAATAGTAATAACATAATTATAATCATATTAATGTTAAAATAAAGAAGAATTATGAAAAAAATAAAATAAATAGACTATTTGAAACAAAATAACAATTAAAAAATATTTATGTGATAGTAAAAACTCACAGGATACTTAAGAAAATAAAATTTCTTCTACTAAAAGTTAAAACAACAATATATAATCATGGAAAGTATACTCTAAATATATATTTTTTTATTCATAATATTTTTTAAAAATTAATTCATAAATTATAGATGGACTAAAAAAATATTATAATTATGAAAAACTTATTAAACAAAAAAACAAAAATTGAGAAATTCAATATTAACTACTATTGACATAAAATTATTGATTTTTTTTTTTTATGAATTAAAAGTTGTAACAACAATATAATAATCATGAAACTATACTTTTAATATTTTTTTTAATTCATAACAATTTTTTAAAAAAATATTAAATTCATAAATTTTAGAAGAATTATTAGGTACTTATTAAAAAAAATATTCAGAAATTCAAATAGATCTTAAAAAATATAAAGAAATATTAAAAAAATATTCTATTGATCTTAAAATAGAGAAGAGTTAGAAAAAATAAAAAAATAAAAAATAAAAATCTATTGAAGCATAATAACTACGAAAGTTAACTATAGTAATTTATTTGAAGCATAATAACTACTAAAATTACCTATCTAATAATAAAAACCATAAAGGATATTTAAGAAGTGCATGAAAGAGTGCTAATTAATTGTTAAAATATAATTTGTGATATTGGGAACATCAACATGAATAGATAACCAAAAGAATATTAATTAATTATATATATCTATCACTACCCACTACAAGAATGACATAGTGAATGATGAGGTAATTGTTACATCTTACAAATTATTGTTTTACTTTCCTCTTAACCAAAAAAAAAAAAAGTCACGAATGATGAACTTCTGTCTTTTTCCGGGGCTCCATTATTTTTCCTACCAACTCGTACTAGTTGTCAATATTATTTTATATATGTATAAGTATATGTGCACCAACTTTGATGGTTGATGATATTGTTAATAAACCAACTTTCCTAATGGAGGGACTCAGTTCTTTCTTGTTCAAGTTTATAAAATCTTCAGTCATGTCCCTTGCATTGAAGTATTTTATATTATGTCAACAAATTTTGACTTTGAATTCAAATATATTAGCAAAACAAATTAAACAGTATAAATGTATAACTGGCAAGGTTATTTGGTTTAATCCTAAAGAGTGAAGACACCACCACCTTGTTTTGTGATTGTAATTGCAAATCAACAGGAGGCCAAAGTTTTGAAGAACAAGGTTCATGTTTCTTGTTTTCTTTTACAATTTTTGTTTGTTTGTTTAAGTTTCTAGATTAAATTCTTACTTTTCTTGTTGTAATTTCTAATAGACAGAATGGAAAAAATGGGTGAAAGATTGTCAAGACTCTTCCATGCTGGATTTGATTGGTTTTGGTTATCCAAGGGTGCCATGTTCATTTGGGGTATAATTATTTTTGCTATATGAAATATAATATATAAATATATTATATATACTCTTCTAGCTAATTTTTTTTTTTCACAGGTTTGCTTGTAAGCCATAGTATTGTGGATTATGCATGCGTGTCTATCTTGGTGATTTTTTACACTGATAAAAAGGCCGTAGAGGATGAGCTAGATCTAATGAGAGCTGCAATTTTTGTGAATTTGCAAGAGGGTCTTACTTCAATCTCAATCATACTGCTTTCTCACATCTCAAATACCTATATTGGTGATTTCAAGACCATCATCCTCTCCACTTCTGCTTATGTTATTGTAAGTACAACATTACATTTACTACTTGTCGGATCTCACTTAATAACTTAAACTTTAGAATAAAATAATTTTTGACATGTTATCAGATACCACCTCGTGTCCAAGAACTCCATCATTTCTGCCAGTGTTATCTGTTATCATTATTAATAACTTAATAACTTGAGATTACATGAATTTGATTACTATTTACTAAGTCTAAACCTTCTTGTTACTACGTCTGATCAGGGAATACTCATGTTATGGTCTGCTTCTGTGGACGGTTTTCTATCTTCAAAGTTGGATCTTCCTGTTTACTTCTTTGCAGCTTTGTTCATAGCATTAGGAAAAGCAGGACGAAAACCGCCTCTAAAAGACTTCCTTGCTGATCAATTAAGTGAAATCAATGACAAATCCAATTCTCAAAGTAATCAGACAAGCCCAGTTGACCAAACAAAATTAGAATTTCGCAAAAACATCTGGGCACGAAGTGCTTGGATTTGTGGAGCCATCATAGCAATTTTTGGCTTTCTTGGAGCTAAATGGGAAAATGTGTTTGTCATCTCAGCCATATTAATGTTTTCGTCTGGTTTTTTGTTCTGCTCTGGCTTCATTTGTTACAAAAACAGATCCCCAACTCCAACTGGTGGTCATCTTGGTCCTGTTTTCAAAGTATTCAAGGCTGCTATTTGGAAATTTTGTTGGAAATACCCTAATTCTCCAACAAAGTTTCATTGGAAGAGTAATCCTAATCCGAGGCATTACCAAAGCAATAATTCTGGACAAATAGTATTGTTACCACGCGTTCCACCTATCTTCAATTGGGTGGACAAAGCTGCCATTATTGAAGAATCATCCTCATTAAATTCCCCAGTAGAACAAGTTATGAGCGGAAAACTCTGTACTGTTGAAGAAGTTATAATAGTGAAGCAGCTTCTGACGTTAACATACATGTGGGTAACCTCTTTAGTATTTGGTCTGGTTTTAGGAACAGGGGATACTCTGTTTACTAAACAGGGTGATAAAATGGAGAAGCTTCATATCGCCAAAAAACCAGTTCGTTCCTCTCTATTCTTCGTGCTCAAATCGTTTGTCCGCGACGCAATTATATATCTGTTTTGGATGAGTAAAGCAAGAAAACAAAGAACTACACTAGTAAGAATCGGTGTCGGGTTGTTTTGTGCAGTGATTTGTTGTATTGTGGCTTGGCAACTAGAAGTGTATAGGCAACTACAGATGCATAGGGAAAAATGTGTAAGTGTTCTTTGGATACTTCCCCAGTACTTATTGTTAGGACTTATGGAAGGACTAACGCTAAATGGAATGGAGAAATTTCTTGAGAATTCCGAAGCAGATTCATTAAGGAATTTTGGGCAAACATTCAGTGAATTGGTAGCAGGTACTGGGAAATTGTTGAGCATACCTTTTGTTTTGATTTTCAGTAGCTGGATTAAGAAATTCCCAAAAAATAGTCATTTGGATTGGTACTTTCTTATGCTAGCAGTTTTGAGCTTTGTGTTCTTTAGCTTTTATGTCTATTTTGCCTACAAACATAATCATAATCATAATCTTAATCATATGGAGGAATTACCAGAGGATGTGGAATTGCCTACTGTTCAAGAAACCTCGGAATTTAGTAGCTCAGGCCTTGAAATTCCATCAGGGAACTTGAGAAGAAGCAGTACTACATCACAATCACAGTCTCAATCTCGGCCTTTGTTGTGGGCATCACCGGATGATGAAAATAAAGGGTTGAGAAAATGGTCAAGTGCTATAGTGAATTTATAAGAAACATCTTCATTTTTGAAGATCAATAGTGTGGCATTGGAGACAAGTTCAGCTCCATGTTGATGTCCCTGACAATTTGGCAAAGGAGGTTTCACTCAAATAACAGAATCTCCACCACTAATACATTGTCATTAATTTGTGTTTTAATTCTGGTTTCTTACTCTCCTTGGATTTCATCCTCATTAGTTTTTTGTTTTGTTTTAAGAGGCACGTCAGTCAAGAGTATATTACAGCCCTGATTAAGGCTAGATTTTGTGTACCTACATTAGTATTGTATTTAATTTTATATTAGATTAAGTTCATTATGTTAGGTCAATTTGTATAACATAGGCTTCCAAATTATATAAATGTGTGAATCACATAACATTAAACCCGTTTCAATGTTTCACTCTTGTACTTACAATTTGAGATTTTCAAGCATAGTTATATGTAAGATTTATTTAAGTCTGCAGTATCCTCTTCAACTGTTTAATGGTTAGAATAGACAACAACTAAAATTCAGCCCATATTTGCATCAGATCTACTTTTTAAATATTTTTTGGGAAAAAAAGTCTAGGTTTTAATTAATAAGTAGAAGGCTAACAGTTTTTAGTAATTAAACTGTTATAATCTAGTATGGTAAAGTTGAGTTTTAGATATAGTGAAAAGTATATTTATAACAATAAATAAATATTAATGTATACTTTTAGGAGTAGTTGTAAATAACATGAGTATAAAAGACATTAATTCAATACGTACTATGAATTTAAGCAAATAAATATTTAGTACATATATGAATGAGCATATATATTACAAAAACAAATATGAATGATAAGTTTTAACCAACTGTTATAATTTGATATTGTAAAAATCAAATTTAGATATAATATATAACTTTTAGTTGTAGAAAATGATTAAATATATAAGCAAAATAAATAAATAAGTAATGCAATTAAACATGTGTATATATTAATGTCGATATAACTAGGAACCATTTACACCACAATTTTTAAAGACTTTGATCTTGACTTAATCAATTTCATTTTCTCTTTCCTCCTTTTAATTTTTTATTTTACCTTTCCTCTTGCCTTAACTCACTTTATCACCTCTTTTTCACGATTCCACCTCTCCGTAGTGACAATAATTCTAATCAAGTTTCCTGGTTCACTGACTGAGTGGCTTCCGTCAAAGCTTCTTCATAACAAATTACATCTGCAGATTCCTCTTGATCTATTTGATGATCAACTTGTTCTGAAGTTTTCTCAGGATTATTTGGTTCCCCATTCTCCTCCTCAGTATAATCATCCATGTAGCTTTTAATGCTGTAGTACACATAAATTGCAAAGTAACACAAAACTTGATATTGCTAATACTAGATAAAATCTATCCAAGTGACTGTCGTTTATGGTGTTACCAAACAAGCTCTTGAATATGAGGACAAATGGTATGCTGAAAAACTTTCTAATGCCCAACACCAACTCGTCGAATGGCCCCTAAAAGGTCCTCATTGATTCAGGCACATGATTATAGAAGAATTGTGCAAGCCCTTCACGAGCAAGTCCTTCCATTAGTCCTGATAATAAATATTGTGGAATTAAAGCAAAAATGCTCATGGAAATAGCCGTCTTTGTATCATGAAGGGCGATATTTTCTTCTTTAATCAAATTTAGTCTATTGAGCTCCACCTGGCTTGCTGTGATGCAGCAAGTACAGCAGCAATCGTGCCAGCACCAATCCTCCGGACTGTAATACTTTGTTTTGTCCAACCCCTCCACCAAAACACAAACATCACTAGTGTACTAATGGGGGACTTAGTAGAAACATAAAAGAGACTAATTATGAACCCATTATTTATATAAGGATTCAAGTTGCTAGACTGCTCAACAAAGAAAGTATTGTCTGTAGCAACTACCAAACTATAAGCAGAAAATATCAGCAACAAATGTATCAATCTAGACAGCTGCATTACTTCCCCGACTTCTTTAACACTGCAAATATTCCCACACTTCTCCGATGTTTCCAGAAAACGAACAGGGTTTGGAAAATTAGGCTCTGCTTCACTAATTATTGCCACTTTGTTTAACCATCTAAAAATTATTGGAACATGAGGTAACAACTGCATTTGACCTCTTTTATTTTTGTACACATAATTCTCATCTTGTCTTTGATTCTTCCAATAATACCCTTCTTCTGAATCAGGGTATTTGAGATTGAATCTCAAAAAACCTGCCTTAAAGACTATGTAGATGGTACCAATGGGGCTACCAGTTGGTTTTTCCATAGTTGTAGCACTTGCAGCCCAACAAGAATAGTAGAGAAGTTCCTCCCATCAAGATTGCTGACACCATCAAAGTGAGTTTCCAAGTTTTATTCCCAAGACCAAAGATAGCTATAACACCTCCAACAAGCTTAGCAGTATGCCACCAAATATTGTATTGTTTTTCTTCATCCTGCCCCGTTTACTCTGTTAGTTTGATCAGGTTCCTGGTTCAGACATGAGTAAGAATGACAGCAAGTATGGCTGTTATGCCATCTAACAGATTGATGGCCATAGCACTTTGCCGTAAAGTAAGCTTCGATAAACGTGTGAGGTAATCTATCAAGACAGACACCACTGCGTAGTATGCTAAGCTATAACTTAGAACCAAACCTGAAGACGAAGTTCATTAATTAAACAAGAAAATTAAATGATGAAGATATGTATATATGTAAGAGAGATTAATGTGTGTACATATATATACCGCAAAGGAATGGGACTGCCTTGGTGAAGGTAAGATGGTTGCAGCACCATTTCAATAGATTTGAGAACAATGTAAAAGCCATGATCTTCAATTTAAGCACCATTATGTACAGTATGCATAAGAGATATTATTGCAATTGATGCTCTTTTTTAAATTGCACATTATATATCACATATGTAGTGCAATTTATTCATGAAAATCACATTTCATTGTTTCAAATCAATTGCAATTCCAACCAAGAATTTGTCATTCCTTCTAGTCATTTTTCTTTCCTTTTTTTTTTTTGGTAGACGTCCAGCTAATCATCTCTAATTGAATAAAATAGAATTTTCAAAGAAGTTTCATATATGCATTCTTGCCAAGGAAACTAATAGAGAGGGTACTCTCAAGGAAAAGTACAAACTCTGAGTAATCTTGAATATGTAAGAAGACTAAAAAGTCTTTTCTGTTATCTCATTTAGAGAGCTGGATGGGTCCACACGTGTAGAAAAAATATTTGTATTTGCACAAAGGAACTGCCTTAAAAAAAAGGATCAAAATTAATGCATTGTGGACCAACGTTGTAAGCATTTTCATAATGCACCAAGTGTAAAGGACTTATGATACAAAATTTGTTTTGCAAAAACCTATATTATAGGTTACTCATTTTTTATCATATATTTTCTTACATGACCTTATATTTATAATTATATACTTCTTAAATTATTGGTTATTTTTATCAATTTAAATATATTTTCAAAAATAATAATTAAAAAAAAGATCTTCTAATAACTATTTTATTCTTATCGATTTTCTAACTTTTTATTTAAAAACAAATAAAAATCTACGTCTATTCACAATAAATTAGAAGATTTTAATAAATAATAATGTAGGAATTCGTTTATTTACAACAAATTTTTTCAACAGTTATTTTTTATTAATACAATTAACACAGTTACATGACAAACTATAAAATAAGATTCTAAATACGAGCATAAACATGTGTACAGTAATTAGTTTCAATAAATTTTTTTTTTAATATATAAATTTGCCGCGAAAGATTATGTGAGTATGTGAACCCACTTATATTTATTTTGTAAATTAATCCTTTTTATACTTTTTTTTTTTTCTTCTAATTGGACATCAAGTTAGTCATTGAATATTTTTTTCTCCCCCAAATAGACTTGAACATACTCCATCATCCACGCATCCACCAATTAAATAGTCGGTTAATACACAATAAATACAAGTTTGATGAAAGTTACAAGTCAATATAGATTTGAGAAGTACTGATGTGAAGTTTATGAGATTTTGAAGCAGTAAAAATATGACACGTAAGTAAATGATGGATCTCTAACCAATAAAATTAGAAGAGATAATAATGAGCTTGAAGTGCAACTCATAAATTATACTAGAAACAAATAATCAGCTGCTACATCTTCTTAATATTTTTCAAATTTTTTCTCAAATAAACTGAAATTTTACAAAATTTTTAATTATTTTTTTCTATTCTACACGCATTATTTTTTTTAATATATTTGTATTTTATTTTTTTGGGTATATTTTTAAAAATTAAATTTTTAATTTTTTTACCTATTATTTAATTGTAGCATTAATGTTACCTATAACTAATTTTATATAATTAATAATAAAATTGTGTTTAAATCATGTTAAAAAAATTAATTCTAAATTTTAAATTTCATTCAATTATGAGTTTTATAATTTATCACAATATTACTAGTGATAATATATAAGACCATTACTAAATGTTCAGGGTTAGATGATTTTTGTTTTTGATTTATGACTAAAATTATTTTTAAAGTAATACAATTAATTACGAGTTATGCATTCTATCCCTAAAGCCATTAGTGATAAAATATATCATCACAACCTATGATTTAGATTTAAAAGACAGTTGTGCTTAATTTATGATTAAGGATTTACTTCAAAATTTGAAATTAATTCTCAAGTAATTCAATTAACTATGATTTATACACTCTATTTAATTATTTATTTTATATCATTTTAATAATTATAATGACCAAGCATGTCATTAGCTAGGGATTAAATCACTATTGGTGCTCTTACAATATCACCAACGATTGAGGTCATATAAGTAGATTAATGAAAATATTAAAAAATAAAATAAAATTCAAGAATCCTTTATTTTCATAATTATAATGACAAAGCATGTCAATAAGGATTAAATCACTATTGGTGCTCTTACAACCTATCACCAATTATCAAAATAGATTAAGAATGAAATTATTTTTAAAGAAAAATAATTATTTTTAATTTTCATAATTATAATGACAAAGCATATCATTTAATATTAAATCACTTTTAGTGCTCTTACAATCTATCACCAATAATCTAGGTCATTAAGAATGACAAAGCACATCATTTAGGATTAAATCACTATTGTTGCTCTTGCAACTTATCACCATTCATCTAAATAGATTAAGAATGAAATTATTTTTAAAGAAAAATAATTATTCTTAATTTCATAATTATAATGACAAAGCATATCATTTAATATTAAATCATTTTTGGTGCTCTTACAATCTATTACTAATGCTCTAAGTTAAGTAGATTAAAAATGAAATTATTAAAAAAAGTAATGAATGTTTATTTTCATAATTATAACTTATTAGTGCTTCAGTTGACTTAGTCTTCAACTATAGTGAATCAGTTGACTGACGAATTAACTAAATGGTGCTTTTAGTAGTTTTAGTTGACAGAACTTAGGTTGCTATTTCGTTTTAGCTAATTGAAAATTATCCATCGAAAGGCTCACTAGCTTCAGCTAAATGATCATTTCAACTATTGATTGAATATGTAATCCAAAAAAAAAAAAAAAAAGAAGTCTCACATTGATGGTGGGACGTGTGATTGTGTTGTTTATGACACACAAGAACCAATTGCCAGGTACTTTTAGACTAACATTTTAACACATACAGTGTGGATTATAGATTCTTTTCAAGATACTTACACTAATTGGGCTTTGGGTGTTACAAATGATATCAGAGCTAAATTTCAATCTTGGGACTTGTGGGTTATGGACCCAACTAACCCAAGTACCAAGTAAAAACTTACATTTATTGTGAAAGGTATGATTGCATTGTTTATGACCCACAAAAAGCAACTATTGAGTACCTTTAGGTTAGCATTTTAACTCGTGTGTGGGTTTTGAATTCTTTTCAAGATATTTGGATTGGTGCTTTTAGCATTTTTTACCTGAATAAAATTATCTTTTGAAAGGCTCATTAAAGTGATTTTTGTGTTTAACTCATTATTAATTTTAAAATTAATACTTAATTAATTCAATTAATTAAAAAGCAATAGTATTAACGCATAAGATCACCACTTATGGTTTAAGATGAAATGAGAGTAGTGTTCCATTCATGATTAAGGACTACTTATGATATAGTACTTTTTTCTATCAAATAAAAAAGATAAAGTGATAATTAATTGTTATTTTCTCAGTAATTATAATTAGAAGTTAATTGTAATATATTCTTATTAAGAATTGTCATTTAGTTATATTTCCCATACCTTAATTAATTCTTAACCAGTTCAGAGACCTAAGGGCACTAGTCAGCAAGACCATTTTAAAAGTTTATCCTTACGGATCTCATTTAATTATGATTAATGCACTAAACAATTATAGGTCATAAGACCACTATCAATTATGATTTAGGATTAAATGAAATTTGTGTTCAATTCATGATTAAGGACTAATTTTAAAATTATTTCTTAAGAATTTCAATTAATTATAAATCATTAGTGATAGTGTATAAAATCACTACTTATGATTTTGATTTAAATGGAATTTGTGTTGAAGTCATGATTAAGGGATAATTTCAAAATGAATTTCTTAAGAAATTTCATTTAGTTCTGATTTATTCACACCATTCCAACATCATTACTTATAGGTGATGTGATCACTACTTATGATTCAAGGTTAAGTGAGTTTTGTGTTTAATTCATGATTAACTATTGATTGCAAAACTAATCCTCAAATAATTCAATTATTTATAGAACATTAGTGATAGAGTGTAAGATCACTATTTATATTTAAGATTAAATTCCCTTTATTTTTAATTCATAATTAAAGACTAATTTCAAATTTAATTCTTAAGCAATTCAATTAATAAACTAGACGTAATTTAGTTGAGTATTTGAAGAAATTAAATATATTCATTGTGTTAAGAATCAATTTAAATATAAAAAAAATTAACATAATTACAAAAAGATGCATGATATAAAAAAATTCTAAAGGGAGAAGACATGCAAGTAAGAATTAGTGAACGTAACAATTAAAGAATTTAAAGAGTTTAAGAAAGATAGAGCTTAAAAAAATAAAATAGTTGTAAAGATTAAAAAGTCTAATTAAAATATGATGTAAGAATTAGAGATATTAAGAAAGAATTCTAACATTAATAACAAGAAATAATTTAAAAGAAGTAAATTATGGTGTTTTACAAAAAATAAATCACATGTCAATTAATAAACTATGACCCTAAAAAAAATTGCTTGTGACAATGAGGCTACCCAAAAAAGAATATTATGTTTTATTAAACATTAGTTATATATAATTTATATATACAAAAATTAACATAATCATAGAAAAAGTAAATTAAGAAAAAAATACATAATTAACTTTGTGTAAAAAAATTAATGATTCGTTTGAATTCTGGGATTAAAATTGAGATAGAGAATTATAACACAATTCTAATTTTATTTATTTATTTTTTAATAATTGGAATCAGCCTAGAATTATAATTTTGTTGTTTGGATTGCAGAATAATTTAAGAATTAGAATTGTATTTTTTATTTTTAAATTTTAATAACTCTTTTCAAGAAAATATTTTATTCTAGCCAGAAATCCCTCTTCCCTCTAAACACCCTTCTATCCACCATGACAACAATACTCGCACATTGCAAATTTTCACCATTATCACAATAAAAGAATTATTGAAAAAAGACAAATTTTGATTGAAAAAGAAAGAAAGAGTTATGGACATTTTATATATTTCAACGAGAATCCACTTAATTTAGTTTTAAAAAATTTGAGACTCATATGAAATGTAATGAACAACATTAAAATTTTAATTTTTAAATATTTATATACTGTAATGTATAAAAAGTAGTTTATAATTCAGTACAAAGGTATCTGACTCACAGATTGCCTAACATTGTGCATATTCACATCAAATTTTCAGCTTCAGCTATGACAAATTAATGATGAATGATATAGCTAAAAAAATGTGGGTCAAAATGAAAATTAAGGATAGCTCGCAAGATAGAAATAAATAATAAAAAATTATGGTGAAAATTTTTTAACAACAAAATTATTGAAGAATGTGACACGTATTGCAAGAACAATAATTAAATAATTAATGTTAACTTCACTCCTACTTTTACTACATTACGTGCACCCTATCTGGCCCCAATTTTTGAACCCAATTTCTTTTCTTTTTGTTGTTTTCCTTGAACAATACCAATTAAAGGCGTGCTCTTGCATAATTTTCTAGTTGTTAGCAGAACAAAAGGTCAAGGCAACATCTAATACGTGCATACCAATTATTGAGGACCTACAGTAGGATGAATACTTTTATGATGTGAAAACTTGAAAAGAGATACCTTCAAGTCTGTATCTAGAACACCTAGCCAAGTCATGAAACAATTGTATGGAAACAGAGGGTGGTGATACTATAAGCAGGCACCGTCGTGGGTAGTTCCTACGCAGAGTAGGTAGGAAAAAAAAAATGAACACATATCCTTACAATGCTATGGAAACAGATACCTTGTTTTTTGGTTACACTCATTAAACGAGGGAAATGGTATCAACAGTTTGAAAAAACAAATACTTTTGGGTATTGATATATATATTACAAATATTGTTACGTGTACTACAAATACACTAAAAGACAAAAACAAAAGTTAATATAATTTTCTACTTTAGTTCACCTATCAATATTGGGTAGTGCACATATTGCTACCCATACTTTTTTATCAGGTGAAAGTGATACTATGCCCATGGACTGTGGTAGAAAGTCTATATACAGAGTAAGTAGAGAAAGAAATGATACATGTTCCTACAATGATCATAAATTTTTTTCATAAAACCATATGATGTATTTTAATGAAGTCAAGTCAGTGTGTTCTCCCACTAACCGGATGATGCCCGTTTCATTTATCAATTCTTTAATTATATAAATTTATTGAAAAAATTTTCTAATGATAAAGTTGCAAAATAACCCCTACATAACTATTTCACAAAAACTCCATGTTAATTAAGTTATAATAAATACAAATCGTGGAATTATATATTAATTGAAAATAAAATAAAATCAATATTCAATTTATTGACATTTTAAATGTTTTCCTTTTAGGTTTTTAAAATTTGAAAAAAAAAATGTAATTTAAAAAAAAATAAAATATTCTAGCATCCAAAGAAGCCGTATGTTTGTAGTTTTAGAATTATATACATTGTAAAAAAATAGTTAAATATGATATATTCAAATACAAAATAAAAATTCTTGACTTATTAATATAGTTATTGGCAAAAGAAAATCATATGATCTAACTCACTTTCATAATATTAAAAAATTATAAAGCAAAATTATAATAGTTGAGCTGACCTATTGGTTGATGAAACAAATTGATTATCTTCATCTTATTAAATAAGAAATTTAGTCATTTGAATCCTTTCAAATAGAATTCATCATTACATATCGCACTTTGTAGTATAATTATCAATACATAAATAAGTATGTATGAAGTTCACCGTATTTAATAAATAAAGATATAACAAAAAGATTAGTATTACATGTGATCAATTTTTCAAAAACCATGTTTGTTTTTGTTTGATTTTAACAGTCAACTGATGTTTGAGTCAAATTGCGTCTACCTCAATTGATTCACCTTTTTGGTTCAATTAAAAGCAAGACACTCATACTGGAATTAAAAAATTTATGAAAATTTTGCCTACTAATAATTCCAAATCAATGAAGAAAGCACAAAACCAACCCCATTTAGGTATAAAAATTTCTTTGAAAAGTTATGCTTCTATTCTTCTGGCCTACAAGATTTTGGGCAAATAATAATTTGACTCTTAAAAGTTACACTTTTATTATTCTAAATAATACAAAATTTTAATATTCTTTTATAACGTGATCTTTATAAAAATATTTTTATTGATTTTATCAGATTGCACTTTCTTCAAAACGAAAGAAAGAGAATAAAAAAAAATAAGTAAAACAAAAATAAAGATAAACTCATGTTGCTTTATAATAAATTTAATATCAAATTTTAATACGTTCGAAAGGGGTAATCTTATTTTCAATAACCAAGCTTAATATCTCTACTCAAATTCTCTCCATTCTTAATATTCAAACTAAACTCAAAGTGAATATTTATTAAAACTTGACATTTTCTTTTAAGTAAAAATAATTGATTCATTTTATATTTTGTTCAATAAATACGATCCATAGCATTTTTTATAATATTTTGAATTTAATAAAAAATAATAACTTATATTTTAAAATAGTTGAATATTATAAGAAAATATATATATTTTATGCTATAGTTAATTTGTAATTTTTAACGAGATATTTATTCAATTTTACATTGCATAACAACTTATATATTTTGATTTCTCAAATAAAAAAATAATTTATGATTGGACCTCTTATAAGTCTGCCATGTGTAGAGCCTTATGCTATCAAAATTTCTAAAAAAAAAAAAAAAAAAAAACTATAACACCCAAAAGTAAATGTTTAAGTTGCCATTGTGTATGGCCAGTTGCCATCAAATTTTATAAAATAAAAAGACTAAACATCCCAAAAGTAATATTGTAGGGATCATTTTGTAATTTTATAACTTTTTATACAAACCTATATAATTCAAGTGCCATGTGTCCATTTCTTTCTCTACCTACCAATTCACCACAGTACCTCGCACTGTAACACTACCCTTGAAAGATCATTCAACAAAATCTCAAGCAGATACACGATGTGTAAAATATAAATTTTGACATCTGATATTAATTAGACTAATTTTATAAAAATAATAAAATACAAAATGAAGAGATTGAACGTAGAGATAATACTTATTGAAGAGAAAATGAGAGAGAATTACTTACGTTGGTTTGAACATAACTAATGTCGGCCAATGAATGCCATCTTGAATCAATGCGAATAGAGAAAAATGATTGATACAACAAACCCAACTAGTTTGAGATTTAAAACTTAGTAAGTTAAGTTTATATTAATTAGACTACTTTCAAATTACTATTCTATCATTCTCAACTTCTCATGTTCAATTCCCCTAAAACTAATGAGGGGTGAGATTTCGAAAATGGGAAAACTATCCAACGATGTATATAACCCAATATGAGATCCAGTGAACCACAGAAAAAACCACACAAAGAAAAAAAAAAAAAAAACAAGAATTTACGATTTAAATGGAACCATTCTGTAGTGACAATAATTCTAATCAAGTTTCCTGGTTCACTGACTGAATGGCTCCCATCAAAGCTTCTTCCTGACAAATTACATATGCAGATTCCTCTTGATCTATTTGGCGATCAACTTGTTCTGAAGTTTTCTCAGGATTATTTGGTTCCCCATTCTCCTCTGCAGTATAATCATCCATGTAGCCATATTTAATGCTGTAGTACACATAAATGCAAAGTAAAACAATACTAGATAAAATCTATCCAAGTGACTGTCGTTTATGGTGTTACCAAACCAGCTCTTGAATATGAGGACAAATGGTATGCTGAAAAACTTTCCAATACCCAATACTAACTCGTCGAATGGCCCCGAAAAGGTCCTCATTGATTCAGGCACATGATTATCGAAGAATTTTGCAAGCCCTTCACGAGCAAGTCCTTCCATTAGTCCTGATAATAAATATTGTGGAATTAAAGCAAGAATGCTCATGGAAATAGACTTATCTGGCTTGTCCCATATGGTTAATTCTTTTTTAATCAAATGTAGCCTATTGAGCTCCACCTGCCTTGCTGTGATGCAGCAAAGTACAGCAGCAATCATGCCAGCACCAATCCTCCAGACTGTAATACTTTGTTTTGTCCAACCCTTCCACCAAAACACAAACACCACTGTTCTACTTATGAGGTACTTGAGTAGAAACATAAAGGAGACATTAATTTTGAAGCCGTCAGATATTTCCTCATTCAAGTTGCTAGACTGCTGGACAAAGAAAGTGTTGTCTGCAGCAACTACCAAACTATAAGCGGAAAATATCAACAACAAATGCAACAATCTGGACAGCTGCATTACTTCCCTCACTTCTTTAACACTGCAAATAAGCCCATACTTCTCTGATGTTTCCAGAACGTGAACACGGTTTGGAAATTTAGACTCTGCATCACTAATTACAGCCGCTTTGTATAACCATCTAAAAAATATTGGAACATGAGGTAACAACTGCAGTTGACCTCTTTTATTTTTGTGCACATAATTCTCATTCTGTCTTTGATTCTTCCAATAATACCGTTCTGCTGAATCAGGGTATTCGAGATTGAATCTCAAAAAACCTGCCTTAAAGACTCTGTAGATGGTACCAAGGGGGCTACCAGTTGGTTTTTCGTAGTTGTAACACTTGCAGCCCAAGAAGAATAGTAGAGAAGTTGCTCCCATCAAGATTGCTGACACCGTCAAAGTGTTTATCCAAGATGAACTCCCAAGACCAAAGATAGCTATAACACCTCCAACAAGCTTAGCAGTATGCCACCAAATATTGTGTTGTTTCTCTTCATCCTGCCCGTTTGCTCTGTTCGTTTGATCAGGTTCCTGGTTCATTTCCGTGCTTCCACTTGTCACATTATTATGCTTCAACTGATCTTGGAAAAAGGCTCTCAAAGTTGGTTCTTTTCCAGATTGGCCTATTGCTAGTAGTACCACTCCCAAATAGACCACATGAAAATATGATGTGCTAGCTGAAATCCATAATAAAGCTAACCCCTGCATTAAATAATATATAAGTTATTGGGAAAAAGGCTTCAATTAATATATATTATTTGATATATATGCAATAAACCAATAACACATTTGGGCTTTGGCAGTTCTTGTAGTTGCAGTATACGAACCATAACATTAGCAGCTGTGCATACACAAATAATCTTGAAACGACCTGTATAGGCTTCTGAGACATGAGTAAGAATGACAGCAAGTATGGCTGTTATGCCATCTAACAGATTGATGGCCATAGCACTTTGCCGTAAAGTAAGCTTCGATAAACGTGTGAGGTAATCTATCAAGACAGACACCACTGCGTAGTATGCTAAGCTATAACTTAGAACCACACCTGAAGACGATGTCATTAATTAAACAAAAAAAATGATCAATATATATATATATAAGAGAATTTAGGTTCAGCTAAGATTAATGCTATGCCCGCAAGGAAAGGGACAGCCTTGGTGAAGATGAGATGGTTGCGGTACCAATTCAATAGATTGGGGAACAATATTGTAAAAGCCATGATTTTTCTGCTGTAGATCAATGAAGCCTGTCCAGAAAACCAGTACGTTAAACTTCACAGTTAGTGACCTGAAGCTAATGGCTAATATATGCTAAGCTTATAATTTAGTTCACACTTCTAAGTATTTCTGAAATCTGTTACAATTATTATTACAGTATACACTCTTTTAGACAGAGTATACTGTTTTATTTTTTAATTATTTTTAATTTTATACAATTCACTTATTTAGTCCCGTAAAAAAACATGCTATCCACAAGAATAAGAGATATTACTTTTCATCATGTCATAATGTCATTGTCTTCATTCCGACATGACAATAGAAAAGTGTGGTGATTTTTCTTTTTCTTTTTGTCTTTTATGATCATTGAAAAATAAAAAATAAACTCAAGAGAGCCAAAATCCCCTTCTCATAATTTCTTGTATTATTTTCCATGATTATTGTCTTTTTTTAAAGTTTATAGAAATGTCCATTAAATTTTTTTAATTTAAATTTTTTATATATATCGAAAAGTCATATCTTCAATTTAAGAGCCATCATGTACGTACAGTTTTATGGATCTGCAGAATGAAGTCTGTTGAGAAAACCAGTACATTAAAACCCTGGAACAAAACACAGAATCACACAATTAATGACACACAAATGACAAATGCTTCTTATTAAAGTATTTCTTTTTGAATTGGAACACTTTGAATAAACAGACCATCCTGTAGGGATTTTATACTCACCACAGCACACAACCCACAAGATTTCAATGAATAAGTCAATAATAATTAAAAGTCAGGCCACAAGAAAAATTATAATCAAGCAGAAATATCACGACTAGAAAATTCCTGTTTTGCAGTAGTATTTAGCGACAGCAAATTTGTGATAGAATTGCAACAAACACAAGGTCTGTCACTAAGAGGCTGCTAATACATTCACTCGCGAAAATAAATGGCGGGAATAAATATTGACAATGCCTTACCTCACCCTAAATTCCGACCCAAAAACCCAACCCAGATTCTGGCTGGACCACCTTCCTTTCCTCTTCCCTTCCTCCTTCCTCCTTCCACCACCAACATCTCCGATAGGTGCTGTCCTCCTCCACTGCAGCTCCGGCCAACTTTATTGATGTGTCCAACAGTCAGATCTTGAGTCCCTCCGTTATCTCTTCTACCTAACTCCATCAAATATGTATGTCATTTATTTATTTTATTAAATTTTTAATACAATCCATTTGTGTTTTCTGATGTTTAAATTAGATTACTAATTAGGGTTTATATGTATTGTGATGAAATTTTTGGAGTTTCTTTTAGTTGTTTTGAAATTTGTTAGATGTTAGGTAGGCTCTTCTAGATAAGTTGTCTAAATAGCCAGTAGACATCCTTGATTTTCTTGTTAACTTTCAATATGTTTACTAATTCACTTTTGGGCTTATTATGTATAAGATACTACATCTATAACTAACTAATAATTGGACATAGGAATCCCCTTAGCATATATATATATTACTAGCCACACGCACATGCTAAATATTTTTTTTTTAAATAATAAAATGATTATTGTATTTATTTATTTAAAATAAAAATAAGAGTTAGTGTTAATTATTTAAAAGTCAAAATATTTTAATTTTAAAAAATAAAAATATATAATTTATTTATATTATAAAGTAGGAGCCCATGGTCATAAGAGGTCTCTCCTTTTTATAAAAGTATAGGTATTACTAGATTTCATGGAAATGTGTTTATCATATATAATAATATATATATACGTTCATCAACAATTAATATACATATAAAAATTTATAGTTAATAAAAAATAATACTCCATGATAGTGATAATAAACATATGAATATAAAAAATTATTTCATAATATAAACATTTAATTTTTAGTGAAAAATTCTAAAAAAATGGAAAAAGAACTAATACAATAATATTAAAATCATAAAAACTATATACTTAATATTTATTTTCACTCATAGTATTTTAAAAAAAATATTTATAATATTATAATTATTTGTAAATTATTAAAGTAAAAAATTTGAGAATTTCAATCTTAATTACTATAAATATATAGTTACTGATAAATTATAGATTTATTAATATTTTAAAAATATTAGGATAACAAAAATCAATAGTCATAAAATAATCACAATCATATTAATATTAAAATAGAAAAGAATTAGGAAAAAAGTAAATAAAATAAAATAAATAAAATATTTGAAGATAAATAACAACTAAAAATTATTTATGTAATAGTAAAAACACATAGGGTATTTAAGAAAATAAAATTTATTCTAGTTAAAACAACAATATATAATCATGAAAACTATACACTAACTATTTTTTAATTTATATAATTTAAAAAAAAAATTCATAACATTTGCGAAGAAATAAAAAATATTATAATTATTAGGAACTTATTAAACAAAAAAAATTGAGAATTCAATATTAACTAATATTGAAAAAAATATAAATATTTTTTTTTTCTTGTGAATTAAAAGTTAAAACAACAATATTATAATTGTGAAAACTATACTCTTAAATTTTTTTTTTTTTAACTCATAGTAATTTTTAAAAATTTAATTCATAATTTTGAGAATAACTAAAAAATTAAGATTTTTAGGTACTTATTAATTAAAGAAAAAAAAAATCAGAAATTCAATCTTAATTATTATTGGCATAAAATTATTGAATTATTGAATTATTTATTAATATTGACAAGAATTAGTAAAAAAGAAAACTATAATTCTAAATAATTACAACTCTATGGATATTAAAATGAAGAAGAATTAGGGAAAAAAAAATTGTCCATTTGAAGCAAAATAACAACTAAAGATAATTATATAATAATAAAAAACTTATAAGAATATTTAAGTAAATTAACAAATTATTTACTAGTCCACTTTTATATATAATATAAATATAGATATAAATGTATCATAATATGGACGTAGGATCATTTTTACACCTAAATCATTCAAAGGAACCCTCTATGCTCTTCCTTGTCCCAACAACACCCAGAGCCTTTTGTCATCTCTAATAAAAGTATAAAGTGAAAGCAAAACACTTTCCAAGTTGTGTTTTGCACAAAATATTATCACTAACTTTGTAGAATATTAAATATTTACCTTCTTTCTTTTTTCTTTTTCTTTTTCTTTTTTTGCTACAAACAAAATAGCAAGAAAGAGAACTAAATTTTTGACAAAGAGCATTTATGAAATTCTCGTTCTAATAAACCGAATTGAATTATGGAAATAAATTGTTGATTTTCAATTGATAATTGTCTTTTGTGATGGGTTATATGTATAATTTGTTATATTATTACATGAACTAATGTATATGTGACTGATTGTTGTTAGAATTCTAAATTTTATTCATGAATTTGTTAAATTGTAAGAGTTAAGATTTGTTGATATAAATGTTAATTAAAATATTTTGTTAGAAGAATTAGTTATTTAGCTAATATTTTTAACATTTTACAAAAAAACTCAAAACTGAGATTTCTATTCAAGAATAGTTGTTAATAATATTGAATTAGCATTAGTTAATGATTCTTGAATTGTCCAAAGTGGATAGTTTAGGAAAGTCATACATATCATTCACTATCAGTAATAGCTTAATTCGACAATCATTTTGTTTTTATTTTTCTATGTTCTCTAAGTGCATACATAGACACAAAATAATTGTTGTGTACTTAGGAGATCATAAGGAAATGCTGCTGAAATTTGTCAAGTTGAAATGAAGGGTTGAGCTATTACTGGAATGAGTGTCACTTTTCTAAATGAGATAGGACCATCTTTCTCTTAAGAAGAAGTTAATGGTATTTGAAATCATGCACATATTATTTATTTACCATAGAATAAGAAGTTTAAGTGATGAAAAATTTGTCTTCTGTGTTCTAGTTCAAAAATGTTGCCGGATCATAATTGGATGTCTAATTGAAGGAATTTGTTAGCTCCAAGGCCATACCCATATTGTTTTGATGATAACAATTGTGATCCCAAACTTATATTTATGCATAGATATGAACCATAAGTTGTCTATATCATGCTAAGTCCTAAAGTTTGATATTGTTTGTCTCATGCTATGATGATTAATTACTATTCAAGCTGTTGATTTACTTGTGACTTTAAAATTAATTTCAAATGCCTATATTGGTGTTCAAGACCATCACATTCTCCTCAACGTCTGCTTATGTTATTGTAAATGCTACATTGCATTTACTTATTGAATTAACGTAACACATCTAAAACTATTTGTCGAATCCAACCGAATAACTTGAACTTTTGAATTTTAAAAATAAATTTTTGACATGTTATTGGCATACGTGTTCAAGAACTCCATCATTTATGCAAGTGTTACTTGTTCTCAGAATTAAATTAAAGCACAAGATAACTTGAGATGGTTTGAATTTGATTTCTTTCTGTTAAGAAAGGTATGTATTGAATGTGATTGTTTTGTTTTGTTCAACATTATTTCAATATATTTATACATAAAAAATTAACATACTTATAAACAAAGAAACACGCATAATTGTAACTGATTTGATGACTGATTTGATGCCTAATTTCTTGGCTGATCATTGGTCAATAATTGTGATAGATTTTCTGTGCAAGAATTATGGTATGGCGTCTATTAATACTCTCCCTCAAGTTTGATGACTTAAATGTGTTCGTTTATACTTTTTTAGTTGTCTTGTGTAGATAAAATGTTTTTAAATATAATGAGTAGTGCAAATGATTTGAGCTTGAGCCAAACTTTTGGTAAATCTAGGCTTGGTTAGTCAGTACTTGTGAGTTTTTTTAGTAGAGCTCGAACTCTACTTGTATTCGTTAAAAACTCGCTATCCTATGCTTGTTAAATGATCACGAGCCTAAATTTAAGTTTGGACTTGGCTCATTAAGAGATCATGAACTTACATTTTTCTCTTTTTGATTTCCAAATATTTTTAAATATAATTTATTAGCACTTTGTGCGGTATAGTTTTTTGATAATATTTATTTAATAACTCTATTTAAATACATTTTAAAAATAAATATTAATCTTAAATTATATATATGCATATAGGCTCAACGATTTGGTTTGGTGAGCTTACAAGGTGAGTTTTATAAAGTTTGAGATCTATCCATTTTGTAAACGAGCCTTAAAATAAATTTAAAATTCGCCTTGTTTATAAAACAGAGTTTGAACGAGCTCTTAACGAGTTTGTTCACGAATTCATTTGCACCATATGAGTGGTAGACCGCATACAACTTTTATCATGTGAAAGCTTGAAAGATAATTCAACAAATATGTTAAGAAGATACATGATATTCTAGAAATAAAATTTGACATTTTATATTAGACTAATTTCAAATTACTATTCTAACAGTCTCATGTTCAATTCCCCTAGGATCAGGGAGGGATAAGATCTAGAAAATGGGAGGACTATCGAACTATAATAATAAGTTCCGAGTAAGAATAATTCTAATCAAGGTTCCTGGTGGAGCTAGTTCCCTGACTGATTGGCTGCCATCTAAGTTTCTTCACAAATTACATCCGCAGACTCCACTTGAACTATTTGATGAATTTGTTCTAAAGTTTGCTCAGGATTGTTTGGTTCCTCGTTATCCTTAGTATAATCATTCATATAGCCATATTTAAAGCAGTAGTACACATAAATGAAGAGTAAAACAGAATTTAGTATTGTTATTACCAGATAATAACTATCCAAGTGATTGTCGTTTATGGTGTCGCTAAACCAGCTCTTAAAAATGAGCACGAATAATGTTGAAAAAATTAATTTCCAATGCCTAATACTAGCTCGTCGGAATGGCCCCGAAAAGTTCCTCATTTATGCAGGCACATGATTGTAGAAGAATTTTGTAAGCCCTTGTCCATTAATCCTGATAGTAAATATTGAGTAGTTAAATATAAAATGCTCATGAAAATAGTCATCTTTGTATCATCACCGTCCATATATTCTTCATCAATCAAATGTGGCCTCTTAAGCTCCACCTGCCTTGCTGTAATGCAGCACGTACAGTTGCAATCATGGCAGCACTAGTACTCCAGACTGTAATACTTTGTTTTGCCCTATCCCTCTACCAAAACACAAACAGCGCTAGCGTGCTTATGAGAGACTTGAGAAGAACACTACTAGAAAAAACCTATTTTTGCGACAGGTACAATCCATTGCTAACCCATTGCAAAATAAATTTGTGACAGACTTACGACTGATTATGTCCATAAAAAATTATGCGACAGAAATAATTCGGCCTTAAATCCATCACCAACTATATAGCAAGAGGAATATTCTATCACTATTCCATCGCAAATCGTTCACAAAAAAATTCATCAAAAGTTCAAAATAGTTGTTAAATTGCAATAACAACTCCATCACAAATCCATTGCAAAGTTTATAATTGTGAACTTTTAATTCCATCCCAAATCCGGCACAAATCCGTTGCAAATTGTGATAACATATTCTATCACAAAATTCAGGATTAAGAATTTGAATTCCGTCACTATTCTGTCGCAAATCTATCGTAAAGTTCATAATTAAGAAATTTTAATTCCGTCACAAAATTCAATCTGTCGCTAATCCGTCACAAAGTTGTCGCTAATTTAAAAAGACAATATTTATATTCTATCGCAAAGCTGTCGCTAATTTAAAAAGACAATATTTATATTCTATCGCAAAGCCATCGCTAATTTGTCGCGAATTGTAACAATTTTTAATATATGCATTTTTGATTCATTTTCCCATATATTTTTTTCCACCTGTTTTGACCAAATAACATCAAGAAATTCAGAAACCAAAATATAATTAACATGTTTCATTAACAAAAGAAAATACATCAATTCAACAAACTTTAAACAGATTCAACATTTAAAATATCCAAATATGTATTAAAACTAAAGTTAAAAGATAATAAAACATTGTCCAAAAACTAAACGAAGAAACTACGTCCGCCAAGATCCTCATCCGATTCATCATCATCATTATCATTATCATCTTCATCTTCAACATTATCATGCTAATAAGTAAAAACATAGTAAATTTATGTAAGTAAATTCATAAAATTTAATTAGTTTCTATTTTTTATAATTGAAACAAGACTTACAACTTGTCGTCCACATTTTCCTTTCGCTTTCCCCTTCTGATGCCCACGTGCTCAAGACGACCTAGAGAAAGTTGTCATCTGTCTAATCACATCCGCAACACCTTTTAGTGCATTATCAACATAACTACGTATCTCCTTATTAACATCTATATCAACAAATTTTAACTTTCATATAACAAATTCATGAATCAAATTTAATATTCTAACAACAATTAATCAGACAGTTTCTCAAATTTAATAATTACAAGTATAAAAGGCATAAATAACCCAAGGCCCAAATAGTTAAAGACACAAACACTAAAAATGGCAAGTATACATTCTTGGTCAATTCAATAAATAATGGCAACTAGGTAAGCAAGTAAAATAATCGCAATTGATGTAATATGAAAACAATAATGCTTATGAATATTCTTTTATCTGTTCAGGTCACAACTTGACAGTGATTAGATGTAGTTTTATCACTTAAATATCTTACTCATACAGTTCTACATACTATTATCTCATGTTTTACCTTACACAAATAAAAAAGAAGTGATAATTAAGAATGAATAAGTAATATTATTATCTCTTCTTTTTTCAACTCCTCCTTGGGTGCCTCATTTTCGGCAGAAATTCTGTAACTAAATTTTATTACACAATCATAATTGTCTATTCCAACGCTTCAAATAGAAAATTAATAAGTTTTCAACAGCCCTCTTAGTATTCTAAGGACTGGATTGCTTTCTTTGCTTTCCATAAACTCATTAGTCTCATATTGTTCCAAAGACATTCTGCAGTGCTTCCACCAGAGGTTGGGCTTCATTAAGTTAAGAAACCTGAAAAATATATATCGAATTTTTACCCTCACAATGTTGGGTGGGATGTTTTGCTGACTAAAAGCACATTATACATTTGAAAAATACTAGTGGAGTGGCATTGGTATATCACACACATCCTAGATATTTGACTGAAAATGGATATCCTACCTTCTGCAATTTTGCTACCAGCAAGATGAACAATGCCAACTATGACGAAAGTAAAACCAGTCAGATGTGCAGTGAATCTACGGCATACCTTCTGTTTACATGATCAGGACTGAGTTGTGAGAATATAGGAGTTTGAATCTGCGGCATTTAGAATTAAGTGCTTAAAATTATAGTTAGAGCAAAACTTTACTGTGTGACAAATGGAATCTAACTAGAAAATTCTTACTGTTTTAGAGATGCAAAAGTGCTCAATGTGCAAAGACCAATTAATTGCAATCTTTTCTGCTTCTCTTCCAGAATATACACACGACACTTTTTTTTTTTGTCAAAAATCATCCCTTGTAACTTGTTTAGAAATCTAAAAAGGTTGACCAAAAGGCAGAGGTTTCCCTACCTGCTGTTTGGTAACAATTTCAGGGAATGGTTGTAACTAATTTGTAAAAAACGGATACCATCATGATGCCTTAGATATCTTAAACATAAAAGTTGGAGGTACAGCCGTACAGGGCCAAGAAGGTTGATGACACAGTTAGGAATAGCTAATTGGCTTGATAGATACAGGGAGGCTTTCTGATGTTCGATCTTTCAGCAGGCACAGCAACTAATCACAAAATCAACAATAGCTCAAATCATGTTATCAATCTTATAGGAGGTTGAAACTGTGGCCCACCAAATTACTAACCACCAGTTTCATTTTTTAAATTAAAAAGTTTATGTCTTTTTTATCCTTGAGCTCAACCAGAAAATTAAATAAGGTTTTCATTAGCCAATTGTAATGAGATTAAGGATCACAAATCTTGTAAATAAGCTATGCCTCCGAAAGCCTAAGAACAGACCTAAGACAGATTTCTATATTGACAGCCTCATAAAATCTATCTCACACACACTCTCAATCTCACCATAGACATATTATATATATTTGCTTCCACTATGTCAATATAACAGCATATATTAAAACAGATTAACAGCATATATTGGATGATAATTTAAGAGTTACTAACTAATCAGATACAATATAAGCTTTTAACTTTTCCAGTCCTTTGAAGAGCAGTGCCCCCCATCCGTCCAGTGGACTCAAGATTTAGGATGTCCACTAAGTTCCATCACTGCTTCCACATTGCTAGAGTTGATGAGTGAAGTCCAAATTAGAGGCTATTTACATTTGAATTGAAGACATTCTTGACAATTTTGATGTGGGTTGAGTTCAATAATATATAAGAGATTCAGAATAATTTAGTAACCATGCTTCGGGTTATTATATCCTATATAAATACTTTGATAATGGGAACTTAATGCTCCTTGCTACCTGCTTAGCATTTCAAGAAAAAATTAACATATCACAACTCACTTAAAAAGGAAAGAAAGAAAAGGAGAAAAGAAAAGAGTTTTATTTTATTATGCTAACAATATATTTAGTGGAAATCAAAATAAGACTCAGAAATTGTTACCTTCTCTGCCAAGTCTTCAGACACAGTAGAGCGATACCGCTTTGAGCCTTCCAATATGCATTGCACAGACTAGACAATTGCAACTGAACATCAGACATGAGCCCACCATCTCCTTCTTGAACTCCTAACTCATAATTTCTTTCATCCTCCTCATCGATTGAATCTTCTGCAACTGATGTAATACACTGAAATATGGCTAATAACCTCTCTAATGGAAAAGTTCCAGGTCCTTTAATAAGTAATTCCGGTCATAAACTAAATTAGAAAGAGAGGAGAAAAACAGAGATTTTAGTAGGGTGCACACATCACACTTTCTCTGTGTTTGAACCCCGAACCTAGACGTTTGGTTTTAAAATCTATACTATCAAGCTATACGGGTAACAGGTAAGGATATACCTAATTTGGTAGTGTATATTTCACTAACTATTTCACTGCTCAATGCCCCTTCTATGCATCCTTCATTTTGCCATAGATGGTAAAAATAAAGGAGGTTTTCTCTACATCCTTGATTTTGTCAAAGACTCGGTTACAACAGTATTGCCAGCCAAGCCCCATTCACGGAAATACCAGAGGAAGGCAAGCAAGTAAAAAACACTAAAAGAAATTGAAAGAAAGCAAGAAAGTGTAGACCTTTAACAAACCCTGAAGAAGAAGAAATGAAGAAAGGATTTTGAACCATCAATTTCACATATTGATCCAATCTTTGACTCGATCTTCTGCTGCAGGCTCGGAATCACAGACCTTCAACAGGCTCGTATTCGTCCACCACTAGGAGACGTCTCTGATTTTGACTCATGGAGCATTTGATCTTGGATATCAGAGAGGAAGACTGGAGTTTGAGATTAGGGAATTCAGAGAGCGTTTGATCTGGGCACTGGGCAATGGCCATATCTGCCGTTGCATTTGTTTCAATAGAAGAAAAAAAATGTAGGAAGGGGAAGAAAAAAAAAATTATAATAAGGTTTTTTTTAATTTATAATATAAACATATATATATATATATATATATATTAAAATATTCTAAACATGAACAAAAAAAAAATTAATATAATAATATTATAATAGTAAAAATTAGATTTTTAATATTTAGTTTAATTTATAGTATTTTTAAAATTAGAATTTATATTATTATAATTATTTATAAATTATTAGATAAAAAAATTGAAAATTTTTATTTATAATTATTATTGTTATATAACTTGATAAATTATATATTTATTAATATAGAAAAGAATTAGAAAGGAAAATTAATAGATATAAATAATATTATAACAAAAACTAAACTCTTAATATTTATTTTAATTCATAATAATTTTTTAAAAATTTTAATTCTTAAATTTGAAAAAAACTTAAAAAATTATGATCAGTAGGAATTTATTAAACAAAAATAATTATGAAATTCAATTTTAAATACAACTAACATATAATTATAAAAAATAATTAGAGATTTATTATTATTAAGAAGAATTAGTATATAAGACATTAATAATTCTAAAATAATTACAATCCTACTGATATTAAAATAGAGAAAATTTGAAAACAAAAATATTCTATTTAAAATAAAATAACAATTAGATGTTATGTACGTAATAATAAAAACTCATAATAATATATAAAAAATTAAAAATTTCTCCAATGAAACACCTTTATATGTATAACTAGGGAGATACCGTGCCATTTGGCACGAGTTGCAATGGTTATGCAATGAAGCATTGCATCTTAATAATTGTTCTTGAATATTTTCATAAAACAAATAATACATCATAAAATTATTGTAATAAAAAACATTAGCCCACATAATTGAACCACGGGTAGATTCTTGACATCATTCCTACAATGGTTTGGAATGCATTACACAGAGTATGTTAGCACCTCAAAAACAAACTAAAATATACTGCATCTTCTTACACTATCCTAAACCTCCTTGGCCTCTATTTGCAATTAACATCATTAAAAAAGACAAAGAAAATGCAAGCTACGCTTCAAAGCAAAGCCACCAACTAATACAAACTATCCTTGTTCTAAATCATCTACTCTGCAAAACATAAAGACATGCTTATAAATAAATTCAAGCATAATATTATTGAATAGATAGAGTAACATTAATAAAAACACAACAAATACAAACTCTCCTTGTTCTTATCTACTCTGCAAAACATAAACACACGCTTATAAATAAATTCAAGCATAATATTATTGAATAGACAGAACAACATTTAATAAAAACACAACAAATAAGTAATCACCGTCCTATTTTACTTCAAAGTTACATCTGATCTTTTCAAACTAATAAGCTCCTTTGTAGCACATAACACTGGGAAAAAAAAAATATTAGAACCAAACAAAACCACTTCCTTCCTTTCTACTTCAAAATCAACGTATCCATCGTTTAGAAGTTCAAGATCAAACAATTTTCTATGAAATTGATACCAAATCTATAGTTCAAAATCAACTATAGATTGTCTAGCATAATGGAAAGGCTCCCTTCCAAATTAAATTCTAGATGAAAGTATGCTTGATTGTCTACGATATTACTCAGTCTTTTTTTCTTTTGTAAAGGCGATGGAATTCATGTGTAACTTGTGAAATAACTAAGACTTAATTCAATTCTTACTTTAGAAATATCTAGAGTCTTCCTGATTTTTTTCCTTCTTCCAGCGACCTTCAATTCTTACTTTAGAAATTTCTAGAGTCATCAAGACAAATTCAAATTTGTGGGAAATTATTGGGGTGAATGGAAGGAAGAAGAAAGTGGAAGTCATCTTTGTGATCTTCTTATACAAAAGCTTACAAATCTACTTCCTGCTCTTCTCGCATGTAAAGCTCAATCTATAGCCTGATGCAAAAGGTTCGTATCATTAACAGGGCTTCTTTTCTCCCTCTTTGATTTAATACCATATTTTGATTTTGACTAAAAGTTATTAGTTATTTATTTAGAAGAAAATATTACATATAACTAAAGAAATGATTTGCCATGATGCTTTGTTTTATAAACTTGTACAAGTTTTGTTATCGGAGATTTTCAACAATACCCATCATCTTGATTCAGCTCACATGGTATAAAACAGTACCTCTGCATATCCCCTATTTTTGTTTTATTTCCTTCTTCCCATATGTCACCTTGCCAGAGGAATAGCTAGAGATAGGAAGCTAAATGTATAAGGGCAGCAACTTGTTGTCCTGCACTTTGCTCCACTCGTGCACTATCTTTGGAGGAACAATAAACTAGTTGTGTTTGTACTAGCATCAAACCATGACAGTCCATCAAGTTGGCAATAAGTTAATCCCTTTGATATTGCAACTCCTTTACTAGGTGCAAGATTGTTTGCCTCTTTACCATGAATTACTTAGTAGTTAGTGAATGGTTTGGTGGTTATAGGTTTGGTTCGTAATTGATGCATTTGTTTAGTAACTAATTAGTTGGTAATTTTACTTAATCCCTTTATATTTTGATGGTTGTTGAGCTGGAACTAAGAATTTAGTAAAATGTTGGAAATGAAAGTTAAGTGGTTTTTGAAGGGGTGCAGTGGACAGATTTCGTGGGTGAAAGAAATTTAGTATTTTTAGTGTCTTCGGGGCTGAATTAAATTAAGGGCTTAAAAGAGAAAGTGTAGCTTAGGATCTTGAGATATTGTCTACAAAATTGCATAGCTTGGTTCCAAGCATGTTGTTAGTTAGAGCTGTTAGACTCTGGCTTGGTCATGCAAGATTTTTAGTACCTTGTTTTTAGTTCATATAAGGAATTGAATGGGTTCGAGATTAATTTAGGAAAAGTTCCTAAATAATAATGATAGATATACTTTTCTATTAACAAACTTGATAAATAGAATTGGATTTTGTTTGTCCTAGAGAAAGTTATGTCCAAATAACTAAGGTGAGGGTCCTAGCTGTCTAAATATTGTGTTTTGCAGAATTTGATGTAACTTCAAAGAATAAACTGTATTGATACAAAAATCCAAAAATTACAAATGATATACCATTATAAAGCTACATGTGTCTAGTATTTTATAAATTTTACGAAACTAGATTTGGAATTTACCAGAGAAATATATGACTGTTGAAATGGACACTAGTACAAACCCCAAGTTTGAACAGTTATAACATCTCTAACTCACTAGCGCTTTCTATCTTTGCTAATAGTTTCCTTTTGCCCTATGCATTCAAGACATTTAAAATGTTTCTTCACTATTAACCCTATCACATAAAGTCCAATTCATATTAATTGACATGTAATAGCATAATAAAAACTTTCGTAAAGAAACCTATACAAGTTGAGATATAAAATTAGTAATTAAAAGCTTATAACAATAATTTTTATGAACTAAATATTATCTGGGAATATAAATTTCAGTTTCGGATTCTAATGTAGACCTGATCAGACACGTGGACGCAAGTGTGATTGATGAATGGAATCAATTACGGGTGAGTGGTTAATTGATGCCTTTAAGGGCTAGATTAGTATGTGTAATTATATATTTATTTGAATATACGTGATATATGAAAAATAAACAAGTAGAGTATTTTAGTAATTTATTTAATTATGTTTGTTTGATATTGGTTGTTTTGTTTGACATTAGTTATGGTTGACATTAGTTATGGTTGATAAGGGCCAACAAAGTGAGATTTTTATAAAAAAGTGATTTTATCTCTGAAATTAAAAATTCAGGTGCACTTAGGATATCCTGATTTAAAATCATGAGAAATTTTGATTTTGATAAAATATTTTTTTTAATTGAGTGCTTAGCACTGGTACGATGGATTGTGTACGGAAATCAATTTATTATGCAAGCATGTAAATGCCCGATAGGGGGTGATAATATTGTGCGGGACTGGGTTACTTATTGGCCCTTTGGTTGCTTTGTTTGATGTTATTACTTTGATTAGTTTGTGATTCTGTGTTTCATATAAATTACGAATTTATAATGATTATAATGTATAAGTGTAATGTGAATTAAGGTATGATCAATGTTGCAAGAGATTATTATATTTGTTATACATGTTGTGTTGAGTGATATTAGTACCCTTTGGGTACGATTTTCCATTCACAGAGTCCATAGGACTCACCCCTCTCTTATAGATTTTTTTAAGTAACAGGAGTTTAGTATATGGCGTCGCTGAGCTTGTGACTTGCAGATTAAGTACGGCAAGGTAATTTCAAGCTCTTAGACTTGAAGTTAAGGATGAAAGTCTGCAGTCACACTAGAACTATAAGAGTGTCTAATTTCGTGAGATATAAGCATCCAGTTATTTGTCTTGTTTATGATATGGATGGAGTGGAGCTCTTTGTTATCTTTATGTTATTATTGTGTGAAATTATGAGCACATGTATTTGTATTTTAAGACATGTTCTGTATTGCAGGGAATCTAAGCCAAAATTTTCAGTAACTTGTTAATTATTACAGGAAGTAATATCATGAGCACTGTAGGTTTGTTACATTGTTTTGAAGTCAGAGTTACGATGAATTGGTTACTCAATCCTCCGGCCAGTCATGCCTCCATGAGAGGTGTGACAAAAAGAACCCAAATAGCTGATAATGAAAAGTTTGAAAATTTAATGAGAAGATATCAAGATCGTTCCAAGTATATATCTGTTGATACTGAAGAAGAAGAAAATGATGATGATGATAAAAGTGGTAGTAATAATAGTGGTGATAATGGAGGAGATAGAGGATAATGCAACAGAGGTGGAAGTTCAGGTGTAGTATTCTTTACTGAATAGCAACGATTTAATTATTGTACTCAAGATACTGATCATGGGTATCGACCATTACATGAAAATGAAAAGCGTTATGGTCGAAGGAAAAAAATAAATAATGAAAGTCAAATGCAAAATGATGGAGATACAATGATAGTGGATGCTGAAAGTTTGACTTCAGACTTTTCCTCATTTCATTTGGGTGGAACTAACATGCATAGAGATGATTCTTCCACTTATAGTTCTAGGTATGGTATGGGTCTCAACCATCTGAATATGATGCTTCTAATTTCAATTATGGTTAATTATCCTCTAACTATGACTATGATGCATCTTCTGGATATGATACACATTCATCATCTTCTCACCTTGGTTATTTTGCTACACAAACTCAAAATTTTGGATACAATATTGAAGATTTTCAGAAATATGTGAGAGAATATGAGATACATTTATGTCATCACATGAGTTATGATCAGTATTGTAGGTGTGTTGAACAATACTATCAATTTTTTCTTAAACAATTTCAATGTTTCTGGATATGCACTTGCTAGACACTCCACAGCTGGTTGGATGTGATTGTAATTTAATATTGTTCTAGAATTACTATGTTTGTGTTATGATTTTTACTTTGATATGTATTTATTAGTGCTCTATGTATTAAATTATTCATGTTAGATAGTTACAATTATTATAATATGTGTTTTATTATATGTTTTCATGTGTTTCCTAAAACATTAACGTTTCCATACCATTTCTATACTATTTTCTGAATCATTTCCGTTTCTAGGCTTGTCAAAACAGTCCCTCGAAACGAAACTTTGTTCCTTGGATGTAACAAAATTCGTAAGTATTGTTGATGGATTTAAATCCATAAGATTTGGTGATGGATGTAAATGAATCCATCAAGAATTCTGATATTGAAAATACATAATCGAATTTAGATTAGAATAAAACTTTTGTATTTGGTGTTGTAAAAAATTAAATTTCAAAGGTGAGTACGTTAGAAGCTCAATTAGGCTCTAACAAGAGTACATTTGGTTCAAAAAGAATTTTGTACTTTGATATTTAAGTTTAGGTGGAAGTAAAATTGAATAAAGAAGAGAATTATGATTTAGATGTTATTTGTTTGATATCATCTTAAAAAATGTATTGAATATAAATGTTATATTTTTGTATTCATATGAAAAAAAGAATGATGTGTTTTATTAAACATTAGTTGTATTTATATATGAAAATTAACAAAATCATAAGAATAATAAATTTAAATATATATGTATATATATATATATATATGTAATTATATTTGATCATTTCTTAATTATCCCCAACTCAAACCGTACCATTGCCATTGAAGTGGAAAACTTTGTACTGTTTAACAAGTGAGAAGGCTGACACTTATGACGTTAATATACATGTGGGGTCAGATAACACTTTTGCATTTGCTCCAATAAAATTGGAATCCACGCAAGTAATACACTTTTTAATTATTAGACAATTCTTAGATTTGAATCCACGAAGTAATATACATTTTTATTACTAGACAATTCTTTATGACTAATTAATAAAGTCTGAATAATTGCGATGTACAGATGTCGACTTGTCCTTTTTCTCAGTTACAAGATAATTAGTATAGATTATTTTATTATAGGTTCATTTGGTTTATTATAAACAAATAATTATATAATATATCTTTTATAGTTATTATATTATTTTTTTATTATATAAATTTATATTATCAAATATAATATAAGAGAAAAATAATAATATATATCTATATTATTTTGTTAATGTTAAATATTATTTCAAAAAATAAATAAGGTAATGGATTCTAAAATTAGGGCCAATAGATAGCAGTAAAAGTGAGTTGGCAGTCATTATTTAGCTATTATCCTTGCACACTTGTCACAATTTTGTTAAAAAATTATTGTCTTAATTCTTTATTATTATTTTTACATCTTGTAACGGTGAGAATTTTTTAGCAACAAAACTATTGGAGAATATGACACGTGTTACAGGGATCATAAATAAGTAATTAATACTAACTTAATTTTACTGCAACCCTCTCTGAACAAAAGGACAATATTCATACTTCTTTAAGATGATGGCAGTCCGCAGAACGATACAAACTGCATAGTACGTCTACCTGGAATGATGATGATAGAGAATTGTTGTCTATTGTTTGATTAAGTAGTATTTGGATATATTTGTACGTGTCTAGATTAAGCAATTATGTTGCTTTGCATTTTATGAGAATTTTTTTTTTTAATAGTCTCCTTTAATGAAATTCAAATCTATGAATTAATACACATTTTTAACCACTAAATAATAAGAAGTGAAATTTGAATTAGATTTGAGTTTAAATTTAAATTTAAATAATATATGATTTGATTCGATATTTAAAATAGTATTCGAATTCAAATTGTTGTCTCTATTTATAAACAATAATATACTTTACATGTACATAAATAAACTTAATTTAAGTTGTCTCCATTTATAAATGAAAATGACTTAACTTAATAAAAGAAAATTTTAAAAAATTATTATAATGATTAATTTTTTGAACCATATTTTTATTGCTTATTAGAGTTATTTAATTTATAAAAAAATTTAAAATAAATCTATGTTTAAATGAAGTCAGCAATTATTATTGATGCTATTTTTTTTTCTTAAATAGAAAATATATTTTTATATTAAAAATTTATGTATAATATATTTTTTAAAATTTAAAAATTCACATTATATAATACTTTTAAAATAAAATAATAAATATAATTTTATAATACTTAACAAACAATAATATACTTTACATGTACATGAATAAACTTAATTTAAGTTGTCTTCATTTATAAATGAAAATGACTTAACTTACAAAAAGAAAATTTCAAAAAATTATCATAATGATTAATTTTTGAACGATATTCTCATTCCTTATTAGAGTTAATTAATTTTTAAAAAAATATTAGAATAAATCTATGTTTAAATGAAGTCAGCAATTATTATTGATGCTATTTTTTTTTCTTAAATAGAAAAGATATTTGTATATTAAAAATCTATGTATAATATATTTGTAAAAATTTAAAAATTCACATTATATAATACTTTTAAAATAAAATAATAAATATAATTTTACAATACTATTAATTAATAATAAATCTCACAAAATAAAAAAATAAAAAAAATTCGTGCATCAAGGCCAAATTTAGTATAACTTAGAAATGGTCCCACTCTTTTATTCTGTAATAGCTTTTCATTACTTTTTAATCATATTTATATATATTAGCCACATCCATGATTTATGAGTATTCTCATATTAAAGATGTGAGTCTAATATTGTTATGGTCTAGTTAGAGATTTTTTTCTATTTTGGGTGTTTGTTTTTATTTTATTTTAAATAAAAAAATAAATAAGAACTTATTAGAAGAGCTTTTTTTTAAAATTGACAAAAAATAACCTGTGACTTAAAAGAAAAAGAGTCAGAATTTATAAATAGATAATATTATATGAAAATTTATGATTAAAAAATTAATTAAAGCTCGAAAAGAAAAATAGGGTTTTAACTTATAAAATAGTACAGATATTTATATTATATTTTGACCTTTTGATTCTTACTCGTTTTCATGCACGCGTTTTCTGGTCTCAGACCTAGAGAGTCCGGATGGGTTCACATGTGTGGAATAAATTGGCGCATGATGAATAACGACGCCATAATGCGCCATGTATGGTAACGTCATAAGTCTCACGGACCAAAATTGCCACATGTTGACTCAATGATGTGAACAACGTCATAATGCATCATGTGTAAAGTGCTTTTGGTAGAAAAACGTGGAGTACTCACTCTTTATTTCAAATAAGTCTAATTTTTTTTTAATAAATTAAGCATGAAATTATTTATAATATTAATTTTTATTATTATTTATTTTCATAATTATAATGACAAAGCATGTCATTTAAAATTAAATTACTTTTGGTGCACTTGTAACTTATCACCAATGATTTAAGTCATAAGTAGATTAAGCATAAAAATATTACTAAAAAATAATTTACTTTTATTTTTATAATTATAATAACAAAACATGTCATTATTGATTAAATCGTTATTAATGCTCTAACAACTTATCACAATGACATAGGTCATAAGTAGTTTAAGAATACGAAAGCAAATCATTTAAGATTAAATCACTATTATTGCTCTTATAACGTATCACCAATCAATGAGGTCAAATGTAAATGAAGAATAAAATTACAAAAAAAGAATATAAAAGTTATTCTTTATTTTCATAATTATAATAAAAAAAGGTATGTCATTTAGTATCAGTTCACTATCAATATTCTTACAACCTATCACCAATGATATTGGTCATAAATAGATTAAGAATGAAACTATTAACAAATAATAGTTCAATTATTCTTTATTTTTATAATTATAATGAAAAAACATGTCATTTAGGATTAAACCATTATCGTTGCTTTTACAAGCTATCACCAATGATCTAAGTTATAATTAAGAAGATTAGAAGTGAAATTATTAAAAAAAAAAATTATTATTTTTTTTCATAATTATAACTTAACAGTGATTCAATTGAGTCTTCAACTATATTGAATCAGCGGACTGGCGAATTAACTAAATGGTGATTTTAGTAGTTTTAGTTGACTGAGCTTGAGTTGTTGTTTCATTTCAGCTGACTAAAAATTATTCATGAAAAGGCTCACTAGCTTCAGCTGACTGGCTTCAATTGTTGACTAAATATGTAATACCAAAAACGAAAAAAGAAAAAAAGTCGCACATTGATTTTAGGAGGTGATCATTGTGTTGTTTATAACACACAAGAATCAACTACTTCGTACGTTCAAGTTAGCATTTTAACTCATATGGTATAAATTATAGATTATTGGCAAGATACTAGCACCAGTTGGGTTTGGTGTTATAAATGGTATTAGAGCTAGATTTTGATCTTGGGACATATGGGTTATGGGCCCAATTGGCCCAAATACCCAAAAAAAAGAAAACAACAATCTACATTGCGGTTAAAATGCAAGACTAAAAGTACTTGATAGTTGGTCATTGGTTCTTGTGGGTTATAGACAAGACAATCAATGTGGAACTATTTTTTATTTATTTATTTTTTTTTGCGTGGTGGGCCAGGTCATTGATAGGCCTATGCCTCAAGAAATCCTAATCACTTGAGAGAGGATCCTGGTATCGAGCCTTGAGGAGAACATCAAGGATTTAAATGGGGGAAATATAAGATCAATACTTATGGTATACTATTAAGAAAATTTTGTATTTAATTCATGATTAATTATTAATTTCAAACTTAATTCTTAGGGTTTATTTGGATGAAAGGGAATGGAAGGAGAGGAAAGGAGATGAGAGGGTAATATATCTTTTTCCTTGTTTGAGAGTTTTTTTTTTTTTTAATGGAGCGAGAGGAATCCTTCATTTTTTTAACTTCCAAGTGTGAGAAATGATAAGTGTCAATTTTCCTCCACTCTCCTTTCTTTTCCTCCCCTTTCCCTCCATCTATCCTCCTCTCCTTTCCCTCTAACTCCCAAGTAGACCCTTAAATAATTCAATTAATTATGGATCTTTATTGATATCTTATAAAATCACTACTTATGATTTATGATTAAATAAGATTTTTGTTTAATTCTCCATTAATGGCTAATTTTAAAATTTAATTCTTACGGACTCATTTAATAATAAATAATGCACTAAATAGTTATAGGTCAAAAGACCACTACTTATAATTTAGGATTAAATGAAATTTGTGTTCAATTCATGATTAAGGACTAATTTCAAAATTATATCTTAAGAATTTCAATTAATTATAAATCATTGATGATTGCGTATATGATCACTACTTATGATTTTGATTCAGATGGGATTTGGGTTGAATTCATAAATAAGGGCTAATTTCAAAATGAATTCTTTAAGAAATTTCATTTAGTTATGATTTATTCACTCTATTCCAATTAGATCATCAGTTATAAATCATATAGGTCACTACTTATGATTTAGGGTTAAGTGAATTTTGTATTTAGTTCATGATTAACTATTGATTTCAAAATTAATCCTTAAGTAATTCAATTAATTATAGAGCATTAGTGATAGAGTATAAGATCACTTCTTATAATTTAAGATTAAATTTTTTTATTTTTAATTCATAATTAAAGACTAATTTGAAATTTAATTCTTAAATAATCCAATTAATTATGATTTATGCATTCATTTCCAAGATAATTAGTTATATAGTATAAGATCACTACTCATGATTTAGGGTTAAGTGAGTTTTGTGTTTAGTTCATGATTAATTATTGATTTCAAGATTAATCTTTAGGTAATTTAACTAATTATAGTGCATTATGATAGCATATAAGAACACCACTTATGACTTAGGATTAAATGAGATTTGTATTAATTAATGGCTAATTTCAAAATTATTTCAATTCATTTAGTTATGATTTATTCACATCATTTCAAGATCCTTAGTTATAAATTATAAAATCACTAAAATTATGATTTAAGATCATGAGAGAGTTTGGTGTTTAATTTTTAATTAATTATTGATTTTAAAATTAATTTTTAAATAATTCAATTATTATATATGAATAATTAGTGATAAGATATAAGATTTAATTTTATTTTTTTATTTTTTTTGTCACTTTGACTTTACACATTATATTTTATGAAGATGTCCACGGACAATATGTATCAAAAACAATACCTAATGCATAAATGAAGCTCCTTTACAGAATTTACAGAATTGCAGCTTGCCAACTGCACTCACAAATTCTTGAGGTCATCAGGGTGGACCCATAGTATAGGCAAGCTTGGTCATGAGCCCGGGCTATTATCTTTTAGCTACTAGTAGTATCAATAGGAATGGATGCCATTTGAAATATAAATTGTTTCGGCCCAGTGGTTGAGTTGTGAATTACAATTTTGGTTTTCAGACTTGTTTCGTGCTTATAATTGCAAGTCAATAGGCGGCCAATTTTTTGAAGAATAAGGTTCATGATGTTTTTTTTTTTGTTGACGTATAATCCCTACATCGTTAAGGCTCGGAGGCTTCACTCTACATAAATATAAGTTGAAGAAATTCTCATCTTAATTAGTACTAATTGATTGGTTTTCAGAGTAATGCACTTGTTTTATTTTATTTATTTATTTATTTTGGTCCAAATCCCTTATTTTCACTTCATTATATTTTTACTTTTCTTTTTGTGATTTCTATGTTCATTTGGGGTACAATTATTTTTTCTATATGAAATATATATGAACTCTTCTAGCTAGTTTTAATTAATGTAATTTTTACTTCTCACAGGTTTGCTTGTAAGCCTTAGTATTGTGATTATGCATTTGCCTCTATCTTGCTGGTTTTTTACACTGATAAAAAGGTCTTAGAGAGGAGCTACATCTAATGAGAGCTGCAATTTTCTCACGTCTCAAATACCTATATTGGTGGTTTCAAGACTATCACATTCTCTTATGCTGCTTATGTTATAGTAAATGCAACATTGCATTTACTTATTTAATTAAGGTAACACATCTAAAATTATTTGTTCGATCTCACTGAATAATTTAAATTTTTGAATAATAAAAATAATTTTTGACATGTTGGAATACATGTTCTAGAACTCCATTTCTACAAGTGTTATTTGTTCTCATAATTAAATTTTAGCATGAGGTAACTTGAGGTTGCTTGTAGTTTATTATTATTTGTTAAGAATGGTATATATTGAACGGGATTGTTATGTTTTATTCAACATTATCTCAATATATTTTTATGATAATTTTATATTTCACCGTCTTTGAGATTCGAATTTATAAAGTAACTTGCATTTTTAACCACTAGACAACGAGGAGTAAAATTCAAACAAGATTATCATAATCCAGATTCAAGTTCGAATTCAAAAATTCTAATTCAAACTGTTTAAATTCGAATTCAAGTACAAGAATTCGAATTGAATTTAAATAGTACAATATTCAAAACTAATTAATTAGAATTCCAATCTTATAGGCAAATTTTTAAGGTTAATTAGATTAATATGAGGTAAATAGGACATTCTTTATTATAATTTATTATTATTATTTCTATTTCAATTCAGTTCTAAAAAGTTTGAAAGCCATATGAGATGTAATGAACAATACCAAAATTTGGATTTTTGAATGTTTATATGAGGTGATATATAATAAATAGTTTATAATTCATTACAAAGGACTTAATATGCTCTTGTATACCTTTCTAGTTGTCTTGTGTGGATAAATGTTTTTAGGGGTGTGCAAAAAATTCGTCAACTCGCTAATCTGTCAACTCAGGACCGACGCACCCTAACCAGCCCAAAACTCATCAAAAATCAAGCTTAAAGTTGAGTGACATTTTGTTCTTTATTTCGAGTTAGGTCGGGTGATCGGGTTGGAAAATTTTTAATTTAGGTTCACCCGATCCATCCAATATTATTATTTATTATTTTTTATATAATTATTATGCATAAATATGAAAATTTCCTATCTAAATATTAGATTTTAACTTATAGTTAAAAGTGTCTTTTTTATTTTGGCTTTTAATTATACTTTCTAATGTTAAGAATTTTAATTTATATTTATTTAGTTAAATTTTTTATAAATTAGTATTTTCTTTTAATATTTTAGACTAAAAATAAATTTTTACTTATAAAGTCTTCAACCCATCCGAATTTTATATTGGTAACATTTTCTCTCACTCAGTCACCCAAACTTTTAAAATTGGATGGAACTTTGGTTTACTCGATTTGGCCAGGTCGAGTGATATTTGGACTCCACCCGACCTGACCAATCCGGTTTCACACCCGTAATTTTTATCAGGCATGTGTGGAACAAAAGGCCAAGGCAACATCTAATACGTACATAGCAATTATTCAGACTTCTTAAGTTCCATCTTTCTAATGAGTGCAATGATCTGGCAGACTGCACAATACTTTTATCATGTGAAAACTAGAAGTATAATTCAACAAAAATGTTAAGAAGATACATGATGTCCTAAAAATAATTTTGACATTTTATATTTTTCAAATTATTATTCTAACAGTCTCATGTTCAATTCCCTTAGGATCATGAAGAGGTAAGATTTAGAAAATGGGAAGGCTATCGAACTATAACAGTAAGTTTGTTGGAAATGCGTGAAGAATGTGATAGGCACTCAAATATACAAATGATATTTAAAGAGAAAAATATAATATTATAAGGAAAACTTTAACAACTTATTTCAATGACCAATACAAGATATAATGCCGAGTAAACCTAAATATTACAAGACTCAATATAACATATTTATACTAATAATATTAACTCATTAACAGCTAGTAACTCTCTACTAATTAATAACTCACCACTAATAAGGGTTAAACACCTATTACTAACAATAAAACTCTCACTAATATACAATTAATTACGTTTTCATAACTCACCACACTAATACATAATTAACTACTAATTTATATCATTAATTATTTTATGTATTCTCTTAGGAGTTAGAAATACTAAAAAATCAATTTCAAAATACAATTCCAACAGTTTCGACTAATAGTAATTCTAATCAAGTTTCTTGGTACTAGAGATGGTCCCCTGACTGATTGGCTGCCATAAAAGCATCTTCACAAATTACATCTGCAGATTCCTTTTGAACTACTTGATGAATTTGTTCTAAAGTTTGCTCAAGATAGTTTGGTTCATCATTCTCCTCCGTATAATCATTCATATAGCCATATTTAATGCAGTAGTACACATAAATGCAAAGTAAAATAGAACTTAGTATTGCTAATACCAGATAATACTTATCCAAGTGACTGTCGTTTATAGTGTTGTCAAACCAACTCTTGAATGTGAGCACATATGGTATGTTGAAAAACTTTCCAATACCCAATACTAACTCGTTGAATGGCCCCGAAAAGGTCCAGGCACATGATTATAGAAGAACTTTGCGAACAGCAAATCCTTCCATTAGTCTTGATAATAAAAATTGTGGAATTAAAGCAAGAATACTCATGGAAATAGCCATCTCTGTATTATGAAGGGCGACATTTTCTTCTTTAATCAAATGTAGTCTATTGAACTCCACCTGCCTTGTTGTGATGCTGCAAAGTACAGCACCAATCATGCCAGCACCAATCCTCTAGACTATAATACTTTGTTTTTTCCAATCCCTCCACCAAAATATAAACACCACTAGTTTACTTATGAGGGACTTGAGTAAAAACATAACAGAGACACCAATCCCAAACCCATTAAATATATAAGGATTCAAGTTGCTAGACTGCTCAACAAAGAAAGTGTTGTCTGCAACAACTACCAAACTATAAGCGAAAAATATCAACAACAAATGTAACAATCTAGACAGATGTATTACTTCCCTCACTTCTTTAACACTGCAAATAAGCCCATACTTCTTCTATGTTTCCAGAAAACAAACACGGTTTGGAAATTTAGACTGTGCATCACTAATTATTGCCGCTTTGTTTAACCATCTAAAATGTATTGGAACATGAGGTAACAACTGCAGTTGAGCTCTTTTATTTTTCTAGACTTAATTCTCACACTGTCTTTGATTCTTCCAATAATACCCTTCTTCTGAATCTGGGTATTTGTAACGGAATCTCCGATTACCTACATTAAAGACTCTACAGATGGTAATAAGGGGGCTACCCAAGGGAGGATCTTTCAAAGGATCAGAGAGGGCCATGACTTTCCTAAAATTTTTCAAAAATATTTATACTATAGTGCAAAATTAATTTTAACTTTTATTTTCTCTAATTTAATATCATAGCCTCTCCAGAAATAAAAGCTGAATAACATTTTCACTTTTTAAACTACAAGACTAATGAGTTAAAACTTAAAGCCTAATAGGCAATAAGATTCTTATAAAACATTAAGTTAGAGTTTCTCTTGTCTTCACCTTGTAATTTGTATTACAAAGATCTTAAAGCTCATTGTATTATGAAGATCTTAAAGCTCTATGGTGCTTCGGGATAGTTGATCAATTTTGACAAGTCTGAACTTTCTTTTAGTTGAAACGTGGATGACAATTTGAAGACAAATATCCAAGTTGGAATGGGAATAAAGGCAGTTGAAAGTCACTTGAAGTACTTAGGATTACCAACAATTTTTGGAAGATCCAAGAAGCATGTTTGTAAAGAGTTGATATTATAAATATACAGGATCTCATACATGAATTTAGAACACATTAATAATAAGATTTGCGTACCTGATTGAGCCATAGCAGCGAATATCTGAAATCTCAGCCAAGCACACCTTAATAATTGCTTCACACAGCCAGGTCTTCCACTCCGTACTCTCTGTATTTTCTAGTGGCAGCTTTTAATGGGGTAAGATGCGTATATATAGAGAGGAGAGGGGACTTACCTATTTCATGTCAGATAAAACTCTAAGAGTCCTCTCATTGAAAACTCTTAAAGTCGCTTAGCCTACACTTACTGCCAATCCACATCTAATCAGATAATATATCTAATTAGATAAGAAGTGTGCTTAAGCCCTATCCTAAATGATCACATAAACTATATGGGCTTTTACCAGCATGTCTTAAATAGACCAAATCTTAAACCCGTTTTATTATTAAAACAAAACCATACAATTAATGGCAGCCCACATATGAAATTTCTAACATTCTCCCACTTGGGCAATCATTAATTGTAGTTTTAAAAATTTTGAAAAACATATTTTTAGAAAACAACTCTTGGGCAAGGTATAACTTTCATGTGGCCACAATTTTAAAAGAAAATTTTTTGTCCTAAGACGCACTTCAAACAATCCAGCCTAATTAAGTTATTAACACTGAATCATGTCAACCATTGTGCCACTTAAACAACACAAGACCGGTCCATGGTTACAAATGCCAACAGCCTAATCTGCAATGAATCTATATGTGGTAGTGTAGCAAGAAAAATAGTATCTCAATGTGATCAACATATGCTATTTTCATTGTCGGTCTTCTAGGTGATTTCATTAAAATTGAATTCTTTCCAAAGCACTAGAAATCATTTAAGTTTAATTTTTGTATGTCTCAACAATCATCTCGAGATATCCAATTAGTGTCATTTGAGACATACCTTCAAATTGACAAAACTGTCATATTTAAGATAGACACAAAGTCTTAAGATTTTAATGCAATGACATGTCATAAATAACCATATGTGCACATACAATATTAATCATATCATAATGAAAATAACTGTTATTTTCATTAATAAAACGTACCATCCAACAAGGATGTAAACAAATATAAAATAGCATATATAACATGCTAGCTAGTTTGAATAAAACAACTCAAACTCCCACTAACCAAAAAAATCAAAGGACTCCACAATACTTATGTCATCAACATGACTTTTGAAAACCCCAGTTCTAAGTCATTTGGTTAAAGGATCTGCTAACATTTTATCTGTTTTAATATATTCAAACACAATGTCTCTCTTTTTCACTAAATCCCTGGTAGCTAGATACTTAATATCTATAGCTTTTGATGCACTAGAGTTCTTGTTATTCTTATAAAATAATACAGCAGAACTGTTGTCACAGTAAATTTTAAGAGGTTTAGAGATCGAATCAACCACACCAAGAGAGGTTATCATGTTCTTCAACCATATACCCTGTGTCGATGCTCCATAACAAGCAACGAACTAGGCTTGCATAGTAGAAGAAGCAGTGATTATCTGTTTAAAATTTTTCCAAGATACAACTCCCCCAGCTAACATGAAAATGTATCCTAATGTAGATTTTAAATCATCCTTCCAACCAACAAAGTCAGAATCAGAGTAACCAATCAACTCAAGATGATCAACATTTCTATACACCAGCATAAAGTCATTTGTCCTCTGCAAAAACCTCATAACTTTCTTCACAGCAATCCAATGTTATGGACCTGGGTTTGACTGATATCTACTAAGAACTCCTACTGCAAAAGCAATGTCAAGTCTGGTACAAACCTGAGCATACAACAAGCTTCCAATTGCGCTAGCATAATGCACATTCTTCATGTTCTTCATGAACTCCTTCTGAAAATCATTAACGGGACACTGATCCAAATTGAATCTATTACCCTGGATAACTAGTATATCCCCAGGCTTACATTTATGCATATTAAACTTATGGAGCACACGATCAATGTATGCTCGCTGAGAAAGACCCAACAACTGACGAGATCTGTCTTGATAAATTTCAATGCAAAGGACAAATGATGCTTCCCCAAGATCCTTCATGTCAAAGGTCTTATATAACATCAATTTTCTCTCATGTAAAAAACCAACGTCACTACTGGCAAGCAAAATATCATAAACGTATAAAATCAGTATGATAAATTTTCTCCCACTGACTTTGAGATATATGCACCAATCAATCTTGTTTTCAACAAAACCAAGAGAGATGATTACCTCATCAAACTTCAAGAATCACTGTCGAGATGCTTGTTTTAGACCATAGATAGACTTCGTGAGTTTACAAACAAGTTCACTCTCTCCATTTTCTTTGAAACCTTTAGGTTGAACCATATAAACCTTGTTAGAGCCTAAATATAGACAGCTTAATTAGTGGGTCAAATTTCCTTATTTATAGTTTCTTTATTTCTGTGTAATTTTCATTACGTATTTGGTTGATATTTAGTTTAGGTTCACTATGTTAGGTTAAACACTTTAGCCTATAAATAGAGGTTCCCTCTTATACATTTAAAATCATCTGAATATACATTCTTCTTATTTAAAAAAAACCCTAATTTTTATTTTTCGCTGCGTTTCATTCCAACGTGTCTCTCTATTGCTGCGTTTCATTCCAACGTGTCTCTCTATTACTGCATTTCATTCCAGTAGTACGATTATTGTTCATCGAGAGTACTGTTCATCGGTATGTCTACCTCTGAAAAATCTGAAATCGGTATGTCAAAACCTAGTACTTTTACCTTTGTGTTTTCTGGATCTCCTGTTATTACTACAGCTAATATTGTTCAATCAGCTAATTCACTTGAAGTTTCACTATCTAAAAATAAGCTTATTAATGTCTCATTATCAGCTACTGAACACCCTTCTATCCACCATGACTACAATTCTTGCACATTGCAAATTTTCACCATTATCAGTATGAAAGAATTATTGATAATAGACAAATTTTGATTGAAAAAGAAAGAAAGAGTTATGTACATTTCATATATTTCAACGTGAATCCACTTAATTTAGTTATAAAATTAGAGGCTCATATGAAATATAATGAATAATATTAAATTTTTAATTTTTAATTTTTAAATATTTATATACAGTAATATGTGAAAAGTTGTTTATAATTCACTACAAATGTATTTGACTCACAGATTGCCTTATTCACATCAAATTATCGAAGAATGTGACACGTATTGCAAGGACAATAATTAAATACTTAATGCTAACTCACTCCTACTTTTACTACATTACTTGCACCCTATCTGGCCCCAATTTTTGAACCCAATTTCTTTTCTTATTGTTGTTTTCCTTGAACAATACCAATTAAAGGCGTGCTCTTGCATAATTTTATAGTTGTTAGCAGAACAAAAGGTCAAGGCAACATCTAATACGTGCATACCAATTATTGAGACTTATAGTAGGATGAATACTTTTATGATGTGAAAACTTGAAAAGAGATACTTTCAAGTCTGTATCTAGAACACCTAGCCAAGTCATGAGACAATTGTATGGAAACAGCGGGTAGTGATACTATGCGCAGGCACCGTGGCGGGCAGTTCCTACGCAGAGTAGGTAGAGAGAAAAAAATGAACACATATCCTTACAATGCTATGGAAACAGATACTTTGTTTTTTTGGTTACAGTCATTAAACGAGAAAACTGGTATCAACCATTTGTAAAAACAAATACTTTTTTATCAGGTGAAAGTGATACTATACGCATGAACTGTAGTGGACAGTCCATATACAAAATAAGTAGAGAAAGAAATGATACATGTTCCCACAATGATCATAAAAGTTTACATTATATAATACTTTTTAAATAAAATAATAAATATAAAGTTATAACGTTATTAATAATAAATCTCACAAAATAAAAATAAAATTTTAAATTTTAAAAATAAAATAATTCATGCATTGCATGAAAGTCAAATAAATGTAATATATATCAGAAATGGTCCCTCAGTCATATTATATAATATCTTTACTTTTTATTTTTTCGTCATATATGTATATATATTAGACTCATTACATACACTTAAACGGCTGTTTAAAGACTATTTTTTTTGTGGAGTATTTGTTTTTATTGTTTTTGGATAAAAATAAAAAAGAAGATATTGAAAGAGATTGTTTTAAAATTAGCTCCTCTTTTGAATAGACTAAATTAACAAAAATACTCTACAACTTAGAAGAACAAGAAATTATAAATATATGATATGATAGAAAAGTTTATAGTAAAAAAAAAAATAGTTAAAATCTGAAAATCTTATATGAATATTCTGATTTGTAGAATGGTATAGATATATTTTGGTAATCGCAGGCAACATCTAAATCTCCACCCATCAAAATTATGAATTTTACAACTCAAGTATTGGGACCCCACCTTTTCACCATTTCATTCTTACTCGTTTTCATGCATGTCTTTTCTGGTCTCTCATCTAGAGGGCTGGATGGGTCCACACGTGTGGAAAAAAAAAATTGTATTTACACAAAGGAGCTTCCTTCTATGCACGATCAAAATTAATGCATTGTGGATCAATGATGTAATCATTTTCATAATGCACCACGTGTAAAGGACTTCTGATATAAAATTTGTTTTGCAAAAACCTATATTATAGGTTACTCATTTTTTATCATATATTTTCTTACAAGACCTTGTATTTACAATTTTATACTTCTTTAAATTATTGGATATTTTTATCAAATTAAGTATATTTTCACAAATAATAATTTTAAAAAATATCTTCGAATAACTATTTTATTCTTATCTATTTTCTAACTTTTTATCAAAAATAAATAAAAATCTACATCTATTCACAATAAATTAAAAGATTTTAAAAAATAATAATATAGAAATTCGTTTATTTACAATAAAATTTTCAAATAGTTAGTTTTTATTAAAACAATTAACATACAATTAAATAAAAAATTATAAAATAAGATTCTAAATACGAGTATAAACATGTGTATGGTGACTAGTTTCAAATAAATATTGTTTTCTTATTCATAAATTTGACGCGAAAAAGTATGTGAACCCACTTACCTTTATTTTGTAAATTATCCTCTTTTTACTTTTTTTTTTTCTTCTAATTGGACATCAAGTTAGTCATTGAATATTTTTTTCTTCCCCAAATAGACTTGAACATACTCCATCGTCCACGCATCCACCCATTAAATAGTCGGTTAATAGACAATAAATACAAGTTTGATGAAAGTTGCAAGTCAATATAGATTTGAAAAGTACTGATGGAAAGTTTATGACATTTTGAAGCAGTAAAAATATGACACGTAAGTAAATGATGGATCTCTAACCAATAAAATTAGAAGAGAGAATAATTAGCTTGATGTGCAACTCATAAATTATACTAGAAACAAATAGTCAGCTGCTACATCTACTTAATATTTTTTCAGATTTTTTCACAAATAACTGAAATTTTACAAAAAAAATTAATTATTTTTTTCTATTCTATGCGCATTATTTTTTCAATATATTTGTATTTTATTTTTTGGGTATATTTTTGAAAATTAAAATTTTAATTTTTTAACCTATTATTTAATTGTGGCATTAATGTTACCTATAACTAATTTTATATAATTAATAATAAAATTGTGTTTAAATCATGTTAAAAAATTAATTGTAAATTTTAAATTTCATTCAATTATGAGTTTTATAATTTATCACAATATTACTAGTGATAATGTCTAAGACCATTACTAAATGTTTAGGGTTAGATGATTTTTGTTTTTGATTTATGACTAAAATTATTTTTAAAATAATATAATTAATTACGAGTTATGCATTCTATCCCTAAAGCCATTAGTGATAAAATATATCATCACAACCTATGATTTAGATTTAAAAGATAGTTGTGCTTAATTTATGATTAAGGTTTTACTTCAAAATTTGAAATTAATTCTCAAGTAATCCAATTAACTATGATTTATACACTCTATTTAATTATTTATTTTATATAATTTTCATAACAATAATGACCAAGCATGTCATTAGCTAGCTAGGGATTAAATCACTATTGGTGCTCTTACAATATCACCAATGATTTAGGTCATATAAGTAGATCAATGAAAATATTAAAAATAAAAATAAATTCAAGAATCCTTTATTTTCACAATTATAATGACAAAGCATGTCAATAAGGATTAAATCACTATTGGTGCTCTTACAACCTATCACCAATTATCAAAATAGATTAAGAATGAAATTATTTTTAAAGAAAAATAATTATTCTTAATTTTCATAATTATAATGACAAAGCATATCATTTAATATTAAATCACTTTTGGTGCCCTTACAATCTATCACCAATGATCTAGGTCATTAAGAATGACAAAGCACATCATTTAGGATTAAATCACTATTGTTGCTCTTACAACTTATCACCATTCATCTAAATAGATTAAGAATGAAATTATTTTTAAAGAAAAATAATTATTCTTAATTTCATAATTATAATGACAAAGCATATCATTTAATATTAAATCACTATTGGTGCTCTTACAATCTATTAGTAATGATCTAAGTTAAGTAGATTAAAAATGAAATTATTAAAAAAAGTAATGAATCTTTATTTTCATAATTATAACTTATTAGTGCTTCAATTGACTCAGTCTTCAACTATAGTGAATCAGTTGACTGACGAATTAACTAATTGGTGCTTTTAGTAGTTTTAGTTGACAGAACTTGGGTTGCTATTTTGTTTTAGCTGACTGAAAATTATCCAGTTGAAAGGCTCACTAGCTTCAGCTAACTGATCATTTCAACTATTGATTGAATATGTAATCCAAAAAAAAAAAAAAAGTCTCACATTGATGGTGGGACGTGTGATTGTGTTGTTTATGACACACAAGAACCAACTGCCAGGCACCTTTAGACTAACATTTTAACACATATAGTGTGGATTGTGGATTCTTTTCAAGGTACTTGTGCTAATTGGGTTTGGGGTGTTACAAATGGTATTAGATCCAAATTTCAATCTTGGGACATGTGGGTTATGGACCTAACTAACCCAAGTACCAAGTAAAAACTTACATTGATTGTGGAATGTATGATTGCATTGTTTATGACCCACAAAAAGCAACTATCAAGTACCTTTAGGTTAGCATTTTAACCCATGTGTGTGGGTTGTGAATTCTTTTCAAGATATTTGGACTGGCGCTTTTAGCATTTTTTACCTGAATAAAAATTATCTTTTGAAAGGCTCATTAAAGTGATTTTTGTGTTTAACTCATTATTAATTTTAAAATTAGAACTTAATTAATTCAATTAATTAAAGAGCAATAGTAATAACGCATAAGATCACCGCTTATGGTTTAAGATGAAATGAGAGTAGTGTTCCATTCATGATTAAGTACTAATTACAATTACTTTTTTTAATTTTGATTTTTGCACTCCATTCAAAGATAATTTGTTAATTATACAGTATAAGAACACTACTTATTGTATAGTAATGTTAAGGGAATTTTGTATTTAATTCATGATTATTATTAATTTCAAACTTAATTCTTAAGTAACTCAATTAATTATGGATCTATACTGATATCATATAAAATCATTACTTATGATTTATGATTAGATAAGATTTGTGTTTAATTCACCATTAATGAATAATGTAGGAGTTTGCTAACCAGTGCGATAAGGGAAATGGTCTAAGAATTAATTATGTATTAGAAATCTAACCAAGTTATAATTTTCAATAAGAATTTAATACAATTAACATCTCATTATAATTAATGAGATGAAAACTATTAATTATCACTTTATCTTTTTTATTTGAGAGACAAAATTACCCCTAAAACAATAAAATTTTGATTTAGGGTTAGGGTTAGGTATAATTTTGTCTATCAAATAAAAAATATAAAGTGATAATTAATTGATAATTAATTGTTATTTTCTCATTAATTATAATTAGAAGTTAATTGTAATTTAGTTATATTTCCAATACCTTAATTAATTCTTAACCAGTCTAGAGACCTAAGGGCACTAGTTAGCAAGACCATTTTAAAATTTTATCCTTACGGGTCTCATTTAATTATGATTAATGCACTAAACAATTATAGGTCATAAGATCACTATCATTATGATTTAGGATTAAATGAAATTTGTGTTCAATTCATGATTAAGGACTAATTTTAAAATTATTTCTTAAGAATTTCAATTAATTATAAATTATTAGTGATAGCGTATAAAATCACTACTTATGGTTTTGATTTAAATGGAATTTGTGTTGAAGTCATGGTTAAGGGATAATTTCAAAATGAATTTCTTAAGAAATGTCATTTAGTTCTGATTTATTCACACCATTCCAACATCATTACTTATAGGTGATGTGATCACTACTTATGATTCAAGGTTAAGTGAGTTTTGTGTTTAATTCATGATTAACTATTGATTGCAAAACTAATCCTCAAATAATTCAATTATTTATAGAACATTAGTGATAGAGTGTAAGATCACTCTTTATATTCAAGATTAAATTCCCTTTATTTTTAATTCATAATTAAGACTAATTTCAAATTTAATTCTTAAGCAATTCAATTAATAAACTGGACGTAATTTAGTTGAGTATTTGAAGAAATCAAATATATTCATTGTGTTAAGAATCAATTTAAATACAAAAAACATTAACTTAATTATAAAAAGATGCATGATATAAAAAAAATTCTGAAGGGAGAAGACTTGCGAGTAAGAATAAGTAAACGTAACAATTAAAGAATTCAAAGAGTTTAAGAAAGATAGAGCTTGAAAAAAATAAAATAATTTAAAAGATTAAAAAGTCTAATAAAAATATGATGTAAGAATTAGAGATATTAAGAAAGAATTCTAACATTAATAACAAGAAATAATTTAAAAGAAGTAAATTATGGTGTTTTAGAAAAAATAAATTACATGTCAATTAATAAACTATGACCCTAAAAAAAATTGCTTGTGACAATGAGGCTACCCAAAAAAGAATATTATGTTTTATTAAACTTTAGTTATATATAATTTATAAATACAAAAATTAACTTAATCATAGAAAAAGTAAATTAAGAAAAAAATACATAATTAATTTTGTGTAAAAAAAATATCCATGACAACAATACTCGCACATCGCAAATTTTCACCATTATCACCACAGAAGAATTATTGAAAAAAGACAAAATTTAATTGAAAAAGAAAGAAAGAGTTATGGACATTTTATATATTTCAACGTGAATCCACTTAATTTAGTTTTAAAAATTTTGAGACTCATATGAAATGTAATGAACAATATTAAATTTTTAATTTTTAAATATTTATATACAGTAGGGAATAAAAGTAGTTTATAATCTACTACAAAGGGATTTGACTCACTGATTGCCTAACATTGTGTATATTCACATTAAATTTTCAGCTTCAGCTATAACAAATTAATGATGAATGATATAGCTAAAAAAATGAGGATCAAAATGAAAATTAAGAATAGCTCGCAAGATAGAAATAAATAATAAAAAATTATGGTGAAAATCTTTTAACAACAAAATTATTGAAGAATGTGACACGTATTGCAAGGACAATAATTAAATAATTAATGCTAACTCACTCCTACTTTTACTACATTACTTGCTCCCTATCTGGCCCCAATTTTTGAACCCAATTTCTTTTCTTTTTATTGTTTTCCTTGAACAATACCAATTAAAGGCGTGCTCTTGCATAATTTTATAGTTGTTAGCAGAACAAAAGGTCAAGGCAACATCTAATACGTGCATACCAATTATTGAGGACCTACAGTAGGATGAATACTTTTATGATGTGAAAACTTGAAAAGAGATACCTTCAAGTCTGTATCTAGAACACCTAGCCAAGTCATGAAACAACTGTATGGAAACAGAGGGTAGTGATACTATGCGCCGGCACCGTGGTGGGCAGTTCCTACGCAGAGTAGGTAGGGAAAAAAAATGAACACATATCCTTACAATGCTGTGGAAACAGATACCTTGTTTTTTGTTTACAGGAAATTGGTATCAACCGTTTGTAAAATTAAATACTTTTTTATCAGGTGAAAGTGATACTATGCGCAACAGTCCATATACAAAGTAAGTAGAGAAAGAAATGATACATGTTCCTAAGAGGATCATAAATTTTTTTTATGAAACCATATGATGTATTTTAATGAAGTCAAGTCAGTGTGTTCTCCCACCAACCGGATAATGCCCGTTTCATTTATCAACTCTTAAATTATAACTATTTCACAAAAACTCCATGTTAATTAAGTTATAATAAATACAAATCGTGGAATTATATATTAATTGAAATTAAAATGAAAATGAAATAAAATCAATATTCAAATTATTGACATTTTAAAATGTTTTCCTTTTAGTTTTTTTCAAATAAAATTTGAAAGAAGTGTAATTTATTAAAAAATAAAGATTCTAGCATCCAAATAACTCGTATGTTTGTAGTTTTGGAATTATTTATATTGTAAAAAAATACTCAAATATGATATATTCAAATAAAAAATAAAAATTCTTGACTTATGAAATACAGTTTTTGGCAAAATAAAAAATAAAAAATCATATGATCTAACTCACTTTCATAATATTAAAAAATTATAGAGCAAAATTATAATAGTTGAGCTGACCCAATAGTTGATGAAACAAATTGATTATTGTCATCTTATTAAATTAGAAATTTAGTCATTTGAATTCTTTCAAATAGAATTTATCATTACATATCGCACTTTGTAGTATAATTATCAATATATAAATAAGTATGTATGAGGTTCACAATATTTAATAAATAAAGAAATAACAAAAAGATTAATATTACATTTGATCAATTTGTCAAGAACCATGTTTGTTTTTGTTTGATTTTAGCAGTCAACTAGTCAAATTGCGTCTACCTCAATTGATTCACCTTTTTGGTTCAATTAAAAGTAGCAATTAAAAGCAAGACACTCATACTAGGATTAAAAAATTTATGAGAATTTTGCCTACTAATATTTCCAAATCAATGAAGAAAGCACAAAACCAACCCCATTTAGGTATAAAAATTTCTTTTAAAAGTTATGCTTCTACTCTTCTGGCCTACAAGATTTTGGGCAAATAATAATTTGACCCTTAAAAGTTATACTTTTATTATTCTAAGTAATACAAAAATTTAATATTCTTTTATAACATGACCTTTATAAAAATATTTTTATTGATTTTATCATATTGCACTTCCTTCAAAACGAAAGAAAGAGAATAAAAAAAATAAGTAAAACAAAAATAAAGATAAACTCATGTTGCTTTATAATAAATTTAATATCAAATTTTAATAAGTTCGGGGTTAATATTATTTTCAATAGCCAAGCTTAATATCTCTACTCAAATTCTCTCCATTCTTAATATTCAAACTAAACTAAACTCAACTCAACTCAACTCAACTAAGCCTTAAAATCCCAAACTAGTTGGGATCGGCTATATGAATCCTTTTCCTCCATTCGCATCGATCCAAGACAAGATTTTCATTAATTCCTAGTACAGCCATATCTTTCTCGATGACTGTCCCCTATGTAAGTTTCGGTCTCCCCTTTCCCCGTCTAACACCTGGCACCTGGACCATGTCACCTTGCTTAACTACTGCGTCCATTGGCCGATGTTGGATGTGTCCAAACCAACGTAGACGATTCTCCCTCATTTTCTCCTCAATAGGTGCTACTTCCACCTTCCTATGAATCTCCTCATTTCTTATTCTATCATTTCTTGTATGTCCTGTCATCCATCTTAACATTCTCATTTCGGCTACTCCCATCTTATGCGAATGTTGCTTCTTAACTGCCCAACATTCGGTACCATACAACATAGCTGGTCTCACTGCCGACTTATAAAATTTCCCTTTCAATCTATTCGGGATTTTAGGATCACATAAAACTCCCGAAGCACTCCGCCACTTCACCCACCCTGCCTTAATCCTATGGTTTACATCATGCTCAATTGCACCATCTTTTTGTATAAATGACCCTAAATACTTAAACACATCCTTGGTAGGGATTGTCTGACCGTCTAAAATTATATCATTCGGGCCTCCTCTAGTTTTACTGAAATTGCACTCCATATATTCAGTTTTTGTCCGACTCAATCTAAGGCCTTTAGATTCTAACGCGTTCCGCCACATTTCTAGTTTAGAATTTAAACCTTCCCTAGTTTCGTCTACCAACACAATATCATCGGCAAACAACATGCACCAAGGAGCCCTATCTTGGATATTATAGGTGAGTTCATCCATGACTAACGCAAATAGGTAAGGACTTAAGGATGAACCTTGGTGAACACCTATCGTGATCGGGAACTCTCCAGTCATACCATCTACAGTCCGCACCCTAGTCAATACTCCTTCATACATATCTTTAATAACTTCTACATATTTAGTTGGGACCTTTTTCTTCTCGAGTACCCACCACAAGACTTGTCTTGGCACCTTATCATACGCTTTTTCTAGATCAATAAAGACCATGTGAAGATCCTTTTTCTTTTCTCTATATTTCTCAATTAATCTCCTAAGTAGAAAAATAGCCTCCATTGTAGATCTTCCAGGCATAAAACCAAATTGATTCTCAGAAACTACAGTCTCATTCCTAAGCTTACGCTCAATCACTCTCTCCCACAGTTTCATTGTATGGCTAATAAGTTTTATACCTCGATAATTCGAACAACTTTGAATATCTCCTTTATTCTTATAAATAGGGATTAATATACTCTTCCTCCACTCATCTGGCATTTTCTTAGTTACTAAAATCTTGTTAAAAAGATTTGTAAGCCAAGTTACTCCAATATCTCCTAGGCATCTCCAAACTTCTATTGGAATATCATCTGGGCCCAAAGCCTTACCATTCTTCATCTTATGCATAGCTTCTTTAACCTCCTGAGCTCTAATCCGACGAACAAATCGCCGGTTCGTATCATCAAAGGTGACATCAAGGTCTCCAAAATCACCTCTTGACTCTTCATTAAATAAAGTATTGAAATAAGTTTGCCATCTCTCATTAATCTCATCTTCCTTAACTAAAACCCTATCAGCCTCATCCTTAATGCACTTAATACGAATTAGGTCTTTAGTTCGTCTTTCCCTTTGCTTGGCAATCCTATAAATATCTTTCTCTCCATCCTTTGTCTCTAACTTTTGGTAAAGTCCTTCGCAAGCCTTGCCTCTGGCTTCCCTAACCGCTTTCTTAGCATCTTTCCTAGCTTGTCTAAAACATTTATAATTATCTTCATTTCTACACTTGTGTAATCTTTTATAACACTCTTTTTTAGCTTTAATAGCTTGTTGAACTTCTTCATTCCACCACCATGTCTCCTTAGTCGGAGGTCCACGTCCTCTACTTTCTCCTAACACCTCTCTAGCCGTATTCCTGATACGACTCGCCATCTCATCCCAAATCATGTTAGGCTCACCCTCCACCCTCCAAGGATCACCCTGTAACATTTTATCTTTAAAAAGAGCCATCTTCCCTCCATTCAAATTCCACCATCTAGTCTTAATACACTTATTACTTCTATACTTTTGCTTCCGCCACTTAACGCCCAACATCCACAACCATAAGTTTATGCTGAGACACTAAACACTCGCCGGGTAAAACCTTACAATCCTTACAAACAGCTCTATCAACCTTTCTAGTCATAACAAAATCTATTTGGCTCTTATTCGGCCTGCTACTAAAGGTGATTAAGTGCGACTCTCGTTTCTTAAAGAACGTGTTAGCTAAAATCAGGTCATACGCAACTGCAAAATCTAAAATAGACTCTCCACCCTCATTCTTAACGCCATAACCATATCCTCCATGTACGCGCTCAAAGCCCTCATTAGTACTTCCTACATGACCATTCAAATCAGCACCAATAAACAATTTCTCACCTAAGGGTACTCCTTGAACTATCTCCTCTAAATCTTCCCAAAAAGCCTTCTTAGTAGATTCATCCAATCCTATTTGGGGAGCATAGGCGCTAATAATATTAAATGTCTCCTCGTCTATCATCAATTTTACTAAAATTATTCTATCACTTTTCCTCTTGATTTCTACAACCTCGTCCTTCAAATTTTCATCAACAATAATCGCCACTCCATTCCTATTTCTAGTCTTACCGGTATACCACATCTTGAATCATGTTCTCTCTATCTCTCTAGCCTTTTCTCCTACCCACTTAGTTTCTTGCAAACAAGCAATATTAATCCTCCTTCTACTCATAGTATCTACAAGCTCTCTCAATTTACCAGTAAGAGTCCCTATGTTCCAAGTAGCTACGCGAATCTTACCCTGGACTAGCTTCTTTACCCGCACCCGCCCTCGATGCGAGAACCCTTGCTCATTTTGCACCACACCCGGGCGCCGATGTGGCGCGCCACTAAGGATGTGACGACCTAGCCCTTGCTCATTTCTCACTACACCCGGGATCCGATGCAGCGCGTCGCTAAGAGGGTTACTCCCCAACGAATACTCGGTAGGATTCATAATCATAGGGTTTGACTAGTTTTACGCTGGCCGTCAACCTATCGCAACCCTCCTCCTTTATCCGGGCTTGGGACCGGCAGAGTAACCTCTGGCGGAGTTAATATTCAAACTAAACTCAAAGTGAATATTTATAAAAACTTGACATTTTCTTTTAAGTAAAAATAATTGATTCATTTTATATTTTGTTCAATAAATACAATCCATAGCATTTTTTTAATAATATTTTGAATTTAATAAAAAAAAAAACTTATATTTTAAAAATGTTGAATATTATATGAAAAAATATATATTTTATGCTATAGTTAATTTGTAATTTTGTGACAAGATATTTATTCAATTTTACATTACATAACAACTTATATATTTTGATTTCTCAAATAAAAATAATAATTTATGATTGGACCTCTTTAAGTCTGCCATGTGTAGAGCCTTATGCTATCAATTTTATTTTAAAAAAAAAAAAAAAACTGTAATATCCAAAAGTAAATGTTTAAGTTGCCATTGTGTATGGCCTTATGATATCAAATTTTATATATAAAAAAAAAGACTAAACAACCCAAAAGTAATGTTGTAGGGATCATTTTGTAATTTTATAACTTTTTTATACAAACCTATATAATTCAAGTGCCATGTGTCCATTTCTTTCTCTACCTACCATGTGCAGGGATTTGCACACTACAGTCCCTCGCACCGTATCACTACCCCTTGAAAGATCATTCAACAAAATCTCAGGCTGATACATGATATGCAAAATATAAATTGACTTCTGATATTAATTTGACTAATTTTATAAAAATAATAGAATACAAAATGAGGAGATCGAATGTGGAGATAGTACCTATTAAAGAGAAAATAAGAGAGAATCACTTACGTTAGTTTGAACATGTTCAACGTTGGCCAATAGACGCTGTAATTAGGAAAGGTTCCTTGGTGGAGGTGGTAGGTGTTAGACATAATAGAGGGAGACTAAAACTTACATGAGGACAGTCATCGAGAATGATATGTTTAATAATGTCTTAGATCGATACAAATAGAAGAAAATAATTAATATAGCAGACCCTAACTAGTTTAGATTTTAAAGCTTAGTGAGTTAAGTTAATATATTAATTAGACTAATTTCAAATTACTATTCTAACATTCTCAACTTCTCATGTTCGATTCCTCTAAAACCAATGAGGGGTGATATTTCAAAAATGGGACAGCTATCCAACAATATATGTAGCCCGGGATGAGATCCAGTGAATCACAGAAAAAAGCACACAGAAAAAAAAATAAAAAAAAATCAAGAATTTACAATTTACAATGGAACCATTCTGTAGTGACAATAATTCTAATCAAGTTTCCTGGTTCACTGACTGAATGGCTCCATCAAAGCTTCTTCATGACAAATTACATCTGCAGATTCCTCTTGATCTATTTGATTATCAACTTCTTCTGAAGTTTGCTCAGGATTATTTGGTTCCTCGTTCTCCTCCTCAGTGTAATCATCCAAGTAGCCATATTTAATGCTGTAGTACACATAAATGCAAAGTAAAACAAAACATAGTATTGCTAATACTAGATAAAATCTATCCAAGTGACTGTCGTTTATGGTGTTACCAAACCAGCTCTTGAATATGAGGACAAATGGTATGCTGAAAAACTTTCCAATACCCAACACTAACTCGTCGAATGGCCCGGAAAAGGTCCTCATTGATTCAGGCACATGATTATAGAAGAATTGTGCAAGCCCTTCACGAGCAAGTCCTTCCATTAGTCCTGATAATAAATATTGTGGAATTAAAGCAAGAATGCTCATGGAAATAGTCGTCTCTGTATCATGACCCTCGATATTTTCTTCATCAATCAAATGTAGCCTCTTAAGCTCCACTTGCCTTGCTGTAATGCAGCAAAGTACAGCAGCAATCATGCCAGCACCAATCCTCCAGACTGTAATACTTTGTTTTGTCCAACCCCTCCACCAAAACACGAACATCACTAGTGTACTTATGAGGGACTTGAGTAGAAACATAAAAGAGACTTTAATTATGAACCCATTATTTATATAAGGATTCAAGTTGCTAGACTGCTCAACAAAGAAAGTATTGTCTGCAGCAACTACCAAACTATAAGCGGAAAATATCAGCAACAAATGTAACAATCTAGACAGCTGCATTACTTCCCTGACTTCTTTAACAGTGCAAATATTCCCAAACTTCTCCGATGTTTCCAGAAAACGACCAGGGTTTGGAAATTTAGGCTCTGCTTCACTAATTATTGCCGCTTTGTTTAACCATCTAAAAAGTATTGGAACATGAGGTAACAACTGCAGTTGACCTCTTTTATTTTTGTACACACAATTCTCATCCTGTCTTTGATTCTTCCAATAATACCCTTCTTCTGAATCAGGGTATTTGAGATTGAATCTCAAAAAACCTGCCTTAAAGACTCTGTAGATGGTACCTAGGGGGCTACCAGTTGGTTTTTCATAGTTGTAGCACTTGCAGCCCAACAAGAATAGTAGAGATGTTCCTCCCATCAAGATTGCTGACACCGTCAAAGTGGTTATCCAAGATGAACTCCCAAGACCAAAGATAGCTATAACAGCTCCAACAAGCTTAGCAGTATGCCACCAAATATTGTATTGTTTTTCTTCATCCTGCCCGTTTGCTCTGTTAGTTTGATCAGATTCCTGGTTCTTTTCCGTGCTTCCACTTATCACATTCTTATGCTTCAACTGATCTTCAAAAAAGGCATTTAAAGTTGGCTCTTTTCCAGATTGGCCTATTGCTAGTAGTACTGTTCCCAAATAGAACATACCAATACATTCCGAAGCTAATATCAACAAAGCTAACCCCTGCATTCAATAACATATATATATATAATTGGGAAAAGTACTTCAACTAATATATATTTCTAGATATATATGCAATAAGCCAATAACACATTTGACCTCTGGCAGTTCTTTTAGTTGTAGTATACTTACCACAACATAGGCAGCTGCGCATACACAAATAATCTTGAAACGACCTGTAGAGGTTTCTGAGACATGAGTAAGAATGACAGCAAATACGGCTGTTATGCCATCTAACAAATTGATGGCCATAGCACTTTGCCGTAAAGTAATATCCGATAATTCTGAGAGGTAATCTATCAACACAGACACCACTGCGTAGTATGCTAAGCTATAACTTAGAACCAAACCTGAAGACGAAGTTCATTTATTAAACAAAAAAAAAAATGATCAACATATATATATATATAAGAGAATTTAGGTTCAGCAATGATTAATACTAATGTACCCGAAAGGAAAAGGACAGCCTTGGTGAAGATAAGATGGTTGCGGCAGCAATTCAGTAAATCAGCCTTGGTGAAGATAAGATGGTTGCGGCACCAATTCAATAAATTGGAGAACAACATTGTAAATGTCATGATTTTTCTGCCGTAGATCAATGAAATCTGTCCACAAAACCAGTACGTTAAACTTCGTAGTTACTGACCTGAAGCTAATGACTATATATGCTAAGCTTATGAGCTTAGTTCACACTTATAAGTTAGTTCACACCATAGTTACCAGGAATGCTGGCACTCACTGGGAACCACGATCCGGATCTTAAGTCCCAGTTTGCAAAACTTTTTCACACTGAATGCTGTGGTTCGCCATCCAGATCATGAAAATTGACGACTCAATTTTCTATCTGTTTTCTTTAAGATCCAGACTTAAGATCGCAATTCACACGGCATCACGCCTTGCTGACAGTAGTCGAAGACTCGAAGCGCAAAGAAACTTGCTGGATGAGAAGGGAAACAACTTTGGAATGGAGGACTTCACACTTCTCGTATGGCTGCTAGCTATTCTGCACAAATTTCTATGTACTGTTGTGGATAATCTATTTCAAGACATGTTATCATTATTACAGTATACGCCCTTTTGAACAGAGGATACTGCTTTTTTTTTAATCTTATTTTTTGACAATTCACTTATTTAGTCCTGTAAAAAACATGCTATCTACAAGAATAAGTGATATTACTTTTCATCATGGGGGGGGGGGGGGGGACAAGGGAATGATTCATGTCATAATGTCATTGGCTTCATTCTTGTGATTTCATTTCAACATGACAATAGAAGTGTGGTGATTTTTATTGTTTTTTTGTCTTTCCTGGTCTTTTTTTTTTTTTTTTTTAAAGTTAAACTCAAGGGAGCCAAAATCCCCCTCTCATAATTTCCTTGTTTTATTATTTTCCATGATTATTGTCTTTTATAGTACTGTGTATAGAAATGTCCATTATATTGTTTTTAATTAATCTATATCTATACTTCTATTTATCTAAAAATCAGAGCACACTTAGTTTAGTTTGATAATGTTATGACTTTTTGAGAATTATTGTACTCTTCTGTAGAGCTGTTTTAAAAAAATCTCAACAATATTGCTTAGAAAAATAATATAAAAACTACTTTTAATAAGTAAAAGTTATAAAATTAAGCTTGGTTTAGTAAAACTGCAACTTTTTATTAAAATTAAGGTTATATTAGTTTTTAAAAATTTTGAAAATAGATGGTAGCGTTTAAAAGCACCCGTTAAAGTGCTTTTAAAAATCTAGAGTTGAAACATCCCAATTTTTTACTAAACATAAAAAAAATTGATTTATGCTTTTTCATAAGTATAAACACCCTCGCAAAGAACATTATCAAACCAAGTCTTAGGGTGTCCTCTGAATTTTAGTAATTTATTTAATATTAAAATTTCATAAAATAAAGAGAAAATATTGTATTGTAAGAAAATTAAAAATATAAATAGATTTAAAAAATTATCTACTCTTCCACTGTCTAATTTTGATTTCTCATTTATCTCTATGCAACAATAAAAAAATATATTACTTAACATATTATATATAATAACTAGTCACATCCTCATCTTTTTACTATCCTAGTGATTTATTTATTTTAAAATTAAATAAATTAAATATCTAATTAGTTTTTGAGTAATTAATTATTAAATAGACTATATGTTATTTAAAATAAAAAGAGTTTGTACGTAGGCGTGTGCCATGGAACTAGTATTATATACCAAAAAGGAACAGGACATCCATGTTGATGTTAAGATGGTTGCAGCACCATGTCAATAGATCTTAGGACAATGTAAAAGCCATGATCTTCAATTTAAGAGCCATCATGTACGTACAGTTTTATAGATCTGCATAAGGAAGTCTGTTGAGAAAACCAGTCCATCAAAACTTTGGAACAAAACACAAAACGAATCACATATTTAATGACATACAAATGACAGATGCTTCTTATTGATGTATTTCTTTTCGTCCCTTGGAATTGGAACACTTTGAATAAACAGACCGTCCTGACGGGATTTTATACTCACCACAGCACACAACCCACAAGATTGCAATGAATAAATAAAGCCAATAAAATTCAGGCCATAAGTTATGTAGAAAAGTATAATCGATGGGAAATATCACTACCAGAAAATTTCTGTTTTGCGATAAAATTTCTCAAGAAATGAACTTCTATTGTTTGTAATTGGTGAAGGAAAGGCTGAATATAGGAAAGGTAACCATTCAGGTATTCAGACTATTCTTTTTAAACACTTTCATATATTGAAGGAAGAGATTTATAACTTAATCATCGGAGAGTTATTAGGGAAACTCCCCAACTTCGGTTCCTTGTTTTATCTTATTTCTTTAGGTCTCTTCTATCTCCCACTCTAGTTTGGACATACCAGCTCGCTCCTACCCAACTTGGCAACAAACTTGACTAGTGTTAGGACAAAGTGGACCCATCCTTGGAGAAACCCCAAGTTCAGTTGAGACCTTTCAGCCCGATCTAACTTAGATTTAACACATTTTTTATTTATCTAGAATCAAAGGAGGAGCCTTCAAGAGACTAGAGAGGACCATGGCCTCCCCAAAATTTTTCAAAAATATTAATATTATAATTTAAAATTAATTTTTAGCTTATTATTTTCTCTTATTTAATACTATTGCCCCTCCAAAAGTAAGAGTTGAATAACATTTTCACTTTTTTTTTACTACAAGATTGTAAAACTACAAGACTAATGGGTTAAAACTTAAAACCCAATAGGCAATAGGATTCTTATAAAAAATTATATACTACAAGACTAATAAGTTAAAATTTAAAGCCCAATAGGTAATAGGATTTTTATAAAAAATTAAGTTAGGGTTTTTCTTGTTTCTACCCTGTAATTTATGCAGCCACCAACCACCAAAAAGAATTCTAAGTGAAGCTCTCTCAATATTAGAGAGAGGCCATTGCCCAGATTTAAGGGAGAAAAGTGATGTCTGCCTAAAAAAAAAAAATAGGTAAAACTTTATTTTAAATATTATATTGTTAAACCTAAAGTATATAAAAATTTAATATAATTTAAATTTCTTTTTATTTCAAATTTTACTTTCAGGACAATTACTGAGTGTGTCCAATAGTGATATAGAAGAAATTTATTTTTTTACTTGATCAACAAAATTTGAGAATTGAACCAGTAACAAGTAAGTATATTCTATCTTTTAATTTGTAAATATGATCTATTTATTTGTTATTAGTTTAAAATAAATAACTATGAAAAAAATATCAATATCAATTTGTTCATTTGAAAAAGCATTGCTCACAATTTTAGATTTTATTTAAGCAACTCATGATGTAAATGGAGGATATTTATTTTTTCCTTTTAATTTTTGAGGCTTATAAATTTTTATTATGTCTTATGAGTTATTGAGCTTCTTATATATATATATATATATATTGCAATTATTGTAGCTGAATACGTTTATAAAAAATTTTAGTCGGCCCCTCCTCCTAAAAAAAATAAATAAATAAATAAAAAATGTCAAGCTTCGCCGCTGCCTAGAATATGAAGTTAAAGTAATGAAAATTTTGTACTCTGTGTTTTAGCTCAAAAATGTTTGGATAAATGATGAATTGAAAGATAGGACTAAAGAATTTATAAATTTTGCAATTGAAAATGAAAAATTAATTGTTGACGGTAAGTGTTTTTTGTGGTGTCCTTGTGCGGTCCGTAAAAACAAGAAGTGGAGGAATTCGTTTGAAATTTTAAAACATTTGTGACACAAGGGTTTTAAATATGAATATTTGAATTGGGCATTGCATGGTGAGGAATTCTAAAGAGATGGCGGATCTTGTGAAAATAAGAATAATCCACCACTAGTTAATATAAACCCTTAGAAGAGAATATAAAGTTTGAACCAATTCTTGGTGCAGGGGCTCTTATGTCAACTGCAAAATATCTTGCTTGTTAGAACACTTTCTAAAAAGTTTTTAAATCAAAATACGAGGATTGTCAGGACTAAAAAGGGGAAGGAGGAAGGTTGTCGGTATACTAATTCCTCACTGTCAAAACAATTCTTCCCACGGGTTCTTATCCCAACCAACGAATAAATAATTGTAGGAGTGAAATCTTTACAGAATTTGAAAAAGCAATAAGGAAAAAAAACCTTTGATGGGGGAACTACTAAGTCTTCCACAGAATTTAGTGTGTACCATGTGGCAGTGATACTCATAGCATTCGGAAAAGTAGGCGGAGCTCCACTTTTAAGAAACTTTCTAAGGTATCAGTTGGAGCAAAAAATAAGGAAACAAAGTACAGGAACCAACGGGGAAAATGAAAAAGAGGATGACAAATGCTTCCAAGGATATTTGGTGGAATATTGCTTGGATTGTTGGAGGTGTCATTGCCATAACTATCAAACTTGACTAGTATTCTTGGCTAAAAACTTTCCAAGTGTCTGCATTGCTTATGGGAGGAACTTATCAATTTTTCTACTCTGACTTCATGTACTACAGCTATAACACACCAATTGGAAGCCCCCTTAATTAGCATTTTCTATAGTCTTTAAGGGAGCTGTGTGGAATTTGACCTCCAAATACCCAGATTCAACCGAAAAGTATTAATGGAACAATTATGGACAACAACATTGTCTATACGATGCTAAAACTGGTTGTTTTCAGTTGCTGCCTCGTGTTCGATTCTTTAATTGGTTACACAAAGCTTCTGCAATGAGAGAGACACGGACACCTAATCTGATCATCTGGGAGAGACGAGAGATGAAGAAAGAGCTTAGCTTGGTAAAAGAAGTAAGGGAAGTAAACGCGTTTGAACAGTTTGGTAGCAGTTTCAGGGAATACATACTTCATTGAGGAAGCTAGCAACTTGAATCCTTATATTGGAAGCAACAACTATGAAATTTATACAGACCCGTATATGCGTTCTTATAAGGAGATCCTAAAATTATACTTCCAACGCATTACCGTATATGCCGAGTGATGATTCAGAAAAGCTTCCCGGTACCCCGTGGCCGGATCAAAAAAATAGGTCAATGGAGACAAATTTTTTTATTTATTTTATATATAAATAAATAATAATATATATATATATATATATATTATATATTATATATATATAATATATTATACAACCCACCCGCAATAATTTTTTGTTTATTAAGTTTGTTTTACACAATAAAATTTATTAAATTGTATGGACATAAGCTTGGTTTGTAAAAATGTTCTAACACCTTTTAAAGTTTTGTAGTTAAAGGGATTTAATTAGATTAAAAATAAATAAATAACTGAATATATTTTTTCTTGCTAAATTGTTAAGTTTTTAGTAATTTTAAAAAAAAAGTTAAGTTCCAAATTGTTAAATTAATAGTATAAGTTAATTAATATTTGTTAATTTAATTTTTTTTTCTTAAAGAAATTTATTGATTGGACAAAATTGAAAAAATAAAATAAAAGATGGCTTAAATTTATTTAATTATTTGTTAATCAGATTTAAAAACTTCAAAATCCTGACAAAAAAATAAAAATAAAAAAAATTAAATATGAGACAAAAACTTAATTAGAATTAGAAGATGGCTGAGGGTTTCTTCCTTCACATCAGATTGATCTTAGAGAAGAGGCAAAGTTTACTTTTGAATTTTAGTTTTTATTTTATGGAGTTAGGCTTTGAACCTTTTTAGTTTTAATTTTTATTTTATTGAGTTGGGTTTTAAACCAAGTTAACCTAAAGTATTTAAATTTTATTTTGTTGATTTATTTGCGGGCCAATAATTTTTGAACTATTTATTTTATGAAGTTCAGTGAAGGAAAAATAAAATTTACTTAATCCAATAGGGTCAATTTCACAATTTAACTATACTAATAGGATAATTTTTAAAACTCAGTGGGGTTAGCTGACCCCACTGGGCCTAACATGCGTCCACCCCTGCCGGTACCTAATCATCAGTTCAAGTGTCCTGGCACCCAGTCATCGGTTCAAACACCTAATTGACCCATGATGTCATAATTTTAAAAAGATATAAATAATTTATAAATAAAAAACAAGAAACAAAAAACAATGACACAAAAATTATAAATGAAAACTACAGAGAACAAGAAAATAATTTATTACAACTTTCTCTTTTTATTACTATTTTTATTTAAAAAAATAAAATAAAAATCAAGCTAGGACTTTAAATTACGGGTTGGCTAATTCTGCTCGGCATATTACCTGAACAACAATGGTAGCCAGCGACTTATCCTTGTCTTGAAACACTTCTGCCAATGGACCATCATCAAGTGAAGATCCTTGACACAATTGCTATAAGAAAGAGAAACCATTGTTGTTGAAAATAATTAGAGACAACTATCACCATGATCTATGGGAGAAGACAGTATTAAGCATTGCCAAAGACTCTTAAAGAAAATGAATCCCACCATTGAGAACAAAGAGTACTACCATCTAAAATCACCACTGGTAACAATGATTACCATTGGAGACTTTCGGAGACGAAATATTATGAATGCCATAGTCGGAAGTTGCAGGACACAACAAAAATTACCATTGATGACAGCGTATACTAGGCAACTCATTGACCATCATTGTTAAAAATTGCTGTAACAATTTTAATCATAATTCAGTAAGATATAAAATTATAATAAAATTGAAAATTGTTTTGCAATTTTTAATTTCAGTTACAATGTAGTGCGCCAAACGGATTATAAATAAATTTGATGATTTCGTAAGAGCTTACCATCATTCAGAGAGGGATAATTTGACACCCAAATTTTGTTTAAAAAAATAAATAAAATTATTCTCATTACGTGAATAGACTCCAATTTTTTTAGGTGTTTTCGCATTGACTAATTTCATATAATAATAATCTTAACGACTCAATTAGAAATATTAAGTCTCAAGTATCATAAAACCAAGAATCTGCTGAGTATAATTCTAACGTGGAGATTAGGGCGTAACTAATTAATTGTAATTTCTTAAATATATGTGAAAATTATTTACATGTAGTTGTACGTGAGCATATAAATTAGTAACTATTAGTACTTAAAATTTGAAAGCTATTTTTTCTTCAGAAAGCCTGTTCTCTTCATTTGGGGTAATCATTTCAGAACTTATAAATTCACTTCTAGTACTTAAAATTTCTTCAGAAAGCATGCAGCAACGACGAAGAAGAGGTAATGTCTTGGACTTCATTTGCCCTAACCATTACACCCGCCAAAGGTCCAATTACCTCTTAATCCAAAGCAAAATTTTACCCATACAAATTATAAGTAAGCCTCAAAAATGTATGTGAATCTAAGAAGAGGTGCAGTTCTTTAAATAAATGCACAAAAAAGAAACAACTCAACAAAGAAAATTTTCTTTACCGTTAGTGTTTTTATTAATAGAATAGAATATATAAGAAAATAATAATAATTCTTGTAATATCAATTTCTTTCAGATTTGTCAATATCATTTTTCAGTTTTATTAAATATTTAAGTTTTAGTATTTAGGAACTTTAACCAAAAAAATTGTTATATTTCAAATCTTATTGTTATTTTTTTTCCTTAATAACCTATTTAAATTAGATAAACTCTTCTTTGCTTAACATATTTTGTTTTTTTTACATTTTATTTAAAAGAAATTAAAAGTAATGAATTAAATGTGTTTGGGCTATTACTGATTTCGCATAATATAATTATAAATTTGAGTAAATTACTTTAACCTCCCTTGTATTAGCAGAATATTACACATACATCTTTAATTTTAAAATCTACACATTCCTTCTTTCAAGTTTAAAACTAAAATAAAACACCATATTGATTCTTATTAAAAGACAACTACAATTTGAAAATTATTCAATTAAATTAATAATGACATGTTATTATTCAACTTAAATAAGATATAAATAAAAATTAAATTAATAATAATACAAAATATTACACGGACAACTCTATATTATTTAAAAATTGTAATATTCGAAAACACATTTTATTTTTATCGTACATAATTAATTCATGTTTTATGTTTTAATTTATTTTAAGTTTAATAACATCATATAATATTAAGTGACTTTAAAAATATTTGTATCTCCTAATAATAGTATTATATGGGTATTTTATGTATTTGTTCTTAAATATTTAAAGTTTGAGTTAAGCTAGTCATAATTTATTTTTAAGTTTCAGATGAAGGCATGTGTAACTTTTAAAAATATAGGAGAGGTTCGTAATATCAATATCATACTGGAGAAGCTATAATAATTTACTTTAAATGCATATAGATATAAGAGTTGGAGTTATTTGTTCGTCTTATCTAATATTGTCTCACGTGGATATTTAGGTTTGGTTTGGTAATACTGTGACTTTTGAGAGATATTGTGCTCTCATTGCTCTCTTAGAGATGTTTTTAAGAAGTTATAGAAGTAATGTTTAGTAAAATAATGTAAAAGTTGCTCTCAATAGATAGGAACCACAAATTAGTGTTTGGTAAATTCATTGTAAAGCTGTTCTAAATATTTAAATTGACTATAATAGATATTAATAATAAACAGAGAGATAACTAATCTACTACATTAATTAATAAAAGAATAAATATGAATTTTCATTAAAAGTAAAAATTATATTAGTTTTTTGAACTTTTGAGAGCATAAGCTAGTTTAAAAAAATACTCCTGGCAATTAAAAGCCCATAACAGAAACACCTCACTATGTTTTTTACCAAACATAAAACATTAACTTATGATGTGAACACTTAAAGATAATTCAACCAAAATGTTATGAAGATACATGATATCCTAAAAATAAATTTTGACATTTTATATTAGACTAATTTCAAATTACTATTCTAACAGTCTCATGTTCGATTCCCTTAGGATCAGGGAGGGGTAAGATTTAGAAAATGGGAGGACTATGGAACTATAATAATAAGTTCCGGGTAACGGTGATTCTAATCAAGTTTCCTGGTGGAGCTGGTTCCTTGACTCATTGGCTGCCATCAAAGCTTCTTCACAAATTACATCTATAGACTCCTCTTGAACTATTTGATGAATTTATTCTAAATTTTGTTCAAGAATGTTTGGTTCCTCATTATCCATAGTATCCTCAGAATAATCATCCATATAGCCATATTAAATGCAGTAGTCCACATAAATGCAAAGTAAAACAGAACTTAGTATTGTTAATACCAGATAATACCTACCAAAGTGACTCTCGTTTATGGTGTCGCTAAACCAGCTCTTGAAAATTAGCACAAATGGTATGCTGAAAGCTTTCCAATACCCGATGCTAACTCGTCGAATAGCCCCGAAAAGGTCCTCATTGATTCAGTCACATGATTATCGAAGAATTTTGCAAGCCCTTCTCGAGTAAGACCTTCCATTAGTCCAGATAGTAAATATTGCGGAGTTAAATAAAAAATGCTCATGAAAATAGTCGTCTTTGTATCATGACCCTCGATATTTTCTTCATCAATCAAATGTAGCCTCTTAAGCTCCACTTGCCTTGCTGTAATGCAGCAAAGTACAGCAGCAATCATGCCAGCACCAATCCTCCAGACTGTAATACTTCGTTTTGTCCAATCCTTCCTCCGAAACACAGACATCACTACTGAACTCATGGGGGCCTTGAGTGGTAACATAAAAGAGACATTAATTTTGTTGCCGTTAAATATTTCACCATTCAAGTTGCTAGACTGCTCAACAAAGAAAGTGTTTTCAGCAGCAACTACCAAACTATAAGCGGATCAACAACAAATGTAACAATCTAGACAGCTGCATTATTTCCCTTACTTCTTTAACGCTGCAAATATTCCCATTCTTCTCCAATGTTTCAAGAAAACGAACACGGTTTGGAAAATTAGACTCTGCAGCACTAGTTATTGCCCCTTTGTTTAACCATCTAAAAAGTGTTGGAACATGAGGTAACAACAGCAGTTGACCTCTTTTATTTTTGTAGACATAATTCTCAGAGTCTTTGATTCTTCCAATAATACCCTTCTTCTGAATCTGGGTATTTCATACTGAATCTCCAATAACCTGCATTAAAAACTGTGCAGATGGTACCAAGGGTGCTACCAGTTGGTTGTTCATAGTTGTAGAACTTGCAGCCCGTGTAGAATAGTATATAACATCCTCCCATCACAATTGTTGCCACCATGAAAGTTGTTTTCCAAGATGAACTCCCAAGACCAAAGATAGCTATAACACCTCCAACAAGATTAGCAACACTCCACCAAATTTTGTTTGTTTTTTTTTTTTTTTTTTTCCTCATCCTGCCCATTTGCTCTCTTGGTTTGATCATGTTCCTGATTTGTTTCCGTGCTTTCACTTATAACATTATTATGCTTCAACTGATCTTGAAAAAAGGCTTTTAAAGTTGGTTATTGTCTAGAATGGCCTATTGCTAGTAGTCCCACTCCCAAATAGAACACATTAAAATATGATCTGTAAGTTGAAATCCATAATAAAGCTAACCCCTGCATGTATGAAATAACATATATCGAATTGGGAAAAGTACTTCAATATTTCTGGGCATGCAAATAACACATTTGTCCATTAGCAGTTCTTGTATTATAACTTACCGTAACATAAGCAGCTGTGCATATAGCAATCATCTTGAAACGACCTGTATGGGCTTCTGCGAAATGAGTAAGAATGACAATAAGTATGGCTGCTGTGCCATCTAGCAAATTGATGACCATAACAACTATCCGTAGAGTACTTTTCCCTCTCGATGAATCTGTGAGGTAATCAATCAAGACAAACACCACTGCGTGGTATGCTATGCTATAACTTAGAACCAAACCTGAAGACGAAGTTCATTAATTAAACAAGAAAATTAAATGATCAAGATATGTATAAATGTAAGAGAGAATATGGGTTCAGCAAAGATTAATATATATACCGAAAAGGAACAGGGCAGCCTTGGTGAAGATAAGATGTTTGCGGCACCATTTCAATAGATTTGACAATGAAAAAGCCATGATCTTCAATTTAAGCGCTATCAAGTATATATAGATATCACATAGAGAAATATTATTATACTTGAAAATCCCATTGAATTTGAAAAAGAATTTTCAGAAAAGTTTCATGTATACTTTCTTGCCAAGGAAACTAATTAAGAGAGTACTTTCAAAGGAAAAATACAGTCTGTGAGTGATCTTGAATATGTAAGAAGGCTTGAAGTCCAATATTAATTTATGATTTTTCATCTTAATGTAATGTGGAAAGAACTTATGGTTTCTAATGGTCATTCTTATTCAATCAAACAAAAAAATATTAGTCCCGTATATAATCTAGAAATGATTTCTATGTTATAATATTATACTAATCGTGCATGCGTTTACACCCATATTTTGTGTATATATGTCTACTAGTCCCAAGCATATGCACCCAGGGGCGGATCTATATACAAGCAGTGAGGTCAACTACAGTGGGGTTAGTTGACCCCACTGTCTTTTAAAAATTATATATAGGTATTATGAAAAGTATTATATTGTCCCCACTCATTTACTGTTAAATAAAAATCTTCTTACATAGATTTTAAATTTCATCCCACTAATAAATTTTTTGAGACAAAAATCAAACTAACATTAGTTAATTATACTCTATAATTTTCAAATTTTGGCACTTAGTTTTTTTAAAAAAAATTTACTAAAAATCTAACAACTTAGTAAGAGAAACCATATTCAAATATTCAAAATCTTTTAATCTATTCGAATTTTTTCTCTCACTGAAATCATGACATTTAATAACCAATTTCATAGTACATTTTACAACTGTTAAAAATTGACTAGGATGTTCTACAAATATTAGAAAACATCTTCTAGCTATTTTGATTAAAATTTTCTTTAGAAACTATCAATCTCATTAATTTTACATCTAATTTCTCTCATTATCTCCTTATTAAAACTTATTACTGAAATTTCATTCATTAGAATTAAAATTGCAAGATTTTTTATATACGACTTGGCAAATAGGACACCATAAGGGTATTCTGTCTTTTTGTATAATACAGTATAGATAGATACATTTATTTTATTTTTTAATAAATTTAATTTGATAAAAAAACATAATTGTATAGGTGGGAGAGTAGGATATTTTTTTAATTAAAATAAGTAATAATTATTAAGTGATAAGATGAGATTTAGTTATTGAATTTAATTTCTTAAATAATTTAAGTAGATGTATATTATAAAGTGGGATGCCATAAGAGGCCTCTCACTTTTATAATAGTATAATAGTATATATTTTGATTTTTTTAATAAATTTAATTTGATAAAAACATAATTTTATAGGTGGGAGAGTAGGATATTTTTTTAATTAAAAAAAAATAATTATTAAGTGATAAGACGAAATTTAGTTATTGAATTTAATTTCTTAAATAATTTAAGTAGATGTATATTATATAGTGTGATGCCATAAGAGGCCTCTCACTTTTATAATAGTATAATAGTATATATTTTGATTTTTTTTTAATAAATTTAATTTGATAAAAAATTAATTTTATTGGCGGGAGGGTGGGAAGGTTGTTGTTTGTGTGTGTGGAGGGAGTGTGGGATATTTTTTTAATTAAAATAAAAAATAGCAATTATTAAGTGATGAGATGAGATTTAGTAATTGAATTTATTTTAAAAATAATTTAAATAGATCAAATACATAATTAATGACTATAAAGAATCTCTCATTTTATAATAGTATATAGATATAGATTATAATTATATATATATATATATATATATATTATATTTTTTTTTTTTTTTTGGTAAAAGCAGGCAACATCAAAATCTTCCCCATTTTTTTTGTTGATGAATGGACTTGCTCTCTTGTGCAATAATTTAGTCAGCAAGTGAAAGAAAATGTTAACGCATCAAAATTATAAAGTTTGCTCTCATGTGCACTTATTGGGTTCCTGCCAAAAACCTTCATTTTCACCATTTCTGGTCTCTAATTTGTGACTTTTTGAGTGGTGTTGTGATATCGTGACTTTTTGAGTGGTGTTGTGATATCGTGACTTTCTTAAAGTTATTTTTTAAAAGTTACAATAGTAATGTTTAGTAAAATAATATTAAAATTGTTCTCAATAAATAGAAGTCACAAATTAATATTTGGTAAATTTATTATAAAATTGCTCTAAAGACAGTTCTCCCGTTTATTTTAGCTAATATATAAACACTAACTTGTGTCACGTGCTAAAAATTGTGTCACATGTATTGCACCATCAGTATTTGATTTAAAATTTCCTTCAACTGGTGCAATCCAATAAAAAATATCTTGTGTTCTCACAATTTTGTCAACTCCTTTTCGCCTTCTCGATTTTGAGTCTCTACTCATTAAACTGGAGTTTTTACCCGTTGTCCAATTTCTTTAAAACAAGGTGGTGTTATGTGCACTACCCATTTTTATGTGTGGACAAAAAACTAAGATAGATAGTCTCTAAATTTTTGTCTTTTAGTGTATTTTAAGTTTACTTAACAATTTTAATAATACACATATCAATTCATCTAAAATATGATATAAGTTATAATCAGATTAAGAATGAAATTATTAAAAAGAAAAAAAAAGAAAAAAAAAATAATTATTCTTTATTTTCATAATTATAAATGAATGTAGTTTCGGTTGACTCAATCTTCAACTATATTGAATAAGCTAACTCATGAATTAACTAAATGATGCATTTAATAGTATTAGTTGACTGAGCTTGAGTTGATGTTTTGTTTCAGCTAACTGAAAATTATTCATTGAAAGGCTCACTAGCTTCAACTTACCGACTTTCAACCGCTGTCTTGGCTGAAAACTGACTGAATATGTAATACCAAAAGAAGTCTTACTTTAATTGTGGGAGTTGTGTTTATGTTGTCTGTAACATACTTCAAATATCAAATATATTCCGACTATCATTTTAACTTATATAGTCTGGAAATCCTTGTGTCATATGGGTTCGATCTTGGAACCTGTGGGTTATGGGCCCAACTGACCCAAGGAGCAACTAACGATCAAAATAATGCTTCAGTGTGAATGAGTTTTCAACTATGTGGATGAAACGGTGCTTTTAATTTTTTTCAGCTGACTGAAAAGTATTCCTTGAAAGGCCTAAAAGGAAAATTGTGGTTTGTAATCCTGTTGGGTAGGGTGGCACACATTTTTTTCATCACGGACAAGTTTTAGTCCCTTAACAGCTCCAGATGATGTCAACAGTGCCATACCCTGTACCAATACCATGATTTTGATTAATTCAATAAGGATTTTTATTTTATTTTTGGCAACCATACTTACATAGACATTTGAAAGAAAATTTAATTTCAAGCTCAACAATTCAAAAAAAAAAATATTCTCAATAATCGGGTTAATCTCTTAAGATAAATACTTCTATTCTTTATACGTGTTTTTAGTCACTATATTGTATTCTAAAGTCCAATAAGTCACATTCCTAATTAATATATCCACTGATTTATAGTGTATTTAACTATTTCCTATGTTTTTCCTTGTAGGATTTGTTAATGTAAATCTAGTGTCACTTTTATTATTCACACTGATCATTTTTCTACATATCTTGTGGCTTGACTTCTAATAATTATATCATATAAGTTGTACTGTGGTTTGTACCAGTTATGAGATGAGTATCGAGTATTCTCAATCTCGACTTATACCACTAATTCACTCAGCTCATAACTTGTTCCTGTGCGACATGTATTTGTTTATTTGGTTTCCAGAAGCATAGGCGACGAACCAGTTATGACCATAGGATCACGAATGTGGACTTGGTCTATGAAGTAATTTGCAGGATAGATCATTTGTTATAGTAAAGGGTTTTGTTATCAGGTCAGGTACAGTTTTATAAGGCTTAGTTGGGTTTATCATATCAAATTGAACAATAAGTTGACTCTATGGATTGCTGTGACCAAGATTTAAATTTTATTTCTTGATATAATATTGTTCATTTTAAAAATAAAAATGTACCCATATGTATTGAAAATATTAAAAAAAAATATAGTGTATAGTCCTAAAAATATATGAAAAACATTTATAAAAAAAATAAATTATTTACTTTTAGTTAAAAGTTATTTTTAATATATATAATAATTAATTATGCATATTTGAAGTTCTAAGTTGACTCTTCATATATTATATATTTGTTATCTCAATTATTTATTTATTTTTTGATAAACAAAATTGAAATCTTAATCATTTATTAAAGGTTTATTTACTATTTTAGTCTATTAGAATTACACCATTTACCTTGACAATTTTTTTATTTTTTTTTTCTAATCAGGTTCTTTAACATTTAATTTTTCTATTTGGTCTTTCAAGATTTAATAGTTTTAAAATTGAATTTTTAATCAACTCAAAATTATTAAATTTTGATTGAACACAAGTGAATATGGTAAGGAATACCTAAGAAGAATTTTATGACCTAAGAAATTTTTTATTTTTTTTTTAGAAAGAAAATTGGATGTAACATTTAAAATTAAAAACAAAAAAAATTTGTAATGATTGATTCAATATTCATGTGATTTTTCTTTTCATACATTAATATTTATTTATTCATCATCTCCTCAAAAATATGTTAGCTAATTTTTCTATAATATTTTATCTCAATTTAATAATTTTGACTTTATTAAGAACCTAATTAAAAATAAATAAAAATCAAATAATGGAGGACCAAAATAGAAATAAATTGAACCCTAGAGGACTTGATTAGAAACAATAATTTCTCAAGTATCAAAATAGAAAATAATATATTTGTCAGTGACCAAAGCAGTAAATAATCCTTTATTAAACTACACACAATATATATATAAACAATACATATCAACTAAATTAAATTATAAAATATAGATATAATACTAACACTTAATTTTATTTAATTTTCTTATAACTATTAATTTTTTTTTTCGAAAATTAAAATAGAAAAAGAAAAACAACTAACTTACAAAAACGCATTTAAATCACTTTTTAGAAAAAATTATAATCAAATTTAAAATATCCTTTTCAATAGTTACTGTTTATTTAGTTTTTTTTTTCTTTTGGTTAAACTAAGTTATTACTCACACATGTTAGACATGTAAAGAAAAGAAAAAACGCCGCACGTCCATAAATGCATGTGATGAGACAAGTATATATATATAAACTAGTTTCGATGGCGTATATATTACGTGTGAATTGTATTTATAATATATTCATCAACAATTAATATATATATATATATATATATATATATATATATATATATATCAAGAAATTATATAGTTAATAAATATTTCATATTATTGACAATAAACAAATAGATAAATTTAATATAAAAAATTAATTCATAATATAAACATAAATAAAAAAAAAATTCTAAAGATTGAAGAAGAATTAATACAATGATAGCATACAAAATATACTCTTAATATATCTTTTCATTCACATTATTTAAAAAAAATTATTTTATAATATTATGATTATTTGTAACATATTAAGTTAAGAAAATTGAGAAAGTTAATCCTAATTACTATTGATATATAGTTATTGAAAAATTATAGATTTTTTTGGTATTGAAAAGAATTAGATTAAAAAAATCAATAGTAATAACATAATTATAATCATATTAATGTTAAAATAAAGAAGAATTATGAAAAAAAATAAAATAAATAGACTATTTGAAACAAAATAACAATTAAAAAATATTTATGTGATAGTAAAAACTCACAGGGTACTTAAGAAAATAAAATTTCTTCTACTAAAACTTAAAACAACAATATATAATCATGGAAAGTATACTCTAAATATTTTTTTTTATTCATAATATTTTTTAAAAATTAATTCATAAATTATAGATGGACTAAAAAAATATTATAATTATGAAAAACTTATTAAACAAAAAAACAAAAATTGAGAAATTCAATATTAACTACTATTGACATAAAATTATTGATTTTTTTTTTTTTTATGAATTAAAAGTTGTAACAACAATATAATAATCATGAAACTATACTTTTAATATTTTTTTTAATTCATAACAATTTTAAAAAAAAATTTTAAATTCATAAATTTTAGAAGAATTATTAGGTACTTATTAAAAAAAAAATTCAGAAATTCAATCTTAATTACTATTAACATGAAATTATTAAAAAATTATAGATTTATTAATATTATAAAAAATTAGTAAAAATAATTAATAATCTTAAAATAATTAAAATTCTATTGATCTTAAAATAGAGAAGAATTAAAAAAAATAAAAAAATAAAAAATAAAAATCTATTGAAGCATAATAACTATTAAAATTAACTATAATAATTATTTGAAGCATAATAACTACTAACATTACCTGAGATAATAATAAAAACTATAAAGGATATTTAAGAAGTGCATGAAAGAGTGCTAATTAATTGTTATAGTATAATTTGTGATATTGGGAACATCAAGATGAATAGATAACGAAAGAATATTAATTAATTACATATATCTATCACTACCCACTACAAGAATGACATGTGAATGATGAGGTAATTGTTACATCTTACAAATTATTGTTTTACTTTCCTCTTAACAAAAAAAAAAAAAAAAGTCACGAATGATGAACTTCTGTCTTTTTCAGGGGCTCCATTAATTTTCCTACCAACTCGTACTAGTTATCAATATTATTTTATATATGTATAAATATATGTGCACCAACTTTGATGGTTGATGATATTGTTAATAAACCAACTTTCCTAGTGCAGGGACTCAGTTCTTTCTTGTTCAAGTTTATAAAATCTTCAGTCATGTCCCTTGCATTGAAGTATTTTATATTATGTCAACAAATTTTGACTTTGAATTCAAATATATTAGCAAAACAAATTAAACAGTATAAATGTATAACTGGCAAGGTTATTTGGTTTAATCCTAAAGAGTGAAGACACCACCACCTTGTTTTGTGATTGTAATTGCAAATCAACAGGAGGCCAAAGTTTTGAAGAACAAGGTTCATGTTTCTTGTTTTCTTTTACAATTTTTGTTTGTTTGTTTAAGTTTCTAGATTAAATTCTTACTTTTCTTGTTGTAATTTCTAATAGACAGAATGGAAAAAATGGGTGAAAGATTGTCAAGACTCTTCCATGCTGGATTTGATTGGTTTTGGTTATCCAAGGGTGCCATGTTCATTTGGGGTATAATTATTTTTGCTATATGAAATATAATATATAAATATATTATATATACTCTTCTAGCTAATTTTTTTTTTTCACAGGTTTGCTTGTAAGCCATAGTATTGTGGATTATGCATGCGTGTCTATCTTGGTGATTTTTTACACTGATAAAAAGGCCGTAGAGGATGAGCTAGATCTAATGAGAGCTGCAATTTTTGTGAATTTGCAAGAGGGTCTTACTTCAATCTCAATCATACTGCTTTCTCACATCTCAAATACCTATATTGGTGATTTCAAGACCATCATCCTCTCCACTTCTGCTTATGTTATTGTAAGTACAACATTACATTTACTACTTGTCGGATCTCACTTAATAACTTAAACTTTAGAATAAAATAATTTTTGACATGTTATCAGATACCACCTCGTGTCCAAGAACTCCATCATTTCTGCCAGTGTTATCTGTTATCATTATTAATAACTTAATAACTTGAGATTACATGAATTTGATTACTATTTACTAAGTCTAAACCTTCTTGTTACTACTTCTGATCAGGGAATACTCATGTTATGGTCTGCTTCTGTGGACGGTTTTCTATCTTCAAAGTTGGATCTTCCTGTTTACTTCTTTGCAGCTTTGTTCATAGCATTAGGAAAAGCAGGACGAAAACCGCCTCTAAAAGACTTCCTTGCTGATCAATTAAGTGAAATCAATGACAAATCCAATTCTCAAAGTAATCAGACAAGCCCAGTTGACCAAACAAAATTAGAATTTCGCAAAAACATCTGGGCACGAAGTGCTTGGATTTGTGGAGCCATCATTGCAATTTTTGGCTTTCTTGGAGCTAAATGGGAAAATGTGTTTGCCATCTCAGCCATATTAATGTTTTCGTCTGGTTTATTGTTCTGCTCTGGCTTCATTTGTTACAAAAACAGATCCCCAACTCCAACTGGTGGTCATCTTGGTCCTGTTTTCAAAGTATTCAAGGCTGCTATTTGGAAATTTTGTTGGAAATACCCTAACTCTCCAACAAAGTTTCATTGGAAGAGTAATCCTAATCCGAGGCATTACCAAAGCAATAATTCTGGACAAATAGTATTGTTACCACGCGTTCCACCTATCTTCAATTATGTGGACAAAGCTGCCATTATTGAAGAATCATCCTCATTAAATTCCCCAGTAGAACAAGTTATGAGCGGAAAACTCTGTACTGTTGAAGAAGTTATAATAGTGAAGCAGCTTCTGACGTTAACATACATGTGGGTAACCTCTTTAGTATTTGGTCTGGTTTTAGGAACAGGGGATACTCTGTTTAATAAACAGGGTGATAAAATGAGTAAGCTTTATATTGCCAAAAAACCAGTTCGTTCCTCTCTATTCTTCGTGCTCAAATCGTTTGTCTGCGACGCAATTATATATCTGTTTTGGATGAGTAAAGCAAAAAAACAAAGGACTACACTAGGTAAGAATCGGTGTCGGGTTGTTTTGTGCAGTGATTTGTTGTATTGTGGCTTGGCAACTAGAGGTGCATAGGCAAAACGATACAAGTGTTCTTTGGATATTTCCCCAGTATTTATTGTTGGGACTTATGGAAGGACTAACATTAAGTGGAATGGAGAAATTTAGTAGCTCAGGCCTTGAAATTCCATCAGGGAACTTGAGAAGAAGCAGTACTATATCACAATCACAGTCTCAATCTCGGCCTTTGTTGTGGGCATCACCGGATGATGAAAATAAAGGGTTGAGAAAATGGTCAAGTGCTATAGTGAATTTATAAGAAACATCTTCATTTTTGAAGATCAATAGTGTGGCATTGGAGACAAGTGCAGCTCCATGTTAATGTCCCTGACAATTTGGCAAAGGAGGTTTCACTCAAATAACAGAATCTCCACCACTAATACATTGTCATTAATTTGTGTTTTAATTCTGGTTTCTTACTCTCCTTGGATTTCCTCCTCATTAGTTTTTCGTTTTGTTTTAAGAGGCATGTCCGTCAAGAGTATATTACAGCCCTGATTAAGGCTAGATTTTGTGTACCTACATTAGTATTGTATTTAATTTTATATTAGATTAGGTTCATTATGTTAGGTCAATTTGTATAACATATATAAAAAGGCTTCCAAATTATATAAATGTATGAATCACATAACATAAAACCCGTTTCAATGTTTCACTCTTGTACTTACAATTTGAGATTTTCAAGCATAGTTATATGTAAGATTTATTTAAGTCTGCAGAATCCTCTTCAACTGTTTGATGGTTAGAATAGACAACAACTAAAATTCAGCACATATTTGCATCAGATCTACTTTTTAAATATTTTTTGGAAAAAAAAGTCTAGTTTCTAATTGATAAGTAAAAGGGTAACAGTTTTTAGTAATTAAACTGTTATAACCCAATAAATAAATATTAATATATATATTTAGGAGTAGTTGTTAATAACATGAGTATAAAAGAAATTAATTAAATAAGTACTGTGAATTTAAGTAAATAAATATTTAGTACATATATGAATGAGCATATATATTATAAGAACAAATATGAATAATAAATTTTACCAACTGTTATAATATGATATTAGAAAAATCAAATTTGAGATATAATATATAACTTTTAATTAAACATGTGTATATATTTATGTCGATATAAGTAGGAACCATTTACACCACAATTTTTAAAGACTTTGATCTTGACTTAATCAATTTCTTTTTCTTTTTCCTCGGAATTCTTTTATTTTACCTTTCCTCTTGCCTTAACTGACTTTATCACCTCTTTTTCACGATTCCACCTCTCCGTAGTGACAATAATTCTAATCAAGTTTCCTGGTTCACTGACTGAGTGGCTCCCATCAAAGCTTCTTCATAACAAATTACATCTGCAGATTCCTCTTGATCTATTTGATGATCAACTTGTTCTGAAGTTTTCTCAGGATTATTTGGTTCCCCATTCTCCTCTGCAGTATAATCATCCATGTAGCCATATTTAATGCTGTAGTACACATAAATGCAAAGTAAAACAATACTAGATAAAATCTATCCAAGTGACTGTCGTTTATGGTGTTACCAAACCAGCTCTTGAATATGAGGACAAATGGTATGCTGAAAAACTTTCCAATGCCCTACACTAACTCGTCGAATGGCCCCGAAAAGGTCCTCATTGATTCAGGCACAAGATTATAGAAGAATTGTGCAAGCCCTTCACGAGCAAGTCCTTCCATTAGTCCTGATAATAAATATTGTGGAATTAAAGCAAGAATGCTCATGGAAATAGACTTATCTGGCTTGTCCCTTACGGTTAATTCTTTTTTAATCAAATGTAGCCTCTTCAGCTCCACCTGCCTTGCTGTGATGCTGCAAAGTACAGCAGCAATCATGCCAGCACCAATCCTCCAGACTGTAATACTTTGTTTTGTCCAACCCCTCCGACAAAACACAAACATCACTAATGTACTTATGAGGGACTTGAGTAGAAACATAAAAGAGACTTTAATTATGAACCCATTATTTATATAAGGATTCAAGTTGCTAGACTGCTCGACAAAGAAAGTGTTGTCTTCAGCAACTACAAAATATAAGCGGAAATATCAACAACAAATGCAACAATATGGACAGCTGCATTACTTCCCTTACTTCTTTAACACTGTAAAACTTCCCATTCGTCTCCAACGTTTCCAAAACACTAACCTTGTTTGGCTGAGAGTACTCTTTATTACTAATTATAGCCGCTTTGTTTAACCATCTAAAAAGTAATGGAACGAGACCTCTTTAATTTTTGTACACATAATTCTCATCCTCTCTTTGATTCTTCCAATAGTACCCTTCTTCTGAATCAGGGTATTTGAGATTGAATCTCAAAAAACCTACCTTAAAGACTCTGTAGATGGTACCAAGGGGGCTACCAGTTGGTTTTTCATAGTTGTAGCACTTGCAGCTCAACAAGAATAGTAGAGAAGTTCCTCCCATCAAGATTGCTGACACCATCAAAGTGACTTTCCAAGTTTTATTCTTAAGACCAAAGATAGCTATAACACCTCCAACATGCTTAGCAGTATGCCACCAAATATTGTATTGTTTGTCTTCATCCTGCTCGTTTGCTCTGTTAGTTTGATCATGTTCCTGGTTCGTTTCCGTGCTTCCACTTATCACATTATTATGTTTCAACTGATCTTCAAAAAAGGCATTTAAAGTTGGTTCTTTTCCAGATTGGCCTATTGCTAGTCGTACTGTTCCCAAATAGAACATACCAATATATTCCGAAGCTAACCCCTGCATTCAATAACATATATATACATAATTGGGAAAAGTACTTCAACTAATATATATTTCTAGATATATATGCAATAAGCCAATAATACATTTGGCCTCTGGCAGATCTTGTAGTTGTAGTATACTTACCACAACATAGGCAGCTGCGCAAACACAAATAATCTTAAAACGACCTGTATAGGCTTCTGAGACATGAGTAAGAATGACAGCAAGTATGGCTGTTATGCCATCTAACAAATTGATGGCCATAGCACTTTGCCGTAAAGTAATATTCGATAAATCTGTGGGTAATCTATCAAGACAGACATCACTGCGTAGTATGCTAAGCTATAACTTAGAACCAAACCTGAAGACGAAGTTCATTAATTAAACAAGAAAATTAAATGATGAAGATATGTATATATGTAAGAGAGATTAATGTGTGTGTATATATATATCTATACCGCAAAAAAACGGGACTGCCTTGGTGAAGATAAGATGGTTGCGGCACCATTTCAATAGATTTGAGAACAATGTAAAAGCCATGATCTTCAATTTAAGCACTATTATGTACAGTATGCATAAGTGATATTATTGCAATTGATGCTCTCTTTTAAATTGCACATTATATATCACATATGTGGTGCAATTTATACATGAAAATCCCATTTCATTGTTTCAAATCAATTGCAATTCGAACCAAGAATTGTCATTCCTTCTATTTCCTTTTTTTTTTTGGGTAGACGTCCAGCTAGTCATCTCTAATTGAATAAAATAGAATTTTCAAAGAAGTTTCATATATGCATTCTTGCCAAGGAAACTAATTAAGAGGGTGCTTTCAAGGAAAAGTACAAACTGTGAATAATCTTGAATATGTAAGAAAACTTAAAAGTCCAATATTAATTTAGTGCCAGTTCATTATGTGGAAACAAATTATGGTTACTACATATCATCACTAAACATATCTAATATTTTGATACATAATCTTACATATCATCTATTGATTCTCTTTCATCTTTCTTAAATTATATTATTTAATAATTCTCTTACATCTCTTAAATTATGCTATTTTTTCTCTCCCATTTTATTACATAGAATTTTTTATATTTCTTTCAAATCATTCTCATCTTTGAAATCATTTATAAAATATTTTTTCTTAAACAAAAATTCTTAGTTTACTTCTGCTCTCTAAATTTTACAAACAATAATATACCTTACATGTACATTAATAAACCTAATTTAAGTTGTTTCTATTTATAAATAAAAATGACTTATTTTCAAGAAATAAAATATCAAAAAATTATAAGAAATACAATATCAAAAAATTATTATGATGAATAATATTTTCAATGATTTATTCTTTGATTATTAGAGCTAATCAATTTTTTTATATGGATAAAAAAAAAATAAAAAAATAAAAAAGAAGATATTGAAAGAGATTTTAAAAAAATTAGTTTCTCTTTTGAATAGGTTAAATTAACAAAAATACTCTACAACTTAAAAGAGCAAGAAATTATAAATATATGGTATGATAGGAAAATTTATAGTAAAAAGAAATAGTTAATGTCTGAAAATATTATAAGAATATTCTGATTTGTTGAATAGTACAGATATGTATATTTTGGTAATGGCAGGCAACATCTAAATCTCCACCCATCAAAAATTTGAATTTTACAACTCAAGTATTGGGTTCTAGCCCAAAACCCAACCTTTTCGCCATTTCATTCTTAGTCGTTTTCATGCATGTCTTTTCTGGTCTCTCATCTAGAGGGCTGGATGGGTCGACACGTGTGGAAAAAAAATTTATATTTACACAATGGAGCTTTCTTCTATGCACGATCAAAATTTATGCACGGTGGATCAATGATGTAAACATTTCATAATGCACCACGTGTAGAGGACTTCTGATACAAAATTAGTTTTGCAAAAACCTATATTATAGGTTACTCATTTTTTATCATATATTTTCTTACAAGACCTATATTTATAATTTCATACTTCTTCAAATTATTGGATATTTGTACGAATTTAAGTATATTTTTTCAAAAATAATAATTTTAAAAAATATCTTCGAATAACTATTTTTTCTTATCTATTTTTTAACTTTTATCTAAAAACAAATAAAAATCTACGTCTATCTACAATAAGTTAAAAGATTTTAAAAAATAAAAATATAGAGTTCATTTATTTATAATAATTTTTAAACAATTATGTTTTATTAAAACAATTAACATACAATTACATGAAAAAATATAAAATAAAATTTTAAATACGAGCGTAAACATATGTGAGGAGACTTAGTTTCTAATATATATTTTGTTTCTTATTTATAAATATATATATTGCGACAGAGTATGTGAACCCACTTATCTCTATTTTGTAAATCAGTCCTTATTACTCTTTTTTTTTACTTCTAATTGGACATCAAGTTAGTCATTGAATATTTTTTTCTCCCCCAAATAGACTTGAACATACTCCATCATCCACGCATCCACCAATTAAATAGTCGGTTAATACACAATAAATACAAGTTTGATGAAAGTTACAAGTCAATATAGATTTGAAAAGTACTGATGTGAAGTTTATGAGATTTTGAAGCACTAAAAATATGATACGTAAGTAAATGATGGATCTCTAACCAATAAAATTAGAAGAGAGAATAATTAGCTTGATGTGCAACTCATAAATTATACTAGAAACAAATAATCAGCTGCTACATCTTCTTAATATTTTTCAGATTTTTTCTCAAATAAACTGAAATTTTACAAAATTTTTAATTATTTTTTTCTATTCTATGCACATTATATTTTCAATATATTTGTATTTTATTTTTTTGGGTATATTTTGAAAATTAAATTTTTAATTTTTTTTACCTATTATTTAATTGTAGCATTAATGTTACCTATAATTAATAATAAAATTGTGTTTAAATCATGTTAAAAAATTAATTCTAAAGTTTAAATTTCATTCAATTATGAATTTTATAATTTATCACAATATTACTAGTGATAATGTATAAGACCATTACTAAATGTTTAGGGTTAGATGATTTTTGTTTTTGATTTATGACTAAAATTATTTTTAAAATAATACAATTAATTAGGAGTTATGCATTATCCCTAAAGCCATTAGTGATAAAATATATCATCACTACCTATGATTTAGATTTAAAAGATAGTTGTGCTTAATTTATGATTAAGGCTTTACTTCAAATTTTGAAATTAATTCTCAAGTAATTCAATTAGCTATGATTTATACACTTTATTTAAGTATTTATTTTATATAATTTTCATAATTATAATGACCAAGCATGTCATTAGCTAAGGATTAAATCACTATTGGTGCTCTTACAATATCACCAACGATTTAGGTCATATAAGTAGATTAATGAAAATATTAAAATAAAAATAAAAATTCAAGAATCCTTTATTTTCAGAATTATAATGACAAAGCATATCATTAAGGATTAAATCACTATTGGTGCTCTTACAACCTATCACCAATTATCAAAATAGATTAAGAATGAAATTATTTTTAACGAAAAATAATTATTCTTAATTTTCATAATTATAATGACAAAGCATATCATTTAATATTAAATCACTTTTGGTGCTCTTACAATCTATCACCAATGATCTAGGTCATTAAGAATGACAAAGCACATCATTTAGGATTAAATCACTATTGCTGCTCTTACAACTTATCACCATTCATCTAAATAGATTAAGAATGAAATTATTTTTAAAGAAAAATAATTATTCTTAATTTCATAATTATAATGACAAAGCATATTATTTAATATTAAATCAAGTTTGGTGCTCTTACAATCTATTACTAATGATCAAAGTTAAGTAGATTAAAAATGAAATTATTAAAAAAAAGTAATGAATCTTTATTTTCATAATTATAACTTATTAGTGCTTCAGTTGACTCAGTCTTCAACTATAGTGAATCAGTTGATCAACGAATTAACTAAATGGTGCTTTTAGTAGTTTTAGTTGACAGAACTTGGGTTGCTGTTTTGTTTTAGTTGACTGAAAATTATCCATCGAAAGGCTCACTAGCTTCAGCTAACTGATCATTTCAACTGTTGATTGAATATGTAATCCAAAAAAAAAAAAAAGTCCCACATTGTTAGTGGGATGTGTGATTGTTTTGTTTATGACACACAAGAACCAACTGCTAGGTACCTTTAGACTAACATTTTAACACATACAGTGTGAATTGTAGATTCTTTTCAAGGTACTTGAGCTAATTGGGCTTGAGGTATTACAAATGGTATTAGAGCCAGATGTCAATCTTGGACCTGTGGGTTATGAACTAAACTAACCCAAGTACCAAGTAAAAACTTACATTGATTGTAGAAGGTGTGATTGCATTGTTTATGACCCACAAAAAGCAACTATTGAGTACCTTTAGGTTAGCATTTTAACTCATGTGTGTGGGTTGTGAATTCTTTTCAGGATATTTGGACTGGTGCTTTTAGTATTTTTAGCTGAATAAAAATTATCCTTTGAAAGGCTCATTAAAGTGATTTTTGTGTTTAACTCATTATTAATTTTAAAATTAATACTTAATTAATTCAATTAATTAAAGAGCAATAGTAATAACGCATAAGATCACCACTTACGGTTTAAGATGAAATGAGAGTAGTGTTCCATTCATGATTAAGGACAAATTACAAAATTATTTTTTTTAATTTTGATTTTTACACTCCATTCAAAGATAATTTGTTAATTATATGGTATAAGATTACTACTTATGATATAGTACTGTTAAATGAATTTTGTATTTAATTCATGATTATTATTAATTTCAAACTTAATTCTTAAGAAACACAATTAATTGTGGATCTATACTAATATCTTATAAAATCATTACTTATGATTTATGGTTAGATAAGATTTGTGTTTAATTCACCATTAATGAATAATTTAGGAGTTTGCTAACCAGTGCCCTAAGGGCAATGGTCTAAGAATTAATTATGTATTAGAAATCTAACCAAATTATGATTCTCAATAAGAATTTGATACAATTAACATCTCATTATAATTAACGAGATGAAAACTATTAATTATCACTTTATCTTTTTTATTTGAGAGACAAAATTACCCCTAAAACAATAAAATTTTGATTTAGGGTTAGGGTTAGAGTTAGGATTTAGGTTAGGTGTAATTTTGTCTATCAAATAAACAAGATAAAGTGATAGTTAATTGTTATCTTCTCATTAATTATAATTAGAAGTTAATTGTAATACATTCTTATTGAGAATTGTAATTGAGTAAGAATTGTAATTGAGTTATATTTCCAATACCTTAATTAATTCTTAACAGACCTAAGGACACTAGTTAGCAAGACCATTTTAAAATTTTATCCTTACGGGTCTCATTTAATTATGATTAATGCACTAAACAATTATAGGTCATAAGACCACTATCAATTATGATTTAGGATTAAATGAAATTTGTGTTCAATGCATGATTAAGGACTATTTTTAAAATTATTTCTTAAGAATTTCAATTAATTATAAATCATTAGTGATGGCGTATAAAATCACTACTTAAGATTTTGATTAAAATGGAATTTGTGTTGAAGTCATGATTAAGGAATAATTTCAAAATGAATTTCTTAAGAAATTTCATTTAGTTATGATTTATTCACACCATTCCAAAATAATTAGTTATAGGTGATGTGATCACTACTTATGATTCAAGGTTAAGTGAGTTTTGTGTTTAATTCATGATTAACTATTGATTGCAAAACTAATCCTTAAATAATTCAATTATTTATAGAACATTAGTGATAGAGTGTAAGATCACTATTTATATTTAAGATTAAATTCCCTTTATTTTTAATTCATAATTATAGACTAATTTCAAATTTAATTCTTAAGTAATTCAATTAATAAACTAGACGTAATTTAGTTGAGTATTTGAAGAAATCAAATATATTAATTGTGTTAAGAATCAATTTCAATATAAAAAACATTAACATAATTACAAAAAGATGCATGATATAAAAAAATTCTGAAGGGAGAAGACTTGCGAGTAAGAATCAGTAAACGTAACAATTGAAGAATTTAAAGAGTTTAAGAAAGATAGAGCTTGAAAAAAATAAAATAATTTTAAAGATTAAAAAATCTAATAAAAATATGATGTAAGAATTAGAGATATTAAGAAAGAATTCTAACATTATTAACAAGAAATAATTTAAAAGAAGTAAATTATGGTGTTTTAGAAAAAATAAATCACATGTCAATTAATAAACTATGACCCTAAAAAAAATTACTTGTGACAATGAGGCTACCCAAAAAGAATATTATGTTTTATTAAACATTAGTTATATATAATTTATATATACAAAAATTAACTTAATCATGGAAAAAGTAAATTAAGAAAAAAATACATAATTAATTTTGTGTAACAAAATTAATGATCCGTTTGAATTTTGGGATTAAAATTGAGATATAGAATTATAACACAATTTTAATTTTATTTATTTATTTTTTAATAATTGGAATCAGCCTAGAATTATAATTTTGTTGTTTGGATGGCAGAATAATTTTAGAATTAAAATTGTATTTTTTATTTTTAAATTTTAATAACTCTTTTTCAAGAAAATATTTTATTCTAGCCAGAAATCCCTATTCCCACTAAACACCCTTCTATCCACCATGACAACAAAGTGGATTAGCATTAGTTAACGATTCTTGAATTGTCCAAAGTAGATAGTTTAGGAAAGAGATATATATCATTCACTACCAGTAATAGCTTAATTCGACAATCATTTCATTTATTTTTTGCTTTCATTTTTCTATGTTCTCTGAGTGTATACATAGACACAATGTAATTGTTGTGTACATAGGAGATCATAGGAAAATGTTGTTGAAATTTTGTCAAGTTGGAATGAAGGGTTGAGCTATTGAGTGTCATTTTTCTAAATGAGATAGGACCATCTTTCTCTTAGGAAGAAGTTAATGGTATTCGTGTAGGGATTTTGATTATACCGGCACAGCGGAAATTTAAAAAAATTTGGCATAATCAAATTCCTAGGATAATCTCTATTGTTTATGAACCAATATTTTTCTATTAAACTTACAAATAAAATATTACCTCTTGAAGTAATTAGAACGATCTTAACTTTTGATCCACCAGTTGTACAGAGTGTACATCCTATAAGTGTATCCACACTGAATGACTTGATTAAGAACTCTGTGTTGGCTACCAAAAATCTCCTTGTGTGTTAGCACAAGTGATGAGATTTTCTCACGTCTCACAAACACTTAGTTTACCAAGAATTCTCTGCTGAGAATTTTGGCTCTCTATGATATTTGAATAAAAATTACGTACGTTACTTATAAGGTCTAACCTTATTTAAGTATGATATAATTGAACTCTAAATGATAAGATCAAATTTTATATATTAGAGACTTTTAGATAAAATAGGAAAATCTCATCAAAGTTAATCCTATTTTAAATTTTAAATATCATTTGTTTGTAATTACATGAAAGCCCAAAACTTATCTTAATCAAATTGCATCTATTTGTGTATGACCCCTTAGGTTCATATTAAACTGGCAGTAAGCCACATTAACTTAATGTATTTTTCAATTAGATCTACATCTAATTAATTTAAATCAAAACTAATTTTGATTTACCCATTAATAAGAATTAATTATTAAATTAATTCTCGGATTACCTAAAAGTCAATATTGATGCCTAGCAGCATGTGATAACTACCCAGATAATATAAATATATTTGTGAACCTTTTCGCTGTTAGCTACCATGCAATTCAATCTTTCCATCATTCAATGTTCCTGATTAAACTTAGAGTATAGATTAATGTCAAATCCTAAATTGTTTAATCTGATGTATCTATTTATAAGTCACAACTCAAATGGTGAAACTTGAATTCTCTAATTTAGTTTCACACCACCCTGGCCAGGGACTTTCTAAGTTATGTCTTAATTAGATAACATAGAACATTCTCTCTCTTTACTGAGAATGATAGATCCCTTATTGTACATTCATATACCTTCATACATAGATAGTCATATCCAACATCTATCTTTGTATAACCCATGGTGAATTATACTTAGATAGTATCAAAGCATGATAACCTATGTACAAGGTATCTATGATGCCTCAGGTCTGAAGATCATTTGCACCACTACAACGAAGAACACTCATTGACAACTATATAAAAGTCTATATGAGTATTCTATGATCGAGTCAATTCAGTGAACTTGTTCTCTAGCAAGCACGTACATGTTTATTATAGTGTCAACTACACAAGTGATCATGAGATCAATCACCCTTAACATTTGAGCTAATATAACATGTACTAATTTAACCGGATCATTAATTCCCATTATTAATGATCCTATGATTAGGAATATTTAAGAACAAAGCTTAAGAAAATATATCTCATAAGCATGATCACATCATGGTTCTTATTTTCATTATTTATATTATATAGGATTTATCATGTTCATACTAAAGAATTAACTAGTAATTAAAGTACATGATAAATAATAATATTATATAATAATGAAACATATTCATTTTATTAATAACTGAATAAGACTATATTTATAAGTAATATACTATAGACATTTAATATCATTGGCTTGTAGGGTATATTACTAACAATCTCCCACTTGCACTAAAGCCAATTGCTCTTGTATTTCATACCCATCTTCTCAAAGTGGCGATCAAAATTTTGTTGAGACAATGGTTTAGTGAATGGATCTGTTATATTATCATTTGTTGATACCTTTTGTTTATTCACATCACATCACCCCTATCAATGATTTCTCTAATCAAATGAAAACGCCTTAGAATGTGTTTGGTCTTTTGGTGAGACCTTGGTTCCTTTGCCTGTGCTATGGCTCCATTGCTATCACAATATAAGGAGACTGGATTAATAATATCAGGAACCACACCTAGCTCGTTGATGAACTTTCTCATCCAAACAGCTTCTTTAGCAGCTTCAGTGGCAACAATATATTTAGCCTTAGTGGTTGAGTCTGCAATGGTGTCTTGTTTGAAAATTTTCCAATGCACCGCTTCACCATTCAAGGTGAATACATACCCTGATAAAGACTTACTATCATCCTTATCAGATTGAAAACTTAAGTTTATAAAGGCATCAATTTTCAAATCTTATCCTCCATAGATGAGAAACAAATCTTTAGTCATTCTTAAGTACTTAATAATGTTCTTCACTGCTTTCCAATGACATTCATCGGGATTAGACTGATATATGCTTGTTACAGTAAGTGCATAAGCAACATCAAGTCTAGTACATACTATAGAATACATGATAGATCCTATTGCTGAAACATAAGGTATTCTACTCATTAATTCTCTTTCTTGAGGTGTCTAGGATGACATGTTCTTAGAAAGAGTGATTCCATGACTCATAGGCAAATAGCCTTTCCTTCATACTGAATCTCTTCAGTATTTTATCTATATACGTAAATTGGGACAAGCCAAGCAACCTTTTAGATCTATCTCTATAGATATTAATCCCTAAAATATAGGTAGCTTTACCCAAATCTTTCATGGAGAAGTTCTTTGATAGCCAAACCTTGACTGATTGTAACATAGCTACATCATTCCCAATGAGTAGTATGTTATCCACATATAGGATTAAGAAAACAACAGTGCTCCCACTAACCTTTTTGTATACACAAGGTTCATCCGGATTCTTCATAAAATCAAACTTTTTGATTGTTTCATCAAAACGGATGTTCCAACTTCTTGAAGCTTGCTTGAGTCCATAAATTGATCTCTGTAGCTTGTATACTTTGTGTTTATCATCACTAAATATAAAACCCTTAGGTTGTGTCATGTACACATCATCTTCAATGTTTCCATTGAGAAATGCGGTTTTTACATCCATTTTCCATATTTCATAATCATAGTATGCAGCTATAGCAAGTAAAATCCTAATTGATTTAAGCATGACTAAAAGGGAAAAGGTTTCATCAAAATCAATTCCTTTCTTTTGACTATATCCTTTCACTACTAGCCTTGCTTTATAGGTTAACCTTTCCATCTACTCCAATCTTCCTTTTGAAGATCCATTTGCAACCTATAGGTACTATACCTTGAGGTGCATCAACCAAAGTCCATACTTTGTTAGAGTACATGGAATCCATTTCGGATTTCATGGTTTCTTGCCACTTCTTAGAGTCAATGTCATACATTGCCTCTTCATAGGTAGTAGGATCCTCATCAGTTATGAGTTGACCCTCATCACCCTTAATGAGAAATCCATAATATCTCTTAGGTGGTTTAGGCATCCTTCCTGACCTATGTAAAAGTTGTGTACTTTGAGGTTCCACTTCAATAGACACCTGATGTGGTGGTGTATCATTCGCTTGTGGTTCTTGTGATATCTCATCAAGTTCTATCTTGCTCACACTATTTCCTTCTAGCATAAACTCTTGTTCTAGAAAGATAGCATGTTTTGAAACAAACATTTTTTGTTCCAATGGGTGATAGAAATAATATCTAGCAGTTTCCTTAGGATATCCCACAAACCTGCACTTATTAAATTTTGCTCCTAGCTTATCTGATTGTAATCTTTTTACATATGCAGGACAACCTCAAATCTTAATGTAATTAAGATTGGGTTTCTTTGCTTTCCATATTTCATATGGTGTTGATGATATAGCCTTCGAGGGTACTCTATTGAGGAGGTGGGCAGCGGATAGTAGGGCAAAACCCCAGAAAGAGGTAGGAAGATCAGTGTAACTCTTCATAGATCGAACCATGTCTAACAATGTTCGGTTTCTTCTTTCTGACACACAATTCATTTGTGGTGTTTTAGGAGGAGTCCACTGAGAGAGAATTCAATTCTCTTTTAAATGATCAAGAAACTCATCAGACAAGTATTCACCTCCTCGATCTGATCAAAGAGTTTTAATACTCTTCCCAGTTTGCTTTTCAACTTCACTTTTGAATTCTTTGAACTTTTCAAATGATTCAGATTTATACTTTAGTAAGTATACATACCCATACCTAGAAAGGTCATTGATGAAAGTAATAAAATAGGAGTAACCTCCTCTAGCAGTGACTGTTAAAGGTCCATACACATCAATATGCACTAACTCTAATATATTTGCAGCTCTTTCTCCATATCTGCTAAATGGAGATCTAGTCATTTTTCCTATGAGACAAGCTTCACAAGTTGGATAGGATTCAAGATCCTTGAAGTCTAAATAACCTTCTTTTACCAACTTGTGAACTTTATCTTCTATAATATGACCTAGTCTTAAGTGCCACATATATGAATAATTTACTTTATCCTTCTTCCTTTTGTTTGAATGTTCGATATTAAGTACATTACCATGCACATTAAGAATATAAAGACCATCATCTAAAGTACCAGTACCAGTACCATAACCATAAAATTCATTACGCAAATAAATCGAACAACATTTGTTCTTAAGAGAAAATTCATAACCCTCTCTATCAAGTTTAGAAACATAAATAATGTTTTTAACTAAAATTGGTACGTAGAAGCAATCTTTAAGTTCTAATGTTTTTCAAGATGGTAAAACTAAGCAATAGGTTCCTACAGCTAGTACAGCAACTTTTGCTCCATTTCCTAGTCGCAAGTCCACTTCATCTTTGCTTAACCTTCTACTTCTTCTCAGTCCATGCATAGAATTGCATATGTGAGAACTACTACCAGTATCTAATACCCATGAAGTAGAAGCATTAATAGTTACATTAACTTCAATAACGAACATATAAGACATACCTTCAGAAGGTTTGTTCTTCAAACTTGCAAGATACTCCTTGCAATTTCTCTTCTAATGTCCATCCTTGCCACAATGGAAGCATTGTCCTTGATCATTGGCCTTGGAAGGTTTCTTAATGCCACCATTAGGTTTGTGTAGCTTATTCTTTTTTGAATCATTCTTTTTAGAAGAACTCTTGCCCTTTTTGGACTTTGAAAAGCTACCTACATATATAATGTGGTTTTTATCCTTCTTAATAGCTAGTTCAGCAGTTTTCAGCATGTTAACAAGTTCAGGAAGTGAAGCCTCTAGCTTGTTCATGTGAAAGTTCATAACAAACTACGAGTAAGTGTCAGGCAAAAATTGCAGGATCAAATCCGTACACAACTCAGTGTCCATATTGAAGCCTAGTTTTTTTAACTGCTCAATATGTCCAATCATCTTTAGTCCATGTTCATAGACAGATGATTGTTCAGTCATCTTAGGCCTGAAGAGCTCTTTAGATATCTGATATCTAGCTATTCAATTATGCTCACCATAAAGTTCATGTAGATGCTTTATGATAGCTGAAGCATACTCCATCTTATCATGCTGCTTCTGAAGCTCATTTAACATAGATGCTTGCATGTAGCATACAACTCTTATATTATGCTATTCCCATCTAAAATAGACATCTTTTTCCTCAGCAGATTAATTCTCATCAGGAATTTTAGGAATAGGAGCCTCAAGGACATAACCTATCCTTTCGGAATTGAGAACAATTCTCAAATTCCTAAGCCAATCCATATAATTTGATCCAGTCAAACGATTTATTTCTAAAATACCAGTAAGTGGGTTTGTCATAGTGAACTACAAATAATCAACAAATTATACTAACTACCAAATAAATTTGGTCTTTTAATCTAAATGGTACCTCCCACTATTCTCTTCTGTTTCCATTACCCTCTAAAAATGGAAAGCGAGTAACCCCGTTGGAAGGTTACTTACCAGGGATTAAGATCCCATCATATATACAAATAGCCATGTGTGACATAACAAACCAAAAGTATTTGATAGGTAGATAACTATTATCAATTTCATCATATGAAATTCTTAATCATACTTAGCCCCTTAAAATTATGCAACCATGTGTGATACAACAAATTACATAACTTTTAGTTAAGTTACTCCCACTATTCGCAACAAGTATATCCCAATATATATAATTCTTGTGTGACACAATAAAATTATATAATCAAGATATCTCAAAAGCATCTACTATGCATAGATAATACAAATTATCTTAGAATTGCAAATCATGTGTGACACATCAAATTTACAATCACAAGATAATTTCTAATATTATTTATAATAGTGGAGGGTTACGAATTTCATTCTTATAATGAATTTTGTTACAACTTAATATTTCTATATTTGATTAAGAGGGATTCTTGGTTAAATTTTAATATATTTAGGTCTCATCATGAATATATCATAAATATCATCTATGAGCTAGGCATGCATCAACATACATTTTAATATATATCTTATGCTATCATGGTGGATGACTATGGACCTTTCTAAGTTTGATTTACTTGAGTCATAAGTAAATCACTAGGACATTCCTAGGTAAAATTATATGAAAATATCTCATACATTTATGGGTCTTCAAACTTTAAATATGATCTGCCGCCTTTCTTTAATAAAATTCTATCCTATCCTAATAATCTATACATAGTATTTATTAAGAAACCTTGAATCAAATTCAAGGAGAATTACATAGGAGGGAGATAGAAAATTACATTAAGAAATAAAATAGAAAGGTGAGGCATGCAAGCCCCATTTAAATATTACAACCAAAATAATTTTACAACCATTAAAAATAAGATAAAACCCATCACATAGATTTAATGTCCATAGTCATCCACTAATCATCCATACAATCACATTGCATTAAATAATAATAACGTGATTCCATTCTAATTGTGATTATGCATGAAGTTTCTTAATATCAAATATCCATGGATTTATCAAATCCTAGTAATATTGGATTTAAATAATAATCAATTATAATCCAATAAGGATTTTAATAAAAATAAAATAACTCTTATATTATTTTAATTAGAATCCTACTTCTACTAGTAGTATTAAAATAAATTAACTCTAAATTTATTTTAATTAGAATTCCTAATGAAATAAAACAACTCTTGTTTATATCAATTAGGATTCTATCCTTCCAATTAAATAAAAATAAAATTTATTTATTTTAATTAGAAAAAAATTGAGACTATTATTTTAAAATAAAATAACACTTATTTAATTAATTAAAATTCTTCTAATCTTAATAATTTAGTTTCACAAATTAAATTAAATAAATAAGAAGCCTAAAAGAATAAAGCAATATACATAGTAGTGCATATCCAACGTGAAATGAATTGCCATTGATTATCAACAATATTTACTGAATCGCCATCCATCATGGCAATTTTGTAACCATTCACATTTGTTTTTTGTGGTTTAAATAACCAAGATTTATAAAATCTCAAAATTTAAACAATGTAAAATTTATGAAATCTTATTTCAATAAAATTATAAACATAATCATCCAAATCTAATTAGGATAATTAAATCAAATTCATGCTATGAATCAAATTCATCATAATCACAATAATGGAATCAAATCAATTCACTGATACCACTGTAGGGATTTTGATTATACCGGCACAGCGAAAATATAAAAAAAAAAATTGGCATAATCAAATTCCTAGGATAATCTCTATTGTTTATGAACCAATATTTTTCTATTAATCTTATAAATAGAATATTACCTCTTGAAGTAATTAGGACGATCTTAACTTTTGTTCCACTAGTTGTACAGAGTATACAATCTCTAAGTGTATCCACACTGAATGACTTGATTAAGAACTCTGTGTTGGCTGCCAAAAATCTCCTTGTGTGCTAGCACAAGTGATGAGATTTTTTCACGTTTCACAAACACTCAGTTTGCCAAAAATTCTCTGCTGAGAATTTTTGCTCTGTGATATCTGAATAAAAGTTACATACATTACTTATAAGGTCTAACCTTATTTAAGTATGATATAATTGAACTCTAAATGATAAGATCAAATCTTATCTACTAGAGACGTTTAGATAAAATAGGAAAATCTCATCAAAGTTAATCTTATTTTAAATTTTAAATATCATTTGTTTGTAATTACATGAAAGGCCAAAACTTCTCTTAATCAAATTGCATCTATTTGTGTGTGATCCCTTAAGTTCATATTAAATTGGCAGTAAGCCACATTAACTTAATGTATTTTTCAATTAGATCCACATATAATTAATTTAAATCAAAACTAATTTTGATTTACTCATTAATGAGAATTTATTATTAAATTAATTCTCAGGTTACCTATAAGTCAAGATTGATGTCTAGCAGCATGTGATAACTACCCAGATAATATAAATATATTTGTGAATCTTTCCGTTGTTAGCTACCATGCAATTCAATCTTTCCATCATTCAATGTTCCTGATTAAACTTAGAGTATGGATTAATGTCAAACCCTAAATTGTTTAATCTAATGTATCTATTTATAAGTCACAACTCAAATTGTGAAACCTGAATTCTCTAATCTAGTTTCACACCACCCTGGCCAGGGACTTTCTGAGTTATGTCTTAATTAGATGACATAAAACATTCTCTCTCTTTACTGAGAGTGATAGATCCCTTATTATACATTCATATACCTTCATACATAGATAGTCATACCCAACATCTACATAACCCATGATGAATTATACTTAGATAGTATCAAAGCATGATAACCTATGTACAAGGTATCTATGATGCCTCAGGTCTGAAGATCATTTGCACCACTACAACGAAGAACACTCATTAACAACTATGTAAAAGTCTATATGAGTATTCTATGATCGAGGCAATTTAGTGAACTTGTTCTCTAACAAGCACCTACATTTTTATTATAGTGTCAACTACACAAGTGATCATGAGATCAATCACCCTCAACATTTGAGCTAATATAACATGTACTAATTTAACCGGATCATTAATTCCCATTATTAATGATCCTATGATTAGGAATATTTAAGAACAAAGCTTAAGAAAATATATCTCATAAGCATGATCACATCATGGTTTTTATTTTCATTGCTTATATTCTATAGGATTTATCATGTTCATACTAAAGAATTAACTAGTAATTAAAGTACATGATAAATAATAATACCATATAATAATGAAACATATTCATTTTATTAATAACTAAATAAGACTATATTTACAAGTAATATACCATAGACATCTAATATCATTGACTTGTAGGGCATACTACTAACAATTCGAAATCATACACATATTATTTATTTACCATAGAATAAGAAGTTTAAGTGATGAAAAATTTGTCTTCTGTGTTCTAGTTCAAAAATATTGTCGGATCATAATTGGATGTCTAATTGAAGGAATTTGTTAGCTCCAAGGCCATACCCATATTGTTTTGATGATAACAATTGTGATCACAAACTTATCTTTATTCATATCATGCATAGATATGAACCATAAATTGTCTATATCATGCTAAGTCCTAATGTTTGATATTGTTTGTCTCATGCTATGATGATTAATTACTATTCAAGCTGTTGATTTACTTGTGACTTTAAAATTAATTTCAAATGCCTATATTGGTGTTCAAGACCATCACATTCTCCTCAACGTCTGCTTATGTTATTGTAAATGCTACATTGCATTTACTTATTTAATTAACGTAACGCATCTAAAACTGTTTGTCGAATCCAACCGAATAACTTGAACTTTTGAATTTTAAAAATAAATTTTTGACATGTTATTGGCATACGTGTTCAAGAACTCCATCATTTATGCAAGTGTTACTTGTCCTCAGAATTAAATTAAACCACAAGATAACTTGAGATGGTTTGAATTTGATTTCTTTCTGTTAAGAAAGGTATGTATTGAATGTGATTGTTTTGTTTTGTTCAACATTATTTCAATATATTTATACATAAAAAATTAACATACTTACAAACAAAGAAACACGCATAATTGTAACTGATTTCATGCCTAATTTCTAGGCTGATCATTAGTCAATAATTGAGATAGATTTTCTGTGCAAGAATTATGGTATGGCGTCTATTAATACTCTCCCTTAAGTTTGATGACTTAAATGTGTTCGTGTATACTTTTTTAGTTGTCTTGTGTAAATAAAACGTTTTTAAATATAATAAGAGTTGCAAATGATTTGACCTTGAGCCGAACTTTTAGTAAATCTAGGCTCGGCTAGTTCGTGCTCGTGAGTTTTTTAGTAGTGCTCAAACTCTACTTCTATTTATTAAAAACTCGATCCTATGCTCATTAAATGATCACGAGCCTAAATTTAAGTTTGGACTTGGCTCATTAAGAGATTATGAACTTATATCTTTCTCTTTTTGATTTCAAAATATTTTTAATATAATATATTAGTATTTTGTGCGGTATAGTTTTTGATAATATTTATTTAATAACTCTACTTAAATACATTTTAAAAATAAATATTATTCTTAAATTATATATATGCATATAGGCTAAACGATTTGGTTTGGTGAGCTTACAAGGTGAGTTTTATAAAGTTTGAGATCTACCCATTTCGTAAATGAGCCTTAAAATAAATTTTGAGTTCGACTTGTTAATAAAACAAACTAAGTTTGAACGAGCTCTTAGCGAGTTTGTTCACAAATTTATTTGCACCATATGAGTGGTAGACCGCATAAAACTTTTATCATGTGAAAGCTTGAAAGATAATTCAACAGATATGTTAAGAAGATAAATGATATTCTGGAAATAAAGTTTGACATTTTATATTAGACTAATTTCAAATTACTATTCTAACAGTCTCATGTTCAATTCCCCTAGGATCACGGAGGGATAAGATCAAGAAAATGGGAGGACTATCGAACTATAATAATAAGTTCCGGGTAAGAATAATTCTAATCAAGGTTCCTGGTGGAGCTAGTTCCCTGATTGATTGGCTGCCATCTAAGTTTCTTCACAAATTACATCCGCAGACTCCACTTGAACTATTTGATGAATTTGTTCTAAAGTTTGCTCAGGATTGTTTGGTTCCTCGTTATCCTTAGTATAATCATTCATATAGCCATATTTAAAGCAATAGCACACATAAATGAAGAGTAAAACAGAATTTAGTATTGTTAATACCAGATAATAACTATCCAAGTGATTGTCGTTTATGGTGTCGCTAAACCAGCTCTTAAAAATGAGCACAAATAATGTTGAAAAATTAATTTCCAATACCTACTACTAGTCATCTTTGTATCATCACCGTCCATATATTCTTCATCGATCAAATGTAGCCTCTTTAAGCTCCACCTGGCTTGCTGTAATGCACCACGTACAGTTGCTATCATGGCAGCACTAGTACTCCAGACTATAATACTTTGTTTTGCCCTATCCCTCTACCAAAACACAAACAGCGCTAGTGTGCTTATGAGAGACTTGAGAAGAAACACTACCAGAAAAAACCTATTTTTGCGACCCAATGCTAACTCATTGCAAAATCAATTTGTGACAGATTTACAACTGATTATGTCCATCAAAAATTATGCAACGGAAATAATTCGGTCATAAATCTGTCACCAACTATATAACGAGAAATATTCTATCACTATACCATCGCAAATCGTTCACAAAAAAATTCATCAAAACAGTTGTTTCGCAAATCCATTGCAAAGTTCATAATTGAGAACTTCTAATTCCATCTCGAATCTGTCGAAAATCTGTTGCAAATTGTGAAAACATATTCCGTCGCAAAATTCAAGATTAAGAATTTTAATTCCGTCGCAAATGAAGATCATATAATTCCGTCACTATGCTGTCACAAATCTATCATAAAGTTCATAATTAAGAAATTTTAATTTCATCGCTAATTTGAAAAGACAATATGTATATTCTATCGCAAAGCCATCGCTAATTTGTCGCTAATTGTAAAAATTCTTAATATATGCATTTTTGATTCATTTTCCCACTTTTTTTTTCCACCTGTTTTGACCAAATAACATCAAGAAATTCAGAAACCAAAATATAATTAACACGTTCCATTAACAAAAGAAAATACATCAATTCAACAAACTTTCAACATATATTCAACTAACTTTAAACACATTCAACATTTAACATATCCAAATATGTAATAAAACTAAAGTTAAAAGATAATTAAACATTGTCCAAAAACTAAACGAAGAAACTACGTCCACCAAGATCCTCATCCGATTTTTCATCATCATTATCATCTTCATCTTCAATATTATCATGCTAATAAGTAAAAACATAGTAAATTTATATAAGTAAATTTGTAAAATTTAATTAGTTTCTATTTTTCATAATTGAAACAAGACTTACAACTTGTCGTCCACATTTTCCTTTCACTTTCCCCTTCTGATGCCCACGTGCTCGAGACGACCTAGAGAAAGTTGTCATCTGTTTAATCACATCTGCAACAACTTTTTGTGCATTATCAACATAACTACGTATCCCCTTATTAACATCTATATCAACAAATTTTAACTCTCATATAACAAATTTATGAATCAAATTTAATATTCTAACAACAATTAATCAGACAGTTTCTCAAATTTAATAATTACAAGTATAAAAGGCATAAAAAACCAAAGGCCCAAATAGTTAAAGACACAAACACTAAAAATGGCAAGTATACATTCCTGGTCAATTCAATAAATAATGGCAACTAGGCAAGCAAGTAAAATAATCGCAATTGATGTAATACGAGAACAATAATGCTTATGAATATTCTTTTATCTGTTCAGGTCACAAACAACTTGATAGTGATTAGATGTAGTTTTATCACTTAAATATCTTACTCGTACAGTTCTACATACTATTATCTCATGTTTTACCTTACACAAATAAAAAAGAAGTGATAATTAAGTATGAAGAAGTATAATTATTATCTCTTCTTTTTTCAACTCCTCCTTGGGTGCCTCATTTTCTGCAGAAATTCTGTAACTAAATTTTATTACACAATCATAATTGTCTATTCCAACGCTTCAAATAGAAAATGAATAAGTTTTCAACAGCCCTCTTAGTATTCTAAGGACTGGATTGCTTTCTTTGCTATCCATAAACTCATTACTCTCATATGGTTCCAAAGACATTCTGCAGTGCTTCCACCAGAGGTTGGGCTTCATTAAGTTAAGAAACCTGAAAAATATATATCGAATTTTTACCCTCACAATGTTGGGTGGGATGTTTTGCTGACTAAAAGCACATTATACATTTGAAAAATACTAGTGGAGTGGCATTGGTATATCACACACATTCTAGATATTTGACTGAAAATGGATATCTTAGCTTCCGCAATTTTGCTACCAGCAAGATGAACAATGCTAACTATGACGAAAGTAAAACCAGTCAGATGTGCAGTATCTGAATCTACGGCATACCTTCTGTTTACATGATCAGGACTGAGTTGTGAGAATATAGGAGTTTGAATCTGCGGCATCTAGAATTAAGTGCTTAAAATTATAGTTAGAGCAAAACTTTACTGTGTGACAAATGGAATCTAACTAGAAAATTCTTACTGTTTTAGTGATGCAAAAGTGCTGAATGTGCAAAGACCAATAAATTGCAATCTTTTCTGCTCCTCTTCCAGAGTATACACACGAAACTTTTTTTTTTTTGTCAAAAATCTTCCCTTGTAACTTGTTTAGAAACCTAAAAAGGTTGACCAAAAGGCAGAGGTTTCCCTACCTGCTGTTTGGTAACAATTTCAGTGGATGGTTGTAACTAATTTGTAAAAAACGGATACCATCATGATGCCTCAGATATCTTAAACATAAAAGTTGGAGGTACAGCCGTACAGGGCCAAGAAGGTTGATGACACAGTTAGGAATAGCTAATTGGCTTGATAGATACAGGGAGGCTTTCTGATGTTCGATCTTTCAGCAGGCACAGCAACTAATCACAAAATCAACAATAGCTCAAATCATGTTATCAATCTTATAGGAGGTTGAAACTGTTGCCCACCAAATTACTAACCACCAGTTTCATTTTTTAAATTCAAAAGTTTATGTCTTTTTTATCCTTGAGCTCAACCAGAAAATTAAATAAGGTTTTCATTAGCCAATTGTAATGAGATTAAGGATCACAAATCTTGTAATTAAGCTATGCCTCCGAAAGCCTAAGAACAGACCTAAGACAGATTTCTATATTGACAGCCTCATAAAATCCATCTCACACACACTCTCAATCTCACCATAGACATATTATATATATTTGCTTCCACTATGTCAATATAACAGCATATATTAACACAGATTAACAGCATCTATTGGATGATAATTTAAGAGTTACTAACTAATCAGATACAATATAAGCTTTTACCTTTTCCAGTCCTTTGAAGAGCAGTGCCCCCACCCGTCCAGTGGACTCAAGATTTAGGATGTCCACTAAGTTCCACCACTGCTTCCACATTGCTAGAGTTGATGAGTGAAGTCCAAATTAGAGGCTATTTACATTTGAATTGAAGACATTCTTGACAATTTTGATGTGGGTTGAGTTCAATAATATATAAGAGATTCAAAATAATTTAGTAACCATGCTTCGGGTTATTATATCCTATATAAATACTTTGATAATGGGAACTTAATGCTCCTTGCCACCTGCTTAGCGTTTCAAGAAAAAATTAACATATCACAACTCACTTAAAAAGGAAAGAAAGAAAAGGAGAAAAGAAAAGAGAGTTTTATTTTATTATGCTAACAATATATTTAGTGGAAATCAAAAAAAGACTCAGAAATTGTTACCTTCTCTGCCAAGTCTTCAGACACAGTAGAACGATACCGCTTTGAGCCTTACAATATGCATTGCACAGACTAGACAATTGCAACTGAACATCAGACATGAGCCCACCATCTCCTTCTTGAACTCCTAACTCATAATTTCTTTCATCCTCCTCATCGATTGAATCTTCTGCAACTGATGTAATACACTGAAATATGGCTAATAACCTCTCTAATGGAAAAGTTCCAGGACCTTTAATAAGTAATTCCGGTTCATAAACTAAATTAGAAAGAGAGGAGAAAAGCAGAGATTTTAGGAGGGTGCACACATCACACTTTCTCTTTGTGTTTGAACCCCAAACCTAGACGTTTGGTTTTCAAATCTATACCATCAAGCTATACGGGTAACAGGTAAGGATATACCTAATCTGGTAGTTATATTTCACTAGCTATTTCACTGCTCAATGCCCCTTCTCTGCATCCTTCATTTTGCCATAGATGGTAAAAATAAAGGAGGTTTTCTCTACATCCTTGATTTTGTCAAAGACTCGGTTACAACAATATTGCCAGCCAAGCCCCATTCACGGAAATACCAGAGGAAGGCAAGCAAGTAAAAAACACTAAAAGAAACTTAAAGAAAACAAGAAAGTGCAGACCTTTAACAACCCCCGAAGAAGAAGAAATGAAGAGAGGATTTTGAACCATCAATTTCACATATTGATCCAATCTTTGACTCGATCTTCTACTGCAGGCTCGGGATCACAGACCTTCAACAGGCTCGTATTCGTCCACCACTAGGAGAAGTCTCTGATTTTGACTCATGGAGCATTTGATCTTGGATATCAGAGAGGAAGACTGAAGTTTGAGATTAGGGATTTTAGAGAGCGTTTGATCTAGGCACTGGGCAATGGGCAATGGGCAATGGGCATTCCTTCAAATTAGAGATTTCAGATCTGCCGTTCCATTTGTTTCAATAAAAAGAAGGAAAAAAATGTAGGAAGGGGAAGAAAAAAAAAAATTATAATAAGGTTTTTTTTAATTTATAATATAAACATATATATATATTTACAAATATTCTAAACATGAAAAAAAAAATATAACATAATAATATTATGATCATAAAAATTAGATTTTTAATATTTATTTTAATCTATAGTATTTTTCAAATTAGAATTTATATTATTATAATTATTTATAAATTATTAAATAAAAAAATTGAAACTTTTAATCTTAATTATTATTAGTATATAACTTGATAAATTATATATTTATTAATATAGAAAAGAATTAGAAAGAAAAATCAATAGATATAAAATAATATTATAATCATAAAAACTAGACACTTAATATTTATTTTAATTCATAATAATTTTTTAAAATTTTAATTCTTAAATTTGATAAAAACTTGAAAAATTATGATTATTAGGAACTTATTAAATAAAATAATTATGAAATTCAATTTTAATTATTATTAACATATAATTATAAAAAACAATTATAGATGTATTACTATTATTGAGAAGAATTAGTATATAAGACATTAATAATTCTAAAATAATTACAATTCTATTAATATTAAAATAGAGAAAATTTGAAAATATAATAATAATACTCTATTTGAAGTAAAATAACAATTAAACGTTATGTACTTAATAATAAAAACTCAAAATAATATTTTTTTTAAAAAAAAAACATTGCAATGAAACCCCTTTTATGTATAACTAGGGAGGTAGCTCGAGTTGCAAAGGTTATGCAAAGAAGCATTGCATCTTAATAATTGTTATTGAATATTTTCATAAAACAAATAATACATCATAAAATTATTGTAATAAAAAACAACATTAGCCCATATGATTGAACCAGGGGTAGATTCTTGACATCATTCATGGTTTGGAATGCATTAGAGAGAGTATGTTAGCACCTCTAAAACAAACTAAAATAGGCAGGCTATTTGCAATTCACATCATTAAAAAAGACAAAGGAAATGCAGGCTACGCTTCAAAGCATCTACTCTACAAAACATAAATACATTGCTTATCAATAAATTCAAGCATAATATTATTGAATAGACAGAGCAACATTTAATAAAAACACTACAAATAAGCAATCACCATCCTATTTCACTTCAAAGTTACACCTAACCTTTTCAAACTAATAGCTCCTTTGTAGTACATAACACTGGGGAAAAAAAAAATTATTAGAACCAAACAAAACCACCACTTCCTTCCTTTCTACTTCAAAATCAATGTATCCATCGGTTAGAAGTTCAAGATCAAACAATTTTCTATGAAATTGATACCAAATCTATAGTTCAAAATCAACTATAGATTGTCTAGCATAATGGAAAGGCTCCCTTCCAAATTAAATTCTAGATGAAAGTATGCTTGATTGTCTACGATATTACTCATAGTCCTCATAGTCTTTTTTTCTTTTGTAAAGGTGATGAAGTTCATGTGTAACCTGTGAAATAACTATCTAAGACTTAATTCAAATATCTAGAATGTTGGAACTTGGAACTATAATTTCAACATTCCAGGACAAATCAAAATCTTTGCTACACTATTTTCCCAAAAAGAGAAATGGAAAAGAAAAAATATTAAGCCTGTTAGCTGAAAATGCATATCTCATTCATGGAAAAGTACTCATGATTCAATATAATTTCCCTCATATTCACCTTATCATATACCCTGTATCCATCCTTTGTTAGACTTGTTGAGAATACAATATAATACTATCCATCTTTGGAGATTTTGTTTTCTTCATCAAGCCAACAGATGTTGACAGCATTATCTATTAGACCTTGCATTAAATAACATCCTAGTAGATACATTTTAGAATATACTTTTGTAAGCTTTAATGAATCAAAAATAAATAAATAACACTAAGCTTCAAAAGTAAAGAATAACATTGACAACCAACTCAATAAAATTGAAGGACAATTACATGTTGGTTACACATCTTGCAGAAAATACATGCTAAAATTAATTGACTGCAACTTAACAATGTACTACTCCTAGAATTATGTTTTCGAGAAGCATAGAAATTATAATTCATTCCAGCACAAAGAGCTAGTGGTAAGCACTAAATAGACATCTAAATTAGATAAACCTCTTTGTATATTCGAAGTTTCCATAGATTGAATATGAATACTTACAAAAGAAGTGTTAGAAGTTATGATTATCTTAAAAATGAATTTTGCAATATATTGTAAAATCATTCAAGAATAATGTTTTAAATTAAATGTTAACATGTATTGATGATAAAACTTAACATAAGGCTTCGGTTGAAAAATTCTCAATGGCTTATATTATTTGGATTTAGATCACCAAAAGCAAATATAATTACTATATCAAAATAATAATGGTAACCAATTGAATATCATAAACAAAGTCAACAAACCTAAACTCCAAACAAAAAAAAAACAAAAAAGCAAAGGATATGAAACATACCATGACTCCTTGACTGTGAAAAAGTTCCAATTCAATATGTCGAAGAAATAATGTTGATATGAAGGAGAACTACATTTAGAGGAATCAAATTTTGAGAAATATACATAAGCTACTGCTCTTTTATTAAGTAAAAATCTTATCTACATATACTTAATTATTTGAAAACAAAATTCCATATGATTTAAGTGTAAGGAGTTTTCATTCATGATAGGAGTACACATGTCATAATCAAAAAAGGGTAAAACTTTCTTTCCTTCTTTTTTTGTACAAAATATGTTCAATTTGAAGCATGTTAATTCAAAAAATAACACTGAGAAAATTTCTTCTTATCTGTTTCTTTTCACTTAAATCTTATAATATATGCATAACTGATACGACAAACAGTTACAAACTGCATATTAGAAATCATACATGTTCACTTGGAAGGGGTCCACTAAATTCTAGCATAGTAACCCAAGAGCATACATGAGAACTCTAAATCACATATAAGCATTTACATTAGCTCTTGCACTGCCAATTTGAATATCATCACGTACCTGAAATATAGATAGTAGAACATAGATGTCGAACTCTAACATGGTGAATCTCTCTGTAGGAAAGGTTGTTGGATCCATGGACCATTATATATTCAACTCCTTTTATAACTAAAATGTCACTTGTTGCAATTTGAAAATAATTAAGTAATTCCAATCAAATCAAATCCTAGGAACCTAAACTAACAATATCACTGATCAAAAAAGAAAAATATGGAATAATAGGGAATACATTTGATCGAGAAGAGCAATATAGAGCAAAACTAAGCATCCCTCATAAATTATCTACAATCTAGCTAATTGATCATAATCCCTAAAGTACGTAGTACAACAAAAGTTAGTCATTAACTGAAGATGATAGTTGTTAATAACAGTAAGAAAAAATTTCTGCCTGATTACTTGAATAACTACATAAGAATTCAATTCAACAAAAAAATGAAACAAAAGCTTACTTACATAAGTTTTCAAAATCATCATGGTTCATCAACTGTGCATATGCTTCTACCTTATGCAAGGTTGTAATATTGAAGTTCATATATCAGTTTAATAGTCCATATTACTAAGCATATTTATTTAAAGAATAAGTTTAAGAAATATTAAATAGGACAAAGATCTCATGATTATAGCCAATAACATAGCATACAGTAGACGTAATATGCATTCCATAGAAACATGAATATAAACAATTACTTGTTCAAAGTAACTGGAATCTAGATACACAATATCTGTTAATAAAACTAAAAGGTTAAAAAGGAAGCATACAACATATGAAAGAACTGTACTTCAGGAACCCTTGCATAATTTAGTAGCAGAGTATATATAGTAGAAATAAACCAAACTAACTATTTGGCTCTTCTAATTGTATTTGGGGTTAGCCTTTGAAGCTTCCCAGCTTTGGCCAAGTTTTGTATGATTATCATCAAAAACTTGGGAGACAATACAAACCTAACCCCCATTGCCAATTCAAAGATGATAATTTGGGAACTTATGTGATTCCATTTGGAGGTTGTTTCTATTAGGAATTCAACACCAACATTGTAAGAATTACCCTTTTCAATTGTAATATAAGGTAGGGTAATCTGAAATGCCATTTTGGCTTGTTTAATGTTCATAGAACAAAGTGTGGTGATGGGCAGTGCTATTGGCGTGTGGATCAAGGTGGATTGTATCTCTATAACAAAGCTACAAATAATTATGACTTATATTTGGCCAAAGTGAACTTCATAATTTAATTTGTAAGAAAATAAGAAAATTCTTGTATTAACAATTTTTCTTTTTTTTTTTTTTGCCAATTTTGACATAATGACCTTAAAATGCAATCATGTAAATTGATTTTTTTTTTCATTGAGATTATGCATGATTGGCAAAAAAAAAAAAAAGACATGGAAATAACAATAGCAGATGAAATAAGAATTACAATTAGAACAAAGTTGATTTTAGATCAAATTAAAGCAATTAGAAGTTAGAATTGGAACAAACATGCACTGCCTTCCAACTTCTTCCTAATTTCTGAAGGTCTTATGGGTCAAATGATCAAAATCAGCAAAACCCCAATTAGAAATTCAGAATAGGAAGGTGAAATCAGAGTTAAAAAGGGTAAAAGAAAAAAAAAAAGTTATTCAGAGATAGAGGTTCTAAATTCTCTAACGTAAATAAGGATCAAATTGTAATGCTATGAAGTTAGAATCATAACAAACCTGTTCTGCCTCATCTTCTTCCCGGTTTCTTCATAATTGAAATCTGATCAAAATGAGCAAAATCAAAATAAATATTTGGCATTGCCAAAAAATAAAAATCAAAATCAAAATCTTAAAGTAAAATTACAGTTAAGTGATAAAAATTTTCAGAGAGATAGGTAAGCCTTGAGCTGTCTGTATAGAGTTTTCGAAGCATAAATCTGAGAGGGGAAAAGAGAAATACCACAAATGAAGGCATCTCTATAAATACCACAAATCTGGAAATTTTGGAATTTATATCTTCTCGAAAACTTCACGCAAAGCTCAGTGTTTTTATTTCTCAATCTTCAATCCCTTGCCAACTAAATGGATAAGAAGAAAACGAAGGCCTGGTTTAAAATTGAAGAATCATAAATATAGAGCTCCTTGAAAATTTATTAAAAATTAATAAAGAGGAACAACTGGGACTTGAAAGAAAGGATGGAAGGAACATAAGGAAGAGAACATACCGTCGTCTGGTGAAGTTTGTATCTCAAAGAGCTGACTTCATTCTAGTCTAACCCTCTTTGATTCCACTATGTACCCTAAGTTCAACATTAACACCCATCATTTTTTAAGGAAACAAAGACCTTGTTTCATTCCTTAGCCTCTTCAGTTTTAGCTTTAAAAGAGGAACCTTGTAAACAATAAAGAAATCAAATAAATAAAATCTAAATACTGAAAGATCTAAAAACTTGAAAGACCCAACCTCCATGCAGCAAAGGATCAAAAATCTGAAGATCCCGAACGTGAATATGAACCAATGCTCACCAGAGAATTCTGGTTGTAACTTTCTCCATTTTTGTAAAGGAGCTTCTGTCAAGGGTAGAAAGATAGAGATGGCTTAGGAAATTGGTGTATTGGGAGGAAAATAAAACAAACCCGACATAAACAAAAATGAAAGGAATTTCAACGACCCCTCACTTGCTCAGTCAAGGCCACCAACCGTTGGAGAGCTATGTTTCCTCTCCCTCACCAACTGCAAATCTCCCCAAAATCCATCTTAAATCAAGGTCAATATCCTTCCTAAATCAGGAATTACTGGAAGAGAGGAAAACGAAAAAAGGAAAGTGAGAAGAAAGGAAGTCGCATATAAGGAAAGCAAAAAAATTGGCATTTGTGTTCTGCTTTCCTTAATTTAGGGCTTTGCCATACCAACGCCATTAACCCCCGTATCTTGAGCCAAAATCCCTCAAAATCTGGCTATCCCGATTTTGTGCACATCCATTAACCACTGCTCCAAAGCAAAAACAATGAGATAAGCAACGTACATGAACAATTTCTCCAAAGGAATAGTGGCTACAGTGAGGGAAACCCCACTGTAGAATGTGGGCTCCCTCACAGAACCAGAACTTGCGCTTTTAAACATGTAATAGATAATACATAATAGATAATAGATAATAGATATATATATTAAATCTTTTCACCAAGAAAATATATAAAAAAGAAATTAGTATTCTAATGGCTCTTTTTTTTCTTTTTTTTGGTGAGATTTTCAAAATAAAGTTGTAAAATAAAATTTGAATATTTTTATGGTGAGATACTCAATAACCGAAAATTTTGTACAACTTTGATTGAAGAAAACAAAAACAGGAGATAAGAGAGTAAATTTAAAATAAAACATAATTTTACGTCTAATTTTTTGCCTCTTATATTAATTAAAATAACTTTTTTAACATATTTTTAAAACTGTGTATTAGTTTCAGTTTGAGAGATATAATTTTATTTTATTTTGGTTAAAGATAGCAATATAATCTCTCTTAGTGTAATAAAAAGATCAACTTATGAATTAAAAAATATATATTTTCTTTTTAAATTTTTTATCACAATTACATAATGCTAGTCGACAGCCTACAGTACCAAAATTATGTTGTACTCCTCCGTCACATAAAAAGTAGAACTAAGAAAAATATTTGGGTCAAACTAAGGGATGAGGGATTTTTTTTTATTTTATTATTATTTTTTATAGAAAATAAAATAAATTGAAAGAAAACATGTTAAAATCGCAAATTGTTAATTAGTGACGTAATTTTCGTCACAAATTCATCATAACTTATATTTCTTTTATCAACATATTTTTTCCGTCTCATAATTAAAGAATTTTTTTTTTAAATATATTATATAGTGAAGACTATTCCGTCGCTAATATATCACAATATCTGCATGCCATTAATTTACGTACCAAATTGCTATGTAGCAATAGATTTTATCTCTATTTTCTAGTAGTGAAACATAAAAAAGACATTAATTTTCAACCCGCCAAATATTTCATCATTCAAGTTGCTAGACTGCTCAACAAAGAAAGTGTTTTCTGCAGCAACTACCAAATCATAAGAAGAAATATCAACAGCAAATGTAAAAATCTAGACAGCTGCATTACGTTCCTCACTTCTTTGACGCAGCAAACATTCCCATTCTTATCCAATGTTTCCAGAAAAAGGAACACGGTTTGGAAAATTAGACTCTGCATCACTAATTATTGCCCCTTTTTTTAACCATCTAAAAAGTGTTGGAAAATGAGGTAGCAACAGCAGTTGACCTTTTTTTATTTTTGTAGACATAATTCTCACACTGTCTTTGATTCTTCCAATAATATCCTTCTGAATCTGGGTATTTGATATTGAATTTCCAATAGCCTGCTTTAAATGCTTTGCAGATGGTGCCAAGGGGGCTACCAGTTGGTTGTTCATAGTTTTAGAAATTGTAGCCCATATAGAATGGTATATAACTTAGTCCCATCACAATTGTTGCTCCCATGAAATTGGTTTTCCAGGACCAAAGATAGCCATAACACCTCCAACAAGCTTAGCAGTATGTGGCAGACATCGAGAAAACCTCAGGTCTTCCAACATATGATGATTCTATCTTTCTATATTTTTTGCAAAAGGGAAAGTGAAGTCTTCTACTCAATTGCTATGAAGGAACCTAAAGCCAAAGCTATCAACTATTAAACAAAATGTTCATTAAAAGTATAAAAATTATTTCCCCAGAAATTTTCTCGTGTTTCTTAAGACTTAAGTAGTCATTATAAAATTCCAAATATATAAGTATAGCCTAATAAAAGTGGTGTGAATTGGATCGAAGCTCGGAAAAATTTAAATGAGTCAAAAATTAATTCGTCCTAATTCTCTCATGATAAAGTCAATACACATTTATGTTTATCGAAATGTCTAATGGGCTGTGACCTATCTAAAATCAATATCCTTTCAAGTTTCCATATATCCCACCTGTCTCCAAGTAAATAGCATGTTGGAAACAAATAAGAAGAATATTAATAATTTATTAATAACCACCAAGCCAAAGGCATTTTGTAAGTTTTTCCATTTACATGTAAATATATTTATTGTAATTTTATATAAATAGTATTAATATATTAAACAAATCAAGTTTGCGAATTTACAATGGAGTTTTATAAAATTTGTGCGTGACTCACTTGCTGAAGGAATTCTAAAATAAATTTTAAACTCTGATCCTTTAGAAACATAACCGAACTTGAGCCCTCAACAAACTTGTTTGCACAAAGATCTATTCATTTGCACTTACTGGTTGAACTTAACGCACCTATGATTTTGGGAGATTTGCACTGAAACCAAACAGATGGCAAGTGCTTTTGGACCAGCCCCTTAAATTCTGGTTAGGTTGAATGACCCCGGCCCGTAGGATTAATTAGTTCTAAAATTTTGCACTGCATTCCATCAATACTATTTTTAGTAAATTACAAAACATTCCCTAGATTAAACTAATATTACACAAAATGCCTCATGTATTATTAATCAGGCCTGGCTTTCTTCTCAAAGGAACAAATTTTTTATTTCTTTTCTGAAAAAACAGCAAAGCTGACCCAACGGTCATATGACCGTTGGACCCGGCATTTAAAAAAAAAAAAAAAAAAAAGGAAAAATATTTAGGAAATATATATGGCCAGCTTTCAATATTATTTTTATATACAAAATCACATCTTCTTGCTTATGATTCCACTATAAAACAATCATTTCAAGTAACTATCATCCTCCCATCCTAGTTCTTCCTACAGCCTTCTTAATTGTTCGATAATCTATAGGAATGGCCCGAATTGAGAAAACATAGTTGGCGAATAAATCCAATTCACCTTGTTTATGTTGCGGTTCTTGTATAGGTACCATTATAATTCTAATTGTGGTTCTGTGGTTCTTGTGCTGGCCTTTTGAAGCCTTAAGGCCAGAGTAGGTTCAGTCATAGTGGAAGATCTTAGCATCAACTCTTCGTCATCGTCTTCGCCCTCCTTTAACATGAAACTTACTGCACTAATTTCTGTCAAAAACATAAACATTGGTAGTTTCAGGTTTCATAACAGCACCATGACAATCTTCTACAGAGGTGTTGATGTTGGGAAAGGTATTGTGATGAAGGGTTATATAAAGGGTCGATCTAGAAGTTTAATGTTACCGTGAATCTTAACTCGGCTAATGTTTCGACTAACTTGTTTCGGGATCTCAATTCTGGTATTTTGATGTTGAATAGCCAAGCCAAAGTGAAAGGGGAGATACATAATTGCATCTTATTTTTTAATAAGAAGAAATCTGCTGACATGAATTACATCATGAATGTAAACACAACCAGCAAAGCCATCCAGATTTTGAAATGCTAGTAAAATCCCCAAGTTTTTTTTAATGTAATAATAATGCATGGATCGAATCCCATTTTTTATTTTTTTTTTTATTTTGCTTATTTATGATTTTCTAGGTGTAGCTTTGCTTCGTTTTAGTTCTTCTTAGTTTGTTATTTTTCATTGGACGTTAGCTTTGTTTTTGTAATCGAAAAGAAAAGATAGTTATAAGCAAATAGCATAGTCATATTTATATATTAGTAGAGCAGTCTCACGCATTCAGATAAATTTCTTTTATTTATTTATTCAAGGTCATAGAATCCACGTGGGAGACCATGTATTTGTTTAATTTCACATAATTATAAAATAAAATATTTGTGGATTTCTTTTTATGAAAATAGAAATGCATTAATTAAAGACCTAATAGTGATATAATTTATACAAGCTATACATGTCGTCAATTTTCTAAAAACAATTTAAAATTAAAAAGAAAAACATAGTTGAAAATAATTATAACTCACATCTCATGTAAGATGATTTTTTAATTTAATTAATTCATCTGTACATGAATTAATCCCGCAATAAACATAGCTAATTCATTATTTCAAAATCTAACGTAACAAAATAAAAATATAATGTTGCCATTGTATTATTTATTTATTTTCTCTAATTAGCAGGATTTTTTACGTTTGGAAGGGCATTGTATTTATAGTATCTCCTTCTGGTCAAACTTAAAAATATCTTGGACATAATCCATGTTATCCAACATTTTTTTATGTTTATGATAGTGGTGAAGACACTTTGCTATGGTTTAGCCAAAAAAGAAAAGACATGTCGCTATCAACTAACGAATGGACACCTCACTCCCCACCTCACTTATTATTATTACCTTTTGAAGTCTATTTGAATGTAAAGAATTGAAATTAAAATTAAAAATAAAAATTAGATTTTTTAATTTTAATTTGTATGTTTAATTTTTATTTTAAAATTAAAATTAAAAATAAAAATAAAAATTTCGTTGAAATTTTCAAAAGTTGAGAAATAATTATAAAGCATATTTTTCAATTTGTATAGGTAAAGTTTAATATTTATAATTATTGTGTATATGTTATTATTGACAATTTTTTATTTATGACAATACATCATGCTATAACATTGACCATCATTACAATAACTTTTACCATTCACTGTCGGCCCTTATTCACTAGAAACTTTGTCCACCAATGGAGATTATTAATAGGAACTTAGGAGAAAGACGACAAGATTGTTGAAGGCTCTGCCAAGGAGATTGAAGGTAAAGTTATATATATTATTCCATGCTCATATAGAACTCTCTTGATATATTTGCAATTTTAAATTTTGTTACAAATGTTGGAGACTTGGAGTCAACATTGATAGAAGAGATACCATAGTCCTTGCAAGAGAGTTTGAGTACATGGAAAAATTTCTTTGCACTTAATTAAGCATATAGCCTACTGAGTATAAATAGAATGACTTTACATTTCTTAATGGTGATGTGATGTCAAAAGTAATCTGCACATGTATAGCAATGCAATTGGGAAAAATAAAAGAAAAACCTCTATGTGGTAAAACTTAATTCAAAAATTGACTGTTGTCTATTAATTTTATCCCTCACCCATGTATGTAATTCTTGAATATTACCATTATATAAAGGTATGTATCAATTATTGTTTGAGACTAAGTCGCTGGGTAAGAGTTCATATCTAAATTTATGAGTTGATGGCATTGGCTATTAGATCATTCACGTCACATAGGGTAGATGGTACTTGAAATTGCCATTAACGTCAATTTATCATTATAGGATAGATGTTATGTACGTACGTAGGTCACTTTTGATTCCCATTTGTATGCCAATAATTTGATTTTGGTAGTTTTCTATGATAGTTTTGAAACTGAGCTCTATTGATTTAGTACTTCATTCATCATCTTGGCATGTGGCTATACTCTGCAATCATTATCCAAGAAAACAGAAAGACACAAGAAAACATAAATAGTTGGCCAAATGTTGCATGATTGTCACAGAAACTCTATAATTGACTCAACTTTCAAATGTCATTATAGATGCTCGAATTAGCAGGGTCATCATGTTTACTATTTTTTTTTTTTTTTCAGTTTATAAGTGTATGTGTAAATATATGTGCTCGAATTAGTAGGGTCAAGTAGGTTGTTTCATGTTTCCTTTTTTTTAGTTTGTAGATGTATGTAAATAGACGTGCTCAGCAGGGTCGTGTAGGTTGTTTCATGTTTATTTTTTATTTTGTAAGGTTTAGTTTGTAAGTGAATATATAAATAGATGATATTTTTTTTATAATTTCAAATGTGAATGGCTATGTTTTAACATGTCAATGTGGTAAATCTCACGTTACTTAGATGTGGAGCTTATAGTATAGTATATAATAATATGGGCTCACAACTCTTAATGCTAATTGTAGGTTTAAGAGTGTGACTCTAACATTTTATCAAAGTTAAGGTCTATTTATTTAAGAAGCCAGAAGAATACTATAATTCTTAAAAGACATAATATTATCAAACTAAATCTAACCCAATGACCGACAAACTTCCTCGGGCACATTATTATATAAGAGTGGGGCATGAGGAAGCCCTTCTTCATGGGCCATTAACCACACAACAGGCCCTACTTTTATGGTTAGAACAGACAGCAAGTATTGGATATTGATCCTAAAATTCAGCCCATATTTTCATGCTGGAGTTGATTGGTTTTGGATTTCCAAGGGTGCTATATTCATTTGGGGATATCACATTTTGTGCTATACATAAACTTTTATAGCCAGTTGATCAACTTCAATTAATTCTATGTAACTTTTACTTCTCACAGGTTTGCTTGTAAACCTTAGTACTGTGGATTATGCATGTGTCCATCTTGGTGATTTTTTCACTGTGAAAAAGCCTTAGAAAAAGAGCTAGATATAATGAAAGCTGCAATTTTCTCACGGCTCGAATGTCTATATTGATGGTTTCAAGACCATCATATTCTCCACTGTTATTGCAAGTGCAACATTGCATTTACTTATGACCTTAAATGGGATTTGCATGTGTTGAGGTCATGATTAAGGGCTAATTTCAAAATGAATTTATAAAGAAATGTCATTTAGTTATGATTTATTCGCTCCATTTCGAGATCATTACTTAATCAAAGATGGCTCTCATGCTCAAACAAAAAGGGTTACTGGGTTTGCTTTGTGCTGTCATTTTAGTAGGGGACTTCTTAGTAAAATCGAAGCTTAAGGTAAGATGTTTCAACTTTTTTTATTTTTTGGTCACTTTAACTTCACAAATGAAATTTTAGGAAGATGACCACAACAATATGTATCTAACAATACCCAATGCATAGAAAGAAGCATGCAACTTGAGATTGCTTGAATTTGATTACTTTTTTGTTAAGAAAGGTATGTATTGAATGCGATTGTTATGATTTATTCAACATTTTCTCATAATATTTACCTATAAAATATTACATATTTACAGAAAAATATATTAAGAAACATGTATAATTGTAGCTGATTTGATGAATATTTTACGTTTTATTTATTGACTAATTGGTCAATGATTATGATTGATTTTGTGTGCAAAAATTGTAGCTTGGCGTCTTTTAATACTTTTCCCTTAAAGTGGAGCATGTAGATTGAGGATACTCAACTTGAATAACAACAATAATTTAAAATTTGTGAAACATGTTTGGTAGTAATTAAAAACTGATCAAAAAGTTTTGTGGAAGAATGTCACAGAATTCCTAAGTTTTGTTGATGGATTTAAATCCATAAGGTTTGGTGATTTATGTAAATGAATCCATCAAGAATTCTGATTTTAAAAATACATAATTGAATAAATGATTAGAATAAAACTTTTGTATCTGGTGTTGTAAAAATCAAATTTAAAAGGTAGGTTAGAGGCTCAACTAGGCTCTAAAATTAACATAATCATAAGAATCATAAATTTTAAAATATATATATAATTATGTCCAATTTTTTCTTAATTATCCCCAACTCAAACCGTGCCATTGCCATTGTTGAATTGGAAAACTTTGTACTGTTAAACAAGTGAGAAGATTGACACTTATGACGTTAATAGACATGTGGGGGTCAGATAAACACTTTTGCATTCGCTCCAATAAGATTTGAATCCACAAAGTAATATACTTTTTAATTATTAGACAATTCTTTATGACTAATTAATAAAGTCTGAATAATTACTATGGACGATAATTAATATTGACTTGTCCTTTTGTTCAGTTGCAAGATAGTTTGTAAAGAATATTTTATTAAGACTAAGTATTACAAAAGATTGTATAATATTTATATAATATATTAGATTATATAAATTTTTAGTTATATTATTATTTTATTTTTATTTTTAATATATAAATTTATATTATTAGACATAATATAAAATGAGTTCAATAATATTAATTTATATAATTTAATTAATGTCAAATATTACATAAAATTAATTAAATAATTTTATATTATTTTTAGCTAGTATTTGGTATTATTTAAAAGGATAGAAAGGAAAATAGATTCAGAATTTGGAGTCAGATAGGTAGTGAAAGTAAGTTACCATTAATTACTCAGCTATAATCCTTGCAACAGTGAAAGTGGATCCATGTGTCTTGATAAAAGTGGACCCATGTTGGATCCACACCATTCTTTGTTTCAAACTTTCAGCTATGCAAATTAATTGATATGTAGTTAAAAAAATAAGGGTCAAAATGAAAATTAAGAAAAGTTTACACGATACAAGTAAATAATAAAAAATTATGGTGAGGATTTCTTAGGAAAACTATTGGGGAACCAATAATGTAATGCGACACTGTTGCAAGGACAAGAGTTAAATACCAATTAAAGTACTTTAAATGTGCTCTTGTACTAGTTGTCTTGTGCAGATGAAATATTTTCAAATATAATGAGTGGGAGTGACAGACCACAGAATATTTTTATCACGGTGAAAATTTGAAAGAAATACGTTTATGTCAGATTCATATTCTCTCATATTTTAATAAAAAAATAATTTGATCATAGCAAAATTTGTTTTCAAAATTTTAATATATTACTGAAATAGATACTTTTTTAAAGGATAATGATGTGTCTCTGTCATTGAACATAAGTGAAAATCCAAATCCCTTTCTTGTCTGTCTATCTAGAACAACTAGCCAAGTCATAAAACAATGCTATGGAGATAGATACCTATTATCATGTGAAAACTTGAAAGTTAATTCAACAAAAATGTTAAGAAGATACATGATATCCTACAAATAAATTAACATTCACTCTAAGAAGACAAATTTCAAATTACTATTCTAACAAATAAATGTAAAACTTTTTAAATTAAGTATGTTACAAATCAACTCTACTTATTGAGTGTAATTTGTAAATTATTTAGTCAAATAATATTATTGTGACATTTTATAATCAACTCTACAATAATTAAAAATTATATAACAGTCCTTAAAAAAGTCATGGCACATTATTATATGAATGGACCATGAACTTTGATTTCTAAGCTCGCACTGCTTTCAAATTAAGTTAGTGCCCGCTTTTTTTTTTTTTCTTTTTTTTCTTAATTAATAAAAATAATACACAAAAAACAAAAAACTCCATTGGAGGGCTCAGTTCTTACTTGTTAGTCAAGAAAATCACCAGTCATGTCCTTTGCATTGAAAGGATATGTTATTTATGTCAAGAAATTTTGTCCTTTAATTTTAACAGATTATAAAAGACAAGGCTCGAATTTCTTGTTTTCGTTACCTTTTTTTTTGGTCTAACTTCCTAATTGCCGCTTCATTACATTAGATTGCTGTAATTTCTACTAGGCAGAATGAAAAAAACTCTGAAAGATTGTCAAGACTATCTAATGAGAGCTGCAATTTTGACATCTCAAATGCCTATATTGGGGGTTTCAAGAGCATGCTTATGTTATTGTACGTGCAACATTGCATTTACTTATTGCTTGCACACATTTCATCCCCTCAAGCCAACTTGTGTCCATTACTTCTGAACCAATTCCTGCTCATGGACATGAGCTTTGGTTGGCATGAGCTTAGTATCCGGCACCCCTCATTATAGTCATTACTCATCCACATAGCCACATTTAATGCAGCAGTACAAATAATTTCAAAACTTTCCAATCCCAATTACTAACTCATCCAATGGCCCGGCAAAGTTCCTCATTGATTCAGGCACATTATTGATAGAAGAAATTTGCAAGACCTTCCATTGCTTACTTTACTATGTGCTCTTTTGTTCAGCTACACGACAACTAGAAAAGTATACAAGGTCACGTTTAATGGCTTTCGGTATTGTTTAAAGGAAAACACAAAGGAAATGGTAGTCTTAGTGTCACATTGTCAGAGTCAAGGGGCACAGTTTATTAATTATAAAATTTAATAAATAAATTAAACTGTATTCTAATAATAATATTTAAAAAATTAATTACATAATAAATTAATTACATTAAATTCAAAATAAAAAATCTAAAAATAAATATTTTTTAACCTATTCTTCTTTTATCTTTTGCTCTTTACTCTATCTTTCTCTTTTCAACTTCACAAATTATTTTGTTATCTTTGTCATAAAGATAAATGAGAATTACAGAAAAAAATTTATTAATAAAAAATAAATATAAAGTATTTTAAAAATAATAAATTTGTGACTTTAAAAATATTAGTTATGAAGACTACTCAAAATAAAAATAAATTCAAAAATTGGGGCCTGTTAAAGTAGATAAATTTTAAAAAATAGTCCTACGTGTGACATTCTCGATAGTTAAAACTATGGTGAGAATTAAAGAATTAAAGAATGTGAATGTGACACAGTGTTGAAAGAATTAAAGCTAAGCAATTAATGCTAACTTACTTTTACTGCAACCCTATCTGGCCCCCATTTTCCTTTAAACAATACCGAAGGCCTTTAAAAACGTGCTCTTGTATATTTTTCTGGTTGTAGCTGAACAAAAAAAGAAAAGTCACACCTAATATGTACATAGCAATTATTCAGACTTGTTTAAGATAAGTGCAGACCGTAGAATACATTTATCATGTGAAAATGAGAGAGAAAAATATTTATATTCGAAGTCTGTCTTATTGAAGGTAAGTTTCCTTACAAGATATTGTTAGATTCGAAGGAATTCAAATTGGACAAATTTTTATTATAAGAAATGAAAAATGGGAGTGAAAAATATGTTGTGGGAATTGTTATTAATTTTATAAGGAAAATTTAAATGTCAAATTACTAATTAGTAGTCTAAGTTTTTGGTCAAATATCTTGACTTAACAAAAGTAATAATTTAAATGTAAAATTAATATTTAGTAGGCTAAGTTTTTTATCAAACATCTTGCCTTAACAAAAATAATAATAAAATAGTTAGAATTTATATTAAAGTAAATAATTTATAAATATTTATAAATACTCACAAGATCATCAAATTTGAGAATTACAAAAATTATGCTATTGTTATAGAGTCCTCCTACCTGGGTGATTCATAAAATAAAATAAAAATAAAAAACTTTGCCTTCTCGCCACATCCTACTAATAGGCACCAGATCTTGCCAAAACTTTGCAAATGGCAGCTCACACGCGAAGAAGAAGATAATTTCATGTAATTCATTTTTGATGTATTTTTGAACGAGTGTATATCAAGATTTATTCTTGTTAAGATAAAATAAATAATAAATAAAAGATTTATAAAAAAAAAAAAAAAACTTCAAAAATAAATAGCATTGAAATTATAAACCAACCACAATGATTATGCACTTAAAAGTCTTTCTGCATCTATACTGATGTCTTTACTTTTCTTCAGTGAGGAAGGTAGACATTATACATGGGAGTTGAATTGAAGTGTCGCAGAATAGAGAGGGGTGAGTAAAGTTGGTGTATTTATGAAAATATTTATTATTCAATCACAATAATAATCACTGATGAACTTAAATTTCTTTCTGCAACCATACAGATGTCTTTACTTTTCTTCAGTGAGCAGATTTGGAGTTGAAGTGTTGCAGAATAGAGAGGTGAGTAGATATGGAGTATTTATATTAAAATATTTATTATTGCACCAATGAATTATGGTACTCATCAAAGACATGCTGGTTTTGTTACACAATGTTTGTTCCATTCTTTTTTTTAGCTGAACACAAGGGTCGTCTTAAGTGTGTTTATGCCTTTTTTTCCCCCTTCATTTGGACTTCTGTAACACACGTAAGTACCACGTCTATGTCTGTTAATTCACATCAACAACGTTTGGATCAAGTTGGATGGCACATGACATCATGATGAGGGACGTAGACTAAAACAAAATTCAAACATGAAGGAGCCAATTGTATCATTTTTCGGAGGGAGATTCAGAAAAGTGTCTGGATTTCGGGTCACTAATTCAATTATCGGTTGACCCACAACGTACGTCATATTTTATCTTATTTGTAAATTATTTTATATATTTTTAATATAAATAATTTAAATACATGTAATAATTTCATGTCAAATAAGAAATGAAAAACAATAAAAAACAAATTATAAATGAAAACTAAAGAAAAAGAAAAATGATCTATCACACCCTCCTTCTTATCAATTTTTTTTTAATCGAGCCCAGTCTTTAAATTATTGCCGGATCGACCGAGTAAAGTGAGTCAGCTAGGTCAATCACTAATCTAGATTTTAGGACTAACTTAGCTCGAAATAGCATACGACGAAGGTCCGAATGATTAGATTAATCAGCCAAGTCGGTCCGAACTCTATAATACCGACGCAAAGGACCATCATCTAGTGAAGATCGTTATTGACAGACACAATTGCCATAATTAAGGAACAAATATTATTTTTGTCGAGAATCAGCAAAGACAACCACAATCATGATTTGAGATTGTGAGAGGTGACATTGAGCATCACCAAAAACCCTTAAAGAAAATGACTACAACCAATGAGAACAAGGAGTACTACAGCCTAAAATCTCTTATGACACCATCCGAGAGTTTCAGAGACAAAATATTTATGTCATAGTCGGAAGTTGTGGGACACAACAAAAATTACCATTGATGTTTTCAAAAAAAAATCATTAGTGACAACTAGGGCCAGAATTCAAATTTCGCAATTTGATATTTGAATTTGAATTCGATTTAATTAGTTATGAATTCAAATAAAAATACTTTTTAGAGTTTAAATTTATATTCAAATCAAATTAAAATGATGTAGTATTCGATCTGATATTCGATCAAATTATTGGATTAAGTATTCGATTAATTATTTGATTAGGTATTCGATTAATTATTTGATTAGGTATTTGATTAATTATTTGATTAATTCACTGATATTTATAAAAAAATAATTACATATATTATAAATTTTATATAAATATTTGTATTTATTTAAATTTAAACATATATATTACCTTTACCATTTTTACTTTGGATTTGAATCCTCTAGAATTTCATAAGAATTCTAACAAATAGAATTCTCTTAATTTTTGTTAACAACAATTCTTTGAAAATATATTTTAATAAAATTATGAATAAAATTAGGATTAAAATTAAGATTAGGATTTTAGGATTAAGGTTAAGGTTAGGTTTAAGGTTGGGGTTAGGATTAGAGTTATGGTTAGGTTAAGGTTAATTTTAGGATTAGATTTAGGCTTATACTTAGAGTTAGGATTAGGGTTCGCAAAAGCCACAAATGTGATCTTGGCAATTTATATCCTACATCTAATTTATATCTTGCTGAGGAATTAACTGTGAAGCAAGTTTTGGATCAAGCAACTGTAAAAGACAATGATAAGTTCATGAAAAGTTTAGGTATTGAAATGAAAAAAAACTTTTGACAAGTATTGGGGTGAATCTAACTTGGTGATGAGTACTATTGCAATTCTGGATCTAAGGTTGAAAATGTTGGCTATTGATACATGTTTTCCAATGATCTATGATGAGTTTGAATGTTTAATTAGGAAAAAAGAAGTTAACAATGCTCTCTTTTCAAATTTATCATGAATATACAGCCAAGGAAATAAGTCTTGAATCAGTGGCGTCCTCTTCTTCCAATTCACAATCACCTATAGATCTTGGGAATGGAAAAAGGTAAAAAGTTATTATTATGCTTATACAAAAAGCTAGGGATCAAGAAAAAGTTCTTCACATATTTCTGATTTAGAATTATATCTTCAAGAGCCTCATTTTAGGTCTGATGAAGACGATGACAACACTTTTAATGTGTTGGAATGGTGGAAGCAAGATCTCATCCAAGATGGCATCTGACATTCTTGCAATCCCTGTTTTTACAGTTGCCTTTGAGTCCAGTGACAGGGTCATTGACTCCTATCGATCTTCTTTAAAAAGGATACTGTCCAAGCCTTGACTTGTGGTGTAGATTGGCTTCCCATACTTGGAATCCACAAGTAGCCTATTGCATGTTAATTTGTTAAAAAGAAAGGAGAGATTTGACTTGCTTAATTGTGTTTTTGCACATAATCACTTATCTTTGTTGGTTTATATATATATATTTATATATTATATATTTATATATTATATATTTATATATACAGATACATAAAGAGGTTGAGGAGATCAATTTTCCTTGAAGAATGAAGAGGAACACTTGTATTTTTTATAAGTAAACTTTTGTTTTATTGAGAATTTTGAGTTATGGGCAGCATGACAATATATTTGATTATGAGCCATCTATTTGATGGAAGGATCCATAAACCATTAATATTTTAAAAATAAACTAATTTTATCTAGTTAGAGGTATGTTATTCTTAATACCATGTTTGTGGGCATTGTGATTATTTTTTAGCTTGTAAAAATACCCATGTTTGCTTTTATTGTAGCTTAGATTTAGTTGATTTCTACTATGAGATGTAGTTTTTTCAATCACTTAATAACAATAGGCTGCAAGAAGAACATACCAGTGTCATTGCTTTATTTGTAATGTGTCCTTGATGAACTTTGATTCAAAGGATTCTTCTCTCATTTCCGATCAAAATCTTATGCTCACCTTCAAAGTCATGCCCCAGTTTAAGGTTTTTTTATGGGATGGTTAAATTAATGGTGAGAATTTATTAACAACAAAACTATTAGAGAATGTGACACGTGTTGCAAGGACTGTAAATAAGTAATCAGTACTAACTTAATTTTACTGCAACCCTATCTGTACAAAAGGACAAGCAAAACATGTTTATCACGTGAAAACGAGAAAGGAAAATATTTTTTGATTCGAAGTCTGTCTTATTGAAGATACAAATTCCTCATAAGATATTTGTTTTAACTCGTGAAACTATGAAAATTTACACAGGCGTGATGGATTGAATCCACCAAATCATAATATGGCTTTCTTTAGCAATCATACCAAAAAAGGTAAGCCATGTCAATGTAGCTTTATTTCTAAGGATCGTAATAATCAGCCCAATGAAGAGAAGTCAAGTAATGCAGTTGTTTGCTAAATCTATAACCAACAAAATCGTTCAACAAAGGAATTTCGGGGTCATTTTAATCAAACTTTTCATCCAGTTTTCGGACACTATTCTAGCCCTGGCAGCCATGAATTTTAATGAAGCATTAGATGACACATGGTTTTCGGACACTAGTGCTTCCGCGTACAAGACATCTGATTCTGATAAGCTTAATACTTTAAAACCATACAAAGGTAAAGATAAAATATTTGTTGGAGATAAAAATTTATTAGATATATCACATACTAGGACAATGACTCTTGATATAGGAAAACATAAAATTCAATAAAAGAATATCCTAGTAGTTTATGAAATAAAGAATAATTTATTATTTGTTGGTAAACTTATTTCATAGTACTCTTAACTTGACATAAGTAATTATAGGACGTTAGGATTTATATTAAAATCATTGACTTATAAATATTTGTAAATATAAAAACTTAAAAAAAAAAGTGAGAATTAAAAAAATCATCTTATTATTATTTTCTTTCATGTCTGCTTAGAACAGCTAGCCATATTCGCCTGGAGTCGTGAAACAATGCTATGGAGATACTTTGTATCATGTGAAGGCTTGAAAGATCATTCAACAAAATGTTAAGCAGAGACATGATATCCTAAATATGAATTTTGACATCTTATCTTAATTAGACTAATTTGGAATTACTATTCAAACAGTCTCATGTTCGATTCCCCTAAAATCGGTGAGGGGTAAGATTTAGAAAATGAGATGACTATCCAACAAAAATTTACAATTACAATTTATAACAATGGAAGCATTCTGTAGTGACAATAATTCTAATTAAGTTTCCTGGTTCCCTGACTGATTGGCTCCTATCGAAGCTTCTTCATGACAAATTACATCTGCAGATTCCTCTTGATCTATTTGATGATCAACTTGTTCTGAAGTTTTCTCAGGATTATTTGGTTCCCCATTCTCCTCCTCAGTATAATCATCCATGTAGCCATATTTAATGCAGTAGTACACATAAATGCAAAGCAAAACAAAACTTAGTGTTGCTAATACCAGATAGTACTTATCCAAGTGACTGTCGTTTATGGTGTCGCTAAACCAGCTCTTGAATATGAGCACAAATGGTATGCTGAAAAACTTTCCAATACCCGATACTAACTCGTGGAATGGCTCTGAAAAGGTCCTTATTGACTCAGGCACATGATTATAGAAGAAATTTGCAAGCCCTTCTTTAGCAAGTCCTTCCATTAGTCCTAATAATACAAATTGTGGTATTAAAGCAAGAATGCTCATGGAAATAGGCTTATCTGGCTTGTCCGATACGGTTAATTCTTTTTTAATCAAATGTAGTCTCTTGAGCTCCACCTGCCTTGCTGTGATGCAGCAAAGTACAGCAGCAATCATGCCAGCACCAATCCTCCAGACTGTAATACTTTGTTTTGTCCAATCCCTCCACCAAAACACAAACACAGCTAGTGTACTTATGAGGGACTTGAGTGGAAACATAACAGACACACCAATCTCTAATCGGCCATCAAATATATCAGTATTCAAGTTGCTAGATTGCTTAACAAAGAAAGTGTTTTCAGCAGCAACTACCAAACTATAAGCGGAAAATATCAACAACAAATGTAACAATCTAGACAGCTGCATTACTTCCCTCACTTCTTTAACACTGCAAATATTCCCATTCATCTCCGATGTTTCTAGAAAACGATCACGGTTTGGAAATTTGGACTCTGCATCACTAATTATTGCCGCTTTGTTTAACCATCTAAAAAGTGTTGGAACATAAGGTAACAACTGCAGTTGACCTCTTTTATTTTTGTACACATAATTCTCATACTGTCTTTGATTCTTCCAATAATACCCTTCTTCTGAATCTGGGTATTTGATACTGAATCTCCCATAACCTGCTTTAAAGACTCTGTAGATGGTACCAAGGGGGCTACCGGTTGGTTGTTCATAGTTGTAGCACTTGCAGCCCATCCAGAATAGTACATAACATCCTCCCATCACAATTGTTGCCACCTTGAAAGTGGTTTTCCAAGAAGAACTCCCCAGACCAAAGATAGCTATAACACACCCAACAAGCTTAGCAGTATACCACCAAATATTGTTGTTTTTCTTCATCCTGCCCGTTTGCTCTGTTCGTTTGATCAGGGTCCTGGTTCATTTCCGTGCGTCCACTTATCTCACTATTATGCTTCAACTGATATTGGAAAAAGGCTCTCAAAGTTGGTTCTTTTCCAGATTGGCCTATTGCTAGTAGTACCACTCCCAAATAGACCACATGAAAATATGATGTGTCAGCTGAAATCCATAATAAAGCTAACCCCTGCATTCAATAACTTATATATATGTAATTGGGAAAAAGGCTTCAATTAATATATATTTCTAGATATATATGCAATAAGGCAATAACACATTTAGGCTTTGGCAGTTCTTGTAGTTGTAGTATACGTACCATAACATAGGCAGCTGTGCATACACAAATAATCTTGAAACGACCTGTATAGGCTTCTGAGACATGAGTAAGAATGACAGCAAGTATGGCTGTTATGCCATCTAACAGATTGATGGCCATAGCACTTTGCAGTAAAGTAAGCTTCGATAAATGTGTGAGGTAATCTATCAAGACAGACACCACTGCATAGTATGCTAAGCTATAACTTAGAATCAAACCTGAAGACGAAGTTCATTAATTAATTAAACAAAAAAAATATCAGTATAAATATAAGAGAATTTACGTTCAGCAAAGATTAATACTGATGTACCCGAAAGGAAAGGAACGGCCTTGGTGAATATAAGATGGTTGCGGCACCATTTCAATAGATTGGAGATGTTCTTCAATTTAATCGCCATCATGTATGGTATGCACAAGAGATGCAATTGCAATTGATGCTCTCTTTTAAATTGCACTCTACCCACCATTTCAGTTTTACTCGTTTTCAAGCATGCCTTTTATGGTGTCTGATCTAGAGAGCTGGATGGGGTCCACATGTGTGGAAGAAAATTTTGTAATAACACAAAGGAGCTTCATTCTATGCTGAAGACCAAGACTTAGAAGTCGATAAATAAATTATGAAGTTTACAACTTATTTATCATGTTCAGATATTTCAACACTCTCTCAGTACTATTATTGAAGCCAGTATTAAAGTGTGGTGAATTGAGCTCTTAATTTCCTTTTCACCATTTCATTATCTTATTTTTTGGTCTCTGGGTTCATTGTCTTATTTTCTGGTCTCTGGATCCGGGTATGGACGAAAGACCTATTTCACCATTTCATTCTAGTCCCTGGAGAGCTGGAGGGGTCCACACGTATGGAAGAAATTTTTTTATTTACGCAAAAGCACATTTAGGTTTTCATGTTGTTTAGACATTAATTAAGGGAAAACAGTGATCAAGAATTGGAAGGATTACAGCTTGCCGATTGCACTCATAAATTCTTGTTATCATCTGGGCTGGATGCTAGCCTGGGCTTTTGTGTTTTTTTTTTTTTTCTTGAAAAAAGTTAACTACTAGTAGTGTCAATATTAATGGAAGCCAATTGAAACTCCTGCTAATTAGTTATACTTTTTTGTTTATGAATATTATGTATTGCAGTATTATTTTTCTCTCCTATCTTTTATTTTATTTTTCAATGTTTAGATGAAACTGGGTTATACAATTTTAGTTCGAGTGTTAAAAGTTTTTTATTTATTTATTTTTATTATTATTTTCCCCTAAATTTGGTATCACTTTAAAGAATTACAAATGGTTGGTTTGCTTTCTTTGTTGAAGAGATAAAAAAAATAGAAAAATAACATAAATGGTCCTTAAAATATTACATTTTTGTCAATTTCATCACAAGAGTACGTATTTTTACTGTCAATTTTGTCACAACTTTAAAAACATCTGTGTCTTCTACCAATCTAACACAATGAACTTTCGGATAAAAATTGCTGACATATTATATTTAGAAATTGTTAATAAAATCTTCAATCATGCATGTTACTTGCAATGAAGGATATACTATATAGAAATTTTGACTTTCACTTCAAACATATCAGCAAAACAAGTTAATAGTATAAATAGAAATGGTAAGGTTATTTGGTTTAATTCTAAAGAGTGAAGACTTTTTATTTTGTGCTTGTACTTACAAATCAATAGGAGGCCAATTTTTTGAAGAATAAGGTTTGTGCATGTTTCTTGTTGTCAACGTGTAATCCCACACCGCTATGGTTCGGGAACTTCACACTATATATAGGTTTAAGGAACATATCAATTGATTGGTTTTAAGAATGACATTCTAACACTTCTTTTATTTTATTTTTTGTCGTCGTTCAAGTTCCTTTTTTTCACCTCATTACATTCTTACTTTTTGTTGTTGTTATTTCTAATAAACATAGTGGAAAAAATGGGTGAAGGATTCTCAAGAGTCCTCCATGCTGGAGTTAATTGGGTTTTGTTATCCAAGGGTGCTATGTTCATTTGGGGTATACTTGTTTTTGCTATATGAAATATTTACATAATTACTCTTCTAGCTCTTTTTCTTCATGGTGTGTGGTCATGAGATTTTTAGTGCTGCTCTAATTGTTTTTGTTGATTATAGTATTCATGATGGTAGTTCTCTTTCAAAACAAATTTTAATTATTAACATTTGGGGAAAAATGATGTAAATTTTTTTTAAAAAAAAACTAGATTTTAAATCAAAAGAGAGAATGAGAAACCATTTATCAAAGGAAAACAATTGCTATTATGCCATATTTTCTATATGCACCATTTACTTCAGAAGGAAAAAAAATAAAAATAGAAACTCATAAACTAAGTATTAATAAATAAATTATTAAATAAAAAGAGAAAGAAAATCCAATGGTAGCAGATGCTACTTTTAATGTTTTTTTTATTTCCTTTGCTTTTAGTGGAGGTGAAGCACCTGAAAAAAAATCTGTTGTCGAAAGAAAAACAATTGGAATGGTTTAATAACATTTTATTGTTGCAAACATGATACAAAATCTTACAGGAATTTAGAGTAAAAAAAACTACAATGTTGAATGGAACAAAATAACATATAAATTAATGTCTTGAAGATCAGTTCAAAATCATTCACTTGCTTCCTTTGTCTATTCCCCTTTTGCCTCTTTTTTTGTACTCATTTTTCTCGTTATGCTATTTCATTTGGTTGCCATTCATAAATATCAACGCTAATTTTGATGTGTGGAATCCGCATACCAATTGTTATTCTTTATCTTTTTTCCATTTATTTTTGGTGTTGTCGAGTTTTTTGTCTTCGACTTTAAGTAACATGAACATTGATGTTGTCTTTCTTTTTCTTATTATCCATGAGTGCAACTCTTTTCAGTGGCAGCAAATTCAGCAATGCATGTGTATCCTATATAATAAATGGAGTCAAATTTAAAAGAAAAAATAAGGAAAATAAAATAGTTTCATAAATCTTTTGGTGTCTCATCTTTTCCAATTTCAAACACTTTGCTCATAGTGAAATTTTATTTATGAATTTTAAATTTGAATGATGTCATTGGATTCTCCATCCTTGTATGAAAGATAAAATTATCAATAAGAAAATAAACACCTTTATTATTATTATATTTACTTCATCATTATTACCTGCTTATATTACTACAAATATTGAAGAATAAGTGACATCCTCCAGTAATATTTCGATTCTATACCTGGATATTGGTTTTTTTTTTTTTATGTTTCTATAAGCAGTCAATTACAAGTACACGCATAAAATAAAATAAAAAAGGAATTGTACAGGTCACTTACGTTGTTGCAGGAAATTCACATGATTTGTTACATTTTTCACACCAAAATCTGCCTTGCTTGAGTTGAAGTTTTTACAGCAGTTATGTAAACCACATAATGCCAACCACTCTTTGCATTGATCTCTTTAAATGTGGCTGTACAGTAAAAAGTTGTGTCCTTTTTCTTTTCTTTTTTGATGTTAGCAATATGTATAATTATTTATATACTTTTTCTAATTGAAAGTGAGTTCATAAGAAAGTATAATGAATCATAAAATTAGAATTTTTCCTAATACCTAATAACTCGGTTCTTTTGCATTAAATGTAAAACTTTTAGAAATGGTTCTTGTCATGAGGGAGATCTCATTAGGATGCGGTGCTTTTCTCTTTACTTGCAACGTCTTGATATTTTCTTCAATATCAGCAAAGCTAAATAATAGGTATGTTATAACAAAAAAAAAAAACAAACTCAATGTTATGTAAAATTAAATAAAAATTTCATGTAGTGCTTGTGTTTTTTCACTACCAACCTAGTTTTGAGATATTTCATTTTGGTGATATTAAGTTGACATATATTTTGGTAGAATTTGTAGAAGATAGAGACCAATATCCTTCCTTCATTAAATATTTTTATAAGTGATTTGATGTAGAGGAAAATTAAAAGAGAAAAAAATAAAAAAGAAGTAATTGCTCACCCATTTATGTTTTGACAGTCAATGTTGATGTTAGAATGACTATATGAGGATAAAATTCACTAAACCACTTTTCTTCAGCCATAGATTTTGTAAGGTTTCCCCAAAATGTGGCTCGTATCTTTTTTTTACCAGTGTTTAGGAGTTCAATACTTCTTTTATGAATTTTCTTCCCCTTTAGTTGTATCTCATCAATTGAAGATGGTCCACATATTTGTCCAATAATATCTAATGCAAATAAGATGTTCAGTTCATTTGCATATGAGAAATTGGAGGAAAAAAATTAGTATGTGTAGTTTGTTATCACCTGCCAAGCTTTTATTTTTGTTAGCTAGTTCATATAGTTTTTCATATGTTAGAAATTTAAACTTGTGCATCTTTATATGAGCATCCTCTCCTTCTATATTATTCCATAAGTTTTTGCATGAAATTTGGTCATATAATTGTGTCTAACAATTCTATACTCATACTTATTCGAATAGACAATGAAGTTTTTAATTGTGTAAATGTACCATTCTCGTAAAAAATTTATGAAATGATCAGCAAACAAATTCTTGATAGTTGCATGAATGAGAGTATCGTGTATGAATCATGATTATAATTTCAATACACTGTAAATTTGTGAATAGTGATCATTTTCAATAGGCTTGTTTTTTTTATCCATACCTCCTCGTCAAGTAACACCAAATCAAGATTCATAACTTGATTATTTAATTTGGTATTGACCACATTCCACATTCTTGTCACTCTCACCTTGATCTGTTATAATTTTTTCTCCTGGTTAAGATCATTCAAAATGTTGAATTTTCATAAAGATGCCATAGTGGAATTGTACCTGAAATAAATTTATGGGATCTACTATAAGTGAATTTTTATCCTATTGTAAGTAATTGGAGTGGACTTACAAATTTGATATTTACCTGGGAGTTGTAGACCTCTGTAGTTTTGTGTTTTTGACTAGTGATTGTTTATTGGTTGCTTGGTTGTATAGTTATATATAGGAGTGGGTAATGGTTGCTTGTTTGCATGGTTAGATATGGTAGGAAAAAGATTTAGGTTGGGCCAAACAAGTGAATAGAGCGTTTGAGGGAATGAATGGATGGCAAAAACTGACAATTTAAGAAGAAGATAAATATCATTCAGAGTTTGGGAAAATTGATTATTTAATTAAGGAATTTAAGGCATGAGAATGGAATTATTTCAAAAATCAAATAGTTTTGGAAAAAGAAAAAATTTAAAATATTTCATAACTGTCAATTAATTATTAGAATTACTCTTGAGAATGGCAACTTTTGTAGCATGAAAATCTTTTTGAAATTACATGAGAATGAAGTTTATTCTGAAATCAGGAATGTGGAACTCTTGATGGAGAGATGAGAGCAAGAAGGTCTTTATGTAGAGGGTGTATCTCATGGAAAATCAGAATGTGCTTTTTTGGATATATTACTCGTTGGTAGGGAGAGCATGAGTAGTTGAATTTCACATTTGGTTTTCAAAATCCTAATTACAATGAAGTTAATTTGATTATTTCAATAAAGTTGTTATGTGGCAAAAAGAAAAATTGAAGTAATGAACAACTTGAATAATCAACTTTTGTATCAATGCAGAATTTTTGAATATAGGCATCCATACAAATAAAAAATAGATAAAAATTTTTGCTCATGTCTCTAGTCTCTAAACATGCACAATTGAGTGAGAGACTGTGTACATGACGATTTTAGCTCAAATTATACATAAATGTGAAAGTGAAGGGCAATTGGCTAAGTAATTGACGTTTTATGTTTAAATTATATACACATGCAAAATTGAAATGGTATCAAAGTACTTGACTATTTATGTTCAAGTTATATAAACATATAAGATTGAAAGGAAATATATAAACATAGAAAATAGAAAGGAATCCTACTGAGTGTTTGTGAATATGAAGTTATATGAAAAAGTACTTTTATATTATTTTTTTCAATGTATATATATATATATATATATTTAGAATAGTAATAATATTTGTTAAACGTTGGACTGGCAAATTTAGATGTCAGAGTTTTATAAAACTTGAGTTTGACTCATTTCATAAAAAAGTTCTATATTAATTATTGAATTTGAATTGTTTAAAAAAATTAACTGAGCTCGAGTTGATAGGTTAACAAATAACTCACGATATTTATTTGCACTCGTACTTGGTTGGGTGAAAGAGCTGTCGCTTATGGGCTATGGCATTTGAATGTACTTTGTTACCAAGACAGAGAAATTGGTTATGACTGATGGCCCAAAAAGAGTAGCTGTGCTGTTAATCTTGAATATGAGCCCAAATACTAAGCCCTATACGCCTATTCAGTTTTGCCCACGAGACCTGCCTTCATCGTTAAACCAGTCACGAGTGCTGTAACTCTGGGACATCTTCTACTCTGTATTATGTTTAGGATATATCAATAATTAAACATCTCAAGTTTGAATATTATAGACTAAATTATATTTTTGATTCTTGAAGTTAAAATCGGATTTCACTTTTATCTTTCTCATTTATTTTATTACAATTGGGTATCTCAAATTATAAAAAAAATTAAAATATATATATATAGCAAAAAAAATAAATAAACTGAAAATTAAAAACAATTTCCAAAATAAAAAAACTTTCAAAATCTAAACTCTAAATTTCAAGATATAGCCAGTTTATGTGAGAAAATCAAGCAAATTTCCATAGGAATCAAATAATGTGAGGCCAATTTGAATGATATTTAAAGCATCAACATTGGCTGTCATGATTTTGTATTTCTGAGGGATACATCTGCAAATAAAATGCCTTTCCTACATTGGGGTGGTAGATCATTCAGTACAGCAGGAAACTCAGTGTCAATGGAAGCCAAAGAATAGTGCGGACTTGAAATTCATGTAATTATTTAACAAATTTTTTAAACCCAAACAATTATCAAATCCACGATGGAACAAAGTAATAGGAAAAGCTGAAAGTTTTGAAATTGCAATTCAAAGCGTATGGAAAATCGAAAAAAAGGCATGGATCTGATAGTGATGCCTGAGAGAAGGCCATAGATTTGATAGACCAAATCCTTATTTGTAGAGAAATTGAAAGGAAGGAATCCACACACTCCAAATTAAAGGCTAGCTACCTCAATTATATCTGATGCCTTACAACAAGTGCACTAGCTACCTCAATTATACATCATGCCCCACAACATCCATCAAATCCTAAGGGAATGACATGTCTCACGTCCTATATATGCTTATTTTTGTAGGATTAAAATTTGTCATAACAGGTTTTGTCCCTTCTCATTTTGTTATTAGAATTGTTAATTAAGGAACACAAAATCAATAATAAAATTGAAAAAGATATTACAATGAGAGAATAAGAAATTTATATTGAGCACTTCTTAGCCAAAAGTAAAAGATAGCAATTGTTTAATATACTCAGCATGCACTTGTAAAAATAAGCCAAATATATTTTATAAAAAAAAAAAGGAAGCCAAATATATTAATTGAACTGTTACATGTCATTATTGTATTTAATCAGTATTACAATTTGCACTTTACATACACTTCATAACTCACTTCTCACATACAAACAAGAGAATAACATATGTCTCACAACATGTGCATTAAATGATGTAGAATTTTACATTCATCAAATCCCAAGAGAATGACATCTTCCATAACAATTGTGCTCAATGGTGTAAAATTTCACATTCATCAAATCAATTGAATAATTTAAAGGATGACATGTCCCACAACATGTGCACTGATTGATTATACAAAAAAGTAGCAATGACAGATGGGGTCATGTTCATAATTTTTATAATAAAATTGATACGTACACTGACAACGTGGTCATGTTTTACATGCAATGATTAAAAAGAAAAAAGTTGACTGTGTTTACTTTTCTTTTTGTTTGTTCGTTATTTTTTCATCTTCTTCAGTACGGACAGTTTTATCTTTTTCTCTCTCTAAAAAAATCTGATTTTTTTTTTTTATCATCGTCATGTTTTATTCAATATAGTAGACCATGGCCACATCTCGTGGTATGACTCCATGTTTGCAGAGCTTGAAGAGGCTAAACGAGCATCCACTTTGAAAATATCCACTCTCAACAAATTTTTTGACTATCCAGAAAATCCAAAACAGATTGGGTTATGAAAATGTGTTGTAAACAGTGGGTTCAATTGGACAACGAAAACAAGCATTAGTTTCTAAAAGCCATAAACATCCCAAAGCTAAAGATAGAGAAATTTTTTTTGTAAAATTACAAAATTATAATGTATATCAATTAATTACACAAAATATATTATATTTCTAACTTCTTTTACCAAAAGCATAAGCTATTTATTTATTTATTTTTAATTATACATTTAACTAATAATTCAATTAAAATTATGATTGCATAATTATTTGTTTGGAGTGAAATATTTGAAAAATAATAATAAAATAGTTATCATGGATTAGCCTGTGATAATATTTAATAGTCAAAAACTTATAGAGAAGGAAACATTAGCTATACTTTAGAGAGAGAAATATTATGTCTCTAATGAGAACTAATAATATACTGATAAATATTATCACAGACAAAAGTTGGTCTCTAATAGTTATCAAATACATTAATAGGCTATAACTCCTATTTTAATTCAAAATTGTGAATTAAACAAAAGTATTACTTTTTCTTAAATCATACATAATGATCTTACTCCATGTAATCAGCGATCTTGGGAATGGAGCGCATAAATCATAATTAATTGAAATTTTAATTTATTAATTAGTTCTTAATTAAAAATTAAATCCAAATCTTAAACTAAATGTGTTAACAACCATAGTGTTCAATTAGAAAATTTTGGATTAATAGTTTTAAATAAAAAAAATTTTAAATTATGCATATAATGAATTATTACATTAAGTATTAGTAATATGTCATATGTGCACTACAAATGATATATGAATAATAATAATGCTCAATTGCAATAAATTATGATCAATGATTTTAATTAAGAAAATCATAATTAAGAAGCTAATTAACCACGAGATTATTTGTGATAGGTCATATGTGCACTATTAATGATCTGTGAACCACCACTATGCCAGATGAAGTATCCAATGGCCTACTTTATTTTGACAAACATTTTAATATATCTGACCATAATCCTGTACTACTGCATTTCTTCTCAAAATTTGCACTAGCATGGATTTATGCATGACAATACAAGTGATCCAAAGACTTCCGTGGTCATCAAGGTCCTTTGTAAAAATTGTCTCCCCTTCTTAGGCAAGGCTCAACAAAATAGTGAACAAGTTCTAATGCCTCAAAAGTTTATGTCACTTCAATCAAAAGTTGGTTCTAACAAAATGTCTAATTTTTAAAAAAGTCTACTCCAAAAGTCACTCAATTTTTATACAAAAAATCATAGATTTCAACCAAGTTAGCTTTCTGTTCAAACAAACAGGAATATTTTCAGACTCTTAAAACCATGTTTAACTATTACAAACAGAAGAACATGCGGATGTTGAAACTACATGTTCCTCTCAAAAAGTCAATAGAAAACCAGTTTCCAGTTCCTCTTCCAGAGCTAAAAAACAGGTTCTACAGATTATGTCCAATCCAATGAATATGATTGTTATAGCATCAATCTTGAAAATGACTAAAACAGTTAAAAATTTTACAATTTTTGATAGATCTCTGTAACAATTACTGTAGCAAGTCACGGTTAATTACTGTTACAACACGGAGCACTGTAAAATTTTACTATAGTTTTAACTGTAGCAATTACTATTCAAAATAGTAAATTTCAATATTCTTTTTAAAGAGAGTTGCATCTCTCATTCAAGAAGTTTTTCATTTTCAGAATTTAATCCAAGTTTAGTATGAAAGCTTCCCTAGGTATTCCTTCATTTTCAGAATTTAATCCAAGTTTAGTATGAAAGCTTCCCTAGGTATTCCTCCAATCCTGTCCTTCACTTGTATCATTCTGTTTTGAACATTACCAATGACATTTTATCTCTATCTTTAGTTTTTTCATATTCCTCCCCTGGATTAGCAGGCGGACTACCACAACTTCTTCTTCCTTTCTAATTTATGTATTTTCCTTTCTCGGATTAGCGTGCAGACTACCACAACTTCTCCTCTTTTTAATTTCTGGCTTATATTTCTGTCTTTAATTTATATATTACATAGCATAATCCCCTTAGCAATCTTGCTGCTCTCTACTTCACTACTCCCGTGATTTTCCTCTACTTTAACGAGCACAAAAAATGCAAAAGTTAAATCATACATAACTAACCCAACTTTATATGCATAATTACTCAATTGCCATCAATTATTTTGGCTATGCAAGAGATTGAGAATTACAAGGACAAGCACAAAAAAGACAAAGTTATTTTTCTATTAGGCATTAATGATGAAAAGTAACTCTCATGTGATGTACACCAAGTTGAAAGAGAAGCACATGAAACTTCATAGGAGGAGAGAGTAAAAATATGTCAAATTAGGTTTATAAAATCCACTAAGAAAACCAATTATATATTCATCTGCTTCTACTAAGTAGTAAGTACTAACCGGTAGAAGTATTGTAAAAAACCTCTACCCACTAATTTAATTAACTTAATCCTCTACCACTTGTTTGTTCACTGAACAATACACCAAAAACATTGTTTATTTAACTTGTGATACTACATGTACAAACAAAAATACTATTTTATATATATATATATTTATAATAACAATAGATTAGGCAAGTTCTTAATATCATAATAAGAATTAGTAGAAATTTCAATCCTTTTTTTTATTTCTTTATTTTTGTGATCAACGAGAAACTTACCCTTTATCATAAGTAAATCCTTGATAGATTAACATCGCTTCTTAGTTCTATCTTGTTTCCTCTTTCCACCAAAAGTTCTCAACCGATTGTCTTTTTTTTTTTCCAGCTGCCAGTTCTCCAAGTTGAATCCCCCCAAAGAAAACAAAAAGAACATATTTCTTTTCAGTCCCACTTTTATAAATTCCTCAGTATTATTATTTTAAAACTCAAAATTATACAGATAACACATAATCTACACATATTGTTATTATTTATTTATTTTAGTTGTTATCTCTTAGCTTAGTTTGAATACATAATATTTAAGCTTCTGTCAGTTCATTTTTGTGCAATGTAATAGAGTGTTTTAACGAAGGTAACCACACAGCTGAAGAAAGAAGTGGTAGAAGAAAATTTTAATACTCAGAGTCTAAATGGATATGAACATCATTAATGTCGTTCGTGGGTACGTATGGTTCTACTTCCTGCTGGAGTATTACTGGTTTCTAATTTCATGCTCTATTTAGGAGAGGAGAATACTAGGGAAAGAAAATGAGAGGGGAGCAAAATCGGGAAACAGTGAATAACTATCTTTACAGCCATTTTCTTTCCTCTCTGTTTAACATCTAATGTTCATTCCTAAATCCTAATTCCTAATTTGTTTATGGTATGCATCAAAGCTCTATTGGTTTTGTTACACAATATATTTTCCTTTTTTTGTTAGGATTCGCCGTCGTATTATATTCTCAAGGCCTATCCTATTCAGTTGTGGTAATTTTCGCTGAACCAATTATAACAAATTAACCTTTATTGTGGATTGGAATTTGGAGCTGATTCACTGTGTCTGCGTTTTTTTTTTTTTTTTTTTTTCAATTATGAATCTCAGGTTTAGTTGTAACTCATAGCTTGCTGGACTCAGCAGTGGTAGGTTTCTTGATATATTACTTGATGGATGCAGAGGGGAAGCAATTGGATCTACGGAATGCTGCTATCATTGTGAATTTGCAAGATGGAGTAACTTCTGTCTTGGCTGTAACAGTTACGCACTAATCGATGGCCTATACTGGACGTTTCAACATGATTGTTTTCTGCACATCAGCCTATATTATCGTATGTTTCTTCACACACACACACAAGTGGAATTATTTTAGTATATGTGTATGTTAGAAGAGACTATAAAGTTTGTACCAATTCTTGGTGCAAGGGTTAATTTTCTTGTGGGTATCTGCTTGGTCTTCCACAGAATTTAGTGTGTACTATGTGGCAGTGATACTCATAGCATTCGGAAAAGCAGGAGGAGATCCACTTTTAAGAAACTTTCTAAGGTATCAGTTGGAGCAAAAAATAAGGAAACAAAGCAAAGGAACCGACAGGGAAAACGAATAAGAGGATGATAAATACTTCATGGATATTTGGTGGAATATGTTGAAAATAATAAACTTTATTTTCCTATGATAAATTATTAGTAGAAGTTAAAAAGGTGTGAGTTATTTTGATATAATGAGTTTTAAGAGGTAGTTAATTTCTTATAATGGGTGGCTATAAATTATTGTGTGCTAGTGGTAGTTTTTTTGTTGTTGTTAATGTGTAATAAAATTGTAGTAATGGGTTGGAGTCCTTAATATCTAGGATAATGGGTGTTAAAGTCATATTAGTGCACATTTAGTTGTGTGACTTTAGAGTTGCTATTATGAGTCTTATAAATACCTATTGTATGTTTTCAATTTGATATTAAGCAAAGTAGAAGTTGTCTTTTGAGTATTCCAATTTGTTTATCATCTTCAATTTTATGTGTTGTGCTCACCACATTTTCTATCAAAGTGGTATCAGAGCCTAGTTCTCTAATTTGGTGAGTTTGAGAGATGTCTACTGGATCAGGAATGTTCTCATTTCAATATCCTCATCTTACTAAAGACAACTATGACAATTGGTGTCTTCGTATGAAAGCTTTGCTTGGTGAACAAGATGCATGAGAGATCGTAGAGAAAGGATATGACCAACCACAAGATGAAGTTGTTTTGTCTGCAGCTCAAAAAGATGCCTTACAAAAGGCTAGGAAGAAGGATCAACAAGCTCTCACCCTCATCTATCAAGGGTTGGATGAGTCCATGTTTGAGAAGGTGGCACTAGCAACTACTGCCAAGGAAGCTTGGGAGATTTTGCAAAGCTCTCTCCAAGGAGTTGAAAAAGTGAAGAAGATTCGACTCCAAACATTGAGAGGAGATTTTGAAGCCTTGCACATGAAGGAATCCGAGTGAATTTCAGATTATTTTTCAAGAATGCTAACCACTGTCAACCAATTGAAAAGATATGGAGAAAAATTAGAAGATGTTCGTGTGGTGGAGAAAATCCTTCGCTCTTTGCAACCAAAATTTGATTACATTGTTGTTGCAATTGAAGAATCGAAAAACTTGGAGACCATGTCTATTGAGAAAGATTTAAGAAGAAGGAAGAGAAGCCACTTGAACAAGCTCTCCAAGCTAAGGTTTCTTTCAAAGAAAAAAATAATGTACAAGAAAGAAACCAAAGAGGTCGTGGTCGTGGTCGTGGTCGTGGTCATGGTCGTGGACGAGGAAGAGGAGGATATCATTTTGAGAATAATAACGAAGGAAGAGGCCAACAATCATCAAGAGGCCATGGAAGAGGAAGAGAAAATTATGCAAGACCAAATGAGAAGAGGTATGACAAGAGTAATGTTGAATGCTATAATTGTCATAAATTTGGTCATTTTGCTTCGGAATGTCGCAATACTAATGTTGTTGAAGAGAATGCTAATCTACTTGAATACAAAGAAGAAGTGGAAGAGCCAACTTTGTTACTAGCATTCAAAGGAGATGAAAAGGAGGTGATCAAGAGTTCATGGTACCTTGACAATGGTGCAAGCAATCATATGTGTGGGGACAAAAGCAAATTTTTGGAGATTGATGAAAAAGTGAGTGGATTTGTGACCTTTGGAGACTCTTCCAAAGTTCCAATCAAAGGAAAAGGTACCATTCTAATTTCTTTGAAAGATGGTGGTCATAAGCTCATTTATGATGTTTATTATGTTCCAAAATTAAAAAGTAACATTTTAAGTTTGGGACAACTTTTGGAGAAGAGTTATGAAATCCATATGAAAGATAAAAGCCTTTGGCTTAGAGACCAAGATGATAATCTTATTGCTAAGGTGTCCATGATAAGAAACAAGATGTTCATTTTGAATCTCCAAAACGATGGTGCCAAATGTTTGAAGATGTGTGCAAAAGATTCAACATGGCGTTGGCATATGCGGTTGGGTCATTTGAATTTTGGAGGACTCAAGAATTTGGGAGAAAAGAAGATGGTGTTTGGGTTGCCATTCATTGACCACCCAAATCAATTGTGTGAAGCATGCCTCCTTGGAAAACATGCAAGGAAGAGTTTTCCTAAAGAAGCCACAAGAGCAACCGAGCCACTTTAGCTTATTCATACCGATGTGTGTGGACCAATCAAGCCATGCTCATTAGGTAAAAATCATTATTTTTTGCTTTTCATTGATGATTATACTCGCAAAACATAGGTTTATTTTTTGAAGAAAAAATCAGAGGCTTTTGAGGTGTTCAAAAAGTTTAAAGCTCTTATTGAAAAAGAGAGTGGTCATCTAATCAAATCTTTAAGGTCCGATAGAGGAGGCGAATTCACTTCAAATGAATTCAATATCTTTTGTGAAACACAAGGAATTCGTCGTCCTTTAATGGTTCCTAGGACAGCCCAACAAAATGGTGTAGCAAAAAGGAAGAATAGAACAATTCTTAATATGGCCCGATGTTTGTTGAAATCTAAGAATATGCCTAGAGAAATTTGGGCAGAAGCTGTTTCTTGTGCAGTTTATTTGTCCAAACAGATGTCCAACCAAAGGTGTGGAGAATCAAACATCTCAAGAAGCTTGGAGTGGAAAGAAGCCAAATGTCTCTCACTTGTGAATTTTTGGAAGCATTGCCTATGCCCATGTACCGAATCAAGAGATGTCTAAACTTGATGATCGAAGTGTGAAGTATGTATTTATTGGCTATGATTCAAATTCCAAAGGGTACAAGCTTTATAACCCAAGGAATGGAAAAATCATAGTTAGTAGAGATGTTGAGTTCAATGAAGATGAAACATGGGATTGGGATATTTAAGAAGAAGAAAGTTACAATGTTTTTCCTTACTTTGAAGAAGAACAAGATATAGAAGCACCATTGGAAGCCATTACTCCACCTCCATCACCAACTCCTTCATCAGAAAAAAGTTCAAGTGAAGGGTCACCAAAAACAAGAAGTCTTCTTGATCTTTATGAAAATATAGAAGTGATAGAAGATGTTAATTTATTTTGTCTTGTTGCAAATAGTGAACCATTATTTTTTGAAGAAGCTGAAAATGACAAGAAGTGGAGACAAGCAATGGATGAGGAGATAATAGCTATTGAAAAAAATGATACTTGGGAGTTGGCAAATCTTCCAAAAGATCATAAAGCTATTGGTGTGAAATGGGTGTACAAGGTAAAGAAAAATGCAAAAGGAGAAGTTGAGAAGTACAAAATGAGGCTAGTTGCGAAAGGCTATGCACAAAAGCAAGGGATCGATTATGAAGAGGTATTTGCTCCTGTTGCTTGCTTAGAAACAATCCGATTGTTGATCTCCTTTGCAGCCCATAAGCATTGGAAGATTTATCAATTGGATGTAAAATCTACTTTCCTCCATGGTTTTCTTAAAGAAGAGGTTTATGTTGATCAACCTGAGGGTTATGTAATTGAAGGGCAAGAAGACAAAGTTTTGAAGTTAAAAAAGGCTTTGTATGGCCTAAAACAAGCACCAAGGGCGTGGAATAATCGAATTGACAAGTATTTTCAAGAAAATGGATTTGTTACATGTCCACATGAATATGCACTTTACGTGAAGGCACATGAAAATGGTGGTGTTTTATTTGTTTGCCTTTATGTGAATGATCTAATTTTTACAGGAAATAATCCAATCATGTTTGAAGATTTCAAGAAGGCAATGACTTATGAATTTGAGATGACTGACATGGGGCTAATGTCTTACTACTTGGGCTTTGAAGTGAAGCAAAATGATGGTGAAATTTTTATTTCACAAGAAGGCTATGCAAAAGATGTTCTTAAGAAATTCCAAATGCTTGATAGCAACTTTGTTAATACACCCATGGAATACGGAGTGAAGTTGTCGAAAGCATGATGTTGGAGAGAAGGTAGATCCCACATTATTTAGAAGTCTTGTTAGAAGTTTAAGATACTTGACTTGCACAAGGCCAGACATTATTTATGCTGTTGGAGTAGTGAGTCGTTACATGGAATCTCCTACTTCTACTCACATGAAAACGGCTAAAAGAATTCTTCGCTACCTAAGAGGTACACTTGACTATGGCCTATTTTATTCTTCTTCACATATTATTAATTTTGTGGGATACTGTGATAGTGATTTTGCCAGAGATTTGGATGATAGAAAAAGCACCACAGGTTTTGTATCTTTCATGGGAAATAATGCAATTTCTTGGGTTTCAAAGAAGTAGCCAATTGTTACTCTTTCAACTTGTGAGGTTGAATATGTTGCTGCTATCTCTTGTACTTGTCATGCCATTTGGTTAAGAAGATTGTTGAAGGAGCTACAAGAGCCACAAAAAGAAGCAACCCAAATTTTTATTGACAACAAGTCTGCACTAGTTTTGGCAAAGAACCCCGTCTTCCATGATAGAAGCAAGCATATAGACACAAGGTATCATTTCATTCGTGAGTGTATTGCCAAGAAAGAAGTGGAAGTCAAATTTGTGAAGTCTCTTGATCAAGTTGCGGATATTTTCACAAAACCACTTAAATTTGAAGTCTTTCAAGGATTGAGAGAATTGCTTGGAGTTAGAAAGGAAAATTAAGTTTAAGGGGAAGTGTTGAAAATAATAAACTTTATTTTTCCTATGATAAATTGTTAGTGGAAGTTAAAATGGTGTGAGTTATTTTGATGTAATGGGTTTTAAGAGGTAGTTAATTTCTTATAATGGGTGGCTATAAATTATTGTGTGCTAGTGGTAGTTTTTTTGTTGTTGTTAATGTGTAATAAAATTGTAGTAATGGGTTGGAAGTCCTTAATGTCTAGGATAATGGGTGTTAAAGTCATATTAGTGCACATTTAGTTGTGTGACTTTAGAGTTGCTAGTATGAGTCTTATAAATACCTATTGTATGTTTTCAATTTGATATTAAGCAAAGTAGAAGTTGTCTTTTATGTATTCTAATTTGTTCATCATCTTCAATTTTATGTGTTGTGCTCACCACATTTTCTATCAGAATATTGCTTGGATAGTTGGAGGTGTCATTGCCATAACTAGCAAACTTAACAAGTGGGATTGGCCAGAAACTTTCCGACTGTCAGCATTGCTTATGGGAGGAACTTATCTATTTTTCTACTCTGGCTTCATGTACTATAGCTATGACACACCAATTGGAAGCCCCCTTACTATTTTCTATAGAGTCTTTAAGGGAGCTATGTGGAATTTGACCTCCAAATACCCAGATTCAACCGAAAAGTATTACTGGAACAATTATGAACAAAAACATTATCGATATAATGATAAAACTGGTTGTTTTCAGTTGCTGCCTCGTGTTCGATTCTTTAATTGGTTAGACAAAGCTTCTGTAATGCGAGAGACACAAAGACAAGAGATGAAGAAAGAGATTTGCATGGTAAAAGAAGTGAGAGAAGTAAAACGCATTTTAACGTTGACACCTTTCTGGTTGACCTTTTGTGCCTACAGTTTGGTAGCAGCTTCAGGGAAATACATACTTTATTCAGCAATCTAGCAACTTGGATCGTAACATTGGAAGCAACAAGTATAAAATTTCTAGCTCTATTTTTGTTTGTACTCCAGAGCTTCACAAGCACAATTATCTTCATTTATGGACTCAACAGAACAAAGTATCAACGTTTTCAGATATGGCAGGGGCAATGGTTTGTTCTGTGGTTTGTTGCATAACAGCTTGGCTGGTGGAGCGTCATAGACTCTCATTAATTAAAGAAGAGGGAGCTCTTGAAAATCCAGATAAGACTATTTCCCTGAGTATCCTTGTCTTAACTCCACAGTATTTCCTCTTGGGGCTGATGGAAGGACTTGCAGAAGAAGGAATTGAAAATTTCTTCAGTAATCATGTTCCTAAGTCCATGAAGATATTTGAGAAGTCATTTCGTGAGATAGTATTGGCAACCGGAAATCTCCTGTGTGCACCATTAGTGTTAATTTTCGGTATCTGGATCAAGAAATCAGTAAACACTTCTCATTTGGATTGGTACTTTTTGATGTTAGCAATACTAAATTCCATGTTCCTTTGCATTTACATGTGGTACTCCTTCAAATACGATTATATGGAAAAGTATGAAGAGGATGTGAAATTGGATAATATAGAAGGAAACCAGCGGGGTGATCAAGCAATGCTAGAGCTAGCAGCCACTGATTGAAAGCAAATGCTTAACATTTTAATTTTCTTAAGAATTTAGAGTGACAATAGTTGTTGTATTAGTCTAAATGTCAGTGTAAGTTTTGATAGCTTGTTTGTTAATAAAACCGATGTTTTGTTGCATCCATAAAGTTCTCTTATCTTTTATTACAGGCAACTATTACGAACTATTCTAGAAACGAAATTAAACTTGTCACAGATTCAGACAAGTGCCTAATTAATGGTTATGCCAATACTTAACTAAACTGGAAAGTCTTCATGATGCTAATTTTATTACTTTATTACTAATATATATTAGATTTTGTTTATGTTGCTTTTATATTGGATTATATGGAGATCCACGTTTGTGTTATACAAACTAGGTTTGAGCAAGGTTTGAGCAATTCGGTTGATTTAGTTCTATTTTGAGAGTTTTTTCACTGTAACGATAAAGTCAGTTTTTCAAAATCAAAATCAATGGATCGACCTACAAATAATTCCTTACATCAAACCAACAAGCTGCCAGTTTGATTCCTTTTATTTTTTTTATTTTTATAAATAAATAGCAACATTAGAGCTGTAAAAATAATCCAGGGAAAAAAACAAATTTGAAGTAATTAATAATCTAAATTCAATCAATTTTTAGAATCTATTAAAAAATTTTGAATCTAGACATCCAACAGTATACAAAAAATTTTGTTCAATAATGCCTCTAGTCTTCACAACTTCATGCAAGGATTTGAATGGGCCTATGACATGTGGGTGTTTTAGGGTTTGAATGGTAAAAGCCCAAATAAGTAAAGAAAATGCTTTGAAATTAGCAGAGTCAAAGTAAAGAAATCAAATTAGATATATATGATATAAAAATATTATTTTTCGAATTTTAATTTGTTTGGTTCAGTTTAACTGATAAATATTTTAGTTTGGTTCAATATTGGTTTTTTTTTTTATGAGTTTGAAATGTTTTTTACTCAAACACGGTTTAGTTTGCAATGTATTTTCCATCTTCACCAAAAATTGGAGGATGATATATACTTCAAGGATATTTGGTGGAATATTTGCTTGGATTGTTGGAGGTGTAATTGCCGTAACCATCAAACTTGACAAGTATTCTTGGCTAAAATTTTTCCAAGTGTCAACATTGCTTATGGGAGGAACTCACCTATTTTTCTACTCCCTTTAGTACTATCTATAGAGTCTTTATGGAAGCTGTGTGGAATTTTACTTCCAAATACCCAGATTCAACCGAAAAGTATTACAGCAAGAATTTTGGACAACAACATTGTCGATACAATGCTAAAACTGGTTGTTTTCAGTTGTTGCCGTGTTCGATTCCAAATAAGTCTTACAATAAATTTTTATTTTCTACAACTCTTACTTTTAAATTTTTCTTCTAAATACGTCCTAATTTTATATTAATATTTTTTATGCCACTTTTACTCACATTTTTTATTTTAAAGTTTAAATTTTTCATTCCCTTATTTTTTATTTTATTTTAAGTAGACAAATTTTTTTTAAAAACACATTATTTAATTTAGAAAACTAAAATTTATTATTTAATAATTAGTAGAAAAATAAAATTATTATATAATCATTAATTAGAAATTTAAAAAAAATCTAAAAATGGATAAAAAAATTCTCATTACTTCCTTTCTATTTTTCCTAAAAGAATTTAAAAATATATATTATTTTCAAATTCAACTTGAATTATTATTAATTTTTTTCATGATGAGAACAAAAAATCATTTTAAAGAAAATTAATTAAGACATACATATAAATCTAAATTTAATTAAGAAGATTGTTTTTTTTTTTTTTTGAAAATCATATTAAAGGGATGATGAATTTCCATTAATTTTGAAGAGATTTATATTTCTAATAATTATTAAATTATGAATTTTAATTTTTCAAATTAAATAATGTGTGTGTTTTTTTTTTAAATAACTTAATTAATATTATTAATTTAATACTAAAAATGAAAAAGGGGTAAAAATGACAAAAAAGTGTCAATAGAAAAATGACAAAGCTTCTGTAATGAGAGAAACACCTGATGAAGGAAAAGCTTTGCTTGCAAAAAGAAGTGAGGGAAATAAAACGCGTTCTAACATCGACATTTTTATTGTTGACCTTTTGTGACAAAAAAGTGTCAATAGAAAAATGACAAAGCTTCTGTAATGAGAGAAACACCTGATGAAGGAAAAGCTTTCCTTGCTAAAAGAAGTGAGGGAAGTAAAACGCGTTTTAACATCGACACTTTTATTGTTGACCTTTTGTGACAAAAAAATGTCAATAGCTCTAAAGCACCGATACTTCAAATTGGGGGTCGTATCCGTGTCAAGTACGTATTTGACATAGATACGGCCCCGATACGCTGGGATACGTATCAACTTTGTATCTATAGTTACATTTTTTAATTTTTTAATTTTTTAAAATTGGATACGGTTCGGATACGGTTGGAAACGGCTCGAATACGGCAGGTTACGGCTCGGATACAGCAGGACACGGCTCGGATACGGCTTGGATATGGCGCCATGTTTTTGGCTAACACCAAAACATTGCATTTTGTTCATTTTTACTTCTTTTCTTCATGAATTCCTCTCCTTTCTGACTTCTGTTCTCCATTAACAATTATCAATTCACCGGATTGGTATCGTTGAAGCAGCTTTTGATTCGCCATTCCTGGGTTTGAAGCTTCTTCTGATTTTCAAACTGTTCTTCATCTTCATTGCTATTCGAAGCTTCAAAGTTCTTAGGTTATTCATCTTCTCCATAGCCTGTGACAGTCCAATTCACAACAATCACTGTTGAGGCCTCCAAAGCTTCCTTCCCAGTGAGTAACCCCCCACTTTTATCTCCCTCTCTCACTTCCTCTACTTTTTGTTTGAAAAATAGTGTTATGGACTTCTCACTGGCACTGATCCAAAATCTGTGTGTTGTTGGCTCCGAAGTTTGCCGTTGTTAGCTCTTTTAAGGTTTATGAGAATTGATGTGCATTGTTTATTGTTTCTTTTATTCCATATGAGCTTATGAAGTTATTCTCCTTGTGTTCTAGTCTATGTTTGTTTCCTTTGTTACTTTTGTATAAGCTTTTATAAAGTTTGCATTTCTGAGAATATATGATGGAGTTCTGCATTGAATCCATTACTGTTGTATAAATTTTTTTGATTCTTTTTTTTTTTTTTTGGATTTTCTTTTAATTTTAATTAGAGAAAAATTTAATGTAATGAATTATATTTGTTGGACCAGTATGTTATGTTTTGTACTTATTTGATAACTACTATATGATGAATTTGCTCAATTTATGCTTTTTAGATAATTGTATGTTATGAATTACCACTTCATGTTATAAATTATATATATATAATATAATTTAAAATTATTTAATTAAACGTATCATTAACGTATCGTATCCTTGTTTTTAAGAAATTGATATATTTCCGTGTCGGATACATATCGTATCGGATTCTCGTATCCGTATCCGTGCTTCATAGGTCAATAGAAAAATGACAAAGCTTCTGTAATGAGAGAAACACCTGATGAAGGAAAAGCTTTGCTTGCTAAAAGAAGTGAGGGAAGTAAAACGCATTTTAACATTGACACCTTTCTGGTTGACCTTTTGTGCCTATAGTTTGGTAGCAGCTTCAGGGAATACACACTTTATTGAGCAAGCTAGCAACTTGAATCCTTACATTGGAAGCAACAATTATAAAATTTCTAGCTCCATTTTACTTGTACTCCAGAGCTTCACAAGCATAATTATTGCAGGTATATTTTCGTTTATGCAATTAACAAAACAAAGTGTCAACATTTTCAGATATGGCGGCGCGATGGTTTGTTCTGTGGTTTGTTGCATAACAGCTTGGCTGGTTGAGCGTTATAGACTCTCATTAATTAAAGAAGAAGGAACTCTTGAAAATCCAGACCAGATTATTTCCCTGAGTATTCTTATCTTAACACCATAGTATTTCCTCTTGGAGCTGATGGAAGGACTTACAGAAGAAGGAATTGAAATTTTCTTCAGTAATCATGTTCCTAAGTCCATGAATAAATTTGACGAGTCATTTGGTCAGGTAGTATTGGCTACCGGAAAGTTCCTGTGTGTACCATTAGTGTTAGTTTTCGGTAACTGGATCAAGAAATCAGTAAACACTTCTCGTTTAGATAGGTACTTTCTGATGTTAGCAATACTAAATTCCGTGTTCCTTTGCATTTACGTGTGGTACTCCTTCAAATATGACTCTAAGAAAACGTATGAAGAGGATGTGAAATTGGATATTATAGAAGGAAACAAGCGGGGTGATCAGGCAATGCAAGAGGAACCAGCCACTGATTGAAAGCATATTTGTTCTTCTCAAGCTAGCCATGCAAGAATAAATCTGAAACTGTAGTGTTTTAATTTGTTCGAGTCTCACCCAGAAAATCATATAATACTAGCAAGTTATTGAATATATGGATGTAAGTGTTCTGTCTGAAGTTACTTATTAAAAATGTTTGTTATTTTCTAATTTTGGTACATCAGACCGGACTTTGTTTGAAAATTGGCTGAACAAAAAGTTTTACTTCTGGACGGTTACCAAAAAATTCAATTTGCTCTCTCTTTAATCTTGGTCTGACCATTCCCAATTGATGTGGTGCGATTTGTTTACTCCCATTTTCACAACACTACATACTGATGCTATTCTGCATAAATTCCTATGCTCTGTTTTGATAATCAGATTCAAGACATGTTATCATTATTTTCAATGAATGTAGATTATACAAATCTCTTACAATGTTTATTACAGTGTACACCACCCTACTAATTTAAAAAAACAAAAAATACATATTATTATCTTTCTCTATTTTTACACTAAATTTTATTATATATCTATATCTATACTTTTATAAAAGTGAGAGACCACATATGATCTTTCACTATATAAGTGTACAAATTATTGAAAAATAAAATTTTATAATGTCATACGCACTATAATTGCATACAAAACAATCATCTCTCCGGTCTTCACAATACTTTTACCCATACACACAAACTCTTTTTTTTTGTAAAATAACTATTTTATACTTTAAAAAAATCATTTAGCACTTACATAAGATATGATCATACATATGACTAGTATATATATATATATATTATATATATTTAACACCCTTTTAAACAGGATATTATATTTTCATTGAGAAGTATGTGATGTGTGGGCCAACTTACGAATAACCTACTTATTCAATCTAATAAAAGAACATATACTATATATGTATATCAGGCTAAGAAGTATTGTTATCACACAATGTTTTGAAAATCAAACTAGCGATCGACTCAAAAAATTTATATGGTACCTAGTCATTGGTTTGTCAAATCGATAGTCAGACTAGTTGACGTCTTAAATATATTTAATTATATATTTTTAATATTATATAATTTTTTTGTATAACTATAAGTGCTAAATATATAAGAAAATAAAAGATAATAATTCAATATTCATTAAATAATAATAAAACCATATCTAAAATAGTCAAATTTAATTCGTAATAGTTAAATTCATAGTATAAGTTTATAGTATATTTTTTTTATTTCTTAAAATAGAAGAATAATTAAAATAATAATATTGTAATAATAAAAACTGTATTCCTAATATTTCTTTTAATTCATATTTTCTTTTTTTAATTTTAATTCATGGAATATAGAATAATTCGAAGAAAAAAAATTAATAGTCAAAAAAATTACAATTATATTAGTATTTTTTTTTTAAAGTTAGATAAAAGAATAGTAATCTATTTGAAATACAATATTTTAATACTATAAAATAATAATTAAATATACTATTTGTTAATGTAATTAAACAAATAAGTGTATTCTTAATATTTATTTTAATTCATGATTTCTTTTTTATTATTTTAACTCATAATAGTTGAGAAAAATTAGAAAAAAAAAAATTAATTATAAAAAAAGAGTTATAATTTTATTTATCTATTTGTCCTATTGATCTCAAAGTCTACTCGATCCTCAACTCTCTTCCAAAATTGCTCTTATTAGGCCAAATTCTTGACTTTTTTTTTAAATCTCAAACAACCACTTCAATATTCTTTGCAATATACTAAGAAAATCACACAAAAAAAGAAGATTTTTCTTCCTATTTCTCAGATTATCAAATCTAGCATAAACCATGCGTTAAACCCTTTTTTTTTTTTTTTTGGAAAGATGGAATTAATGTATAATTTAATTGAAATTCACTTGAAATTCTTATTTTACTCAATTTTAAATTCTACAGTATCAAATATGTTATATATTGTTTTATGTAATTCATAAATGATTCAGTAAATGATCGAATCTCAAAAGACAATTTTTTTATCCTTCATATTTTTCACGGAGTGTGAAACAAAAAAGTCAATCTAAAAAAAATGTATCCTTCATATGTTTCACACTGTTTTAATATAGGTAAGTCAATAAGGACAAAAGAGCGACCAATATCACTTAATTACTCTTCTGGCCTCCTCACTTTATTTGATATTGTTTGCATGACCTACCTCAAATGTTAAACAAAGACATACCAGATACAACAAAAATGCAAATAAAATAAATAAACAAGATGTGATTTAACAACTTCCAAGGTCATGGATTCCAACAAGTTGCAAATATAAATTGAAAGGTACAGTAGACGGAAAAAAAAAAAGAAAATAAAAGAATAGGAGTCATAATACGGTAATTAATGATGTTGACAAACATTAAGAACTATTACAATTAAAACTCGTTGTAATCACTTGGATAAACAAATAGTTATGATGTACTTGTTGTGAAATTTAGAATATAAATACTATATTGTACCAAACCTCAAACATTACAATCAAAACCTTAAAGAAATACAAATTAAGAAGACTTTCTCAAGGAAATGAACTTCTATTGTTAGAATAAGCTCATAGTTAAAGTTGTTAAAAAACCTTGCACATATTATTTATTTACCAAGAATATGAAGTTTAAGTAATGAAAAATTCAGTATTATGTGTTTTAGTTCAAAAATGTTGTCAGATCGTAGTTAAATGTCTAATTTAAGGAATTTATTTGGATAATTGATGAATATAAAGATGGGATTGAAGAATTTATAAATTTTTCAATTGAAAATGGAAATGAAAAATGACTTGTAAGCGATAAGGGATTTGTTATGGTGTCCTTATGCGGTCCGAAAGAAGTGGAGGGATCTATTTGAAATTTTTTAAATATTCGTGTAACAAGGGTTTTAAATATGAATATTTGAATTGGACATTGCATGGTGAGGAATTCTAAAGAGATGGGCGGATCTTGTGAAAACACCAATAATCACCACTAGTTAATATAAACTCTTAGAAGAGAATATAAAGTTTGTACCAATTCTTGGTGCAGGGGTTCACTTTGTTAGGGGTAACTGTTAGGTCTTCCACAGATTTTAGTGTGTACTATGTGGCAGTGATACTCATAGCATTCCGAAAAGTAAGAGGAGATCCACTTTTAAGAAACCTTCTAAGGTATCAGTTGGAGCAAAAAATAAGGAAACGAAGTACAGGAACTGATAGGGAAAAGGAAAAAGAGGATGATAAATACTTCAAGGATATTTGGTTTAATATTGCTTGGATTGTTGGAGGTGTCAATGCCATAACTAGCAAGATTGACAAGTATTATGGCTAAAAACTTTCAAAGTATCAGCATTGCATATGGGAGGAACTTATCTATTTTTCTACTCTGGCTTCATGTACTATAGCTATGACACACCAATTGGAAGCCCCCTTAGTATTTTACATCTATAGAGTCTTTCAGGAAGCTGCGTGGAATTTGACCTTCAAATACCCAGATTCAACCGAAAAGTATTTACAGTATTACTGGAAGAATTATGTACAACAACATCGTCGATACAATGCTAAAACTGGTTGTTTTCAGTTGCTGCCTCTTGTTCGATTCTTTAATTAGTTAGACAAAGCTTTTGTAATGAAAGAGACACCTGATCTGATCATCTCAGAAAGACGAGATGAAGAAAGAGCTTTGCAAGGTAAAAGAAGTGAGGGAAGTAAAACGCGTTTTAACATTAACACTTTTCTGGTTCACCTTTTGTGCCTACAGTTTGGTAAGAGCTTCAGGGAATACATACTTTATTGAGCAAGCTAGCAACTTGAATCCTTACATTGGAAGCAACAATTATAAAATTTATACCTTCATATTCATTTTGTTCTTATAAATACGATTTACACTTCCAACGCATTACCATAAATGCCACCATCATAGCTTAATATCGTGCGAGAGTGTCAATATATAACAGCTTCAAGGGTAACTTACTATGCACAAAAAGGTGAGAACTTTAAACTTAATTTGGATTTTCCTTCTTCTATTTTTTGGGGTCAAAATCTCACCAAATTTATTAGCAGCTTTGTCTATTTTCCTTTCAATATCATTTTTTCTTCTACCTCTTTGACCTCTGTTTCTTCAAGCTTTTGCTGCACTATTGATTTTACAAAGAGACTTTCCGAGACAAAATATGCATGCGGAAGTTGCCAGCGACAACAAAATTGATGACAGCGTATAAGGCAACTCCTATTGACTATCATTGTTAGAAATTGCTGTAACAATTCTGATCATAATTCTTTGCAGCATGATAAAAAATTTTAAGAGACTTGAAATTTGTTTTGCAATTTTCAATTTTAATTACAACGTGGTGCGCCAAATGGATTGTAAAGAAATTTGATGATTTGGAAAGAGCCTACTGTCATTAAGAGAGGGATAATTTGACACCCAAATTTTTTGTTTTAAAACCAACTTTTTTTTATTCTCCTTACGTGGATAGACTCCAATTTTTTTTAGGTGTTTTGCATTGACTAATTTCATATATAATAACAAACTTAACTACTTAATTAGAAATAATAAATCTCATAATATAAAACCCAGATATATGTGAACATTTATTTACATGTAGATGTATGTGAACATTATTATGATTATTAAATTATGTACTATATTGTAGTATGGTGAACAGGAGTAATGTGAAAAATGTGAACTGTACCAGAGCTATTCATATTGTCTCCCCGCTTGCCTATATATGCAGCTTGATTAAAGTAGCTAGACAGATAGAACCAGTTCCTCTGAAAAAAAAAAAAAACAAAACAAAACAAAACAAAAAGAACAAAACAAGATGATCAACAGATGCTTAGATTTTTTTCGAAGCTATTTTTTCTTCAGAAAGCCAGTCCTCTTCATTTGGGGTAATCATTTCAGAACTTTTAAACTCACTTCTAGTGCTTAAAATTTCTTCAGAAAGCATGCGGCAACGATGAGATCATGTTACAACTTAATTAGTTATTAATCAAAACTTTATTTGGTTTATGATTGCTGCAGGTTTGGTTGTAAGCCACAGTTTAACAGAATATGGAGTTGTGTGTATCTTAATGATTTACGCCATTAATGTAATGGAGCTAAAAGTTCATAAAGCTGCAATTTTGGTTAATGCACTAGACGGCTTATCAAGCGTTCTTGTTGCTGTTATTGCTTACATAGCAGAAGCTCATACAAATCTTTTCAATGTGATTATCTTCTCCACTGGTCTCTACGCAATGGTGAGATCATGTCGCAATCTAAAACTTTATTTTTTTTCTATTTCTGTTATTTCTTATATAATTAATATAGCTGAAGATGAAATCAATGTGTTTGGGAAATTTCTTTTACCACTTAATGATTTGTTGCAGGGATTAATTGTATTATGGATTATCCTCTGGGCTTCTACAGAAGTTCGAATGTTCTACGTGGCAGTATTTCTGATAGCAATGGGAAAAGCTGGAGTAGATCCACCTTTGAAGGCATTTCTTGACTATCAATTGAGGGGAGGGAAACAAATTGTACAGCAAAAGTACAGAAAAGATGATCAGGAACAACAACGAAGAGAGGTCAACATACAAGATGATCAGGAAGAACAAAGAGATGTTGGAATCGCGATTTGGTGGCATAGTGCCTGGATTTGTGGATCAATAGTAGCTCTTATTCTCTTAGCAAAGGATATTATATTTCGTCATCTGTTCAAGATAATGGCAATAATCACGGGAACAACATATCTATTATTTTTCTCTGGCTTGATCATTTGCTTTGACCCTGAAGAACTCACGACCTACAGGCAACACCGGCGAGACCCAACCAGAAATTCCTTCGTTGATATTTATAGAACCTTTAATGAAGCTTCAAACAAGGTGTTGTGGTTAAACTTCATTGCATATGGTTTGGTAGTTGGCGACTGGGAATAGCTTATTTATTTCACAGATTTATGAAATGGATAATTACATTAATGGTGACAGTTTCTTGGTTCCTGCTACATTTTTCTTTGTACTCAAATATTACATATGTGACATGGTGCTATTCTTGTTTTGGTGGAAGAGGAAATCAGTAGCTGATGAACAACGTCGTATAAAATATTTGAGAATTCGAATTGGTGTTGGAATTGTTTGTGCTATTGTTTCTTGCATCGCAGCTTGGCAGGTGGAACGTCGTAGAGTGCATTTGATCGATAAGGAGCTTGCTATGGGAGACCAAAATAAGACAAGTACTTCCTTGAGTATACTCTGGTTAACTCCCCAGTATCTGTTGTTAGGACTTATGGAAGGACTTGCTGGTGGTGGCCTTGTGACGTTCTACTATAATCGTTTACCTAAACATATGAAGAATTTTTCCAAACCATTTAGCGAATTGGTACTAAGTATCGGAAAATTCTCCAACATAATACTTTTGTTGATTTTCCGTTCTTGGTTCAAACAATACATAAACACTAGTCACTTAGACAGGTACTTTCTAATGTTGGCAATACTGAGTTCTGTCTCTCTTTGTATTTACTGCTGCACCTACAAATCAGCTGTGGATGAGAAATTATCGGTACCTACGGTTGGAGACACGGAAAACAGTCAAACAAATAACACAGAACACTCCCAAGAAGCTCCTTCAGAGAACAAGGGGGCAGAAATTGTTGAAAGAGGACAAGAAATACTAGATACACAGCCTGAAGCTCCTGCAGAGAACTTGGAAGAAGATCAGACATGAACATTTGTCTAGAGCATGAATCTAATTTCTGCTCCTTCCCTTCTATTCTTACATATGTAATTTTATGTCATTCAAAAGTCATTTGAGGTTATAATGTATTTGTTAGAATTATTCAACTTACGAGTTTAAACTTTTTAGGTTGGTGTTTTAACAGTTATTATTGAACTCTTTCTTTCTTTTCTTGTCTTTTTTTTCTTTTTTTAACAACCATTTCAATATTCTTTACGATATACTAAGAAAATCACGAGAAAAAAAAAAAAAAAAAAACATCCAATTTACATTGGGAAGTCAAAGAAAAAAAAGGAGTTTTCTTACAATTTATCATATATCAAACGTAGCAACCATGCGTTAAACCCTTGATAATTTCAAAAAATTAATAATTAAAGTTAGAGAATTTAGTTCCTTTGAATAATTTCACCTCTCTTTTTTGGGAAAAATGGAATTAATGTAGAATTTAATTGAAATTCACTTGAAATCTTTATTTTATTCACTTTTAAATTCTACAATATCAAATTTGTTCGATTTTGTTTTATGTAATTCATAAATGAGTGGGTAAATGATCAAATCTCAAAAGACAATTTTACCTTTCATTTTTTCACAATTTGTGGAACAAAAAGTCAATAAAGACTAAAAATTGATCTCAAAAGACAATTTTGTCATCCATATTTTTCACACTATTTTAATATAGATAAGTCAATAAATACTAAAGAGCCACCATCACTCACTCAATCAACTTCTTCAAGTCTATTACTCCCATGCTATAGTGGTAGATAAACTTGTAGTAGAACAGATACTTGATATTGTTTGCATGATATAAGTCAAATCTTAAACAAAGACATACCAGATATTTGAACAAAAAAGCAAAGAAAATAAATAAAACAAGATGTGATTTAACAACTTCCAACGTCATGGATTGCAACAAGTTAGCAAATAAAAAAAAAGAATAGGAGGCATAAATAAAGTAATTAATGATGTTGACAAACATTAAGTACAATTACAATTAAAACTCGTCGTAATCACATGTATAAACAAATAGTTAAGATGTAATTATTGTTGTGAAATTTAGAATATAGATACTATATATACCAAAAACATCACAATCGAAACCTTAAAGAAAAACAAATCAAGAAGACTTTCTCAAGGAAATGAACTTTCTATTGTTAGAATAAGCTCATACTAAAATATTTAGACGAGTTAATGGTTGATGGAGATTAAAGAAACAAACCCCTGAATTGACTTCCAACATGTTAGCACAGATCATGGGCTCTCAATTAAGAGCCCTTGATTTATGCCAACACAACAATTAATGTTTTTAGTCACAGTTCCAACAATAATTGAACAATGCGAAATTTAAAAAAATCTTAATTTGAAACGAATCCAAGGTGTTTTAGTTAAGCCATGATTATCTGACATTTTTTTTTTTTACATCATTAGTTATTGAAATATGTAGTTTTTTTTTTTCATTTATTTAATTTTGTATACAAACAGTGAGTTGAATGCATTAGATCAGCTTTATATTTGGAAAAAAAAATGACTTCCATGAAAGCGCAGACTTTGAACTTTTGAAGTCTTTCAGAAATAGAGTTATTATTTCAACAATTAGGTACGGATATAAATGCAACTAGGTGCATTCATATACGCATGCATACCATGACATATCATCATATACATCACACGGCTTCACATCTTACCTCAGTTTGTATACAGAATTTGTATTCAAGCTTCTGCAGTGCATACTATTCTGACTGCTTCTTTTTCTATTGAGAGAAAGTGTTTTCAAGAAGGTAGCCAAACAGTTGAAGAAAGAAGTGGTAGAAGACAATTTTAATACTCAGTTAGTTTACATGACTATGAACATCATTAGTTTCGTCCGTAGGTACGTATGGTTCTGTTTCCTGCTGGAATACTATTACTGTTTTTTAATTTCATGCTCTATTTGAGAGAGGAGAAAACTAGGGAAAGAAAATGAGAGGCGAACAAAAGAGGGAAACAATGAATAACAAAAATTACAGCCATTTTCTTTCCTCTCAGCTTAACATATCCTAATGTTCATTACAAATTTGTTTACGGTGTGGCTTGTCACACAAGCTTTTTTCATTTTTTTTATGTTAGGATTCGCGGTCGTATTATATTCTCAAGGGCTATCCTATTCAGTTGTGGTAATCTTCGCTGAACACAATTATAACAAATTAATTTTTAGTGTGGATATTGAAATTTGGAGCTGAAACATTCTGTGTTTTTTTTTTTCAATATGAATCTCAGGTTTAATTGTAACTCATAGCTTGCTGGACTCAGCAGTGGTAGCTTTCTTGATAAATTATCTGACAGATACAAAGGGGAAGCAATTGAATCTACGGAATGCCACTATAATTGTGAATTTGCAAGATGGATTATCTTCTGTCTTCGCTGTTACAGTTACCCACTTATCGATGGCCTATACGGGACGTTTCAACATGATTGTCTTCTGCACATCAGCCTATATTATCGTAAGTTTCTTCACACACACACACACACACAAGGGAATTATTTTAGTATATGTGTATGTTAGAAGAGACTTTAAAGTTTGTACCAATTCTTGGTGCAGGGGTTAACATTGTTGTGGGTAACTGCTTGGTCTTCCACAGAATTTAGTGTGTACTATGTGGCAGTGATACTCATAGCATTCGGAAAAGTAGGAGGAGATCCACTTTTAAGAAACTTTCTAAGGTATCAATTGGAGCAAAAAATAAGGAAACAAAGTACAGGAACTGATAGGGAAAAGGAAAAAGGGGATGATAAATACTTCAAGGATATTTGGTTTAATATTGCTTGGATTGTTGGAGGTGTCATTGCCATAACTATCAAATTTGATAAGTATTCTTGGCTAAAAACTTTCGAAGTATCAGCATTGCTTATGGGAGGAACTTATCTATTTTTCTACTCTGGCTTCATGTACTATAGCTATGACACACCAATTGGAAGCCCCCTTAGTATTATCTATAGAGTGTTTAAGGGAGCCGTGTGGAATTTGACCTCCAAATACCCAAATTCAACCGAAAAGTATTACTGGAACAATTATGTACAACAACACTGTCGATACAAAGCTAAAACTGGTTGTTTCCAGTTGCTGCCTCGTGTTCGATTCTTTAATTGGTTAGACAAAGCTTCTGTAATGAGAGAGACACCTGATCTGACATTCATCTCGGAAAGACAAGAGAGGAAGAAAAAGCTTTGTTCAGTAAAAAAAGTGAGGGAAGTAAAACGCATTTTAACATTGACACCTTTCTTGTTGACCTTTTGTGCCTATAGTTTGGTAGCAGCTTCAGGGAATACATACTTTATTGAGCAAGCTAGCAACTTGAATCCTCACATTGGAAGCAACAATTATGAAATTTCTAGCTCCATTTTATTTGTACTCCAGAGCTTCACAAGCATAGTTATTGCAGGTATATTTTCGTTTATGGAATTAACAAAACAAAGTATCAACATTTTCAGATATGGCGGCGCGATGGTTTGTTCTGTGGTTTGTTGCATAGCAGCTTGGCTGGTTGAGCGTTATAGACTCTCATTAATTAAAGAAGAAGGAGCTCTTGAAAATCCAGATAAGACTATTTCCCTGAGTATTCTTGTCTTAACTCCACAGTATTTCCTCTTGGGGCTGATGGAAGGACTTGCAGAAGAAGGAATTGAAAATTTCTTCAATAATCATGTTCCTAAGTCCATGAAGAAATTTGACGAGTCATTTGGTCAGATAGTATTGGCTACCGGAAAGTTCCTGTGTGTACCGTTAGTGCTAATTTTTGGTAACTGGATCAAGAAATCATGTAAACACTTCTCATTTAGATAGGTACTTTCTGATGTTAGCAATACTAAATTCCGTGTTCCTCTGCATTTACGTGTGGTACTCCTTCAAATATGACTCTAAGAAGCAGTATGAAGAAGGATGTGAAATTGGATAATATAGAAGGAAACAAGCGGGGTGAGCAGGCAATGCAAGAGGAACCAGCCACTGATTGAAAGCATCTTTGTTCTTCTCAAGCTAGCCATGCAAAAAGAAATCTTAGACTATAGTGTTTTAATTTGTTTGAGTCCCACCCAGAAAATCATATAATACTAGCAAGTTATTGAATATATGGATGTAAGTGTTCTGTTTGAAGTTACTTATTAAAAATGTTTGTTATTTTCTAATTTTGGTAAATCAGAAAGGATTTTATTTGAAGATTGTTTGAACAAAAAGTTTTACTTCTTGACGATTACCAACAATTCTATTTGTTCTCTCTTTAATCTTGGTCAGACCATTCCCCATTGATGTGGTGCGATTTGTTTACTTCTATGGTCACACTCGTACATACTGATGCTATTCTGCATATATTCCTATGCTCTGTTTTGATAATCAGATTCAAGACACGTTAGCATTATTCTCAGTAAATGTATATTATACAAATCTCTTACAATGTTTATTACTGTGTACATCACCCCCATTTGTTTTAAAAATCCAACTAGCGATGGTTTAATTGGAATCGAATAGATAGTTGGAACCGTTTTGTATTTTAAATATTATATAATTTTTTTATTCATTACAAATTCTAAATACATAAAAAAATATTTCAATATTCAATAAATAATAAGAAAACTATATCACAAATAGTCAAATATAATTCGTAATAGTTAAATTTATAATGTAAATTTATAGTATATTTTTTAATTCTTAAAATAGAAGAATAATTGAAAATAATAATATTGTAATAATAAAAACTATATTATTAATATTTCTTTTAATTCATGGTTTCTTTTTAATTTTAATTTATGGAACATAGAATAATTAGGAAAAAATTAATAGTAAAAAAAGAATTACAATTAAATTAGAATTTATATAAAAGAGTTAAAAAATAATAATCTATTTAAAATAAAATATTTTAATAATAAATAAATGCTACTATTTGTTAATGTAATTAAACAATTAGATATATTCTTAATATTTCTTTCAATTTAAAATTTATTATTATTATTATTTTAATTTATGAAATTGAGAAAAAAAAAATTAATATTAAAAAAAGAATTATAATTTTATCTATCGATTTATCCTATCTATCTCAAACTCTAATCGATGCTTAACTCTCTTCCAAAATCGCTCTCTTATTGGGCCAAATTCTTGACTCAAGACTCAATTTGCAAAAGTAGAAATCTCTTTACTTTGCTCTTCCCTTGCTTTTGCAGTTATTTCCCTTCATTTATTACCGCCGCCCTACGATTATTGGCCGCTTGGGTTGAATCGAACTTTGATGCATCTTGTATTAGTGTTGTTATTTATGTGGGAATGTTATTTATAATTTAATATTATGATCGATAAAAATGTTATATACAACATCATTACTTGCTATATGAATTGCCTAAAAATAACCCACTTTTCTTATACTACGTTAAAAATTTTCTTGAGTTCAGTAGGCGTTATGTCATGATTTGACATTGGTTTTATCAGTTAAACCAATGAATATTTTCGAATACTCTTTAATTAAATAGCCATATCAAGTTATCAACCAATTATCTTTAGTAAAACCATTTTTCGTATGTTATCCAGATATTGGTAAAATTGAAAACTTTGTTTGCCAAACTAAACAATTACATTTTTGGGTGCAGGTTCAGGCTCAGATAGGGTGACAAAGCCCACTCAGTTTAAAGGTTATAGTGCCTAGCTTATCTAATGGGATAGTCTCTCAAGGCCCAGAGAAAATACAAAATGACCTAAATCTGGGCTCAATGTAAGATTTGACTAAAGAATCGGCCACTTTCATCTGAACGTTGGATTTACTTACCATAATCCAGCCCAACCACATGTGTCATTAAGAATGTGATAGTAGATTAATCAAAGATTCCAAAGAGTCAAAGATGTGACCTCTTCATTGATTATTTGGTTTCGAATATTTTGACAAAAAACGTGTGGAATTAATTTGTTTAAAATTTCTTAATCTAATTATGAATGACTTATTTTTAACCTCATCGAGAAATGATTAATCATATACACTTGACCGCTAAAAAAAAATAGTAAAATTTTTACGGGCTACAACATTTATTTTTCACTAGTACCCTGCACATGGCTCCATTTTTTCAAAGACGTCTCATTTTACGTAGTGCAGTTTCATGAGAGGATATATTGGAGATACACTCTACACTCGTGAAGAAAATAATGTAAGTTATTTATAAACAGATTATTAGTTTAATTGGCAAGAAGTTTTATTTTTCAATTTATTCACAATCATCAAGACTATTCTCCCATTTATTTTACATATATTTAAATTTTTTCATCTCTATATATTTTGATTATTAAAGTATTAATGTAAGTAAATGCGATTACAATATATTTCAACATTTAGGCAAAACTATTAATCAACCCCAATCTCTTGATATCCATCTTTTTTATTTTTCACGATAATAGCGATAGAAGCATAGATCCATGTTTTGAGTTCTAAGTCAATCCTAACAGTCAGAACTGTCTACATTTTAAAAAACAGTTTTGATCTTTTACACGATACTCTCTCTTAATTTCTATTATAAATTGAATATGAAAATAACGTATATCTATATTTGCAACTCTCATATATATATATATACGTTCACAAGGGACAAACTCATAGTTTTCTGACTAAGATTGACGTTTAATTTGTATATTAGTATTGACTGCTGCGTAGGCCTAGCCACAAAAGCAGATGGTCGATTCTCGAATGGCATGCATGCATTGATTAATTGTGTTTGAAATTATCTAACAATTTGGTGGAAGATTCGGTCGGTGATTTATTAACCCTAACATCTACATCCATCTTTCTACTATTGTATTAATAGGGAAAGTGACTAATACATATTGCTATTATTATTAAACATAAGCTTTTGAGGTTAGTTACTTACTTCTAAATACCTCCAATGTGGCTTCATATATAATTTGTGTTCTAAAATATTTTTTATCCTTCTTGTTAATCATATTCAATCGTGATTATTATTATTTTAAATTTTTGAGTTTGATATTTTTTAATACATGCTATAATTTTGATATCATATTATATTTGAACAAATATTTGTTAAACCAATCGCATACTTTGGCCCTTAATTTAATTATTTTAAATATATATGTATAATTTACAAGAAGTTTTTTTTTTGTTTTTTTCGAAAAGTATAATTAAGAGTATATTAATCAACCAAACCAAATGATTAATAGGTGGGACCTAAATATAAGAGTTAGCCTCGTTATTGTGTTAGTCGTACACGTCACGTTTTTAGCGATTCAGACGACATCAACAAATGATATAATTTGAATAAAAATCTACAATGCACTAGAATGTCCTTGTTGACAATCCTGTACTCCGACAGATATCTAATGTTTCTCCAACAATGTTATATCTTGTAAGACTAGATAATGTGTTGTAAATTATGGCCAATATTAGATATATAAGTAGTGATTTCAATCCAGAAGTTAAAGGTAATCTAACAACTTCACGCAAAGAAGAGTTTAGTTTTTTTAGAGTAATAGTGAAAAAGCTGACTGATAAGTTCCAGATAAGCTATGTAACTGAAACCATTAATTACTGTTGAGCTCAAATATAACACCTAAACCTGAAACCCATAAATTGGAAAGATATAGAACCTAATTTTTCTAATAACGACTACATGACAAGCCGTTTCCTATGTATATACGTATATGTGTGTTTGGACATTTTACCAATTACCAATACCATAATAATTCTTTAGTTGTCATATCCAAGTCCAAGTTTGGTGTTTTCGATCTCCCATTGGTTAGGCTTCCCAATTTTCATTTGCATCCATGCTTTACGTCTTTGAAATTTGTCATACCAAAAAACTAGAATCAATAATGACTCGGGTAATGGATTAAGCCAGACGGCTTTAAAAAATCAGTCATAAAGGCTTTCAAAATTATTTATAAACTCAATACATGTTAGTTTTTCGACACATGGTAAATACATATTTAATTCTTTACAATAAGAGGTTTTAAGAGATTAAAATTATTTTTAAGTGATAGGATTTTATCTAAATTTAAATCAATATTTTAAGACCTAAATTGATTCGGTCATTGAAAGTCAGACTATTACCAAATCCATTTCATATTTTGAGCCGAATTAGCCTTAAACCCGTAATAGTAATTGAACTGCCTAGACATGAAAAAACCCAGGTAAGAAAAAACCAGACAATTAGTGATATTTCAAAATTATATCCCACTTAAAATTACATAAAAAAAAAAAATGGAAGAAAATCCTGCACTAGAGTATTTTTCTTTTCTCTTTAATTTAAATTTAAATTTATTATTTTTCATTTCTTTTTTTGACATTTAATTATTGTATATGTCCATAAAATATTTATATTTCTGTATTAAAAATAAATAAATAATATTTTTCTTAAAAATTATGACTGATCACCATATCAGCCTGATGGTTGAACTGGTGATAGACCGAGACCGAACACTTTTTTAGTTCTGGAAAGAGTTTTAAAATACTGGTTCAAACTATGGGATTGAATTTTTAATTTTTTTTTTTTACATTATATCACTACTCTTACAAGGTGCGGGATACGGTGCCTGGGGTTATGCTGAGTTGGAAAAAGAAAATCTACCATGTGGTGGTTTGTTGTCCACATAAATAAAAAAAAATTATAATTTAAAACCCATGTGCCACATTTATTGAAATTGGTTTCTTGCAAAACCAGAGTTAAATTGCATTAAATGGATAGTGCCTGTGATTTCTAGAAAATTTGTTAATTATACTTGTGATATGATTGTTGAATGAATGCATGATAACTTGTGTTTACAAATCTAATGCTATTGGTTCATCAAACAAACTGCCATATATATTTTATATTTAATACCTATAGTACATTTGAGCTATTAGTTATCAAATCAAAAGTCATATTGTTTATAATTGTATTGATATAATAAATGAAAAGTTATTGTAAATGATAGAAGTAGACATGGGCTGAAGAAAATTTCCAAATAAATGTTTTTACAAATAAAGACATATAGCATACTGCAATGATAAATCTCACTCTCCTAGCTATGTCTATTTGACTATTCTCTTGCTTTTGCAATACAGAAAACCCATAATGAAATTGACATTACAAGACGAAATTATCTTCCAAAACAAAATAAAATTATCATTTCATTCAATCGCACCTTGAATGGAATGATACTTTTATACATAACAATTTAGCCCTTATTGATATTAGACCAAACTAAGAGATACTATAACAAAATTGAATAAAAAAAATTTCCAATTGAGATATCTAGATTATTGACTAGATGTAAGATTTTAATATTAACAAATTAATCATAATTATTTAAAATCCAATGAAGCATAAAAATAACTTTCCCTGCCTGCTATTTTGTATACTGCTCATATAAAAAATGTAAAACATATAGACTTACTATCAGTACAATTCTCGACAACGGTCTGAAATAATAAAAATTTAAAATATAATATGCCTTTATTTTAATTTTACACCCAAAAAAAGTTTAATTATTAAGATTTTTTTTTATTATTATTTCATTGACAATATATGTATTTCTTGTTTAATAATTAGCAACTAATGTGCTAGGACTACACTTATATGCCTAATACAATATGACAATTTTTTACAAGAAATGATACCGTTTAAAAAATAAAGATAAAAAAATTATCATTTAAAGTAAAAAAAATATTACTCATTATTTATTATACTAAATTGTCATAGAGCATTATAAACTACTGGCAGTGACCGTTTTAACTATGGTTCTGATACAATTTACAACAATAAATGTGACACTTCAAATTTAAATTGAAAAAAGAAATTATATATATATATATATGTAAACAACAAGCTATCACGTGACAATTTTTTATTTTTTTAACTTATGCACAATTCCTTGCATATACAACAAGGTGTGCGTACCTTGTCATGCACCAAGTTTGAAACTAAATGAAATGAGCAATAGACTCAGTCTCTAATAAAGAAAAAGGTCGTACCAAATTCATTTACTGTATATATTTATTGTAGCAAGGTTCTCTTTTTAAGTTTTCTTGCTATGCATGGCTTTGTGTCCGGTGCACTAACCCAATCTAATTTCATGACTACAACTATATATAACTCGCCGCCGCCTTTCTTGATTTACAAGCTTACTTAAGACTTATTATTATTATTTTTAAATGTTTCAAATTTTTAAGTTAGATATAGGCAGAATAAAATTGATTTATTATTTTTCTCTTATATAATAATTAAAAATCATTTAAACTTTGATCTTAACCAAAAGGCCAACAAAACCTTTTGTTTACAAAAATTAATGTGTAACCCACTTTGAATCAAGTATAATTTTTTTATGAGTTATTCTAATTAGTGTTTAAAGGGCACTTGATAAGATGTAATAAATATGGGACTTTGAAATTTGAAATATTTTCAAGTAAAAAATTATTTATTATGCAATATTGAAATCATGGTCAACTACTATAATTAATAATACAAAATTTTTATATTTATCACCTTAACAAGTGTCCTATGGGCACCCGTTAAACAAATCATTTTTTTATTACCCAAATCATGCCACCATGTAATATTGTTGGCCCCATTTTCCATTCTAAGAGTAAATTTATATTCTAAATGAACAAATTTGTTTCGACAAAAATGGCAAAAATTACATCAACTACAAAAGAAATAGGAAAAAAAAAAAAAAAAAAGACAAGAGAGAGAAAGATTTTATTTTTATTATTATTATTATTAAATATGGTATAATTACCTAACTAATATATTTAGTTCCTTATCAAACATGCTTTGAGAAGTTGTTGGCAACAAGTTACTTAATGTACATGCTTTGAGAGCCAATGGGTTCCTAATCTCAACAACAACATCCCACAGTTAGAATTTAATTTTTCTTTTTTTCTTTCAATTCTTTGTGGTTCTGAGTTTTTATCAGTATTTTCAAGTTAATTATAATCTCTAGAGAGAGAGAATTAGAGAAAGAGAGATAAATGATAAGTTGGTTGATGTTGATATTATACCGGAAGGAAAGTTATGGGAAGGTGATTAAATAATTATTTAATTTTAATTTTAATCAAAATTTAATTTAAATTAAATGAGTTAATATCTTTACTTAGGTTAAAGTGACAACAATTATCATATCAAAAAAAGAAGTGAATATTTAAAAAGAGAACAATCACAAATCTTAAATATTATTAGTTTCACACTTTAAAAGATTAGAGATGGTCGTAAAAATTGGTTACAATATTAAATAATTGAAAATCTGTGCGATTTTGAAGGATTGAGTGTTTGACGTCTCCAAAAGACAAAGTATAGGAGTAATAAAGCGCCATTTTTGTTAGTTTGCATTAATTAAATCAATCACGTTTTGTAATTGGCTTGGCTTCCATTCCAAGCCTTCTTCAAAGGTTAGCTTGAGCCATTCTCTCTCCATGGAAATTTATTGGCTTATTTACTATTTTGGCCCTTCAAGATTATATCATTTTTCAGTTCGGTTCTCAAATAATTTTTTCAGTCAATTTTATCATTCAAGATTCAAAATTGCTCAATCAAGTTTCATTCTTCCATTACATGTTATAAATTAATGAAATAACCACACTTGACATAAAAATAATAGTGTGTATAAGCTATATTTATATTTTGCCAATTTTTTTAATTATTTTATCATTAGATTATATAAAATTACTTTATTTATGTATAAAATGAGAATGAGATAAAATAATTTGATTGAAAATTTCGGAATATTTGAGGAAGAAATTGAGCAAAAATATTTTTGGATGACTAAATTCAAAAATTGAGTCAATCCTGAAAGATTAAAATAGTAATTAAGCCAAATTTAATTCTTAATCTTAAAATCTAAAAGTGAAAAGATAAAATCTTATATTAATATAAGTGGAGTCAATACTATAAAGATGTACCGTTATGTTGTAACCAAACGTTATATATTGAGTCAATTAAATACTATTTTCGTCTCAAAATAATTATACTCCTTTTTATTTATAACCATCTGAAAATAATTGAAAATAATTGTACCCACTTTCAAAAGTGAATAGTTATTAAATAAGTCATTTTTAATAAAGCCTTTAAGAAATTAGATATTTACACCATGTTCATATTCCAAGATTTTAAGGAGGGCATTATATGTAAACTAATTTTTAATTAAGCTGTTTTATTTGTATTTAATTTTGATATTTAATCGAAAGAAAATTTATTTTTTATTTAGATTTAATTTTTAATTGAGTTTAAATGTAATTAAAATTATATGACTTTAATTATAAATAACAAACTTAATTAAAAATTATAGAAATTATTTTATCAAAAATATATATAGTAATTATTAATTTAGTTTTGAGTCTAATTTTAAATATTAGACTAATTATTTTCACACAAAGAAATTTTATTATAAAAAAAATTAAAATTGAATTATTTCTACATCTTTGTGAGTGTAGGAGGGATAATGGCGAGGTTTAAAATAAAATAAAAAAAGATAAAGCACAAAAAGAAAAAAAAATCTGATAACAAGTTGGAGAGATAAGATTGAAAGTTTCTTAACAGGTAAATAAAAATATACATATATATATTCTTAAGGACAACAAGTTAGAGGGATGAGGTTGAAATGTTTTAGAAAGAAAAAAGGAAAAAAGAAAAAAAAAAATCCTTAAGGGTAATAAGTTGGAGGGCTAAGGTGAAATTTTTTAAAAAGATAAAAGGGAAAAAAAAAATACTTACAAGGATAACAAGTTTGATGGATAAGGTATGAATTAAAGGAAAAGACGAAGGGCAAAATGGGGAGAAAAAGGAGTGGGCAGCGGCATGGCGAAGAAGCTTCGAACTTGGAGCTTCTTGGACGCGACAACCCAAACAGGTCGCAACATTGGCCACGCCTCAGAGGCTTACCAAACGGTGCCTACGGTAATTAATAAAGTTGCCTAAGAACATGTATCTATATCTAGTTTTATACTATGATTATGTCTTATAATATGCGCCAAATGAGCATATTGTGTATATGGAGTGGTGGATCAAAACTTTGTTAGTAGAAACAATGACACAATTTACTAGTTGATGGCACAATATATATCTTCTTTCTTAACTGGACAAAATAATTCCATGTCAAAATAGAATTCAGACGTATGTTATTTTAAATATAAATAATAATCAATTAGTAAATTGATTATTAGTGAAGAGTGTTAATTCAATTTTAAATTACAAATTTTGAATTATATGTAGGAACAAAAATAACTTCCGGAAAAAACATTAACAACAAAAAGTGTAATTTACATTTCATTTTATCTGAATGTGATTCATACCATAATCTTGCAATTGAGAATTACCAACTCCAACCTCTATAAATGGTGTGTCCCTTTCATGACAAGCTTCTTGTATTTTCATCTTTATTATAGTATAACATATATATTGAAGGCACATGTAGAACTTGGCCAAAATGAATAATACATGAGCCAGCCAAGCTTTATTAAAAAGCAGCCTGGCCAGCGCCAGGAAACTAGAAAAGTAGGCTAATTGAATGAAAATGTTGCTGTTGGCATCGACTTCCAACTACTCGACCCTCTTCACAACTGCCCTAGTTTACACGTCAAAAACCACAAAAATAAAATCCAACAAAAGTTAAACAAACAGCCCTCTTAATTTCTCTAATAATGTTTATTTAATCTCTCTCTCTTCTCTCAAACTCTCTCTCTCTCAACCACATGATTTTCTTTTTTCCTATTTCTACCACATAATATAATATTTTTCATGCTCAACATCACCATCTTCACCTCTCCTTTTAAAAACCCCCTCACCAATCACTTGATTCTCTCTATAACACTTGTTTTGCTCATTTCTTCTTCTCTCTTAATTAACTCATGATCATGAGTGCCTATCCTCATTTCCCACCAATCTCAAAATGCAGCACCAATGGAAGATCAAACCAAACAGTTGCAGCTGATTTAGATGGCACACTTCTTGTGTCACGCAGTGCTTTTCCTTACTTCATGCTTGTTGCTATCGAAGCCGGTAGCTTCATTAGGGGACTTGTCCTCTTAGCATCTGTGCCATTTGTCTACTTCACTTACCTTTTCATTTCTGAATCATTTGCAATCCAAACCTTTATTTTCATCGCCTTTGCTGGCCTCAAAATCAAAGATATTGAGCTTGTTTCAAGATCTGTGTTGCCTAAATTTTACGCAGAGGATGTTCATCCTCGTACATGGACAGTTTTTAATTCATTTGGGAAACGTTACATCGTTACCGCGAATCCCAGGTTGATGGTTGAACCATTTGCTAAGAATTTCTTAGGTGCTGATAAAGTTATTGGAACTGAATTACAGGTAACCTTATCCGGTAGAGCAACTGGGTTTGTTAAGAAACCAGGTGTTCTTGTTGGTGAACATAAGAAAGCAGCCGTTGTTAAAGAATTTGGGGCCAATAACTTGCCTGATTTGGGACTTGGTGATAGAGAAACTGACCATGACTTCATGTCAATCTGCAAGGTTTGTATTTTTCACCCAAAGTCCTTAATTTTTTTCTTTATTTATTATTATATAATTTTGCCACTTACTGTTTTTTTGTTTTGAATTGTACAATTGTTGCTAGCTTGCTTAATTACTGAGTTTATGGCAATACTATACAATTAAAATGCGATTTTTCTTGTTCTATATTTATTTAATGTTTTTGGTGGGACAGCTGTTGACCATAACTCTTTATGATGATGAAAGTGACTTTTTTTTTTGGGTTAAATATGGAAAAAGCTTAAATGGTATCCTTGCTCTTTTGGTATGCTTTTTAGTTAACTCTTATCAAATTATAGGCTACTTTTCACACTAATAATTTTGATGGAGGCTCTGCAACCATAATAATAAACTAATTCTAAATTGGGTCAAACTAATTGGTTCTTCACCTAATTTTTGTTTCACAAGTCATTTATGGCCATCCTAAGGTTCTTCACTTAACCTTTTATATAACTACTTCTTCTAATATTCTTTGATTGGCCACATTTTCATAGATGGTATTTACATCATTACGATACACAACCAAACTATCTTGAACGATAACTTCTCATCTTTTCTTTATATATATATATATATATATATATATTATCATATAACCACTTTATATTCTCATTTCTACCCTACTTATTTTTTATTATGTTATTTAATTAATTCGTGACACCTCAACATTGCATTTCGTAAACCATAATAGATTGTACATAAGATAGTTCAATAAAATTTACCTTTTAGATTAGATGTATCATACAGTTACATAAAATTTCCAAAACGTTTATTCTTTTAGACAACCTTTTTCTAATTCTATGTAAAACAATATACTCCTCCATTTTTCAATCATGTATTGATTCAAGATACCTAAGATCCTGCTCATAATCTCTTGAAGAAGTCCATCCCATAAAAATAAAAATCCAAGTCTATAATTATTCTTATTGTTAAGTAAAAACCACGGTAATTATTTTTACCGATGACAAACTGACACTTACCATAACTTCTCCATGTTCAACCCACCTTTTTATTTAATCCAAATCAGTATTTTTGGAGCCTCATGTATGATATGTGAGGTTGTAATTATTTACACTTTACTATATCTTTCTCATCATTGATTGAATGAAGCACATATATTTCTTGTGAATTCTATATATGTCATTCTTTTCCTCAGTCAAAATTTGTTAAATCGTCCTTGCAAAATTAACCCCTCCAAATCATATCACTTTGGCTTAATCCTATTTTATAACACTATGGAATCCATGACTCTGTTGTTGACATTTTTTTTTTTTTTGCCACACAGGAAGGATACATGGTGCCAAGGACTAAGGTTGAGCCACTGCCAAGGAATAAGCTTTTAAGCCCAGTAATTTTCCATGAGGGAAGATTAGTTCAAAGGCCAACAGCTCTAGTTGCCCTCTTGACCTTTTTATGGATGCCAATTGGTATTCTACTCTCAATTCTCAGAGTGTACACCAACATTCCACTGCCTGAAAGAATTGCTAGGTACAATTATAAGCTACTTGGAATCAAACTTGTAGTCAAGGGTACCCCTCCCCCAGCACCCAGAAAAGGCCAGAGTGGTGTCCTATTTATTTGCAACCATCGCACAGTTATAGACCCTGTTGTCACAGCTGTTGCACTAGGGAGAAAAATAAGCTGTGTCACATACAGTATCAGCAAATTCAGTGAAATAATTTCACCAATTAAAACAGTTGCATTATCAAGGGAGAGAGACAGAGATGCTGCCAATATCAAACGTTTGCTTGAAGAAGGAGACCTGGTGATTTGCCCTGAAGGAACTACCTGCAGAGAGTCATTCCTTTTGAGATTTAGTGCGCTTTTTGCAGAGCTGACAGATCGAATCGTGCCGGTTGCTATTAACACAAAACAGAGTGTGTTTTATGGGACAACAGTACTAGGGCATAAATTGTTGGATCCATATTTTGTGTTCATGAACCCAATGCCTACATATGAAATCACCTTCTTGAATCAGCTTCCTTCAGAGCTTACCTGCAAAGGTGGAAAATCTGCCATTGAAGTTGCAAATTACATTCAAAGGGTGTTGGCTGGGACATTGGGGTTTGAGTGCACAAATTTAACTAGGAAGGACAAGTACGCTTTGCTTGCAGGAACAGATGGCAGAGTTCCATCAAAGAAGGAGAAGGCCTAAAATTGGAGGGACAAAGTAAAAACCCTTATAATTCTCACTATTGCTTTCTTTTCTTTCTTCTTGTCCTTTTTTCTTTTCCTTTTTTCTTTTCCATATGTTACTATAAACGTTTAATTATCATAGTAATAAACAAAATTGATTGTGATGATGATCATAAAATAACAAGTTTGTGTATATTGGTAATTTCATGTGTACAAATTTTTAGTTACTGAAATTGGGTTAGTCCTGAAACAAGTCCATTTGGTGCCTTAAAAGACAGGCACAGACAAATGCTGGCAATAGTTGTGTTGGAAGTTATTGCATTGCTAGGACTGATGGAGATGGAAGGTGTGAACTTTTAAGGTACATAGATTCAATGTAGCAGTAATGACATTGCTGTATTCCTTTTTCAGTTTTGGCTAAGATATAGAATTGCTGTACTCACATGCAAGTAATTAATCCAATCCTGAAAGCAGACAAATATGAGGGAATCAATTTGGAACAGGCTAGCTGAGTTTGGAAAAGTTGTTGTGACTTTGAGTTGGGTAAATGTAATTTTTAAAAAGTCACAATAAAATTGTGAAAGTAACATCTATTATGCTTTTAAAGCACTCTCAAATTTTAAAAAATAATAGAACATCATTTCTCAAATAAACTAATCAAACAATTTTTGCATGCTACAGGTACTAAAAAATCACATAACTCTCTTGAAAAATATTATCAAACTCAATCTCAACCAGCACATTTAATAATTGGAGACGTGGAGGATATATAACTAGTTATCTCGGATATAATCTAAAGGCACCAATTCACTTAAAACTATAATCTAGCCACAGTAGAACTAGTTATGTCATGATAGATTTCTCAAATCAGTATATCAACAATGAGATAAGGGGATTATGTGGAGCAAGAGTCCACGTCGTGTTGTTGTCTTTTAAAGAGTTGGCATTTTGTGCAGGAGGAGAAGGAGGAAGTCGTGATTAACTAACACACACAAACATAAGATGATAATATATGTAATTTAGTTTTAATACAATGATGGTAAAACCAACAGTCAGTATAACTTTCTATTTGAAAATTTTCATATCATTAGTTTCTGAGTAATTCCTGGTTTTTCCGTTGCTGTCATGAATGCATTCAAAAGTTCATACAAAATTTTCAGTTTTCAGTATTCTACTACTACAGTTTTTTTGCCAAACAGGTCATCACACAGTTATCAGTTCTGTACATCTCTTAGAGAGTATCAGTCACCTCAGCATTTATCACTCCACAGTTATAGAGTATCAGTCACCTCAGCATTTATCATTTTTCAGCTTTATGGTGTGATAGATAAACCGATACTAAGTCTGTGGTCCCTAAGAAAAAAAATAAAATGAAATGAATCGATTAAAACAGGGACAAGTAGAAACATTAAGCAGCGGGACACATTGGTTTATTATCTGCGTAAAGCAGGCATAGACCTCAAAGGACCCTACAACATAAAATCTGGAGTTAAAGCTTATGAACATTTTGGAGTAAGGAAGCATAGAACAGTGCATAGAATTTTACAGACTTGAAAATGGTAATGTAATAATGTTATGGAGTGGGGTAAACAGTGGTTTATTTATGGGCTGGATATGAATCACCATGATCAGTAAGCCACTTTGTGGTCCTGCTCTTGTTCATGAAAGGATGAAGCCTTAAGTGTTAGGGACCATGGGAACTAGATGACAGACTGTAATCTCACTAAGTAAATTACTCTCTATGCATGGTTCTGACAAGCTGTCTATAAAGGCTCAAAAGTAGGATTCTTGAATTTCACAACATGAATAATCACAATGTTACAAAATAACTCCAAAGTAATAACCTTATTTTATGAGAGGGAAGCCATATTTTTCCATTCTTCCTAATACATAACAGCTGGTTTAGAACACATGACATTATGTAGGCTTAGTTTGGTAATATTGTGAATTTTTTAGGCTTGGTTTGGTAATATTGTAAATTTTTTAGAAGTATTATGCTCTTTTGACTCTTTTTAGAGTTTTTTTTAAAAAGCCACAACATTAATATTTGGTAAAATAATATCAAATTTGCTATCACTAAGTCAAAATTACAAAATTAGGCTTAATTTAATAATGTTGTAGTTTTTTTATTAACAAATTAAGATTATATTAGTTTTTAAAACTTTTTAGAACGGAAGCACCCTAATTTTATTTTATTTTTTATCAAATATAAAAAAATTGACTTATGCTCTTTATAAGCATAAGCACCTTTCCAAAGAGCATTATCAAACTAAGGTATGGTTTGGTAATATTGTGGCTTTTAAAAAGTTACTGTGACTTTCATGCTGTAAAAAAACAGTTATCAAAAAGTCATAGCAACCCTGTTTGATAAATTTTTTATAAAAGTTGGTGTGGGCAATAAAAGCAATTAATAAGGTATTTGGTAAAACAAATCATAAGTTATTGTGAATGTATAAAATTTTTAAAAGCATCCCTTGAATTGCATTTAAAAGCCTAGAGCAGAAGAACTTCAATTTTATTTTATTTTTATTAAACATAAAAAGATTGACTTATGCTCTTTACAAGTATAAGCACCCTCTCAAAGAGCATTATCAAACTAAGACTTAGTTTAGTAATATTGTGGCTTTTAAAAAGTTGTTATGACTTTTATGCTGTAAAAAAATAGTTATCAAAAGTCATAGCAACTCTGTTTGGTAATTTTTTATAAAAGTTAGTAGTGAGCAGTAAAAGTAATAAATAAGGTATTTGGTAAAACAAATCATAAGTTGTTGTGAATGTATAACATAACAAAAATAGACATCGTTAATAAAAAATATATTAGGAAGAGAAATCCAATGGTTTATAAATTAATTGAAGATATATTTGATAATTTTCTTAAATTAATAAGGTGATTTTTGTACTTTTTATTTTGAAAAGTCACAACTAGCTTTTAAAAGTATCACTTAAGATGCTTCTACATAACTTTTTAAAAGCAGTAGCCAAAAGCATCCTAAAAAATTTATCCAAACAATATTTAGATGTTGTAAGTTTTAAAAAGTCAAGGTATCTTCTGGAAAAGTATCACTTGGGGTTCTTATACATAACTTTTTAAAAAAGTAGCAAAACATTCTAAAAAAATTTAACTAAACAATATTTAGGTGCTGTAACTTTTAAAAAGTCAAAATATCTTCTTGTAAGATATTACCAAAATAAGACTAAGTGGTAGACATCAATTATTGAGTTCAAGCGTTCATGCTTTGCGATAATAGCAAGGGTAACTTTAATTTTCGGACATAATGGAAACAAATAGATTTGGGCTTAGTGAGGCACCTAATTCAAATGGGTATGGATCCATGCCTCGTCAAAAAGATTGGACTTTAGCCCAGCCCATAACAATTATAATTAACAAAATAAAAAAATAAACCAATGGCATTATGGTCATTTTATATTATAATGGAAAACAATCTCCGGGCTCTCTAGTTTTCTGGTATCCAATCCAAAGCCGAAGGTTTATGCTGGCCTTCCAGTAATGGAGGAAGGAACGTTACAGACTGCTTCTCCGGAGCTCCAGCCTAGCGACCGTATCAAACTTAACGTAGGCGGGAAGCTATTTGAGACCACCATATCGACTCTCCGCTCCGGCGGTCCTGACTCTCTCCTAGCCGCTCTCTCGAATCGGCCCATCACTGACCATAACCCGGTTTTCATAGACCGAGACCCTGAGATCTTCACTGTCCTCCTCTCTCTACTACGGTCTAACCAACTTCCTTCAACCGCTCGCCGTTTCTCCAAGCAGGAACTAGCTGATGAAGCTCTTTTTTATGGCATCGAGTCGCAGCTCAAGTTGGCTACATCGCCGCCTCCATTCATCGGTATCGACGCCTCTGTCGTTGCCACCATCCGGCCAGCTTCCGATGGATTACCGTCGGCGTTTACTGCCGCAGCTGGGGACGGCTCAGTTTGGATTGCCCATGGTGGACAGATATCGAGCTACGACTGGAATCTGGTCCACGCTGAAACGGTTAGGACTCACCTAGACGACATCACTTCGATTTGCCGAGTTTGGCCGGAAATCGCCGCCGTAGGGTCTGACCTAGATGCCGGATTACACTTTTACGATTTCTCCAGTAGCCGCCACGTGGGGTCTATTCAATGGACTGATTCAACCGATCCTCGTATCTACAAAGCCCGAGTCACTGCAATCGCGGACTCACCGAGTTCAGTTTTCGCCTCGTTTGATTGCCCACATAGAGAAAATTGCATCCTTGTGATAGACAAATCAACGCTTAAGGTTGTGTCAGAGATCGGCCGCCAGTCTGGTAATCAGGCAAAGAACATGGTTGCAGGGAAGATGACGTGGATACCTGAGACCGGCGTTCTAGTTGGAAGTGCGGTCACGTCCGGGGCGTTTGGGTACTCAGGGTATATCAGACTGTGGGATCCAAGGTCCGGAGAGGTGGTTTGGGAGACGAACGAGCCAGGTTCGGGCCGAAGCAGTAGGTTCGGGGACTCATTCGCTGAAGTGGACGTGGATGCAGAAGAGTTGTATTTGTTCAAAATATGTTCCAAGTCGGGGGATTTGGGAGTGGCAGACATGCGTAATTTGGGCAGTGATCCGTGGGTTTATTTGAAAGACAAGAACCCGAGCTTGATAAACTCAGGTGGGGGAGGAAATAGTGTTATGCATTGTTACAGGAAGCAAGCTTTTGTTGGGAGAGATGGAGGGTTAGAGGTTTGGTCCAGAGTGGCAGAAGCAGAAAATGGAGTGGATAGAGAGAATGGGTTCTCTGAAGGGTTGTATAGAAGAAATTTTATGAATAAAGTGGAGGACTCAGAGAAGGGGAATATTAAGAAAATTGAAGGTGGTGGAAACAGGTTGTTTGTTAGTAGGGAAGCGGTTGAAGGTATTGAGGTGTGGGAAAGCTCTTATGCTTCTGGAGCAATGCCAGTTTTGTGACCCAGGAAACAGTTATTGGGTATGAGAATTTGGTCTCGGTTATACTTTATGAACTCGCATTTGTTTGTCTAACTTGGCATTGCTTATCTTGTGCAATTGTACTTTTGAGGTTATAAAATATTGTATAAAGCTCTGAGTTTTGCCAGCAGCTAGAGGATTTACCTCTATTCTACTGACTGAGCAAGGATTAAAATGAAAATGAATAAACATCACATTTGTCTGAAGTCTGAACGAAAGCAAATGTGAAGCTATTATACTAATAAATAATATGACCATATGCTCATTTATTTTGTCAAGTAGGCCATGGAAAAATTTAATTGGCAAACTTTTGATTGCTTGGGACAATATTATGGTGATGGTCATATCTATTGATCTATTGGAAAATATCCACCCTGCTATGCGGAGACCGATGGAAGCTTGTATGATCCAACAGATAGTATATAATCACCTCTACCCTGAAATTCTGTTAACTTGTTTGAGGATTGGTCATCAAATTGCTAAACAGAGATGAGTAGTCGCAGGGAAGACAAGGCTTTTGGCTCATGGTATGCAGCTTCACCAAAGAGCCATACTCCTTTTAGGCACTACTCTCTAGCTGTTTTGTGAAGTATTCTACAAATGGTATTACCTCTTTGTATAAGTCTAAAGTTTAACAACTTGTTTTAAAATTTGTCAGTAATAGCTCCTTTGTAGTCTCACTTGGGCGAACACACTAGCAGCGCTATGTAGGTGATGCTGACTTGACCAATGACTGGATGTTTAACTTAACCATGCTGCTCAATGCTAACAATGCAAAATGTGTTTAGTGGTGCTGCAAGGATAATTCAATAGGCATGGCCGACCTTGCCCTTGCTGTTACTCTCATAGTCATGGGTGACTATTTCTTCCTGCTGTTGCTTTCCAGTCTTGCTATTAGCTTTTATAAGTTTCTCTGATTTCCTCATTCTTAACATTTTCTTGCAGATATATGATGGACATTGTTCTAAAATGCATTGAATTACTTGCTACTTTAATTAGTTTGTTATGGAGTGTGGACACAAGGAAGTTCTTTAGTCGATGATCATTAGTGAAGTTTAGCTTATCTTTATGTAAATTACTGCATAGTAGTTAATAGATTTATGTCTGGATTGTTAAAATTTCATAAGGATTATGCTGTAAGCAATAGACTTGTTACATCGTCTGTGAACTTTCTTGATTGAAATTGCTTTTGAATATCATAGGACTATGTTCTAAAGACTGCTAACAGTAAGTATGCTGCGTTTGAAAAAGAAAAAATTAGACTGAATTACAATTTCTATATTCTGAGTAGTGAAGAAGTGGAGAAATTGCACTTCTGATTTCTGAATTGATTAGTTAAAAATAGTAGCATTGTCGCAAAAACCCGTGCATGCTGGGATCCCGCTGTTTTCACTTATTGGAGGTGAAGTAAAGTCTATTGGAAAATAACTTTCTAATGCTGGCTTTCCACATAAGATTAATTTTTCAATTGAAGAGTTCTGAGAATGATCTGGAAATGTGGTGAGTTAATTCAGACTAGGAGAGATGCATGTGGCTGGTATCAAGGGTGTCACAACTCATAGTAGTGTATGTGGACTCCAGAGATGCTACTGAACCTCGTGCTAAGGCATTGCTAATGAGAAGATAGTAAAGGTAGAATAGGGTCAAGCTTATAGCTTGGTACAAAAATTCCCATGAACCATAGAGTTTGAAATTTTTAACTTCTATTGGAGTTTTATTAAGCAAGCAAACTTTGTGAATGGGAAGCCTTGATAATTAAGGTTTCCAGTTCTGATACTTCTAGTCTTCCATCATTTCACCAAATCACTATTCAGTAAAAGAGATTAGGAAAATACGCACATTAAATTGAAATTTGAATGGCAATGCTATGCTCCATGCAAATTTTTTAAGTAGCTGTTGCAGTTGAAACTTGAAACTAGGATGCGAAATTTGATCAGAAACCATGGACTGTTACATCTCTTCTTCTATTTTCCCTTGAAAGAAGCAATGGGTTATTTGAAAACCTTCAAAATATGATAGAAATTAGCAGGTTTTGGTTGCTTCCTCAGTTTTATCTTCTCAGATGCCTGTAATGGGATTTGTCATTATAGCATTACTGGTTCTTCACAGATACTTGCCCCTCCTTGAGAAATTACCTGGTCTATCTCAGTATTTGTGTAACAGGAGCAGGATTTATAGTTAATGATGATGTTCTTTCATTTTAACTATAATGGGATAGCTAAAAATGGAATTTCTTGTTACAAAATTACTGGTTGGTCACAGATACATTCCCCACTCCTTCAGAAATTACTTGGTCGATCTCACCATTTGTGTAACCGTAGCAGGAATTATAGTTAATGATGTTCTTGCATTTTATGCAGGGGCCAAGGCTATCAAAACGTGAGGAAAACCAAGATGATTTCAGGATACACTGAAGATAACTACCCTGGAAAAAGTCGAGCAACACATAAAGATTGAAATAGCAGAATATGAATGTACAGTTATAAGATGTTTCTGTTTTGTTTTGATTTCTCTGGGTTAAGGGATTTTATTCTCCCATTTCCTTGCAGTGTCCACATTATGATTCGACTGTCTGGATTTTGGTTCCAAATGCAATGAAAAGTGTTAATACATTTAGTTCTTTCCATTTCACATAATAAATTAGAGACAAGTGAATATGTATTTGCAAATTTAGTATTTACAATTATGTTGCAAAGTACTTTGCGAGTCAAATTTTCATCATCCAACTAGTGTGTAACTCAGCTGGCAATACATTGGATTTGAGGTTTTTTTTTTAAATATCGATTTACCTGCGATACATATATTGAATATTGAACTTGAAAATTAAATACAGTTAAACCCATTATGAATTGATTTACAGAGGTGAACATGATTTATTTATTTATTTTAATTTAGTAGTCAGGTGTATCTAAATTAATTTATAAATATCATATCATTGACTACTAAAAAATTTGTAGAAATTTAGTTTTTCATAACCTTTTCTAATAAGATTTGAACTCATAAAATCAATCAAGTAGGGGAACACACATTATTGATTGTCATGCCTTAATTCCAATTTATGAGGTGATCATGTTATCCCTTGAAACCCTAAATACAACCCTTTAATATATTTTAAATTTTTTTTGTAAAATTACTCACTTATTTTTAATTATAAATAGAAAGTTAGGTTAAGTACCCCAAAACATTACACCCACTTCAAACCTACACGAAGGGTTTATTTGGAAGTTTGGAATGAGAAGAGAAGAGAGTAGAGAAAAAATGATAACACTTATTTTTTTGGTTTGAGAGTTTAAAAAAAATGAAAGCGAGATGAAAAAATATGATAATTATTGTTTGAGAGTTGAAGAGAGATAAAAGGAGATGATATGTCAATATATAATTTACAATTAAAATCTTTATGTTTTATTTCGGCATTAGTAGGTATTTGTTTAAAAGGATAAGGGTATTTTAATCATTATTGACAAAATTATAATGAATTTTGTCATTTTTCTCCAAATCCTCACAATTTGGTAAGAGTTTGAGGGATATGTATCCCTCCACTTGCTCACTCTCTCTCTCTCCTTTTTAAAAAATGTCTCAAATCAAAAAAAAATGTGGTACTTTTATTTTTTATTTTCCGCTAAAACCCAATTTCATAGCTTAAATGAACCAGTTAAGCAATGTCATTGATTAATGTAATACAAATTCTATTATGCATTGATACACTATATTTATAAAATAGACCTTAACTATATTTATAAAATAAATAAAAAATTACGATTTTAAATTCTAAAAAACTAGTTTTCAAAGCAAATCAATTTTGTGTAAAAAGCATTTAGTATTGAGTATAACTATATCTTCTTTCTTCAAATTGATTAAAGAACAAAATGAAGATGAAAGGATAGAGAGAAATGAGAACAAATTAAATACATTATTTAATTTTTTTTATTTAATAAAAATAAATTAAATAAGGGCAAATCAATCTCTTTAATGATTTAAATATTTAACAGGGTGTGGATTTAACAAATCCTTGGAAGAAATTATATCAGCCACTTTCTTTCTATGCAAATGCAATCACTTCCTACTCACTCACATTCTCAAACTGAAATTTCATTGCCAAGAAAAGAAAATACTGTAAAAACAAAAGAAAGAAGAAAACTTTATTTCCAATCCTCAATAGGAAAGTGTTTTCCAAGAAAAGAATAAAGGAGAAAGGCAAGGGTTTGAACTTTGAAGAGAGTGAGAGATCAACCAACAAACCAACAAAGTCTGAGATTTTTGGGATGGACGTGATAAAGTCGCAGCAAATATCCTCCAGGCCAATCGAGAAGGTCATAGTACACCCACTTGTTCTTCTCAGCATCGTCGATAACTACAACCGAGTCGCCAAGGATACCCGGAAGCGAGTCGTCGGAGTATTACTCGGTAGCTCCTTCAAAGGCACTGTCGATGTCTCCAATAGCTATGCAGGTCAGCTCCCTTTACTTCAATTTCTTGTTTACTTCTTCAAATTTGAAACTTTATTAAGCTAAGTGGAAGTTATTGGAGATTATATCATTCTTCCGTTTTTCTCGGCAACCAAACAAGAGGGTTAGGGTTAGGGTTAGGGTTAGTTTTTGGACAGTGCTTGTTGTGCGATTCTTGGGAATTAGTAATTATAGAAACATGAGTTTACTGTTTCCGAACCCTATTTATAGTTTGTAAATCTTGTTCTGTTGATGCCTAAATCTGCTAGATACTGATTATCATAGTATTATTGAACGGTAAGGGAAAAAGAAAGTTTCTTTTAGGCTAATACTTTGAATTTTGTAATTCCAGTGCCTTTTGAAGAAGATGACAAGGACCCAAGCATATGGTTCCTTGACCACAATTACCATGAATCAATGTTTTCAATGTTCAAGAGAATAAACGGTATCTCGTGCTTCAGTATTTTGTAACTAATAGTCCGTCATTTTTTTTTTTCCCTGAGGCATTCTTATTAATCCCGGCATCTGTAAATTTGTCACGATGTTTTAGCTAAGGAACATGTCGTGGGATGGTATAGTACGGGCCCGAAGCTTAGGGAGAACGATCTAGATATTCACAATTTATTCCACAAGTAAGCTCATGTTTCTTCATCTTCATAGAATAGATTAGAAAAGAAGTTTGATTCATTATATCTTCCATTAACATGAGACTGCTCTGTATTGTGTGATAATCTTTACACTACCTTTCTATTGTTGGGTTCTATATGTAATGTAACTAGTAGAAAGTCTTTCTGTTTTGCCAATAAAATTTTGATGGTCCCTTTTAGGCACTAGTGTGAATCTTTCTAGTTAGACAGTTGTCTGATCAACACTATATGGAAATGCTTTTTCCTTGGACCATTGAAGCTCACTTTTGTGATTAAGTTCTTTGGCTTCTTGTAGCTATGTCCCAAATCCTGTCTTGGTGATTATTGATGTCCAGCCTAAGGAGCTGGGAATACCCACCAAGGCTTACTATGCTGTTGAAGAGGTTAAGGAGGTAACATCATTATTGCATTCTCTTATCATGCTACTGTCTCTCATCACTTTTTGCCTAATGTTAGAGATTATCTAGAGCTGCCATTACTTTTGAGGATATCGAGAAAGGGATGGATCACTCTCCATCTCTCATCAATGGCTTAACTAATGGTTGGTATGTAACAGAATGCAACACAAAAAAGCCAGAAAGTTTTTGTTCATGTTCCTTCAGAAATTGCTGCTCATGAAGTTGAGGAAATCGGTACGCTGTGCTACAAATTATTGTAATTTTAATATTGACGTTATTACCAATTCAGAATTGTATTTGGAGGTTGACTTATTATGTCTTTCTTCTAATACATGAATACTATTCTATCTTATCCATAAACAGGAGTGGAACACTTGTTGAGGGATGTGAAAGATACAACCATTAGTACACTTGCAACTGAGGTTCCCCCACCGCCCCCTTCCCTTTTTCTCTGCCTTGTATATATATATATATATTTTACCAACCAATATCTCAATGTTAATGATTTAGTTTATACAGTTGAGACTTTTCAAGCAAACAATAATTTGAAAGACATAATTACCTGCTTTGTTCAGGTTTCAGGAAAACTTACAGCCTTGAAGGGCTTAGATGCAAGATTACGAGAGATACGTGGTTACCTTGATCTTGTTATTGATGGGAAGCTTCCTTTAAATCATGAGATACTATACCATTTGCAGGTACATATTATATTTCTCAAGATTCTCATCTACTTTGTTTTTTTATCCTTTTTGTCTTATTACATACCTCCTCATTTTGGTATATTGTTCTTCCTGCTTATTGCTGTCCTGTTAAAAAAAATGGAATTATTGGCTTATGACGATGTGGGATTTTCCAAGTAGACATTGGTCAGAAATTTAAATATTTCCAGTAAATGACACAAACAAGCGTGGAAGCTCTCATGTAGAATACAGAAATCCCTAGATGTATGGTTTCTCATAATTAACAAAACATGGTTTCTGACATGTCAACAATTGCAGGATGTGTTCAACCTGCTTCCAAATCTGAATGTGATGGAGCTAGTGAAGGGGTTTGCAGGTAAGTCAAGCCAAACATAAACAACACTAGTTTCCTTTTTGAGTTTGATAAATGATCTATTTGCTACATAATAATTTATAATTTGTAGTTATCTTCTTTTGACCAGTAAAAACAAATGATATGATGTTGGTCATCTATCTTTCATCTCTTATCCGAAGTGTGATTGCCCTCCACAACTTGATCAATAATAAGGTGATATCCTCTTCTGATGGTGCAAGTAGTTATATGTTTATTTGCTATGATATTACATTACTTCTTAAATTGCATGTTCGTTTCAGATGCTAAACAAAGAACACGAGAAAGCTGAAGATTTGAAGCCAGCTACAATTCCTGCTGTTACTGGAAACTGATTTTGAGGTTTCTAACATGACAGTGATTGCCTTTTGGGCTAATTGAATCAGCAATAGCGACACTTGAGTCTTATTCTTCAAAATTTTGTATTTTCTATAGTGCGTTTGATTGATTTTTAGATCTGAACTTCTTTATGATGTTGATTCTTCACACGATGTTAACGAATTGTGTTTCCTTCAGCATTTTATCCCATGTGAAGTTACAAATTTATGCAGGGTTTTGCTGCATAATTTTTTTTTATTATATGTGCTCCAAGTTGTAAGGAATTTTCTGTCATCATGTTAAGTGAGTGATGAAAATAAAACTTACAAAGATTAATAAAATGTTGTCATCCATTCATCCTCTAACTCCATATTTTTTGTCCCAAGTTAAAGAAATAAAATCATTTTCATGGGTAAATTTAGATATATAACTTGTTTATCTTCTTACAAATGTCAAAATTTATTTTTAAATTAATTTAGATTAATATTTTTAGAGTTGATATAATAAAAAGTTCAAGCTCAATTAAGTCTCAAATCTAAAACTAATTGGGATTAATTATATGAATTATATTTCTCTATCGCATTGATTTAATATATCATTTTCAGTGCTCAATAATAATGGCTCTATCATGTAATTCTTAGCCTTCCTGTACACTGTCTAACTCTTTACACTTATATAGTCATTTGTCCTAACTTTTATCATCCACTAGCCTATATTGGATATGTTTAAATTATTATAAGCGGTTTTATTTTATTTTATATTTTCTTGTGTCTCATTATCTATCTCAATAGTTGCATTAATCCAACACATTATTTTTAATGGTATTTAGAGCAATCATATCATTTTCAATAACTCTCTCATGTAATTCTCGGTATTCTTTTATCACGTCTAACCCCTTACACCTACACCAAGTCACTTTTTCTATTTTTGTCATACATTGGATGTGTCCAAATCATTATAGGAGGTTATTTCTTATTTTCTCTTTAATTTGTGCTACCTCAATCTTTTTACACATCTCTTCATGATCATTTCATAATTTATATTTTTTTTATATATCCCATCATTTATATCAATATTGACATTTTAACTACTCTCATCTTATATAAGTGTTGTTTCTTAATTTTCCAATATTCGAGACCACACAGCATAGTTAGTTTCATAGTCGCCCCATTAAATTTATCTTTAAACTTATTCAAGATTTGAGAATCATATAAAACTATCGAATCATTTTATCACTTCATTCACCATGACATAGTTACATAGCTAATGTCATACTCAATTGCACCATTTTTTTTAAAAGAATAAAGTTATGTACTTAACAATTAATTTCTCGAAAATCACCATCTAAAATCATTCTAGTTGAGCTTCCTTAGTGTGACAAAGTCACACTCCATATACTTGGGTTTAATTCGACTTAATTGTCTTTCATAACTTTAGTTTATAATTTAGCCATGCTCTAATCTCATCTACCAATACAATGTCACCGATAGATAGCATACACGTTGGAATCATATCCTAAATGGCATATGTAAGTTCATCTATAATTAAAACAAGTAATTAAGGGCCTAAAAATGATTGTTTTCATATTATCTACTATTCTCACACGGTAATTATTATCTCGTACATATCCTTAATATTATATATATATATATATATATTTAGTTAATACTTTTTTTCTCTCTAAAACCCATCACAAATAAACAAAAAATTATTTTATTTGATATTAAAATTTATTTACAGATTTTATTGAAAAATAATATATTAATATTAAAACTTAAAATTAACATAATTTATGATTATTGAGAAAATAAACAAAAAGTAAGTACTTAAAAATTCATTTAGATAGAGAAAAAAAAAAAAAAAAGATCTTTTGGTATTGTAAAAATAAAATCAGGACATTACAGTATTTCTCAAAATTTATTTTTAACATTATTAGTTTTTTTCTATTTTTTATTTATACAAAAGAAAAAGGATTGATTTTCTCAAATTTTGAACCTATGAAAAAAAATATATATAATTTTCTCTTGAATAATTATTTCATTAATTCTCCTAGTGAAGAAAAAAAAAAAAAAAGAATTTCTTGCCACTTATAGAGCAAGAAGCCGTACCAGCCATCTTCTTTCCATCGCTCTGCTTAGCCGAAGATTTCAGCAGCTATATGCAAATCAGGTATGGAAATTTCTTTTTCATTACCCTCCGAAACTTTGGTTTTTCCGTTCTAGAACGTGACCCTACGACGATTGGTAACGATAGTTCCACTTCGAACATCTCAGGGACTTATCGAATTCTGGTAACCCTGATATAGAGTTATTTATAAGCTTGAGCTACTTTCAAAGATGGGTTCTTTGGAAAAATATGAACTTGCTTTGCATATCAGCAAAGTCAATCTCTGTAGTGATTTATTTTTTAATACATGTGCTGCTTTACTTCAAGTTGTGAGATGTTATTCCCTTTTTTTTTTTCTTGAAGCTGTGAAGCTAGGAGGAAAGCAGAGGTCTTACACTTCATTCAATACAAGTAAACAACTTTAAGAGCCACTTCTGATTTGGAGCTGTAGCTTCTGTCGGGCATTTCATTTTTAAAACTGCTTTTGACTGTTTGAAATCATGGGCAAAGCATCAAGAGATAAGAGGGTAGGTTTGCTATTTCAGTTAAAATTTCCTTTCTTTCTGTTTGTCACCTAATTTTAGCTTCATGGAATTGTAGGATATCTACTACCGGAAAGCAAAAGAAGAAGGTTGGCGTGCTCGAAGTGCCTTTAAGCTCCTTCAGATAGATGAGGAATTCAACATATTTGAAGGTGTGATATTTGTTAAAGAAAGTCAGACAATTTTATGATTATCAAAAAAGACATTAAGGATAGACAATTTATTTGATAGATTATGTCCTTAAGCACATAACATTCCGTCTTTGTACTACATTCCTGATATTGGAAACTAGAAGAATGAGATATGGGAAGATGAGAAGCTAGAATGCAGAAAGAAAAGCCAAGGACCTTAGTACTTGGAACCGGCTGAAATATATATAAGCTTTCTTGTGTGCTGTACAACAAAACTTTCTCATTTTTTATTGTTTCAGAAATAAGTAGATCTTGTGATAAGCCTCTTGTTCTAGTTACACGCAAATATTTGAAGATTACATAAGCTTTTATAGGTGTGTGTGAATTATCTTGCAGCTGGTTGATTATGATTTCTGTTGCAGGAGTTAAGCGCGTGGTGGATTTATGTGCTGCACCTGGTAGCTGGAGTCAGGTACTATTGATTATAATGAATGTGTTGGAGTATGAACTCTTTTGTGAAATTTGTATTTAAACAGATTTACCCATTATGTTGTCTTTGGCTTCTCCCCCTGGTCATATTTAGGTGAATGGTTCTGTGACTGTCAATAATGAAAATATGAATGCAAGTTCAGAACTCTAATTGATAGAACTGAAAGCATTTTAGTTGACATCATCTATGTATGAATTTCCTTTCACAATCTATTCATTTTTTCTGTCTCTGGGATTTGTGAAAATTAGCAATTTTACTTATTTGCTTATGTATTTTCTCAGTCTGTTATTAGTTATTGCACACCCTATGGGTATAGAACCTGAGATCTCAATCTCCACCTTTGTTCTTAAAGAGGGAGGATTTCTGTTAAACCCAAAGGTCATAATAAATTCTGGTTTTTCTTTTTATTAACAATTTTTTTGTTAAGTATTTAATTTATGCAATGATATTTGAAAATTTCTGCCAAATATATTTCTTGTATTCTATTCATATTGGCACAGGGAATGTGTGGAAGGATTTATTATCGATATTCATAGAAGATATTATAGTTACCTCATGCCAAGCATTTTTGGAGATGGTGATATGCATAGCTATCATAGTCTGTCTCTGATACCTAGTTCCTTGGGTGCAGGTTTTGAGTCGTAAATTGTATCTCCCAGCAAAGCTGTCACCTGATGCTGTGTAAGTTAATTTGTTCTTGCAGTTATCTACACGAGGATATACTTGATAAGTTGATAGAGGCCTAACACTACACAAAAAATAAACATCTATACAGAATGTGTGAATAAATGCATTTTGGATATTTAACCAATCAAGTTATCTCACTTGCATTTGGCTGTGAAATGTTGCATGGCATGTTAACCTTTTTGCATGTGTTAGTGTTACTACCACAATTGCCCTGGTGGCATTTTGGTATTGAAAGTTTAATCATAATACTTATAGTACTATAATTGATTGGGGATGTCTCTAATGATTTTCATTCTCCATTGCCCTTAAAATTAGTAAGCTTTGTAATGCACAATGTATGACTTCAGAGGAATGGGGTATTGGTGAATTTGTTAATGAATTTCCTCAAGAGAAAAGTGACTTAATAGACCAATTTTCAATTTTGATTTGCTTGGAGACACACACAATATTTCTACTCTTCCTTTTCACCCACGGGGAAAAATAAAATATTTCTAACTAGACCTAGTTTGGTTTAAGTATTACAATTATCTTTTTTTCTTTATGAATAGAAAAGTTATATTTGACTCCAAAAGTATTATTTGGTTTTATTAAAATATATGTAATATATATAAAAATCTCATCTGGAAGAATATTACGCTTAGCTTTATTCTTTAACATGGAGCTTTCTTTGTATCTTTGCTTCTGTTGTTGTTGATAATTTTTGTACTTATTAGTTTTTTGTTAGTCATTTTGGGTTTGTGCCTTTTCATCTGTTTTCTGTATAGTGGTAGTCAGATTAGGCTTGTACTTATCATATTTCTTCTTACTAGTTACAATGGTTTCTGTGGCTTTTTACCAAAATAAAAAATAAAAATCTTAGGGTGCTTTCTCTCATTCTCACTCGTTTTCTAAAGATATTTTTCAGAGTGATTCATATAATGTGAGTGAAAACCCAACATATGGCTTTAACTTCCACGATGTTTTAAATGATATTAAGTGGCCGTTAAGCATTAACTACAACCCTCCGAACCTTCGTCTGTTGTGCCACATTTGATTGATACACAGAAACAGGCAATAAGCTTTGATGAGGGAAAGGCTCAATGGTACTTGGGATGTGAATTATTGCTATACTAGCTTGAATGCTAGCTCTCACTTGAGCAGTAAATAGCTATTGCTAGTTTCAGTGTGTTGGATTTGGTGGCCTCTGGTGTTTGACCAGTGCTGGGTCGAGAACTCGAGCTAACTGGATCATAATGATGCTATCTAAATCTGATCAGTCCGACCTCCTTCTGGTTTGGAACATAAAACCAAGGTTATTAGCATATATTTTGAGTATGCAGTTCTTCTTTATTTGAATCAAAATTTTACTCGTCTATTCTCGTGGAATAGGTTAGTGGTCTGCTCTATTAAAATACCTAGTAATACACATTTCATTGTGATCGATGTCATAAAAAAAATTCAGTTCTTGACTCGTGTCTCATGCATGTTACCCTTCTGTTGAGAACTTGACTCCTACATAATTCATCATGGTTTGCAGGGATGATGATCTTCCTCTTATTGTAGCTATTGATTTGCAGCCCATGGCTCCAATAGAAGGTGTCATTCAAGTACAGGGTGATATAACAAATGCACGGACAGCTGAAGTGGTAAGGGTAGCACCACAGAAATGCTACTCCAATTCTTTCATACGTGTTTTCTATTTGTTAGTATGAAGAAAAGTTACTTATGGTGCATGTGCAGTACAAAGGCACTCATTTAAACACATGGATATATTATATTGTTATGTGTTTCATATGTTAACTTAGTTATAATTGTGGATTAGCATCAATTTGGCTGCTGTATGTTTGGTGCTCATCAATTTAGATCTAGAGTGCTCCGTCTTAGGACATGTGACATGTTTGGAGTTGAATTACCGTGGAGGATAATAGAAATGCTGAAAATAAACTTACCCGATTCCAAGGAAAGAATTTAGTTTTATACTGTGGATAGATATATAATGTGGCAATTAGACTGAAGAAAATGTACTGAGTGGTATCTTTTACATCACTTGCTTATTTTGGCTCCTTCAGTAGTTCTGTTGGAATGGCTCATTAACATCATTACTTTGTTTACAATGTGTTATTCTTTATGATAATGTGTTAAACTGTTAGTGTAATTGACATGTTTGGGTTCGTTTTCTGCACAAATTTCTCTAGTTGGTAGCTTAAAGATGACCATGTTGTGGTAGAGGTTCAATCTCCACAGGTTGGTTGGGAATGTGGTACATGTAAAATGACTTTCAGTTAGATGCTACATCATGCACCTCCCTGCACACAACAACCCATCCCCCCACCCCCAATTCGATTCCTTTCATTTATAAATAGGTTTTTCAATTGAAGAATTTTTTAAAAATGTTTTCTGTCTTGTTCTTTTCAGGTGATTAGACATTTTGATGGTTGCAAGGCTGACCTGGTTGTGTGTGACGGTGCTCCAGATGGTAAAATGGAATTTGGTTTTCTTCCTTATTTTTATGATCTATAACTTCTCTCATCAATGTTTGTGCTTTTTTCACACATATATATATAGGCTAGCTAACATTATTATGTGCTCTTCCACAGTTACTGGTCTGCATGACATGGATGAATTTGTTCAATCCCAACTCATACTAGCAGTAAGTCTGCAAATTCTGTTCATGTCAATTGTTGTAGTTGTTTTGTCAGTACTTGTATGTTATTACTTTTAGCAGCATGATGGCATTCAACCTAAAAATGATGGCTAACTGTGTAGCTGAGAGTGTGGAAATTCTCTAGCTTGTGTGGTGATCATAGTTATACAAGACCACACATTACTTGTTCATGGGAAGCGCGAATGTGGAAAAGAAAGAATTAAGAGCAAAAAGTTTATCTTTACTTATTGGTGTCTTTTGATTGCAAGATGGCAAAACAATTAGAATTCAGATTGAGGGCATTACAACTACAACTCAAGCTGCTTTAAGAACCTTGTATCCACTTATTTCTGCATCGTGATATCCTAGGGATGTTTTTGGAATCCTGTTGGGGTGGCACTAAAGTTGATGCTAACTAGGGTTCTTCCTTGCAGGGTTTAACAATCGTTACCCATGTACTTAGAGAAGGAGGCAAATTTATTGCTAAGATATTTAGAGGAAAGGATACTAGCCTTCTATACTGTCAGGTACATGTAATTGTTTGTTGAAAGTTCAGTTTTAGGATTTAAGTGCTTAAGAGTTAAGACTTAAGACTTAATAAATGTTTACTTGGGCGAAAATATGTTTAGATCACACCTGTTCTTGTTTTCATTAGCTTTCTATTGCAGCTTGCATTATGCTTGGTACATTTCATAGGGTGCTCATTATCCGAGAAAGTAGTAAAAACCTTATGTAGCCCTGCCAGGGAGCTGATGTCTGGAGGATGACCGCTAGAGAGAATTCTATTTGTTTTTATCCATTGATGTTTATGAATTTGTAGTGGGGTCATATGACTCATATCTAATTTACAAACCTTAGAAGTTACTAAATGGCAATATGATATGTGATTTTGAACCTACATGATGGATGGGATATGATTCTAATAGTCATATTCCACATGACGATGCTTTTATCTTCTAAGAATGAAGTCTCTTAATTAGGCCACAAAAGCCTAAAAATATTATAAATAGGCATTTGTGTAAAAACTATAAGGAAACCCTGTAATGTTGGGCCAACCAGAAATCTGAAGGATGAAAGGGTCTATGTTAATAAGTTAACTACCTATTGGTTTCAACATTGTGGAGAGAAAAACATACTTTATGTAGAACTGAAAATAGGTCCAGAAGTACAATTAATGAACTGATTGAAAATTTGAAACGCTTTTATAAAGTGATAGCACTCATGGGAGAGTTTGCAATTAAAGTTGTCCTTTTGAATTTGTTTTACAGTTCTCATTGTTGCTACTGTAAATATGGTAAACAGTAAATTTGTAGGACACTAGTAGCCCTCATAAGCATAGCAGATGACCGGTTGTACTCATCCCTATAAAGTGTTGGCAGATCTGTAGTCGATGTGACATTGTAATTTTCAGCAGCGATTTTCTTTTCCCTGGGACTTACTAATGCAAGACTAGAATCATGCCCACATATATAAATTTGTTGTTTCCTTTTCTTTTGCAGTTGAAATTATTTTTCCCTGTGGTGACTTTTGCAAAACCAAAAAGCAGCCGCAATTCCAGCATAGGTAAGTAACACTTTCAGTTTCCATATATATATATATATTTTTCAATTTTTGACTTTATGCTTTTATATGGTTCCTTTTTGGAAGATTTTCCATCACTTTGTGGTTGTTTTTGAGAGAGGGGTATATATTGCGTCTAGTGAAGTAACTATTAAGTGTCTCCTCATCAATTCTTTCAGATTTCGGTGTTTTTGAACAAGAGAACCAAGTGGCTGGCAATATGAGAAGTTATGATTTTATTGCTACATGTTTATATCCTAATTTTGTGACTTAAGATGAACATGTCTTTGCTACCAGTATAATCTTTTAAAAACAATAACCCACCCACCCCCCCCCCCCCCCAAAAAAAAAAAAGACCCCGTGGAAACAGAGCCCTTACAATTTTATACTGACAACCTGGGTAAAGTGCTTGGAAGCATACTGAAGTAGTCATTGCAAATTATCTTTTGTTTCTCCTTACAGAGGCATTTGCAGTTTGTGAAAATTATTCTCCTCCTGAAGGATTTAATCCAAAGGATCTGTATCGCCTGCTTGAAAAGGTTGGAAGTCCCTTTGGGGAAGATGATCTAGGTATGTTCAGGATGTTATGCTGTATTCATTGGTATGCTTAAAACAAAATGAGGTTAAACTTATACTGATTTCAATTGACACAACGATCATATTAATGGAGAAATTTTCCAAAATTATCACTCTTCAGTACTTTTGCTGTGTTGTACTTGTCCATACTTTCCATGGAGTCAGTTCTCACCATAGTTCATTTTCCACATTTTGGCAACAATGATGCATAGCTTTTATGTACTTCAAATGGCAGATTGCAGTAGCGGGTGGTTGGAAGGCCCAAACAAGGTGTATATCCCATTCCTAGCTTGCGGGGACCTCAGTGGGTATGACTCTGATCGTTCATATCCACTACCTAAAGTGGCTGAAGGGACTTACCAGAGCTTGGATCCTGTACAGCCTCCAATTGCCCCTCCTTATAAGAGAGCCCTTGAGATAAAGAAAGCCTCCAGTCAAGGAATCCGAGAACTTGAAAAACTCTCCTTGGATTCTTGATTATGCCATTAACTATACATTCATTGTTCAGTACCAACTAGTTTTAAATTAGTTATTGTCATGATATCACAAGGGGATAGACAATCAGCCTTTGACACTTTGTTCTACTAAAACAATCATTGCCCTGCCTCAATGTTCCTTTTGTCCCAGATATTTTTCATGATCTTTGATTATGTTTTTATGATATCTATCCAAAGCAAGTATGTACGAGGTATTCTTGAGATTTACCTGATATATTGCTGTTAAAACAATTGATAGGACAAATATCTACTACTTTGATAGGGCATCAATATCATAAGCATACTGGACCTGGAACTTAATGCTTTTGTCAAGTGTTTCCATGGGGCTTATTTATTTTGAACATATAGTGCTATCCATGGGAATATCTGGTCAAAATATTGTAGTAAAAGCAGATATGAAGTGGGATAATCGCTGATTTTCTAACTTGTTTCATCGCTGATTTTCTTATACAACACTCGTTCATTTTCATCTCAATGATGTTTCACTTCTTTAATGTTATAACTCTTAAGAGTTCGTTAACTTAATTGCACATAATCACACACATAATTATTCAGTATCCTGTTGTCATTGGCTGTAAATTCACATAATGCAGCTGTTGCAACGACATGTCAAGCTGGGTGACATTTTCTTCTGGTGAACTTGATACTGGTTATGGAAAAGACAGAAATTTGTGTTCGCTATTCTATTTTTACTTTCTATTCATGAGCTTTGTATAATGAATGAGCTTTTTCTACAGTCTACTAATAAACATGTTAAATTCGGTAAAGCATGCATACTCATTTCTTTTAATATACATCTCTTGCAATTGCAACCATGACAAAGAATTGGCATAGATTCATTTATCTCTGCCTGGAGGAAGAAGAATGTAAAAACTCAATGCAATCTTCTACTGCCTCAGCTCTTTGTGAATCAGTAGGATCTGATAACGAACGTGACCTCACCGAAGGGGATGAAGAAACCTTACGTGATGACCACCTCATGGAGACAAATCGAAAAGCCCTTGCCGCCTTTTCTCCTAGACCCTGCAAAAATCTTACTGGAGAGTCTTTAGGCACTCTTAGAATCCAAATTCCGATAACCCTCTTCGTGTTTCCGGCCACTCTTGTCCTGCCGCAGCCATTATGATTGAGAAAGATACTTGCTGCCTTGTCATTGACATCAGGACTCAAACACAGCAGCTTACTTTTTCTTGGCATCTGAATCATAGAAATTACCAACTTCTGCTTCCTCTCTGCCTGATGATAGGGCAATATATTTGGGGGGATGGGAGCATTGGAAGAGAGGACAGTTGGTGAATATTGTAAGGAGTATATATAGGGAAACTTATTTGAGGAAACATATTCATAAAAAAGAATGCAGGCAGAGGACAAAAAGTGTATAAATCTATACACTCACTCATACCATTACATTTCATGACTGATGAACAGGGTCTAATGTGGACTTAACAGTTACCATTGAAATGTATGTTGGCTTAATTGATTACCACTGCTCAGAAAAAGTTTGGATAGCAAGAAATTTTGCGGAGACCAAGAAAAACAAAAGGGGTTTTGGTCAAAAGAAAGAATAGAGTGGTGGAGCCATTAAGAGTAAAGAAGATGATGATAGTGAAATTTAGTTAAGGTTAAAAGGAGAAGCAAGAGAAAGAGAGAAGGAATCACTGGATACTCTTCTAATCAGCATAATTGCTTTTTAGGTGTTATTTCCACAGGGCCTACCCTTTTCTCTTTTGTCCCTTGGCCATTTTGATTCTGCCCCCATACGTTACTGAGGTACTGAGATCTGAAGGAGGGAATCTGTTTGAACATGGGCTTAGCTTGAGAACTAGGGAACTCATTTCTTTTCCTTTTTCCCTGCAGGTTTAACAGAGAAATTATGACACGTTTCATTTTCTTTTATTGCTTTTGACTGTCAACATATAGAAGCCTAATACACTTATGATGAGGTAATTTTTAGTTCTACCCTTCATCGTAACTGGAGAACTCCACAAAACTAAGCACCAATTATCATCATTAAGGATGACAACGAACCGAGTCTGAGTCAAGTGTCAAAATTTGACTCAAATTCTATCAAGTTTTAGATAAATTCAAACTCGACATGTGTTTATTAATACATAAGCATGTTTACATGTTGATGAGCTAGAGAACACTTTCTCATAAATAAAACTCTAATATGAGCTTGAATTTGATGTTGGAATAAAAACAATGTAGGCTAAGTTATAGAGTGGATCTGGCACCTTTTCAAATAAGGGCTTTCTTGCCAGAGAGGCTTAATTAATCTTAGGTGAGGATTAGGATTTTTTGTTCCGGAGTCGTTTTTTATTTTTATCCTTTTTATTTTACAAGAGATAAAGTGTCCTCGTGAAATATGACAAAAAAAGAAAATTTGAGGCGATAAACCTATCTGCAAATAATATACGTCAACCATCGAAAGTTATTGAATATGTTGATGTCTGATTCTCTCGAAGCTCACATCCTTATTATATTCCAAAGAAAAACTTTCATGTGAAGGACAGAAGGTACCTCCTTGACTTGTCTATATTTGCAACATTATAACAATTCCCATTAAACATAAATTGTTTAAGATATTTTCTATTTAATGAAGTTGAGATGACAATTTATAAATAAAATTATTTCTCTCCCTCTTAAATATTTGACATTAGAATGAAGAAACAATGGAAAATTAGATGACTTTTCCTTCACACAAATGTAAGAGATGTCAAACTTGAAAAGTTAGTCCCAAATTGATGCTTGCTTACAAGCACAATTAATTAGTACATTCACTTGAACCTCAGATTCTTCAATCCACATTAAACTATTCAAAATATCTTTCATTCCAAATTAATCAAACATGCAAGTTTCCATTAAATATAATGGATGTATATTATTAGAATATTGGTGGACGATTAACTATGTGTCTGTGACCCACATGTTGCGATGTGACCCTGCAGGATAATGAATGTTACATTATTTAGAGATTATCCAATGGAATATGTTCCTCTAATTTTCATGAATTCCAAATTTTAGTTCTATACAAATGAAATGACAAAGAAACCAGACATATCATCTAGCATAAGTGCATAACATCATTATCATAATCTATTCTACTTCTACACATAAAAAAAAAAATTCACTATGCCTAAAAGTTTAATTAAGTTGCTAAGTAAGATTTCGAGAATAATTTTCATTTCTTACACATTCTTACGATTAGAGTGAAAAATGCATAAATTCTGGTCTTTATTTTGTGTTAAATTTAATTATGAGAATGAGTAACTATAAGATCAATTTCTTGACCACTTAGAGTAAAAAAGAGCATAACATTAATAAAAATGACATGCAGGGCACTCAGTTTTGAGTTTGTTTCAATTCTGTGTTTTTTTGAGTGACCAAGAAATTGTAGTAGTTGTAGTTAAAGATGAATTTTATTTACAGAGTGGATTCAAATTCTCATTTGGTGAATTGAAGTAGTTTAGGAATAATTCCTTTATCATAAAAATAAAGAAAGAATAAACTAACATGTTAGAGTAACCCTACCCCACAAAAGATCAATTTCCACGAGGACAAACAAACGAGATTTGTTGCAATAATAGTAGGATGAGTCACAGCAGAAAGAGTTCATTGATGGAGGTGGGTGGAAGAATTTGTGTGAATCGCATTAGCATCCAGATCAATTGGAACAATTTATATCCAACTATTTGTCCTCTTTTTGCAACTATTTCTTGTCTGCCCAATCAAAAGGACAAGGGAAGCATATGGGTAATCCTACACCTATTTCTTCACTTATTGCAGCACTTGTCCATAAATAGAATAAGTTTACCAATACTATTAACTATGAAATTTATAAACTTATAATGTTGTTATATTATTGTATTATTACTCTCTGTTCTTTTCTATAACTTTCATGCTGTTAGAAATGATATAAAAGAGTATAAATATTATAAGTCTATATTATCTTATTATTACCAAATATTGTATGAGGACTAAGTAAAAAACTCTTATATTATTTTTTTGATTTTTCACAGAGTATCTCCACACCCTTTAGATGTGAGGCTAATCTTGTTGGGGTTCATGGCTGCCCGCTTGTCTCTCCACACAAGTGTTTTTCTGTGAGTTTCGAACCCATGAACATTGCAGAGGCCCTTCAATCTGCTGACCTCAAGCGTGTCTTACCACTTGAACCACATCTTGTGAGTTTATATTATTTTACTATCCTCGTATGATGCATTAAATGAATCCTATGTTTCTTAATAATGCAGCTCCATGGTTAACTATTGGACTACAAAAATAATGGTGATAGTTGAGAACCTCTGAGATATACACTTTTCTTAATCAAAATCCATTTTTATAAAATTGATTATAATAGGGATTCCAATTAAGAGGTTCACTCTTTTTTACTACTTGATCCATACACAAAACGCAAATACATTTGTCTAAATATTTAAATTATTAGATGAAACATTGACAAATCTAGTGAAAATTTTATAGTCATTATTCCAGTTTCATTTAGTTTCAATTCTAAAGGTTCAATTATTGCCAACAACTGAATTGATGTAACGAATCAAGACAGTATTCAAGAAGTGCTCCCTCAAAGAAATTGAGAGTTCGAGTCCCCTTGAAAAGCTCTTGTTGGGGATAAATCTTCGTTCTCACGCATGATTGTGACCACTCTCAAAAGAACTTTTAGTTTCGATCTCAAAGGAACTTTTAGTTTCTGCCTCGATATAGGTGCAGTGGGGATTCTTTCCAGATATAGGGTGGTAGTGATGTTGGTGTGGACCTCGACATAGGTGCGGTAGAGGTTCTTCTAGATATAGGGTGGTAGTGATGTAGACGTAATGTTTCCTGTTGGAATGTGTGTGATACTCTACCTACCTCTCCATTTTTTCAATAAAAAATAAAAATCATTGATTCCATGGGAATATAAATAGGAAGCCATGTTTTTTAATTTGTACCAAATAAAAATATATGGAAATCCACCTCATGAGGGACCTTTTCGTCATACTTACTTTCATTTAAGATATTTGTATTGAAAACTCGGTCTACAAGTAGCCCTTAGTTTCATCCTCGACATAGGTGCGGTGGGTTTTTATTTTTTTTAGATATAGGATGGTTGTGATGTTAGAGCAATGGCCTCGACATAAATGTGGTGGAGGTTCTTCTAGATATAGGGTGGCAGTGATGTTGGTGCGGCCTCGACATAGTTGCGGTAGAGGTTCTTCCAGATATAGGGTGATAGTAATGTTGGCCCAATATTCCTTGCCGGAATATATGAGATACTATACCTACCTCTCCATTTTTTCAATAAAAAATAAAAATCAGTGATTCCATGTGAATATAAATAGGAAGCCATGTTTTTAATTTGTACCACATAAAAATATATGGAAATCCACCTTATGAGGGACCTTTTCCTCATACTTACCTTCATTTAAGATATTTGTATTAGAAAACTTCCTTATTGATTTTTTTTAGTACATGAAATTACTATTATGACCTTCCAAAGGTTCATTAGCAAGTGATAAGTATCTAAATGACACCTAAATCAATCAATTAACTTGTATATAAATATAATTGTTTGTGTTGTTTTGAGAGATGTCCTACACCCAACTGACTTGTAAGATAAAAAAAGGGTGGTTCTAGAAATCTGAGAAAATTCTAATGCCAATGTCAATAAAGAGATAGTAAACCAAATTACTTGATTTATTTTTGGGATTTTAGTCATTTTATATAAAATGCAGCGGTCAATGAAAATATACCACATTTAATAGTATTAAGTGAGATAACTATAGAGTCTATTATGATAATAATGCATAATGATAGTGTTCAATTATAATGAGACTTTTCTAACTAGTGCAGCACTTATTAAGAAACATTAAATATCCTTTATTTTTCTTAATTTTTATAAAAATGTGTTCCTATTTATTAGTCTTTAAGTCTCCATTATTTAATATGACACTAATACCTCTAATATAAATTTAGTATTTTATTTAAATAATTATTCCTAATATAATTTTAATTCTTAAAATAAAAAATATATATAATAAATTTGAGTTGGTTTATTATAAGGTTAATAATAAATTTTTAATAGATTACAATTTTTTCTAATAAATTTACATGTATCTATTTTTTTAATCTTTTTTCATACACTTTATTTTAAAATTTTATTTTCTCTAATAAAGAAAAGATTTAATTTATCTTTAAAAAAGTTAAAAAGTTTTAAAAAATCATTAGCTAAGTACTGTTTACGTAAGACAAGAAAAATGAATTTTTATTATTTGGAATAATTTCATTTGGATTTAAAAATTAAAAATAATTTAGAAACAATAGAGTCGTAGTAAAAAATAGAGACTTCAAGACCAATAAATAAGAAGCACATTTCAATAAATAATGGAGAGAAATAAGAATTTTAAAATGTTGGTACCTGGCATTTACTAGAAAAATTCTTATAATAATGAGAGATAAAATTTTATAAAAGGTATTATAAGGTCACTTGTTAAATTTTTACAGATAAACAACTTGTAGTATTTATTATGATAATTAATTATAATTTAAGTTATATTTAATACATAAATTATTATTGTTAAAAATTTTAATTTTAAAAAATATATTTATTAGATTTTAGTAAATGCACTTAGAACTCTTTAGAAAAATATTATATCCTTATCAATAATAGTTACAATACAAAAAGGTTGAAGTTAGTGATCGACGTGACTTAGCTCACAATCTTGTCACTTATTGATCAATATCTAAAATAACTCAGGACTTTCAGACCTTCCACGTGTAACATGACAAATTATTTTTTTCTATTATACAATTATATAAATTAAAACCTACCAACATTTTCCTATGTCAAGAAAAACAAAATAATAAACTGGCAAACCATTTTCTTAATATAGAATGACGAATTACAATTTCATTATTCATATCAATTACAATACACTAAATTAAACATCTCAACAATATATTCTTTCTTTTCTATTGGTATAAATGGAGATATATGAATTAATTTTAAAAGAAATTTTTACGGTAAAATTTAGATTCAAATTCTCTTCAGTACATGAGAAAGATTATGTTTCAAATTCATAATTAGAGATATTTTTTTAATAAAATATATCGTTATTATAAAAAAACAGATCATTCTCCAGTTATTCAATATCCCGATCCGTTATGTAAGAGATGACAGCAGCTTGTAAGAGAAGACGGTTTACCCAATAGCATATGCTCAAAGACCTTCCTTTTTGATTCCTCACAGTCCCTCCTTCAAAAGAATATCCATTGCTGGAGTCCATTTGAAGTGTCTCAGATTCCTTCCAAAAATGCGATAGTATTAATATTATTCAATCAAAATTCAGAAGGCCCAACTCAAAGCAAGCACCCCATTTAATATTATACACCCATCTTCACCATCATGACCTCCCCCCTACTTCTCTCTCTATAAATCCTACTCTCTTCCCTCCACTTTTCTCTACTGCCACTACATCTGCTTCCTCAGCATCTTGTTCGTACACTCCAATCTGTTTAAGATTCTCACTTTCTCAACGCTTTGGAACAAAACCCATTAGACCCTTTTGCAGGGAAACAAGCTTGTGCTCATCTGAGTGGTCAAAGAGTGTGACGCATAGGAGAAAATTAGATCTTGAAGCTAGTGCTAATATGACCATTACTGAGGTTACTCTACAAGATGAGGAAGAGGGTCCTCCTGCTTTGTTTGAATCGGAGAACAATTCTAAGCCTCGTCGGATTGCTCTCTTTGTTGAGCCTTCTCCATTTGCGTATGTCTTTCCATTTGCTTCTTCATTGGCTGTTGTTGTTGTAACTTGTACCTGATTTACTGTTTCAATCCTCAATTAAATGTCCAACCTTTAGAAATTACTAAGTTACAGAGTCGTCCTTTCTATTCTTGAGCTAAGCTAGCATAGGACCACATTTTGTTTAGACTCTGCTGACGACGGTTGCCTTCCACCTTCTTATTCTTTTATCCTTTTGATTGATTTATGACTTGGTTGCCTTTGATTAATTGCCTCTGATAGAAGGAATTCTTATTGGTTTGTGTAGCTGGTCGAGTTATTTGATATGTAAATTTGAGCTTCAAGGTACTCACTTTTTCCAACAACATCCGGTTCTAAATTTAAAAAGAACTTAGCTATGTCTACTTCTAATTCTAGCTCAACTGGTTTCATATTTTGCCTGTATCCATTCTTCAAGACTGAGGTACGAATAGAGGTTCTTGTTACTCTATTCTCGCTCTGCAGCTGCTATTGATGTTATGTTTGGACCAGTGATCCCAACATTAACGTCATCATTTAGTCAGTTATGAATACTTATGATGTTCCTCTGGGTGATGCACATGAAAATGATCTGTATGAATGATTCCAATTGTTTTTTTCTCTTATTTAGTCAATCATCATTCTAAAAGCCTTTGGGTAAGGATTACTCTTTTTCTTGTTCAAATACTACTATCTTCTTTACTGCATAAGGTTTATATTTCCATTTTTATCCTCCTTATATATCAGAATAAAACATTCGTGATAGAGATAGAGTTGCTACATTCATTTGATCGTATCTTTCAGAATGATTTATGTTGGGCATTTACTCCCTTCAAGAAATCATGTTCGCCGAAACTTGTGCATTCTCATAGAAATGAATTACTAATGAATTGTGTCTGCTGAAAGTTATTATCAGTTTGTAGTCTCTTCGTTCTTGAGAAATATGTACTTTCTCTTGAACTTTTGAAGTTTCTAGAAACTATAGTCAGCAACTTGGCATTTACAACTTTAATGAAGAGGAGTCATGGTAAAGAGAAAAGTTTCAAACATAAAAATAATTTTTGGATACTGTCTTAATAGACAAAGCTTTTTTATTTTCTTAGATATCTAATAAACAATGCTTTTTCTTATGGAACGGTTAACTTTTCCTCATTTTCAATCAAAATTTTCTGTTCATTTTACAATGTTATGTTGATGGTGGTAGATAGAATGTTGGGTGTAATAATTTTGGCAGCCCTTCATTTGTGTATCGTTGGTGTAGCAGAGAAGTTATGTATCTTGCTTTTGGTGTGGTATTCATTAAGAGATATGTTTATTTTGCAGATATGTGTCAGGATACAAAAACCGATTTCAGAATTTTATTAGATATCTACGTGAAATGGGTGACGAGGTACTTCTTTTTTTCTTTTTAATTCCTATGCATTTACTTTCTTCATCTAACTTTCTGGATTTAATAGTAATGCCCAATTGTTCTGGGAAAAGCTAGGGTCACTTAGCTTATAGATTTATTTGTAAACATATAAGTGTGTACCATGCAAAGTCAAACCTGAGTTTCACTTATGAAATCAACCACCTTATTGAGAATGAGCATGTAGTTTCTCAGGTATTAAGATCTTGAGCAAAAGTTAGTGGAATTTGAAAATAAAATTCTTTGATGTTGATATCAATCTTCTATTTGCAATTTCTTGCGGAAGTGGCAATGTACTCTTTTCAAGTGCAAAGTTAGAATTTGATAATTAACTGCTTTTGTTTATAAAGTTGTGTTAACACAAGAAACTGATGATTGGTTTAATGTACACTGTGTAGGTATTGGTTGTGACAACACATGAAGGTGTTCCTGAAGAATTCTATGGAGCAAAATTGATAGGATCAAGAAGGTTATAAAAATGCTTTCGTTAAATTAATAAACACATTTTTCCCTCGATAATGGCTGTTGTATACTTCTCAAATGGTTGCTTCTTGAATGTTACAAGTTACTCCTGTAAGTTGATAGTATAGGAGTATGACCTTGAGTCTCCAAAATTAGAATCCCTTAGGTCACGTTCCTTAGTCCTCCGTGACACATAGTTGGTCTTTGTTGCACATTCCTTAGTCCTTACTAACACATTCCATTTAAAAATCGTCCTCTTGTTAGATCTTACAAGTTACACCCATTAAAGCATACACCATGTTCCTACAGATGCATTCATTGCTACATTTATTATTCTATGTTCTGTAATAATTCTCATTTGTAATTTCTCATATAATACTATTAAAGTTCACTTAGTAATGGTGCTCTTACTATTATTAGATATCTTTTTTGTTACTTGTACTTTTCTTATTAACTTTGCAATTTTATATAGTTTTATAAAGGGCATGATTTTCTTAACCTTGCTTTGTTCTAATGGTTTCAATAAATGGAAATTTCAGCTTCCCCTGCCCCTGGTATCAAAAGGTACCCCTCTCCTTGGCACTGAGTCCTAGAATAATTTCAGAGGTTGCACAGTTTAAGCCTGACATAATACATGCATCATCACCTGGGATAATGGTTAGTTTTTCCCCATCCTGTCTGCTTTGCTTTTATCTGTTCTTGGATTCTCCTCACCTTCCTCTCCATTTCATTACAGTAAATCATTATATAGTAGTTGAAGTTTATTTGCAATATATGGCTGACACTGGCTGTGTTGCAGGTTTTTGGTGCTCTTATCATTGCAAAGCTTTTGTCTGTGCCCATAGTGATGTCTTATCATACTCATGTACCAGTGTGAGTTACATCCTGCTTGAACTATTTCTTGATATTATTTATTTATTTATTTTGCATTGCTTTGTCAGAAATTTTATATACAGCCTTGTGCTTACGCTTAAATTTCTGTTAGGATGTTTTGGTGCCAGAACTAAACCAGAAATTTAGCTAGTGCTTACTGCTGTTTCTTGTTTTAATTGCAGATACATACCAAGATACACCTTTAGTTGGCTGGTGCAACCCATGTGGATGGTCATAAGTACGTAAAGTTTTTTGATTGCATTCAAACACAATACAAATATTAAAGCATTTGTTAACTAATAAAATTAACTATTGGTTGGTTGGGATCAGAGTTTCTTCACAGAGCTGCTGATCTCACATTGGTGCCATCAGCAGCCATTGGGAGAGATCTCGAAGCATATAGGGTAACCACAGGTGAATATATACTTGACTTATGTATTTTATTGCTTTCTATTGTAGTCAACTTACAGCACCCAAAGGAAGTATTATGGTTACATTTTTTTTCCTCAAATTACTTTTTGTTTCCTTTTTCCATGAAAGCTGTACTTTGATTTACAATATATTCCCAATCCTTGATGAAAATTGAAGTTGATGGCTCGTATATGTGTTAATGCCACAGAATGTTGATTCACTTTGTTTTTCCTTGTTGATGGCAGCTAATAAGATACGTCTTTGGAATAAGGGTGTCGATTATGAAAGTTTCCATCCACGTTACCAATCACATGAAATGCGATTAAGGCTAAGGTGGGATCTTCCCAGTATTAGTTTCTATTCTTCTGGTCTTAATGTAGAGGAATTTTCTCTTATTCAAGTATTATTTTTTGCAGCAACGGGGAGCCGGAGAGACCCTTGATAGTCCATGTAGGACGACTTGGAGTGGAAAAGAGTTTGGATTTCTTCAAGAGGTGTGTTAATGCCATGAAACTTCAGTGTCTTGGTCACTTCTTTTGTAGTTACAAGGAGTGGTGTCAGCCTCTTTAGCTGCCAAGGACTTTTTAAAATTGAAGATGACAAACAAGAAAGCAACAATCTCATTTTTAAGTTCCTGATTTATATATTTTGCTTATTTTTCATTGTTTTGTTGAAACCTTTCGAAGATTCTTCCTAAACAGTTCATGTTGATTTCTTTGTTATCATATGATGCATTTGCTCTTATGTCTGGCATTGTATCTGGAGCTTTCCATACTTCACAGCATTTGAAATTTGAAAGTAATGATTTGGCAGGATCATGGACAGGCTTCCTGAGGCACGAATTGCTTTTATCGGAGATGGGCCTTACAGGTAGAATACTCTACAGTCTACACGTATTAGCTGCTTTATTTTTCTGCATGGCTGTGCTGCTAACACAGCAATCTCTCATTTTCTAGGACAATATCCGTATATTCTTTTATGTCGTACCGGACTCAAATTAGTTCATAGAGGCTCTACCGCTCCAACCCTTTATTTCAGGGGTTCTGGGGGGTGGGGGAAAGGAGATCCATTGCTTAAATGGGGTTCTAGGAATGTTATCAGTTGCACACTGAGCTCTATAGCCTAGTAGCCTAGAAACATTTAATCCTTTGATAAACTACAGACATTACTGTCACATCACAAGCTCCCCCTCCAATAGCAGGAAGAAAGTAACACACTTGCCCTACTAGTTCTAGTCTAAAACCAGATGTTTCACGTTGAAGTTCTCCAATAGCAGAACAGTGAAAGTAACACCCAAATATACAGATTCTTTCTTTTGTTTTTTTGGGGTTTGGAAATTAGCTCGAGTATTATAGATCAAAAGCATATCTCTTGCAAATTCACATTAACATGGCTTCTTTATTTCCAGGGAGGAACTGGAGAAAATGTTCATTGGCATGCCTGCAATTTTCACAGGGATGCTACAAGGGGAGGAGCTCTCCCAAGCATATGCTAGTGGAGATGTTTTCGTGATGCCTTCAGAATCTGAAACACTTGGGCTTGTTGTTTTGGAGGCCATGTCTTCAGGACTCCCAGTTGTGGGAGTTCGTGCAGGTGGAATCCCAGATATAATTCCTGCTGATCAAGAGGGCAAAACCGGGTATCTCTACAGTCCTGGGGATCTTGATGATTGCTTGAGCAAATTGAAGCCCTTGTTGCACAACAAAGAACTGAGAGAAACCATGGGAAAAGCTGCACGTGAAGAAATGGAAAAGTATGACTGGAAAGCAGCCACAAAGAAGATTCGCAACGAACAATACAATGCTGCAATTTGGTTCTGGCGAAAAAAAAGAGCAGAATTATTGGGACCCCTACAATGGCTGGCTAAACGCATATTCCCATCTTCAGAAATAAAAACAATTGGCGATGCCCATATTTCATAGATGCTGTGCATTCTACTGAAAATAGGGGAAAAAGAATAGACCAGTGCCAGTTGTTGTAAGATTTAATCTTGCTTTGGCCTTCAAAGGGGCTTGTATGTATGGAGCATATGCGTGATTGTTTGTATGTATTCATTTATTGTACATAATGGACCATAAAATATAGTCGCTTGTGCTGTATTTCGTGCCATTGTGATATGAAGAAATCATTTTAAATTGACACTTTTTTTGGGTACTATATTGCAGTAAGAAGTAATACAAGACATAAGTTTAAGTTATTTGCAGAGGGGACACATGAAGCACAGTCAATGTTATTTGCAGAGATTGTAACGTTGTGATTTGGAGAAGCATAGACTTGGACAAGACACAACACCACACGACATAACAACATAACGACACAACACACAGAGTGTAAAAATCATGCATGTTATTGTGTCAAAGAGTAGTGTCCAACTCCCTGAAAGATTTTGATCAGTTTTTGCAATTCAATATTGATAGTACTGTCAATGTTAGACATGACCCAGAACAATGCGTCTATTGAGTGCATCCCTCACAACCCAGCAGTTAACATCGACAATTGGCTTTGGCTGTTTGTGATCTTTCTCATTAGGTCTAATTGGCTGAGCTCATCCTCATTTTGATTAGATGTGACTTAAAAAATTTCTATTATAAGATAAACACTTTGGTGGTAGACTGCTAGATAATTAAGTAAAGTTTGGAATAAAATTCTTCAGTTTTTCAACACGTGGAAAAAGAAACCTGCCTGAAAAAATATACAAAGCCTACGTACTGAGATAAAGTGGTAATACATATTTATAAGTGCTATTGTCCCACACCACACTACGACACTATACTCTTTTTTTTTGATGGAAAACTATTGACACTCTTCTTAAAACCATGTGAGGTTGACCAATTCAAAACGACAGAAACCCATTTCCATCAACGTCGTGTCGTTGTGACTAGTATTGTATTGTCTCACCAATGGACAAAGTGTAAGGAATAACAACAACGCAACCATTCCTCACATGGCTGCAGTTACGTACTGCATAAACTCCATATCGTTTTCAAGTCCCGCCATTGTTTCTGGAGCTAAAACGACTTCCAGATCAACGCTTCCATCACCGTTTCGCCCTGGAAATGCTGAGATTTTACCGTCAAATTTATTTGCTTTACCACTTCGCACAGCCAAAGGTCGGCCCCACCCGAAATCATTGTCGTACATCGGAAATCTCGGAGAGCTACCCATGGTGATTGATGCACCGTCGAAGTTCCCTAGAGGAAACAACCTTGGAGCTTTCTCCCAATCCTCTACACACCGTCGCACCTTAGTGTCATCGTGCGCCACCACGTTTTTGTGAAGAAGATCCGCGCACCACCGGAGATCCCTAGACAGAATCTCACCGACTGCAGCGACAGTCGGAATGCTCTGAATCGCGTTCCCAAAGTAGTGCTGATCCATTCGCGGTTCGAGTCGGTGGCGGCAATTCACGGCCATACGAAACGTCGACGTTTTTGTTTCATCCAACTTCCTCGCACGTGTCACAGAACGCCACAGCTGAGCACAGAGTGACTGGAACGATGAAATCTCCGCCGTCTTAAATAAGCTCTCCAAAAAAGACGTTATCTTTCCGTTATCCACAGTAACGGTTTTCCAACCGTCGTTAACTTGCTTTCCCAAAATTTCAGCTGAATCCGGAAAACCGTTACGCGCCGTTTTTTGGATCAGCCGTTCACTGTAGTTGGCTTTGAATTTCATTTTCAGAATCGCTTCTCTGCTGAAATGGAAGATTCTCTCGCGCAAAGGCTCGTCGACGGAGAAAGTAACCTTGGGACCACCGTCGGGGACCTCGAGCACCGCCAATGAGTTGAAAACGGTGTCCCGGCTGAAATTAGGAGTCTTGGATATCCTCTTAGCTCCTTTACAGATCTCGGCGAAAGTGTTGAAGAAATTCCAGAAGGATGTCCCATCGGTGACGGCGTGGTTGACGGTACAGCCGATGAAAACTCCATCTCCTAGTTCAGTGACCTGAACAGCTGCCAATGGCTTGTAGTGACCGGAATAGCTAATAGTGCCGTCGTAAGTAAAGAATTCTTTGAAGTAATCAGGGACGTAGTTGAGGGAAGGAGAGATTAGATTGTTAATTGAGAGGTGTTCAGCTTTGGCATGGATGAAATCGACTCCGGCATCGTTGCAAAGGATGTGAACATAGCCATCTGAGTCGGTAATGAGTCGGCCAGCGAGGGCTGGAAAATGGGTCAGAGTAATGGAGAGGGAGTGTTTGAGAAAAGTGAGAAGGTCGTCAAAAGGGTAAGGAGGAGAAGCTAATAAGACACCCTTTTGGATATAATGGCATGAGAGCATGGGAAGGTCAGATACTGAGAGTTTCAGCGTTCTAATGGTGGATTTCTGATCAGGATAGATTGTGCATTTGGAAATGAGAGTAGTAGAAGATGAAGGCATGTTTAGTGTTTGAGAAAATGCCTGTGTGAAGTATTGCTTTCTTTGAGAAATTTAATGGGCTCTATATTGAGATGGAGTGGTCAAGGGGGGTTATATATAGGGAGAGGTGGGGGGGTTGGATTCATGCATTCACTAGAACTTGGAATGTATGGTTAACAGTTTCATGGTAGGTAATGCCGCTGTCTTTTTATTTTATTTTATTAGTATAACATAAATATAATAATAAAGGGGTACTATACCCATTTCTTGAGAAATTTATGAGAGATAGAGAGAGGGAAATGATGACGTGGGTAGGAGACTGTTGCATGAGGAAGACACCTGGAGAAAAATAGTGATTGTTTGATCAGAAAATGTGGTTTTGGAGTTTGTGCATTTCTTCTTACCTTTTCAATTCTATTAGATCAAGAGATACTCTGTAAGATTCAGAAAGAGATGAAAAAGAAAAGATACCAGAGAAACTGATCAGCCATGATTTCCCTGCGTATCAGAAGGAATGGGTATTAATTCTTAAGCTCCCTAGAGATCTTGACCTGCTTGCTTCTTTTGTCTTGATTTTTACACACAAATCTCTTAAAAGTAGTATATATATTATATAATCAAAAGTCATGTGCCAAGATCTTAGGACTCATATCTATATAATTATTCTCTTTTACTTAATCAATTGGGCAATTATAGTATGATATATTCATGGTCTTCTTTTTGATATTTGATTGTATAGATATGAGATATTGAAATCTGTGGTAGATTTCTTGTGCTCCAAATGGGTGGTATAAAAGAGAGAGCACTGAAATAAGTGGCATGGTGTTGTATTGTCATTGTTATGCCTTGAATGTGTAATAAGCTGTCAGTTTTATACATTTAAAAATAGCAGTCTGTGAGAAAAAGGTTGTGGATAAATTTTCTTAAAGTTGTTCGCAATTTGATTCCCGGTTCAAATTTTTAGATTATGTTGAAATCAAAATTTAATTTCGGTTAGTTAAAAATTAAGTATTCTTAATAAAAAAATAGCTCTTTCAAGGACCAAATTTAATCTTAATAAAATTTAAGATCAACATATTTACAAAAAAGTTGAACTCGAATCGAATCTTTAACAAGCTTATTAACAACAAAAAACTATAATCATTTACACCCGACCTCCTAATGCTATAAGTCTATCATTTTATTAATTTTTTATTTGGTTTACAAGAATTGAAATTAGTATAGAGTCTATATTCAATTAATTAATGAATCATGAATATAACAATTCTAAATAAAACTCCTCATGTTTAACTATTACATTGTCCACTTGTGATGATCAATCTTTAATTAATTTCAGATATCTATTAATTATCATCACCCATTGGCCTACATTTAGGGCATTGATACTGACATTTTGGACCTAAGTATGAGTTGAAGCAGGGGCATTTTGGTTTGCAAATTAAATCATTATACAACTCAAGACTGTACAATCTTTTTGTTTAAATTTAATCTTACTTTGTCTTCTTGTATTACGTGTATGCAACTTATAGAAAGCCTAATTCATCCTAATCTATAATTTAAATAGTGATTCTCTTAATTTATAGCCAGCCCTCTAGCTGGATAAGAATTAGTTAGTCATGATGCAAGCTAAACGTTGACATATAATTTCAAAAGGAAAAAAAAAAAAAAAGTAGTTAATTTGGGGAAAAAATACAATTTTGCAAAAAACCATGGATCTTAAAAAAAAAAATCCTTATATTATATACTAGTACAAAACGACAGAAGGAAACATCTTTGACACATGCACACCTCACATTTATATGGCATGTGATAATTTCAGAATGTTCTTAGAAAGCCCTTTTAATTAAACCATCATGCTTCTTAATTTCACATAATTATCTTGTCCTTTGTACCAACAGTCAATGGCCGAATTGATTTGACTCCAAGCCTCCAATGGATGCATTTTCATGTTAAACGTGACCCAAATATATTTTGCTCACAAAGATCAGTACTATATCAACAATCCCAATTTTGTTTCTATTAGGAAAAGCAACGAAGTCATTAACCTTATTTAGTTTCCTTCATGGTTGCAACATATTGTAAATCTATAGGCACATATAATGGGTCATGATTCACTCATTTAAACCACATTATATTTAAATTTAAAATTTGAATAAGTAATAGCCTTAAAATCAATGAGGTAGCTGCCATAATTAACATAATAATACTCATTAAAAGAGTCGTTGTTACTAAATTAAACAAGTGTTCCTTATGTTATATTGTAGAGATAAATGATATTAAGAGTGATATGATAAGAATGTCAAGGGGGTCACCCTTTCATCTCCAAATGTTGATGTAAATAAACAAGATTTTTACAAAAGATACAACAATTTAACTCATATTCTTTTTTTTTTTTTTGTTATTAGTCATTTCTTTATATTGTTTGCTAACTTTATCATAATTCACAATTTGATACCATAATAGTACTCACTGAAAAGAGACTGTGTTAATAAATCAAACTATTGTTTCTTATGTTACATTTTAGGGGTAAATGATATTAAGAACAGGATTTGTCAACCAATCCGGGGAAGACATATGGCATTCAAGAAAGCATTTGACCATAGATGTTGACATTTGACTATTAACGAGGCCCCTGACACGTGTTATCTTCTCATTGGTTCCCAAAGCGTATAAATATATATAAACAAAACTTTTCAAGGTGCATCTATTTGACTATTATTATTTTATTATTATCAATATTTTTTTTTTCTAATATTTGACACTTTAGCATTGGAGTGATCCTAGATAATTAGTCCCAGACCTGATCTAACATCTATAGAAATAAACAAGACTTTTCAAAGAGATACAACAATCTGACTGCTATTCTTTGTTTTTGTGATTAGTCTTTTCTTTATATTGTTTGCTGACTTTATCATAATTCACAATTTGATACCATAATAGTACTCAATGAAAAGAGGCGGTGTAATAAATCAAACGATTGTTTCTTGGTTTCTTATGTTACTTTTTAGGGGTAAATGATATTAAGAACAGGATTTGTCAACCAATCCTGTGAAGACATATGGCATTCAAGAAAGCATTTGACCATAGTTGTTGACATTTGACTATAAAGAAGGCCCGTGACACGTGTTGTCCTCTTATTGGTTCTCAAAACGTATATATATATATATGTAAACAAAACTTTTTAAGGTGCATCCATTTGACTATTATTATTTTATTATTATCAATATTTTCTTTCTAGTATTTGATGACTTTAGCATCGGAATGATCTCAGATAATTAGTGTCGAACCTGATCTAATTTCTACGCTTTCTAAGTACGTATCCTTGGAGCCAGTTTAGCAAGGAACACGTAGACCAGTTAACACCCAACACAGTAAGGCAGACAATTTCTGTTATAACAAAGAGAGTATGATGCAGTGGTTGACAGCTCCGCCCTGCATGCATAGAGGATGAGGAAGATGATTAATAGGATGTTTGGATGTAATTTTTCTCCTTTTTGAAGTGTAAAGCTTATTTTGTTTCTGTATTGATTCTTGGAAGTAAATATGTATTATTTATGTGATTTTAAGTTGTTTAATATGAGTGAATTGATAAATGTTGCCTGTTGTTGATTTGAAAGTTTGTTGTATATATTATAGAAATTGTCTTGTAAATTAGCATGCTTGAATGTAAAAAATAGGAAACTGATTAAATAAAACAAATATTTCAAAACTGAGCAAAAATAGGGAAACTGATTAAATAAAGCAAATCTTTATGAGGGAACATTGATAATAGAAATTGCCTAACTTGAAGATACTTAGCGACGAATTTGCTACACAATACGTACAACTAGCAATAAACTAACAATGACAATGGCATTGCTAAATTATGTATAAAAATATTTATATGAATCCAAAGGTGATGATATAATTCCGCTGCTATATATTTTGCAACGGAAACGATATAAATTTTTAATCTATCATTACATAACAAACAAGAAATATATAACGACGAAAAATTCTTGTCCCAATTTATAAATCTGTCTTTAATTAGAGGCTTAGTTACACAAAACTCCTTTTATTTTTAAAAGTGTATATTTTTTCAGTGTTTCTGTTACTAGTAAAGTTGTTCTCATTATATATATACACATAAAGTGGAAGAAACATTTGTAACTATTTGAAACTTTGATTTGTAGCTAGGACAACAAATTATATGATTGGCTTTAAGAAGAAAGGAAAAAAATGCAATTTGGTTTTTTTGGAAAAATCTAAGATTCTCAACCAATAGAACTCAAACAAGCATTGAAGCTGTCTACAAGACTAGAATCCATGACTGTCATATAAATATATTAGTGCACCATATTGAAAGGTACAAGTTCATTTTGTCCATGAGTATACATAAGCATGCCAGAGATGATCAGAGCCAGTATTAGTGACAGGCATAAGTCAAAGGTACTGTGTCTATGTTCATGCATCTGGCCGGAGTGATGACCCGTTGACGATATTATTATAACGTAAGGTACTGGGCCAACCCACCAAGCCAGTGGCCGGCCACCACCAATATATCAAAAGTCTTCCTCATATTATTGTATTTGTAAACCTATTCATTAGCAAACAAAGCAGTATTCACTTATATATTTTCTTAACCTATTGAACTTCAATGTTTAAATAGGTTGCTCTCTAGATATATTTAATATTTGAGTGTAGGATGCAACTTAATTCACAATTTCTATTAGATATATTATATCTAGCTTACATCAAGAATACTTAAAAAAAAGAAAAAAAATTAAAGTAAAACAACAGCATTTAAGTTAGAGATAGATTAGGTAAGGACTACAATCGATATGTCACTAAATTGGAATTGACAAATTTCAATCTTAATCTATTCTTAAATTACAGAACGATAATTCTATTTCTAATATGTCATTAAATAACGGACAAAATAAAGATACTGATTGATCTCTTATTTCTTGGTAATTGACGATGAAATTAAGTGAGAATAAATTTAGTCATTCCCTAATGTGTTATTAATTAATTAACGTTTTTTTTTCTTGTAGTATTAATTGAACATATCACATATCACATGATCTAGTCAATATATCAACATTATATACTAATCCTACATTTATAATTGGAATATCCCCACCTTTTTGGATCATCAAGCATTTTTTGGAAAGCAAACAATGATTTAAGAAGAAAAGTATATATGTTGTCTGTATATGATCCTTTTATGTCTTCTCATGATCAACTTGGAGGGATCTACAAGAAAGAGGAGGTTCCATTATTTAGATTTGTTTGGAGTGGATTAGAGGAAGGGAGACAAAAGAATATGGGCATCTTAAAAAAAAAAAAAAAAAAAAAAAAATTGTATTGTATGCTTGTGTGCTTAATTAGCTTTTTGACAAGGTGCTATAAATAAAAACGTCCACCAAACGTGGTCTTGGCGGTTTCTTTCTTTTTGTAATAACAACTTAATAATTGGGATGCTAATCATTATTTGTCAGGTGCATGAATGTAATAATTCATCCAACGAGTTTAAAAATGCCAATATGCATATTTAGCTAATATGTTGCTCTTTGATACTATTTCTTTAGAGATTTAATTAAGTATTATAATTTTATAATCCTTTAATTTGTAATAGCTTGCTTTATCAAAAGAATTAGAGATGATCACCGGGTATAGCTATCAATTAAGTTAAATAAGATTTGAAAGTTAAATCTCAATCCTCGTCAAGTCTTAATATTCACAGATATATTGTTCATCTTATCACATATATAATGAGAAGTATATGAAAGCAATTTAACGGATAGGTGTATTTCCAGTTAAAAATTTGAAAAATATGTAGTGAGCACCTTTATAAGAAAAATATTTTAATACTAACAATATCGATCTTATTTATTGTTAAATGTAAAACGAGAATAACATTATCTAGAATAATTTTGCTGATTTTTTTCTTCAAGAATAACATTATCTTCAAGAATATCATTGTAAATCAATCAAGAATAACATTAATGTCTTATTTCTATGGCCATGTTTTTTTCTTCAAGAATAACATTGTTATATAAAAAGCTACTAGCTATCATATTAATAGTAATATATCGTGACATGTAATGTCAGTAATGTTACCAAAAAGCTAATCGCTAATATGTTCCAAAAAAATAAAAATAAAAATAAAAAATCATATAATTTCTGAGTTTGTACTAACCTGTATCTTCATTGACAAGGAAGAAGGTATTTTTATTAAGGAAATTTACTATATATATATATATATATATATCAAATTGATAGGGAAATTATAACAAATATATAAATTATTTCACAAATAATGGATAATGAATTTAGATAAATATAATTTGTGAAAGAACACATTTTTAATTAGCTTGGTGGAGAAAACATAATTTAGCAGCTGTATGCATCTATATTCTTCTACAATCATTGAAACAATAAATTTATGTAATGGTCTAGCTAGCTAGCTACTGATGGGAATACATGAAAGATACAAATTATATCTATCTTATTATTATTTATTATATTATATATAAGGCTGGCATAATTTAATTTATTTTCCAAGCCTATTATTAATTTTGTGTTTCTTAGGTGGTATGTCATCTTTTTTTTTTTTTTTTTTGGTACAACATCTTTTTCTATTGTATATTCATGCATGCTATAATTTGTTCTGTGTAGCTTGCCATAGTTATAATTAGTTAGGTTCAATGGCTTGGAATTTTTATATGAAAAGTAAATAATGAACAACTCATTTTGGTGCAGACAGCTAGACAAGAAAACACATCCCATGGTGATCTCCCACTTGCTAGGGCCCAAGGTATCACCATAGGTATATATGGACACATCTTTTCATCTGTTTCCTTGAACATAATTAAGCAAATGATGCAATGCAATTCTAAATTAGAATCATTTTAAATAAAAACTTAATTTGTAAGGTGACATCTCGTATTAAATGAGATTTTGATAATGCATTTCAATCCTTCATAGATTGTTTTAGTATTTTACACAGAATAGTTCTCATCTATAACTTCATTCTGCAATTTCCACACACGACCAAAATATATATATATATATATATCAAACTCTTCAATCATTTTCCTATACATCAAGTTGGCAAAGTTTCATGATCACGAGCAAGTTGGCCACGTCTTTCAAACCCTATCTGCCTTTCAGATTCAAGCAGGCAGTATGGAAACTAGGTATGAATATAAAGATAGCTATATAGCTCAGAAACAAAATGGGCCATCATATTTAAATTATTCCTTAGTTTTTTATTTTTATGATGAAGATCTAGTTGCCTAGCTAGCTAGCACTTTTTTCCTCACAGGATGTACAAGTTTCTTTCATACATACCTTGGCTGGTAATGACAAAGTCACGGACACCTTAGACAAATTCAACAAATCCCAGTTAGCTATATAGGAAATGACTCTAGAAAAGTTGAACCCTATAACCACTAGTCCAAATTAATAATATTCCACAGTTTCATTGTGTCTGTATTTCCGAAATGACAACTAGGATCATTGCACATCATTAGGATAAGAATTCTTATGATCAAAAGGAGACAAAATTAAAATGCCTGTTTTTGTCTTTTTCGATCTATGTGTACCTTGTTGATACAAAATTTGTGGTCATTAATCATTAGTGACAGTGATGAAAAAAAGGTAGAAGGTGAATGTTTATCTGAAACAGGAAAAAAGATGGCGGCTGGTCGTTCATGGTTGGTTTGAAATTGGTTCACTGAATCAGTAATGGTGTGTGTCATACATGGACGTGTAAAAGTGCATGTACGTGGATTATGGGTTTATATTGACTGATCGGGCCATTTGTGCTTCAAGGATTGACCACTGCAAGGAAATGTTATAGTCAAGAAGTTCGAGTCATTACTCGAATTCTCAAGGCAATTATTAAAACGAAGTGAGCCTAAATTCGAATATAAGGTCGTTTTGTAATTCAGATAGTTTAGAGTTAAGGTCGAGTTTGAACTCTAAGTATAAGTTTGTTTTAGAGAATATTCAATACAATTCGATTCATTTTCAACCTTAATTATTGCATGTGCATACTATTTAATTTAATCATGCTTGCAAGATCAATAAGAGTTTGTGCAAAAACTTTTTTATTTCTTGTACTAGAATTAAAAGATTTTCTAGGTCTCATGCATCATTTAGTAAAATTATTATTTTTATTTAATTAACTACTATATGATTTTCTCAATTTTCAAAACCCAGTTGAGAAAGCCATCCATTTCTTAGAGTTGCATCTTTCGACAAATGTTATTTTTAGATTTAGGCTTTGTGAGACATGTAGCATCTTTCAATTATGTATAATCCTACTTCAGAAAGCCCAAATATAAAGTTTTCACAGTCTCTAATTTAGCCCATACTATTTGCAACGACCTAGTAAAGGAGCTAAATCAAGTAACACACTATATCTAATTTTGTATTTTTTTAACCGAAGCCCACTGCCATGTAATGAGAAGTTTTGACTTATCATATACAATATAATATAATTAATAATATTGAAGCATTAGGTGTTGACACGTCAGTTTTTATATTCATGTTAAAGCAATATGAGGTTTTTAATTAATTAAGATAATAAGAGTGAAGGTGAAAATAAATTATTTTCAATTTGAAACAATTTTAAATTTTCATGATTAATCATTGATACGTGACATAAATAACAATAATAAAAGATATTGTGAGGATTGACATAAATTTTTTTTTTAATTAAATTAATAACAAATCTCTTAATTTTCATAACTGCCTCTTTATGTTCTTGAATTCAACAGAAATTATAGGTTTTAAAAGTAATTATTAGAGATAATAGAAAATTAAAATATGTTGAACGTTGACCCATTCATTTCCTCCACTCAACAGTTTTATTTATTTCAAATTAAGGTGTCACGGTTTAATTTGGGGATATAGTAGTTTAGTATTTTTGTACCTCTATTAACACATAAATTTTAAATTTATTGTATAAGGGATTCAGACTTGTTTTTGAATGTAATTGGCTAGCACTTAAAGTACAAGAACTCGTTACATATTTAAGAAAATTAATGGTTGCGCCAATACCTTAACTAAACAAGAATGTCGTCATGATGCTAGTCTTGTAACGTATGATTATGTACCTAATTTTGTTTGTTCCTTCTATGTTGAGTTATAAGGAGACTTGTTTAACTCCCACGTTTGTGTTATACAAACATTGTTTAGTTTGCAATGAATTTTCTACTTTCAAAAAAAAAAAAAAATTTCCTTGAGTAAGCATGCATCAACAAGGAAAAGTAGAAACAAATTTTCTAATTAAAAAAAAAAAAAAAAAAAAAACTTGAACCCCAGTCTTATAGAATATTCTGTTTTGCATCTTCCTCTGAATGATTGAAAGTGAGAACAAAAAGACAGTAATAATTGTTTTCATAATATTTACAACTGAAGGTGATACATGGACTTTCATAGGCTGCCAGGGCAAGAAATTCAAAAGCTACTTGGATGCACACCCGTTTGTTTTTGTCCTCAATGGTAGGTATGCCATGTGCGCTATAAGTTGTCTTAACAGCAATAATATTGGAGATCAGGATAGGTACCAGAAAAATAATCCAATTGGATGGTAACTTTGCATTTGTAGTCTCATGGTGAATTTTGAACAACCTTAAATCCTAATGAGAGGAGAAGGGGAAAATGAGGGTATAAACCCTCTAAACACTTTGAGACTCAAATTTAAGAATCTTGAAATGCGGGCAAAGCTGACCTCACTACCAAAAGAAAAAAGAAGAAGACATTTTTAGGTAAAATTGAATAAACTGTGAGAATGATTTGACATACATGTGGGGAAAAGCCCAAATTACTCTCATTAGCCCAAAAATGACATTTTTAGATAAAATTGAATAAACTGTCTAAGTTTAGCAGAAATGATGAACATGTGGGCAAAACTCAAATTACTTTCACTAGCTAGCAAAAAAAGAAGAAGCCAGTTTTAGGTAAAATTGAATAAACTACGAGAGTTCAGCATGATGATTTTGATATATATGTCTAAACACCAATTGCATACAGGTAGCAAACTACATGGGGAAGCATAACAAGAAGATATGTGAAAACTATGCATGCACCAAGAAAAGGAATGAGATGACAAGGAATTCCATTCTCACACAGTCACACGCCATGCCCACGCCAATCAAACAGATCATATAATCAGGTTTGGAATTTCATGGTCTTTCCCAACCACTACTTTTTCTTAAAAAATTACAGTTGTTGATGCAACACCCAGATTTTCTATTTATGACAGTGTCGGTAAACCGTTTACATAAGCGTTTATTGGCTACACTTGCGTATAATATATCCTCTGTCTGCTTTCCTGTAGTTCTTTCTAAGACATGAATCAAGTGCCCTTAGAAGAGGTTATTCTCAAATATCTGTTGACCTAGACTGATGCATCACAGAACAGTAAAAATATAAATAAGCTCTGTTGGCTTCTCACAGAGTTTTGTTTTCTAATTGATTTTTTTTTTCTTTTTCTTTCATTTTCTTCAACCTTTCCCTTCATCTTTTAGTTGCATATAACCTAAATTCAGTATTGAAGAGGAGAATCAGAATAGTGCCGGGGGTGGGGGGCTAGGTATGTGGTCTTAAATAAACCTAAAGGGTAAAGGGTTGATCTAAATTAGAATAAAGTTGCCACAGTGCTTTCCTATCCAACTTGCAGAAGAGCTACTATTTTAAATGAAGAAGAGAGTGGGTAGTTCTGTCATTTATTATTGAGAACTTTTTAAAGAATTTTAGTATTGCTCTTGTTGCCTTGAGGTTTTTTAGTCTAGGGGGTGGGTCCGGAAATACAGGTGAAAGCAATATGGAGGTCAGTTGAGCACTATGCTTATAAAGGTCGTAAAAATTTAAAACAGCAACACAATAACAGCAAAAGAAAGGAAAATGAGTCATAAGGAAGTAAAGAAAGCAACAGCTTCAACCCTCGAGGTGCTATTTGAGCAATTATAGAAGATTAGTTTGTTTTAGATAATCAGATCATTCTTTTCATTCTGCACTTTAATAAGGAAGAAATTATTTGATATTGAAGTCTCCTCCATGAAATGAAAAGTATAAGGATGTTTCTAAACCCTTATGTCAAATGCTTTTCCTTGACAATGTTGCATTATACTGCAGAAGGTTTAGCACACGATTTGGATTTAGTACCACTTGGTCCCCTTAAATCTTACTTAATGTCATAGACAAGAATCCTAAGGCATGGTTCCTATGGAGACTGCTAAAAGAAGTTCATAGTGTGCAAGTCTTATAGTACCTGATTCAAAGAGAAGGAAATTGTAAGATAAGTGAAGAAAAAGATATGTAAGACGAATACTATTTAGTGGATATTTCATTGACCATATTCACAACGAAATAGCACAAGTGATACCAGCATCGCCAATAAGAGAACAAACTGAAAAGACGAAATGGAGCATGAGATGCTCAGATTAGTGGCCTTTAGTGTGTGCTATGGTCCGGATTCTGTGTCAAAACTCAGTCAACTCATTGCCACTAGATGTAGTTACTTACTATTCTGAAAATGAATTAGAGGAATCCAATCAAGTTATACTACATCACTTTCAAGATATGCAGTGTGACTCGGAAATTATGGACTAAGCATATGAATGACATGGACTATTTGTCCAAATCAACTGGTTCCACTTGCCTATGAAGCAAGTTGTGATTCTTTGCTTTGAACCGTACCACATATTCAGATTCTGCTGAACACTGAAAATTCAATCTCCATGTAAGAGGATTAATTCCCTCTTTAGGGAAATCTAATAGCATATTTAGATTTACTTAAGTGAACTCCACATGATATCCGCCAAAACTAATGATATCTATTGCATACTATCTGGTGGACTTCATGCAAGAATCTACATGCCACCAGGAAATATGAACCACAAAGTTCCAAGAAACCATGTTTTAAAATGCTCCATGACTTCGCCAAAAGAAAATGCTTCATGACAAGTGTCATTTGAAAATCATATCTAATAAGCATCATAATTCATAACCTTCTTGCCCTTCCAAAGTTAGTTAAACATTCTGTACCACTGATGCATGTGTTTATTTTATCACCCAAACTTGGAAGCTGTGAAATTTATTTCAATCAGTTAACTAGGAATAATTGGAGAAGTTGAGAACTATCTATAAGTAGCCCTTTTATTCTCCTAAACATTTTGCAGGTGAATATTGGCAAGATAGCAAGATTTACATCAGATGCATAACTAGAAATAAGATCGCCAGAGTATCAGAATTCAGTACATCAATATATTAAAAGAGTTAAATCTTCACAAGTAGACATTTAGTTCAATACTCCAGAAGTTCAGATCACAATATCAGCTAATCTCTTCATGAAGTCTAATTACTAAGGACTAAGGATTAAATCAAGTCACCATCAACATATTCACAGAAATCATTATGAAGTGTCTACAGCAAACCGTCATCACAGAACAAGACCTAGCATTTAAGTACCTTCATAACTCTAAATCCTTTACTTTAAGCATAAGTTCACTGATGTTGCATCGACTGCATCTGAAAAATAGCATCATAAGGACCAAACTGTGATCCATGAATTGTTCCTCTTAGCAAGGACAGTTCCTGGAGCTTATTTTCATATGAGGAAATCCCACAAAATGGTGGCATTAACACGTTTCCATTTCCAGAATTGAAAACCACGGTTGCTCCCTCATATGGTAATGTCCAATCATACTGCTGCTTAACCATGCTAGATATTTTTTGATCCCTTGGCTGGTGCACAACCTTAGCGGTATAGTCTGGACATGGAGGTCTGTTATTGTCTGGTGAATTAGATTTTGTGTCTGGGAGATTGATCGTTGTGATATCATGGATGCTTGATCTTCTCTTATCCTTCCCTCCAGTAAGCTGCCTGATAAAGTACTTCTGAGCATGACTAGCCACCTGAGTAGGTGTCCTAGTGGTTACAAAATTACGAGAGATATTTCTCCAGTCACCTTTACCACACTCTTTAAGACCCATCAGAAATTGCCTGTGGTTTAATCATCAAATAGTTCCACGTCAAGAAGGGCAAGACACAAAATTGAGAAGCAGGCAGATAGGCAAGTGTACTCGTTAACTGAAGCAATCTTTATAGCAATTGTAAACTATTTGTATTGATTTTGCAAGCGTTCTTACTAACTTCCTACATCAAGTAGCCAAAGCTCAATCATCATAACCAAGTACTATAGTTTCAAATTGTTTGTTTCCAACATATTAAACCAAAGCATAAAATTTTCCTCCAGGTAATTAATTAATTGTGAATTTGTAAAATAAGCTAATCAAGGAAACTGCAGAAACAATTGTATAATGATAGGCGTGGTATTTGAGGTATTCGTAGTTACCTGTGCTCATCTTCTGTCCATGGAACTCCTTTCTTCCTTTCCTGCTCAGAAGGCCGAGTGGTCGTGCCCCTTTTACCATTAAGACTGCAAAATTGCTCCAACCCATCGATGTCTTGATTGTTAACCCACTCTAATGTGATAGAACTACTAGTGTACCCAGGAATTGGAATGAGCCCTGCCTCAATATTAATAACATCTTCTTCCAATTCCTTGTACTGTTTTATCACATCGCCTACAGTCTTTCCCGGAATCATGGCTGCCACCTTCAGCCAACGATCCGGAGTATCCTTATCATACAAAGCCAAAGCATTCTCAAACCGCTTATTTTCTTCAGGGGACCATCTAATTCCCTTGCTTTCCTGAAACAACCAATTCGAATTCTGAACACAGGAGGCCGGAGAGAGAAGTTCAATTTCCCTATTCATTTTTCTAGATAATTATACTGTCCAATTGAAGCACATAGCATGATAGCAAGCATGTCAAATATATTAAATAATAAGAACTCTCTCTTTGAATGTTCAAAGAGAGAGATGACTCAGAAGAAATGCAGGGAAGTGGAATTACTTATGGCAAAAGGAGCATTTGGAAGGAATCCGAGAAACCTTTTCGTATACATAACTAGAGGAATCTAGAAAATTTTTTCCTTTTCCAAAACCAGGGAAAATTCGAGGACGAAAGATCTTACTTTGTCAATGGTATACCCTAAGCATCTATATTCAGATCCAAAAGATAAACAAATCACTCAAAAGGAAACAAAGAGAAGCAAAAACCCAGATCAAATTTCAGATAAATATTGCCCAAATGTGGAGGAAAAGTCGAATGCAAGTAGCTGGCTTGATGGGATTCAAAGAATTTGCTTGAAACAGAAGAGACTAAAAACCCATGCCAGGGCTAACCAAACCCAGAGAAAAAAGTAGCAGCTTTCGATAATTGAAGAAACACAGTGGAAAGACTACGGTCTGTATATTTCACTATGAAGCTACAGCAAAAAGAGAGCTTTTAACAGCTGATGGTAATGTGTCAGCTCTTTGTACTGCTAGCGGGAAAGTGATCTATGGAACAGAGACAAGTAGAGACAGGAGCTGTTGAGTGGTGATTGGTGGATGGAGTGTTTGTGAGCGCTGCAAGACGATAGGAATAGAGAGAAAAAGAAGCCTCCAATGGAAAGTGAGAATTCAAAGGGATTGGCTAATATGGTGAAAGAAATCAAGAATAGATTTATGTTGTTTTTGATGTTTAGCTTCTGCATTATTATATGGCTGTTCAAAATAGAATTTATTTTTCCAAATTTTATTCTTTTGGTAGAATTTTACTCACTTATTTTTCTATAAAAGAGATATTTCGGACGGACAATATTCTCTTGTAAATCAATATCAAGAATTAAACTTCAAAATATCGACATTGTTAAATTTGTTTATTTGAAATAAGATATATTAACAAGTAAGTTATTTATTTGCCACGAAGTATTACATAGATTTCTCTAAACTATGATGAAGCTGATAAAAGCTGATCTGCAATGAAAAACGAAACTTGGAAAAGTTCTATCAACTTGCATATATCAAACGACAAAAGCATAAAAAGAAAAGAAAAGAAAGAAAGGAAATCAAAGCATGTAGATGTAAATTCCAATACCATCTTACTCTTCTGAAAAACAAAAAATTGGATATTGACTTGAACAACCAAAACGCTACCTCAATCTTACTAGACATGCTTGAACAAATTCTACCATTTGGTAAAAAAAAAAAAAAATCCAAAAAAACAGTCAGACTAATTATTGATAATTTGGCATTGCTTGTTATTCACCCTCTCTGTTCTTCCCCTGCTTCCCCTGGACCACTCTGCCTCTACAGCCCTTTTAATGTGGAAAACCTTCTGATTTCAGTAAGATAATACATATTCAATTTGTTGGCTGCACTAACATTTTGGAAGATCTTTAGGAGGTGGTATCAATGACTTAATAGGTCCTTTTCCATTGTCCACCAAGAAAGCCATCTTCAATCCCCATGTTGTATGCACCTCCAAATGGCAATGCAAGAACCAAACTCCTATACAACATGCACATACAACTAGAAAATCAAAATCATGCTACAGTCAGAAAATTGATATTAATATTAGTTGATGTATATGAATTTTACCTGGATTATCTGCACGAAATCTGATAGCAGTCCATCCACCAGTAGGAACTCCAGCAGTATTCCTTTCAACAGGATCAACAAGGTTAAAGTTCTTGGGATCCTTTTTGGGATTATAATTCCCTATTCCTCTACCAACAACAAAGAAATTGAATCCATGTAAATGTACTGGATGGTTTTCCGGTGCTATAATCCCGGTATCTTGCAAAACAAGTTGAACAGTTGAGTTATATTGCAGCTGATAAAGCTTTGTGCCGTTCGTAGTGTTCAAATTTGCTGGTGGTGTTCCAGAATAGTTAAAAGTATGAGGTGGATTTCCAGGAAAATCAGTAGTGAACACCCCACTGATGTTGAAGTAATGTGCTTGAAGTAAGGCAAATGTTGGCATAACAAATGTAACATTGTTAATAGATCCCACTACTCTGCTTCCATTGGCTGCTGTACAAGTTGGACATGGATTAACCCCTAGTCCAACAGTGAAGAAGAGTGAGTGATTAACTGATAATGGGACTTTAGCTGGAAACTTTTTCGAATTAAGGCTTCGCAGTGAAGTAATGAAGTTGTTAGCAACTTGGGTAGCATTTTGTGGAGGTGGAACGGTTAGAGTTGTAGGTGCATTAGAAAGAGTGCCTGTGTAATGCAATGTAGCTGTGACGGTCAAATTGTCGACAGCTACCGGAGAATCCATGAAAGGAGAAGCTGCAACCAAGTACTTGCCAGTATTTTTGTCAGCAGTAACAAGGGCATTAGTGGTTTGGCCAGGAGCAATCACAATTGTGTCAATCTTGAAGGGTTTTACATATGTAGCATCAACTTCTACTATGGTAAGGTTATGTCCTGCAATCTTGAAGAACAATTCCTCATTGAGTGCAGCATTGATTATCCTTAACAGGTAGGTCTTTCCACTTTGGACAGCCAATTTGAAACCATCTATCATAATCAAGTAGTCCACCAAAACAGTAATCAAATCAACAATCTACTTCGAATAATTAATAAAAACAAGAAGAAGAAAATGGGCAAGTTTTTTACTATTTATTATTACCTTTTGAAGAACAATTGGCTAAAGGCCCTGGATGACCATTAATGGTGTGAGCATCTGAGACATTTGGAGCTAATCCAGAATTCAAAGCTTCATTGATTACAGCCTCAGTATCTGATTTCCACCATTCTCCTATAATTTACACAGACAAATACAAATAAACACAAATTATATAAATTACATTATTACTCATGGTTCTGAACCTCCATTAAATAATTTGCAGAATAAAGATTTTGAGCTGGGGTGTCACCTAAAACAATAACGTGTTCTTTGTGGGGTGTGGGGAAAGGATATGGCACACCACGCTTTGGCAAGATGACTAAGGCACCATGGACTGTGGACCTTAGCCAGTTAATATGTGCATGCCAGAGTAGTGTGCCCCGTTGGCCTGTAATGGTGAAGTTGTACACGTAGATTTGCCCTGGCTGAATTGGGCATTGTGTAATATATGCTGGCCCGTCGGCCCAACCTGTTCTCAGTTGTCGGACCCCATGCCTGCCCAAAAGGCCCAAATGTTTTGTATAAAATAAGAAAAGAAAAAAAAAATGCTTAGATCAATTTATTTATAGGGATAAATTAGTAATTTGGAACACACCAATGGATGGTTATGTTATGTGTGACATGGTTGACGACTTTGATGAGCATTGTATCGTCTTCCCTGGCGTAAATAGTGGGACCTGGGAACTTGCCATTAATGGTGACAATAGACTTGCTTGAACATAGTTTAGTGGTATTCTTCAGCACCACCTGTCCAAGTTGCCAACAAAACATGTTCACACCAAATCTGTAAGACAACATGGCATGTTGCTGAAAGAAGCAACTAATGAATTTGGTAGTGATCATTGAAGGCTACGTTCCATGCACTTCTATTTTAATACTTTAGTACAATTTATATTAATGAGATAATTAAGAGAAATCTTAATTTCACGAAATAGAGAGACTATTTATAAGTTATTTTTGTTTCAAGTGAAATATAAATGTGAATTTTACGTGTAAAGAGAAGTAATTATTACGTAAAAATAAAAAAATAAAAAAATGTTTCCATTTCTCACTAATATATGTTATTAAAGCAAATATGATCAAGCAATTCTTGCATCAAAAAGGTGTAATATAAAAATCGCATGTCTGGGATACATAGCTTAATAAGAATGAATGCATGCAATTTTCTTGGAAGTCAGCTAACAGAAACCTCTAAAATGGAAATGTTTTCTAGTAAATTTTACTTACATTGAACTTGTAATGTCGCACCCTGCACTCAACCAAAGCTGGAAAAATTAAACAAGCAACAAGAACCAGAAATTGAACCCGGGAATCCATTGAAATCTCAAACTCTACTTCAAATCACTGAACTTTGGTTGTAATTGTTTATCTCTCTGTTGGTTTCTCTTTTGCTTCTGTGCTTGTTGCATTCAAGAATGACTGACCAACGCACACTTATATAAGATGATGATGATGCAAGAATTGCTACAATGTCGTTTTTACTTAATTAGGTGAGTGAAGGGTATAGCTGTCTTCAAAACCAAGGTTTAGTTCTTAAGAAAAACGAGGTCTCCCCCATCATATCTTGTATGTTACATAAAGTTGTACATTGTTGATTTATGCAGTAAATTTTAAGACTTTCATCCTTCTTAACCACTGTTTTCATTAAACATTAATATAGAAAGTTAATATGTTTCATCCTTCTAAGATAATATGTTTGTTGGAGTTTATGGTTGAAAATTTTGTTCTTGGCCCCCAGTCACTAAACATTAATCTAGAAAGTTAATAACTAAGAAAAAAAAAAAAAAACAATTAGTGGCAAACTAATTGCTGTTGAGAAACTAGATAATAAATTAATTTGAGTTACGCATATAATAAACTTGGGTTTACATATTGATAATTGTACATATATGTAATGAGAAATGAAAAGTAAATTTTTCTAACTTCTTTAAATTTTCACCTTTTTTTTCCTACTAAAATTGACTTACTATACACCAATTCAACTAGAAGAGAGACAACACTATATATTAATTGTTTCCTCTTCTATACATTGCTTTAAAGATGGGTTTTAAAATTGGTTGGAGTTTATTCCTTTTATAACTATCATATTTTGTTAGTCTTTGTCTTTGTCTATGTTATCTGGAAAGTTGAAGTTGAAGAAGATATACAGCTAAAAAGACAAAACAAACTGATCTTTTGAAGATCAAGCAAATGGAGCTAGGTTGTTGTATTTTTTTTGCTAAAAAGGTTGTTGTATTATTGCTATATGAATTTTACATATGTTTTTCAAGTAACATACTTAATGGAACTTGTAGAGAAAGATTAATTGAAGAAATAGGAGGTGCTTAGCTAACAAAATATTAAATGGTTGCGAAATGGCTTTCAGGCAATGTATCAGATAGCAGGCCAACATATATTGTTAGGGATAGACTGATGGACATAGTGGTTTCTTTGTAAGTCAAGATTAAAGCCAACTAACAAAATGTGGTCCATAAGACTGAATGAGATGATAATTGACACATCGAGAATTGAATAAAATCATGAAAAAATTTAATATATTTTGTTTATGAGTTAGTAATATTTAATATGTTTTTTATTTGACACAATGACTATAAATTATTATTTAAACATTAAACTTGTCTTTATTTTGTCGAGAGACTTGAATAGAAATTATATCAATCAAATTAAAAATTGATTAAAAATTATTTAACAATAAATTGAGCACCTAATCCATATTTATATGTAATTTTACAAATTCATGAGGTTACTCAGTTGAATAATTTTAGGTTTAAGGGTCAACTTGGTTAGAAAATGAGTCAACATCACACTTGGTTAAATGTCTTGATGATGCTCGACATGAATGGTACAGAGGCGGTACTTGTAATCCTTGTTAATTAATCAAACTTGATAAACGAAAAACATTAATGTAATTGAAAACCTAATTGCTGAAAATAACATTTTTCTTCCCTCGTGGAATTCTAGAAGTGGTAGTACGTGGAAGATTTTCTATCATTCTTGAATTAAATGTGGCATTTATTTTAGTAATATTGACATATAAGAATACAATCATAATTTATTTTCAATAATTAAATTTATTTATGGATACTTATTAGTACAGTCCCATTTTTTGGTATCTCTGTACTGTATCTTTACAAAATTAAATTGTAACAATAGGAAATTATCAAGAATTCTAAAATGTCAATAAAGAAAAAAAACATAATAATGTCAAATATATCATTTTCTATTTTGATCATTGAAAAATTATTATTTCTAATCAAGTCCTTTAAAATTTAATTTTTTTATTTTAGTCATCCATGATTTTTTTTTTTTTTTTAAGTTAGGTTCTGAAGTCCAAATTATTTTGAGATAGAATATAACAAAATTAGCTAACATGTTTTTAGGAGATGAATATTAATATATGAAAAGAAAAATCACATATATATTGATTCAATTGTTATAAAAAATAATTTTTTCAATTTTAAATTACACCCAATTTTCTTTTAAAAAATTAAGAAATCATTGATTATAAAAAGTTTCTCTTAAGTATTCCTAATCATATTAACTAATTATATTGTGTTCCATTTAAATTTAATAGTTTTAAGTTGATTAAGAATCCAATTTTAAAACAATTAAATTTTGAAGCACCAAAATAGAAAAAATTGAATGTTGAAGAACTTGATTAGATAAAATAATTGTCAAGATCTAAAATAGAAAATGGTATTATATCCTCATAAATTAGTACCCAGCCCGATGTGGCTCTGTAAAATACCATTATTATCCTTATCAAATCAAAGTCATTCATTGTTGTTGACATGTTAGCTGAATCGTAGAAGAATATGCTAATTATAATTTTGGCCCAAAATGTGAACTGAATTTTTTTAATTTCTCACTTTCCTTTGTTTTTTTTTTTTTCTTTTCTCTGCTAGACTGCTAGTTTCGTCACTTTCCTTTTCCCTCTCTACTGGTCGAATGACTGAAAGAGCCATGGAATGATGGGTGGAAGAAGTTGAGGCGGAATTGATTTCTTTGATCTTGGTTTTGGTTTGGAGTAGTTACCATCATTAGAGACCATGGGTCTGGCTGGAATGAGGAGTAATGGATTTTCTAGGCCTTGTAGAGAGCTTTATGAAAAAGAAATCAAATATATAATATTAATTATTATATATATTCAACATTATTATAACTAAGTTATATATAATATTTCTTTTATACGTTTCATGTATGTTTCTGTGACCGTACATTGTTTTAATAATATTTCTGTCACATTGCTCAATTTGATAAAGTTAACCCAACTAGGCCTTATAAACCTGTACCTGACCCGACAACAAAGCCCTTATACTATACACAAATGGACTACCCTACAAACTACTTCATAGACCAAGTCCACATTCGTGATCCTATGGGCTATATCTTGATTTCGGATTGTTTTCATCTAGTCATAACTGATTCACCACCTGTGAATTTCAAAACCAAAAAAACTTCATCACAGATATATAAGTTGAGATAGAGATATTACTCAATACACTCACCTCATAACTTGTCCCATTATTAAGAACAAAAGCATATATCTTAAGAGATTGACCCAATGAATAAAAATATTATTTCTTAATTTTGAGTTTGAAATTAAATCTTCTAAGAAATCATGGTAAATAAAATTATTATAAATTAACTTTACTTTCAAGATAACAATTGAAGGTAAAATATACGTTTCTTCGCTTGTATAGTTGTATGGTATGTTGTAACTATTAATTCCCCTTCCTAAGAAGGTGTGCCAACAGATACGCACTAAGCTAGACTCAATTCTGACAAGCCAAAACAACATGTACAATAAGTGTAGTTCACCTAATTATCATTCATTACTCCAATTAGTAATATCTGACATACTTGTAGAGGCTAGCAGCCTAGCACTGTTTGCCTTAAAATTTTGAATGGAAGGCTGTGCCATTCACCATGATAAGCGTGATTGATATGCCAGATTAGAAGACTAGTGGCAAGCTTCAAAGTTATAAGAAAGCTCAAGCTGAAGATAAGTTAATAAGCAGATTTTGGGTCATTTTAGCATTGAAGAGTGATCTTTGAAAGGTTTAAGTTCCTGTCAAGGAGATATAGCGCAAGGGAGTGAACCTCTTCATAGTTCATATTGCTCTTTGCTTCATATTGGCAATGGCAGAAGAAGATATCTATACCAAGGATGGAGCAACTGATTTTCAGCACGATCCTTCAGTCAAGAGGGAAACAGGAACATGGAAAGCCTGCCCTTACATTTTAGGTACTAAAATTTTTCCAGTTACTGCTTTGTCCAATTTCATGAATCTTGAAATGTGAAAATTGGGTTGACACCATTTTTGCTTTTCCTCAACAGGTAATGAATGTTGTGAAAGATTGGCTTACTATGGGATTAACACAAATTTGGTTAATTATCTGAAGTTTCAACTTAACCAGCGAAATGTTGTAGCCGTCAATAACGTTACAAATTGGTCTGGAACATGTTATGTTACACCTTTGCTTGGAGCTTTTCTAGCTGATGCATACTTAGGAAGATATTGGACAATTGCTTGCTTCTCAATCATTTATGTCTTTGTAAGTATGGTTGTCAAAAATAAAATAAAATAAAAATCCTTTGAATTTTTGTTCCTTTTCTTGAATTAATCAAAATCATGGTATTTGTGCAGGGCATGACATTGCTGACATTATCTGCAGCTGTTAAGGGACTAAAACTTGTCTGTGATGAAAAAAATGCGTGCCATCCTACAGGATTACAAACCACAATTTTCTTTTTAGGGCTTTACTTGATAGCTTTAGGGACAGGTGGGATAAAGCCTTGTGTTTCATCCTTTGGTGCAGATCAATTTGATGACTCTGATGAGGCTGAGAAGAAAAAGAAAAGCTCTTTCTTCAATTGGTTTTATTTTTCTATCAACATTGGTGCTCTTATTGCTTCTTCTGTGATTGTTTGGATACAAACAAATGTTGGTTGGGGTTGGGGCTTTGGTATCCCGGCTGTGGCTATGGCAATTGCTGTCTTGAGCTTCTTCTCGGGTACTCGGTTGTATAGAAACCAGAGACCAGGAGGGAGTCCCTTGACGCGAATATGCCAAGTAATTGTTGCATCCTTCAGGAAATTTCAAGTTAAAGTGCCTAATGACAAATCCCTTCTGTATGAGACAGCAGGCGAAGAATCTGCTGTTAAAGGAAGCCGTAAGCTTGATCATACAAAACAGTTCAGGTAAATGATAAACAAAGCAAAGTAGGCATTGAAAGCAATTTGAATGAAAGAAACATTCCCCATTGTTTCTTCATAAACATTTGGCAAAGTTAGCTTGATTTTTTCTTCTTATATCCCCAGTTGATCTTTTTCCCCTTCTTCCTGCTCAGTTTCTTTGACAAGGCTGCTGTAGAAACCCCATCAGATCGAACCAAAGGCTCGGATAACGTGTGGAAGCTCTGCACAGTGACTCAAGTTGAGGAGCTCAAATCCATTGTAAGGTTGCTTCCAATATGGGCAACTGGTATTATCTTCTCTGCAGCATACAGTCAAATGGGGACATTGTTTGTTCTCCAAGGCAACACAATGAACCTTCACATAACCCGTTCATTCGAAATCCCTTCAGCTTCACTCTCCCTTTTCGACACAATCAGTGTAATATTCTGGGTGCCAGTTTATGACCGTGTAATTGTCCCCTTTGCCAGAAAATTCACAGGCCACAAAAATGGTTTCACTCAACTGCAAAGAATAGCAATAGGCCTTGTAATTTCTATATTTGTCATGTTGGTTGCAGGGACATTAGAACTTGTTAGACTACGTCAGGTGAGGAAGCACAATTACTATGATGTTAAGCACATACCCATGTCAATATTTTGGCAAGTACCTCAATATTTCATTATAGGGTGTGCTGAGGTTTTCACATTTATTGGGCAATTGGAGTTCTTCTATGAACAGGCTCCTGATGCAATGAGAAGCTTATGTTCTGCTCTGTCTCTCACAACTGTTGCACTTGGAAATTATTTGAGTACAATGCTTGTCAATATTGTTACTGACGTGAGCACTAGGCATGGAAAACCAGGATGGATACCAGACAACTTGAATTATGGCCATCTACACTATTTCTTCTGGCTTTTGGCTCTGCTTAGTGTGGCTAATTTGGGATTCTATCTTTTGGTTGCTAGGTGGTACACATATAAGAAAGCAGTTGTTTCTAGCCAGTAGTCACTAATGACAAGTTCTTCATGCCGATAACAATTTGTTTTCCCAAACTTATTTACCCTGAATTTCACAGAAATACGAAAATAAGCTCTTATTCGATCTCAGATATTCTATTGAAACGAAAAAATTTTTCTTATGCAAAATTTGCATTTCTCTTTTGGTATATATATTATATATATGTTATCTTGAATATCTCATGTTTAGTATACCATAATGTGTTTGCTTGGATATTTGGTGCATATTCATGTTTTCTTTTTCTTATTTACTGCATCAAACTAAAATATTGAAAATAACACATCCACTTATTAGGTTTAATTATGCATTTCTTCCTTATGCTTTCATTACATATCAATTTGTTACCTCAATGTTTTACTTTGGATAATGCACGTACTCAAGAATATATGAGGATTTTACTCTCACAATCTCCTTAGAGGAGATTCAAACTCATGAAATTAATGAAGGGAACATACCTTCTTGACTACTAGACCAACCTATTTAGCGTTGTATATTATCCTTCTCTTTTTAACAATTTTTTTTATATTCTTTTTCCCTTACACTCTATATTTTCCTTTACACACTTCTGATTGTCGATTGGAGAGTTCCCATTGCATATTTGTTGTGGTTGGGTACTGCAATATGCAGATTGAGTCAATCACAATATGACTTAATCTGGACCAATCACAATATGACTTAATCTGGACCAAATCGATCATTTGTATAAGTTTGTATTGACAAACTTATAAAAATTTGATTGCATTCTTAGTAGAAATTGACTAGCTTGTTCTTACTATATTATTATTATTATGCATTTTATCCTTATGCCCTAACCTTATTTACAATAATGATTACTCATTTACTTATGTTAATTCATGTAAATAAAGAATATCCCAATTTAAATCCAATAAAAATATGAAAAATAAATAAATTAAATCTTCAAATTAAAATGTTGAAATTTCACTAAGAGAACAATATTTTAAAAATTTTAGTTTTATAGAATCTCAGTTATTATTTTTTTTGTACCACATGTGAGGATATATATACATTTTATTGTAATTTAATACTCAATTGACTTTTATTATATGTATATAAAAAAATATTAATTTTATCAATTTGGCTTATTAATCTATATACCAAACACATATGTGACTTAATTATAATTAATAATTTTTGCAATCAGTATAATATACGAACCCTAATATATTGTCTTTATTCATTGAAACAAAAATACATTTACAAAAATAAAGTTTTACTAAAAAATAAAAAAATAAAAAAATTCCTTTACATAATTCGACATGAATTCTCAACACCTCTATCTTAACTAACTGAGTTAAAACCTCATCGCCATGTATACGACCTATTAGTTACTAATAAATATGATTCAGATTGTGCTACAGTGCTTCTTATGGAAGAATTGTAAACAATTGGAAATGATCAGCCAACATTATTATATAAAAATAGATAAATCAATGTTGCTGCTTTGACAGATAAAAAAATTATTATTTGCAAAAATTATTTATGTTTCATACAATTGTTAATTTGTTACCAATTATGAAACATACTAATTATAAGATATTTCAGTGATTAGTATCTTTAAGTACTTCCCATTTCTTTCTTTTTTTCTAATATAATATATTCATTCAAGAAAATTAGGGTGTAATTAAAAAAAAAAGGAATTTAAGAGGTAATAAACTAAAAAGGTTTTATTTTTTTAACTAATACCCCTAGTTCGGATATTTGTTAAGATGTAAATTTTCTTGAATTTATTGGAAGTATTCAACAATTCATTTTGTTTTTGGTTTTATAGTTAGGTTTTGTTTTAATCAACTTACAAGCATTTTGATTAATTCACATTTCCGATATGATAAAAAACAAATCAGAAAAATAGGTGACCAAGATTTATAATACTATTCAATTAATAAATTTATTATATTTATGGTATCTTAATAAAACTAGGGCAACCTTTATAAAAGTTAGAGAAACAAAAATCTAAGTTTCCAAAAGTGGAAGGGTACCCAACAATATGACTTGTTTTTCCAATATAAAAGGAAGTTAATTTAAGGTGTATAATATCATACAAGAAAACAAGAGGAAGACTTTCTGTTTCTGTTGCCGTGTCTTTCTCTTTTCATATTTGAGGAGATCATGTATGAAGATATGTTGCACATGAGAGGAGGATCCACCAAATCCGGCTTAAAGGCCTGATCTCGTTGGCATTGCGATTTTTCAATTACAAGCACCACCAGTCCCCAAAACACTGTCTCTTCCTCTCCTCCCCGGGTATGTCTCTCTGCTCTGTTATTTGCATTTTGCAGTGATACAATTTGCAGTAATGGGGCTTTTCAGCTTGAACTGAAAGAAATTGGGTTGTGATAAAAATTTCTACTTTCCTGACTGAAACAAGGCCCAGCAATTATAACTCTTTAAGCTCACCCATGGCAGAAGATGAATTCTATACTCAAGATGGGACAGTTGACATTCTTAAAAATCCTGCTAATAAGAAAAATACTGGAAACTGGAAGGCGTGCCGATTCATTCTTGGTATTTCCATTCTATTTTTCTTCTTCTTTTTTTCTGGGTGGACTTTTCCTTGCTTAGTAAATTTGTAAGATATCTTGTATACATTCATCTGATGACCCTAAAACCCTAAAAGCTGACTACAGAAAAAATTGGTGGCAGGATAATGAATGTTGTGAAAGGTTGGCATACTATGGTATGAGTACAAATCTTGTGAACTATCTACAGGAGCGTCTCAATCAGGGAAATGCCACTGCATCAAACAACGTCACTAATTGGTCAGGAACATGCTACTTCACACCATTGCTTGGAGCATTTCTAGCTGATGCATACTTGGGAAGATATTGGACAATTGCCAGTTTTTCAACTATCTATGTTTTTGTAAGTTCAGGTGAAATGAAAATTTCTCTTTTTTTGGTTACATAAGAAAACGTAACCTTTCTCTTTGGTAATGTACGAGATTAAAGCCTCAATAGCTAAACTTTTGGGTGAAATAGTTTTTTATATGGTATGAGTGGTGAAAATTTAAGAACAATGTATGAAGGAGAGCCTATGCACTCTCCATGTTCACAAGCACAATGAGTTTTCGTGTGCGGGTGCAGGGGCATGTTTGAGATTAAGACCCTGGGTTCTCGCTTAGTAGCTTAAGATTTAGGGTGAAATGATTTTTTCACATGTAACAGTTGATGAAATCATGTTGTATGGGATTCATTAACCACTTCTTTAAATCTTACTTCGAAACAAGATTAGAAAGAAGAATCGGTACCATTACAATGATATATTACCTGATAGGATGAATTTATACAGGATTTAGCCCTGTTAATGTAGGATCCTTATCTTGGTTGCAGGGAATGATACTACTAATATTATCTGCTTCTCTCCCTGGGATCAAGCCATCATGTGATAGTAGTGGCTGCCACCCTACTTCAATACAAACAGCAACTGTGTTTATAGCTCTTTACATGATTGCTCTTGGAACTGGTGGTATCAAACCATGTGTCTCGTCTTTCGGTGCAGATCAATTTGATGAAAATGATGAGACAGAGAGGAAAAAGAAGAGCTCTTTCTTCAATTGGTTTTACTTCTCAATTAATATTGGTGCTCTTATTTCATCCTCGGTATTGGTTTGGATACAGATGAATGTGGGTTGGGGATGGGGCTTTGGAATCCCAGCAGTTGCAATGGCCATTGCAATTGTATTTTTCTTTGCTGGTAGCCGGTTGTACCGATTGCAGAAGCCTGGAGGGAGTCCCCTTACTAGGATTTTCCAGGTTATAGTTGCATCTTTTCGGAAACTTAATGCCAATGTAGAAGCTGACAAGTCTCGTCTTTATGAGACTGCAGATGAGGAAAGCAGCATCAAAGGAAGCCGCAAGCTTGATCATACAGATAAGTTAAAGTAAGTAGATTGAAACCAAGATATTCTCTTGTAGGTCTTCTTGTAGAATTATAGGAATAATACTGTTCAGCAGTCCAATACAAGTTTATGCTAAACATGGCAAAGGTCTGCATATTTGATAGGTGTTTAACCGTGTTCTCAATTTAGACATGTGCAGACTTCACTATGCATTCTCTATGCTGATAAGTCCAATGGGTTTGTGCTTACTGGAGCGTGTAAGAGATCAAATCCCATTTCTGGGTCATCACCTAGCAGCTTAAGTTTTTCATGAATTAACAACTTTGCATCCTTAATATGACTTCTTAATCTTACGTTGCTTAGTTTGATTGATTGACTTGTCATTTAATCAAAAGTACTATTGATTCCAGGTTCTTTGACAAGGCTTCTGTAAAGACCATATCTGATTGCGTTAAAGGATCACCTAATCCATGGAGGCTGTGCACAGTGACACAAGTAGAGGAGCTGAAGTCCATAGTTAGTTTGCTCCCAGTATGGGCCTCTGGAATTATCTTCTCAACAGTATTCGGTCAAATGAGCACTATGTTTGTTTTGCAAGGCAACACAATGGACCAACATATTGGTTCTCACTTCAAAATCCCGTCAGCATCCCTCTCCCTCTTTGATACCCTCAGTTTTATCTTCTGGGCTCCTGTATATGATCGTCTTATTGTCCCATATGCAAGGAAGTTCACAGGCCATGAACGAGGATTCACCCAGCTCCAGCGTATGGGCATTGGCCTTGTTATATCCATTTTTGCCATGATTACTGCTGGAGTTTTGGAGGTTATTCGACTCAACATTGTCCAGAAAAACAACTACTATGATCTTGAGTATATTCCAATGTCAATATTCTGGCAAGTCCCTCAGTATTTTCTAATTGGATGTGCAGAAGTTTTTTATGTCATTGGACAAGTGGAGTTCTTCTATGACCAGGCACCTGATGCTATGCGAAGCTTGTGTTCGGCTCTCGCGCTCACAACTGTTGCATTGGGTAATTACTTGAGCACACTGCTTGTAACTATTGTGATCAAAGTCACTACAAGCAATGGGAAGCTTGGTTGGATTCCAGACAATTTAAACAGGGGCCATCTTGACTACTTTTACTGGCTATTGGCTTTCCTCAGCATGCTCAACTTTTTCTTATATCTCTGGATTGCTAAGTGGTACACATACAAGAAGGTAATCATAGGGTATCCTCAATGAGAGTATGAGACTTTTAAGGGGTATATCTGGTATTGAAACTTTGATTAGTCAGCGAGTGTAGAATTGAAAATTTGTTTAGTCAGTGAGTGTAGAATCAAGTTCTTTTCGTCTTTCTGTGTGTTTGTTTGTTTCTCTAATAATGAAAATTGAGAGGCCTATATTACTCTTGAACCAATTCAAGAGAGTCAGGCCTATTAAAGATGAAGACCAGAAGTTGAAGAACATAAGAAATGTAATAAATTGAAATAAAAAGGTTTTAGTTATTTGAAGAAAAAAAAAAAGATCTAATTATAAAGTTCATTTTATACTTCAACAGTGTAACTCATGACTTCAACTTACTTCAAAGCATTTTCTAATATTTAGATTGAATTTAAGGATTCTTGTCATCTTGTGAATGTTTAAATTAGAAAAAAGCAAACATAAGTTACACTTTTCCAATAAGTTATTTAATAAGTTTACATTCTCAATAACCTACCTTTTCAAATAAGTTCTAAATTGTAAATTTAAACTTTTAGTATCACTTTTACCCATATTTTTTATTTTTAATTTAAAATATTCTCAATAAATCTTACCTTTAAAATAAGTCCTAAATTTTAAATTTAAACTTTCTATACCATTTTTATCCATATATATTTTAACTATTAAGTGAAACAATTTAAAAAAAACGAAATTATGTAGTTTTTAAACGTTTTTAAATGGACAAACACGGGGTTCATAATACATGCTGTCTATACAGAAGTTTTTATATTGACACCAAAACTAGTTAAAGTATAAATAAAAATAAAAAGATGACTTCTTTTCGAATGAGAGAACCCCACCCCTTGCTAGTTGCTACAGATAACATAGAGAACGAGAGGTTCATATTGCTTACTGTCTACACAGAAGTTCTCTACCTATCCTTCTCTTGCACAAAAATAAACGTTAGACAGGAAGATGATTACACTCAAACCAGTTCAGAATTCCTTCAGTCGTCCTACCAAGCATAGCCCCATTTGGTCAAGATTCTCCAACACAAAAAGCTCAATTCTGCGCCTCTGCAAGTCCAATGATTCTGATTCCCAGGCTTCCTCACCTGAAGGAGATGCTCAAAAGCAAGAGCTTCTTGCCAAAATTGCAATGCTTCAAACGCAGAAAGTCCGTCTTACAGATTACTTGGACGAGAGATCTGCTTATTTAACTCAATTTGCTGAAGAAGCCAATTCTGAGTTTGACAAGATTGGAGAAGATGCCCTCAAAGGACTAGATGAAGTTGACGCCAGGGTGTGTTTTCAACTGCCCATGCAAATCATACATAACATGTAGGAAATAATCCACCTAGAATAGTACTTTGATAATGCACTTCTCATTCATTTGTGTTTAGCAGATAACGGCAAACATAGAGAGCCAGATGCAAGACTTTGAGGAATCTGCAGAGTCAAACAGAGATGAGATTCAGGAGAATGAAAACAAGCTAGAAGAGTTTCGAAGGTCAAATTGAGAAGGACCGAAATGAAGGGCTGTTCTTTAAGAGCCTGGGGAAGAAGACACCTATTGAAAAACCAAAAGCTAAGGAGGAGACAGAAAAGATTAAAGATATAACCAAAAGAAGTGCTGGAACCAAAACCAGAAAGAACATTTACCTTGTGTTGATAGGACTTTTGATTATAGGAATTGCTGATTCTATCACCTCGTCTTCAATAGACTGGCGAAAAGTCGGAGCCCTTGCAGCAATTTTAGTGGCTTTGTCATTTCAGTTCATCTATGAACAGAGGATGTCATCAGAAAAAATTGAAACAGAGAAGAGCAATGCTGAGGATGAGAAAAAATGAAGTGCTCCCGCAGTAACTGCAGTTCAGTTCAGTTCACAGCGAAGTTTTTTCTTAACTAATGTATATGGCATGATGAAATAACCCCAAGTTAAAGCTTACAACTTGGGCCTGATACATCAAGCTGCTTTACTTTAGCATCGTCAACAACTGATATTGGTGATATTACTACAATCACTAAAATCAGGTAACTGAGTTACCATATCTGATGCGTAATGAACATCTCTACATCTTATGTTGATACAGAGAGTTCAATATAGTTTTGTCAAAAGTCTTTTCATATAAATTTTAAAAATTTTATAATAACTATAGCCTCTTTGAATGTAAATATAGATAAAACTTAGTAGAGTTCTAGATGTTCCCTCATATTGACATCAAGCCTCTTCGAACATCAGTATGGATTTTGTCACAAACATCAATCATTACTCAACCTTAATCTTGTGTAACAAAAGCTAAATGAACCCAAAATTGAAAGGGGACGGTTAAAGTTTGTGATGTCAGATTCGGAGGACTCCCCACCTTACTAACTGTCTAGCAGACATGAGCCCTTCTGGCACAATGCAGTGTGTTGACCATTGAATTCCTAATAGAAGAGAACAAAAAATACAATTTACTCTTCTTTAGTTCAGACGGGGGAGAAAGGGCAGAGAGAGGTGATTGATTTTTTCCTTACGGGAAGCAACAACCCGGATAGGTGGGGACTCGATAGAACAGCATTAGTGGGGCACGCAGGTCCTCCATAAAGGCAGGATGGGTACCAAGTCAGACTTCAACACCAGGGAACATTTGGCCAGGAATCAAAAATAAGCACGAGAAAGGATGATCAATAGGCCACTGACTTGATGGTGAATTCAACAATATGCTCACTAGTTAATAAATTGTTTTATTTGGTTCTGAAAGCAGAATAAGTAAGAGCCAGACTACACATCTAAGCTTAAAGCCCAAAAGTATCATATCCTAGCCCATCAAATCCTAATGGTAACGCCCCAAGTAGTCCCTCTAGCTCAAGTAATTTGAGAAACAGACAGAAACCGCAGGGCTCAAAATAGCTAGTCCAAATTACTTGTAGTTTATATACAACACTCACTCCTCCCACTTTCAATGTGAGACTTGAAATATTACAATTTTCTCCACTAAAATCATTGAAATTCCCATCAAGGCACAATAATAAGACCCTCCCTCAAATGATGCGAGTTTCTTGAAGCATAGGCCCATTATAAGCATAATCCACCACCACATTGCCAATGTCCTCTGGACCTTTGCCTTTTCAAGATTTCTTTTCTATCCACCAGATTGAGAAAGGAACTGAGGATGTACAGTTTGTCTCAGCGTGACCCACACATCACGAGCGATCAATGTTTTGTTACCATTTGAACATCCCAAGAAACCCAACTAGCCTAAACAACTTGAGAAACGGCCAAAAACCACGTGGCCCAAAATGGTCAGCCCAAGTTATTGATGTTAGTCACTTGTATCTGCTATACAACACACTCACACTTCCTACTTATAATGTGAAACTTGGGATATTACACCAATAGTCCCGGGCTGTGTTATGGAGGGATAACAATATTTGGGACATAGTTCTAGGGCCCCATCTTTAATAGAGATTTAAAGCATTTTCCATTTTGCCAGAAAAGCGCAATCCATGAATCATAATGTTTCACTGTAATATTAGGCTTAAAGCCCTTATCAAGAAAGTAATACCACGAGCTGAGGCCAGTCAATTTTTTTGTTTTGCAAAAGGCCATCAATCAACAAGTTATATGTTATAATGTCTGGCTTTCACCATTTTTCCAAAAATTTCCTTCACATAAAGATATACTCAACTCAACTAAGTCTTGATCCTAAACTAATTAAAATCAACTACATAATTATTTTCCTTAATTCACATGTAATTTTAGATCTTGATATACCTCTTCTAACCTCATCAACTTCCAACAAGTCACATTTCCTAATTATAACATTCACATGCTTACATTGGATATGTCCAAAACACCATAAGCAATTATCTCATTTCCTCTTCAATGGGTGTAACATCAACCCCTTATGTATTTCCACATTCTCTATCATATCTCTTCTTATATGCCTTGTCATCCATCTCAAACAGAATGTTAAGCTCATCTTGTATGGATGTTACGCTCATCTTGTATGAATGTTATTTCTTAATTACCCAACATGTAAAACTATACAACATAACTAATCTCACAACCATCCTATAGAATTTTTCTTTAAATCTACTTCGAATTTTAGAATCACATAAAACTCCCATAACTTTACACCTAACCTACCTTCACTAAATTTCACCATCTTTGGTAATAAGGAGTTTGGACACTTAAAAACCTCATTTGCTCAAGGTTTCATGGCTATCCAAAATCAATTTATTAGATCTCCTTCTAGCGTGATTAAGGTTACACTCCATTTACTCAGTCTTCATCCGACTTTATATAAACTCAACTCAACTAAGTCTTCAATTTCAAACTAGTTTAAACGACTATATAAATCATTTTTCACCATTCACATCGATCTAAGGCATCGTTTTTAATAATGTTTAGAGCAATCATATTATTCTCTATGATTGCCCCATATAATTTTCGATCTCCCTTTACACCTAACACCTGTAGCAAATCACCTTTCTTGACAACAGCATCCACTGGCCTACGGTAGATATGTTCAAACCAACATTAGCAATTCTCCCTAATTTTCTCTTCATGAGTGCTATCTCAATCTTCCTACATATCTCCTCACTTTGTATTCTATCATTTCTGTATATCTAGTCATCCATCTCAACATTCGTATTACAGCTACTCTCATCTTATGCTAGTATTATTTCTTAATTGCCTAACATTCAAAACTATATAGCTTAGTCAACCTCACTACCGTCCTATAAAATTTTAATTTCAACCTATTCGGAATTTTAGGATCACATAAAACTCCAGATGCACTTCATCCAATCTACCTTAATTCTATGATTCATATCATGCACAATTGCATTATCTTTTTGTAGAAATGAACCTAAATACTTAAACACATATTTTTTAAGGATTGTCTGACCATCCAAGATTATTTCAGTTGAACCTCCTCTAGAGTGACTAAAATCGCACTCCATATACTTGAATTTCGTCTAACTCAACCTAAAACATTTATATTATAACGCGTTCTTACATAATTCTAGCTTAGAACTTAAACTTACACTCAATCACTCTTTCCCATAGCTTCATTGTACGACATATAAATTTTATTTTCCAATAATTTGTACAACTTTGTATATTCTCTTTATTCTTTAAAAAAATGAATCAACATACTCTTCCTTCATTCATCAAGCATTCTCTTGGTCACTAAGATCTTGTTAAAAAAATTCGTGAGCCAAATTACTCCAATGTCTTCTAGGCATCTCTAGACTTCTATAGGGATACCATCTAGTCCCATTGTCTTCCCACTTTTCATCTTTTGAATAGCTTCTTTAATATCTCGTGTTCTAATCCGACGAAAAATTTACGATTCATAAACTTCATCTAGTTCTCTAACAATAACATTTGAATTTCCATTAAATAAGATATCGAAATAAGTTTGTCATCTCTCATTGATCTTATTTTTCTAACTTGACACTATTTCCCCTCATCTTAATGCACTTAGTATGAGTCAACTCCTCAGCTTTTCTCTCTTTGTTTAGAAAGCCTATAAATATCATTCTCTCAATTATCCCTAACTTTTGATGTAATCCTTAACAAGTCTTATCTTTAGCTTCCCTAACCGTTTTCTTAATATCTTTTTTAGCTTGTGTAAATCCCTCGTAATTAATCCTCTTTTCTACACTCATAATCTTTTATAACACTCTTTTGATCCATGTCGTTACTTTCTCCTTACACCTCTTTAGCCGTATTCCTAATACAACACGCCAACTCATCACAAACCCTGTTAGGTTTGCCTTTTACAATCCATAAGTCGTCGTATAACATTTTTCTTTAAAAAGAGTAATTTTTCTTCATTCAAATTCTACCATCTAGTCCTACTACTCTTATTAAACTTACGTTTTTCTTCCAACGCTTAACACAAACATCTACAACCAAAAGTGTGTTGTATCATTAAAAAATCACCACGTATAACTTAACAATCCTTACATGACACTCTATCAACCTTCCTAATCAGAAGAAAATCTATTTGACTCTTATTAAAACTGCCACTAAATGTGTTTTTCTTTTCTTAAAGAGAGTATTGGCTAGAATCAAGTCGTATGCAATTGCAGAATTCAAAATAAGCTTCTCACTTTCATTTCTATCTCCATAACATAACCCCCGTATACACTATCAAAACCCTCGTTAGTTCTTCTGACATAGCCATTCAAATCTCCACTAATATAATTTTTTTTTCTCTTATCGTTATTCCTTAAACTATCTCAACTAAGTCTTTCCAAAAAAACTTCTTTGTAGCTTCTTCAAATCTTATTTGCAAGGCATAGGCACTAATGACATGAAAAATCACCTCGCTTATCATCAATTTCATTAAAATTATTCTATCGTCTTTCCTCTTGATTTCAACAATCTCGTCATTGGAATTTTCATCTACAATAATTACAACTCCATTCCTATTTCATTCTTACCCATATACCACATCTTGAACCCTGTCTCTTTATCTCTCTAGTCTTTTCTCCTACCCACTAAGTTTCTTGCAAGCAAAATAATAATAATAAAGAAAAACAATAAGTGGATAGCAACACCACTTATTATTATTATTATTTTGCTCATATCCCCAAAAATGTGAATTGCAGCATCAATTCTACACACTGATAAAAGACATCCATTTGACTGACAATTCTAGCTGCTTCGTCTAATCTCCTCCCTTTGCATAATCCATTACTTGATCGAGGGATATGCAAGGATCTGTAACACCTCCCTTATATTCCGCCTCTTGCAATATCCTTAAGGCCTTATTTAAGTATCCATTCTTGCACAAACCATAAATAATAATCCATAAGTAAAGGAATCCGGACAACCTGTCAGATATGACTTCCCATTATAGATATTGCTTCTTCCACCTTCCTATTTTTGAACAACCCTCTAATAAATATGTTAGAACCAACAATATTACAATAATCACCCTTCTGCATCACCTTCTACAAGTCTACAACTCAAAACTCTCCTCAGTCTACCCTGCTTTGCAGTGCCCATTAAGCGTTGACTTGCATTTAACCGCATCAGGAGAATTCGCTTTTCTTATCACATCAGAACTGTTAATATCCTAATGTATAGGCAACTTGGTGAACCTGCCACATTTACACAAACCATTAATCATAACATTGCAAGTTACAACATTTAGATAAACTGAAAAACCTCTCAACCTCTGCTAATCTCATTAACTTCGTGATCCCCTTACTTGAAAATTCATCAATCAAAATATTATAACACTGTATGACCCCTCTTTCACACATTCCATCGAACACTTCTAATGCAACCGATAAATTTCCTCTCTTAGATAAACCATTTCGCAAAGTGCCATAAGTAAATACATTGTCCCGCATCCAGCCGACCTTGCCTTCTCAAACTGCTTCATCTTAGAATATATTTATTATAAATTCGTAAATTTGACAACACACCCACCCTGACAAAACAACGGAACAGACTACACCAGATCCCATCGATTTGACTCAATGAATGTATTGAACAGTAAATTGTAAGACCTTATACCTGTTTTTTTTGGTAGGCTTTGATAAACCGTCAAAGCAACATCTTCCTGGCCCTTGCGTTTCTGTGTTCGAACGATTCTAACAACATGGAAGAGACAATCTTTACCAGGATATGCGTGTCTCATTTTTTCCGTTTATTTTGCAACAGTTCCAGCACCGGAATAAGATCGGAGAAAATTTCCATGAGGGATGTATGTGAAAAATAAAGTGAAAAGAAGGAATCAGTTTCGGCATTGATTTGACGGCGTTGAGCACTCGCATCAGGTGACTCCGAAGTTATCCCAAAACCCTAAAACAACATGGGTCGGGTGACCCGTTTACGGCTCAACTCTTTTTTTTTGGGGTAACATTAGGCTTTTTTTTTACAAAAGCTTAGTAATTTTTTTTTCCACAATATAATATCACTAGTATTTTTTCCTGAAAGATTTGAGTTGACAAAAAAAATGAAGTTACATTTATTGTCTAAAAATATATTTTTTATATCAATTTCGTCTTAAAAATATTTTTCAGTCTTACTATTTCATTCATTTCTCACCTATTTCTATAAAAGAAATTTTAAAATATTATCTCATTCGATGAAATTTTTGCTTCTCATTCATAAATTGATAAGAAAAATAGAAAGTGTATAAATTTCATTAATTTTTTTAAAATGCTCAAATCATAACTAAGTACTATTAATTTCATTGTTTTTCGAGAAATGATGAGTGAAAGAGATTATACATGAGATTCGTACGAGAAATGATAAATGAGACAGGTGAGCACGTATATTTTGTTCTTTTTTATTTGCTTGATGATTAATACATATGTAAATAAGTATTATATTTTAAGTCACATAAGTAATTTTTGTCTAAAATAATAATTGATAGAATATATTGTATCATTTTGAAAATTATGAGACCAAATTGAACAAAATGTTATTAAGACAAAAATATAATATTTGAAGACTATAAATATTATTTTATTATATATATTAGCAACCTTACAAGTTACAAATCAACACTTCTATATTAATATTAAACTCGCATGGAACATGTGTAAATGTACAGGTTATTAGTTAAAATTTGTGCATATATTTTAAACTATAGCACTTATTAATTAAATATTCAAACTTATAATGACCACTAATTTAGTAGCACTTACAAAAGTACATAAAATTTTAATTAAAGTAGCGGTTGCTTGTGTTCGATTTTCTTAAATGTGATTGGTTTATGTTGTAACAGAAGATTTCAACAGTATCATAATATAGCATAGTTCATGTCATCTTTCAAATTTGGATTTGACTAGCTGAGTTGTCTTTTATGCGACTCTGTGTGGGCTCTAGGACTTGAAAAAATTCTAACGATCAAGTCAGTATAATATTTGGATATGATATATAAAATAGGGTGAGTCATGAGAGACAATAAGATTTACCTTTGGGATTTTAGCTAATTTATATAGAATATAATGACCAATAAGATTGTGCTACATGTCATTGTATTTAGGAGTAAGGGTGGCAATAAGCTCGACTCAGCTCATCAAGTTTTGGACTAGCTCAAGTTCGGCTCATTAAGGGCTCTTAATTTTTTTTTGAAATTTTAAAACAGTTTTGTAGTCAAAAGAGATGAACCAAAGACCTACTAATAACCTTTTGTATAACTTACTACCAAACCAAGTTATAACTTATGTTAAATTTTTTATATAAATAGATTTATTATAAATGTATATAATAAATAATAAAAAAAATTATTAAATGATATTAAACGAGCTGGCTCACAATCTTGAGAGCCGAGTTTTGGAAAGATTAAGCTCGGCTCATTTTACTAAACGAGCTCAAAATAAAGTTTAAGATCGGTTCGTTTAGAAAATGAGCAGAGCTCGATTTGAGTCCTTAATGAGTAGTTCACGATTTAATTCGACTCATTGCTACTTTTATTTAGGAGACAATTATGGAATCTGATACAGTAATTATAATATAATTAGGAAATAATGAGTACTACTGATGTTGTCCTTTATAATTTGGATTTAACTAGTATACTTTGACCATGCCATGTGTTTAATTCTTATTATATTTGTATAATCTTGTATTATCACTAGTCCCAAAAAAATGAATTTAATGAGTGAATGGACTTTAAATGTTGGAGAAATCTCGATTAGAACAAGTGCTCTAAAATAAATGGACCATATATCTAGGTTGTATTTCTCATTTGTGGGGTGCAACTATTGTGCAAAAAAAGTGTGAAAAATCAGGTGTTATCACTAGTGTGATGTTATGTTAGTATTATCACTATTATGATTTTTTATTTTACTTTATGTGTACATGCTTTGCTAACCTCTACTACTCTACCGCACCTTATAACTACTATATATTTTTTAGTATGAACTGAAAAGTTCAAGCCTACCATGATAGGAGTTTATACTGAATTTTTCCAGTGTGACGGGACAATAAAAAGTAGTTGTATTTAAATTATACTGAAATAAATAGCATACCTTGTTTTGAGCAATATGGGTGAAAATTTGATATTGTTTGTTGATATCGTAGCATTCTAGGTGAAAATCCGAGATTGTTGATGTTATATATTGACTTCCTAGCCACTCGATTTGTCTAGGGTGCTTTGACCAGGAGCTAGATTTCTAGCATGTGTTGTCCCTCGAGTGTGACTATGGCTTATCTAGCCACGTGTCATCTTCTTGGACTATCCCTCCAGGTCGGGTAAAAACTAGATACCTTTGGTGTTTTAGTATTCGAGAGATCCTACTAAAAAACTGGGATATTGCCTCTCCTTGAGGTCTGGAGGAGGACATATTTAAAGTCACTTATCTTAATGATTGTCAGCTGAAAAGTTGTGTATGTAAAAATATTTAATGCAATCTTGTTGAAAAGAATAATATAATATTTTTAATATAACTTATATTGGTTTACTGTTGGCTAAGTGTTGTTCAGTTAAGTTTATTATTCGACCTTAAGCTTTATGTAGCTATCGATGTGGGAGAATATTTATCCTCTTATGGTCGATTTTTGACCTCAGTATGTGCTAAAGTGTATTCCAAATTGCTTGAAAACAGTTTATCAAGTACTAAATAATAAGAATATGAGTATGTTATTGGTTGTTGAGTTTGAGGATAATTTATAAGTTTGTTATATTGGCTGTAGTCAAAGTCACTGATTCATATAGATTCAAAATAAAAATTGTACCATGTACCAACTGCTAAACTCCATATCACTAAACAACTTTCCAAACATCACTCATCACAAAAGATGCAAAGAATATTTGCTGGATATAATAATTTTTGGTAGGGACTGGTTGTGTCACACCTCTCATGGAGGTATGACTAGCTAGAGGAATGGTAACCAAACCTCCGTAACCCTGACTCAAATAAAGGAATGACCATGACTATTGACTCGCCAATGAATAAAATCAAAAAATTATAAAGACAAAAGTTAACATTAAAAAAACTTGTTGATTACAACAAATCACAACTTATTGAAAATTTCGACAAAGGTCCCTTACAATGTGGAACGTGCCTTAAAGTACAATCCTATAAACTCTTTTTATTACTCAACACAATACAAAGACAACAAGGAGCTCTGCTCCGTTCACACCATCAACAAAACAAGTAATAGAATATTACATCATACCACATTTGACACCCACAGTGCTAATGTGACTGCAAACTTTCATCCTTAATTCCAAGTATGAGATTCCGAGGCATACCTTGTCATCAAATCCTTAGCAAAATTTCGTATTAGTGGTTAACTTCTTTTAAGGTCCTGTTACTAAAAATAATATAACCACAAGAAAAGGATGAGTCTTACAGACCCCGTGAGTGGAAAATTGTTCCCAAAGGGTACTAGCATCACTCAGCACAAACGTATAATATATATGTTATCATCATATAACATGATTCACATAACATTTCACTTACACGTCACATTGTAAGTTCACAACTTCACAACTTCACAACTTCACAATTCATATGACACACAGGATCACAATTTAAGTCAGCGCAATAATATCACACAATGCAATTAAAGGGCCAACGAGTAACCTAGCCCCGCACAACATTATCACCCCCTACCGGGCATTTACACCCCCGCACAACAAATTAATCTTCGTACACAATCCATCCCACCGGGGCTGAGCACTCAATTTAAAAAAAAAACATTTATCAGAATCAGAATTTCTCATGATTTTAAATCAGGGTATCCTAGGTGCACCTGGACTTTTAATTTCAGAGATACAAATCGTTTTTCATAAAAATCTCACTTTGTTGACCCTTATCAACCACAACCAATATTAAACAAAGCAACCAATATCAAATAAACATAATTCAAATAAATTACTGAAATACTTTACTTACTTAATTTCCATATATCACGCATATCCAAATAAACATATAATCACACATACTAATCTAGCTCCTAATGGCAACAATTAACCACTCACCAGTAAAAGATTCCATTGGCCACTCACACTCACGTCCACGCATCTCATCAGGTCCACATTAGCATTCGGAACTGAAATTCATATCACAAATAATATTTAGTTTATAACATTATTGTTATAATCTTTTAATTACTAAGTTTATATCTCAATTTATATAGGTTTCTTTATGTAAATTTTTCATTAAGCTATTACATGTCAATTAATATGAATTGGACTTTAGGTAATAAGGTTAATAATGAAAAATCATTTTAAGTGTCTTGACAAAGCATAGGATAGGAGAAACCATTAGAAAAGATGGAAAGCACTTGGTGAGTTAGGAATGTTGAAACTGCCCAAACTTGGGGTTTGGACTAGTGTCCACTTTATCAGTCACATCTTTCTCTAGAAAATTCCGAATCCAGTTTCGTAAAATTTATAAAATACTAGACACATGTAGTTTTATAATGGTATATCATTTGAAATTTTTAGATTTTTATATCAATACAGTTTATTGTTTGAAGTTGCATCAAATTTTGGAACAATCATGATTTTTGACAGCTTTAACCTTACCTTAGTTAATTGAAAATAACTTTCTCTAGGAAAAACTAAATCCAATTATGTTTGTTGGGTTTATTAATAGATAAGTATATCCATCTTTATTATTTAGAAAATTTTCCTAAAATCTGACAAGAACCCACTCAATTTCTTACATGAACCAAAAACAGGGCACTACGAATCCTGCCTGACCTAACCGAAGTCTAGCAACTATAAATCACAACATATTTGGAATCAAGCTACGAAATTTTATAGGAAACATCTCAAGATCCTAATCTACACTTTTTACTTTAAGCCCTTAATTTAATTCAGCCCCGAAGACACTCGAAATACTGAATTTCTTTCACCCACGAAATCTGCCCTGTATTCCTTTTAAAAAAAAGACATTCAACTCTCACTTTCAACATTTCTTCTCACCAATAACATCTTATGCCCATACTTACTACTCAATTTCATTAAATCTTTAAGTCATAATATTAACTAACTATTCTCTACTTTCATTCATAATTTTTTATTCAAATTCAATTAGTCTCTAATAACAAAGATCTAAGAATCCCAATTCTATAGTTGGCATTAGCATGGTCAAGTTCCATGATTCCTAATTAACTATTTAAATAATTAATGATACCTATGTGAATCAATTTCTATATATATATATTAACATTAAGTTTCTCTTAAGGATTTTATCGAACACCTAGTTACAAGTTTAACTCTTAATTCATACCTATGAGTTCATAAACATACGCATGCCTTCTAAATTAATTCTTCAAGCACCAAGACTTTTTATATTCAAAACCCTACAAAGACCTCTCATTTGTTTACAGGTTAACTCATTTTGTACCTAATTAATCCATTTTGTAATATATTTATTCACTTACTAAATGTGGTTATTTTGATAATAAAGGAGATATGCCGAAGATTTGAAAATCGAAGTAATCTATGTGTAATTCAGTTAAATCCAAGTCAGGTTAGGATAATGTACTCCTAACACTAAAGAATCACACTAAGTCACCTAACAACAACCTAATGAAAGCATATAATAATACTTTGATTATTAGGCACCACCTTGTTATATATATTGGGAGTATATGTTCTCATTTATCCTCTGTCTTGCCAATGCTACGTGTTGGGCAAAGTCACCAAATTGGATCTACTTACGTTTCTGCCCACCTTTCCCACCATAACTCTTGATCATTGCACCAGACTCCTTTCTAATACTTGATATATTAGTGCCGCATCTACCGATCAAGCCGCCAATCATTGCTTCCGATATTAGCATCTCAAAATGACATAATCAATTGAAGTTGAGTCAAGATATGGTTGAGGTGATCGAATCGCAGCATAATTGTAAGTTGGGCTGATTGAAATCATTTGTTTGGGCAGGATTTCCACAACTGAAATGGAGGCTTAGCGATGGAAGTATGAAAGAGACCAACTCACCAATTGCTGCTGTCTTGTTGCCATGGAGATTATGAGGCTGCTCAAGGTTGCTACAACCAGAAGCAGTACTGTTCACTCTAACTAGAAACATCTAAGAGCAGTCAATGATTGAGTTAAGAAAGGCAAACCACCACTAGGCCGAAAAGAAATTAGCAAGTCTATTCAGCTCCAAATTCTTCAAGCTTCACCAAACCAAGAAGCAAGAAAGGGAAGAACGCAGGTGTTTTTGGAAGGAAAAAAAAAAAAACCAAGCTGCTAGAAGGAGGCTCTCTCTCGGCCAAATAAGAAGAAACCAAAGTAGAGGAGGAGAAACTAGAACAGTTGAGAAAACAAGGGAAGACAAGCTAGCAATAAACAAAATCAGTGCAGCTAAAAAAAAGAAGGAGCAATATTGGCCACATAAACAAATAAGATAAGAGAGAGAAAAAATACAAGTCAATTAGTCAAGTTTTAAGTGTTTTGTATATTAAGTCTTGTGATATGTCTATATATATATTTATTTATATATGCAAGAGTCCATTTATTTATTTATTTATTTTTAATTTGAGTAACGTTTATTCACATAGTCATACAAGTCATGTACGAATATTTTAAAGCGTACATTAAATTATCCGTTTATAACTCATGTGGTAATTTGTGGCTCTAATTTACCTATAGTTATAAATAAATATATATATATATATTTGTATTTATTTACTTTAAACCTAAATTTCCTATAATTTTTTATTTACTAAGTCAGGCAGGTTACGTACGAATATTCTAAAACATACATTAATTTATCGGGGTATCACAGGTTGTAATGCCGCAAATTTTTATCAAAAATGTATACTAGCCAGGCATATTTGATGCACTACTTATTTCTAATTTATACTTGGTTCTTATTATGGTGTTTCAATAAACGTAGTTTGTCTAGTCTTATTAAAATGAATATGTAAGCATGCAATGTTCAACTCACTATTTTCTTATGTCATACGTAATTATTCAAAACTATTTCTACTACACTATTGCTTTTACTCATGCCTAGCTTTTCAAGCTTGCCACGTCATCTCTTACGTGTAACTATGCTCCACATGTATGGGAATTTACACACAAACCTTCAAAGGCTAGCTGCAAATTCATGTTTATGTGCATGGCAAATAAGGGGGTTATATACTTTTATTACTTTATTTATTTTGTTTGCTTCACCAAAATGGAAGAATTTCTCGAATAAGAAAGCAGAAATATATACATGAAAATGATCAGTTCTTATGAAAATTTCCTTATGTCGATCCATTGTCTGTTTTTAATCGAACCAAAAAATTGTATTAATGAAATGAGTAAGTTGGTCTAAATAACTTAATTAATTATTAAGAACATATTTAGTACATCGTATATATAAGAATGATGATGTGATAATATACAATTAATTTAGAGTAAGAATGTTATACAGTACAATTGAGCCATGGAAATTAGTATTTTTCATGGATGGTATAATAAAATTAAAAAAGTATATATATAGAGAATCCTAACCTACACCTATATAGGAATAAGTTATCAATGCCTACTTCTTTCAAAGTAGACAAAAAAACTATTATTTACTTATTAAAACTAATTAATCATAAAGGTATATTTTAGTTTTTTAAATATATGACACATTTGATATTGAATAATGTCTCTCTTTCTTCATTAATGATTGATTATTTCTCTTTCCTAAAACTATTTTTTTTACCTTTAAAATTTTCTCTTTTATGGCCAATATAACTCTATCAATGAAGTTTTCACACATCTTGATTAAGTTTAAATTTAAAACTTTTGGCTAAAACAAATTTTTTTTCTTTAAAATTTCTCTTTTCATGACCAATATAACTCTATCAATGGAGTTTTCACATCTTCATCCACATGTCCAATCCACTCATTAACATCTGTATTTTTCTTTTGGTCCTCATGCTGTGTCCAAGCCAGAATTGGCACACCATAGTATGCAGCCTCAGTTACTGCCTTACTGGTGTATCCCACTTCTCATCAATTTCTCTAATTTGAGCCCTTTTCATGGCTGTCCTACTTCCAAAACTAACATAAACAACAGACTCAGCAGGTTGGTCCTCAAGCCACTTCATTGATGTTGCACCCAATTGATCTTTCTTTCCAAATTCACATGGCACAAAGGGCCAACAACAAAAACAAGAGGCAATCCTTTAATTGCTTTCCACCATTGAGTGCTTCAAGCATTTGTGCTTCTAGTCCTTTAAATGTATGGACCAAAAACCCATTCAATTTGGTGAGCTTTGGATATCCTCCGTGATTTTTTTTTTGCAAAATGAGGAAAAGAAGCAAAGAGGGATTGATGATTTGGGTATTGGTGAAATTCCTGGAATTTCAAGAACATCACCATCAAGTAAAGCAAAACTAGTTGCAATGGGAAAGGAAATGGGAAAAAGAGAGAAAATTTTGATTCACGACGTGAACACAATATAATAAGGAACTTGATCTCCAATATTCAAGCAAATAGCATCACTAACAACAATTTCAAATATTGAAACCCGTTGGCGCCACCCATTCATCCCAACCTCAATTTGGATAACTTGTCAAATTGTTAGTTCTGTCTAAAATTACATATAGAAGAAACAACAATTACAAGAATAAACAAAAAAATACCAGATTATGGCACACACCCCTGGTGTTTTGGTCTCCCTACATCCAAAATTTTTAAATTTAAACTACATCAAGATGTGTGAAAACTCCAGTTATATTGGCCATGAAATGGGCATTTCAAATAAATAAAAAAATCTGGTTTTAAGAGAGAAATAATCAATATTAATGAAGAAGAGATACATTATTTAATAATAAATGTGTTTTATATTTAAATACTAAAATATCCCTTAATAATTAATTAGTTTTAACAAGTAAACGATGATTTTTTTATTCACTTAAAAAAGTAGACATTGATAACTTACACCTACATGGGTGTATGTTAAGATTTTCATATATATATATATATATATATATTCCTAACAGATTAATGTTGCTAGACATTCTTCTCAATCTTCAAGCAGAAAGTAAACTATGAGATGCATATAGGACATATTAAAAAAAAACAAGAATCTATTTCAAAAAATAATTCAAGAGTCACTTCTTTAGTTTCTAAATTACCATGCTTAATTGCTGCCTATTCAATGCCATATATAAAAACAACAGCAATAACGTCAATATCTAAGAAGTTGTGCTTTAGACATTACCAATTACTCACTTTTCTAAGGACCTTTCAATTTCAGGAATGATTGGATTCAGTGTCAGTAGTGGCAGTGAGTGGCTAAAAAAATTAGAGTAGTTGTCTGATGGTTCGACAAAATGAACTGAAAGTCCAGGTTTATAGTAAAATTATCCTCAACGGGAAAATAGCCGTCGAGGATATCACATATCTGTCGCGAATAATTGGTTCTTGAAACTAAATTTAACAAAACGCAACATTTTACGTGTTTTATTATTTGTGATAGGTATTGCCTGTCCTATATAATAAAGAATCGTCCTGGATAATATAAAAATGGTCGAAAATTAGGAAGATTTGTGATTGTTGGTGTGCCTTCTACGGGTATTGCCCATTTCTTGTAACATATAAGAAAGTAGGGTTAGAATTTGAATCGAATAGTATACTATTTGGATTCAAATTCTTTTACTCGAATTCGAATAGCAATTCGAATATAAATTGAAATCCAAATTCCAATGTAATTTCTAATTCGAATAAAATTTTGAATTTCAATCCGAAGTTGAATTTATTCGGGTTAGAATTCATTTTGAAGTCGAATTCTATTTGAATTTGGATATATTTCTAAAATATTCAATTTTTAAGGGTATTTTGGTAAAAATAAAAAATATTTGTTTATATAATTTTTTAAATAAAAAAAAATATTATTTTGAATTTTAATTCAAATTCGAATACTATTTCTAATTATTTTTTGAATATTGAATCGAATAATAATTATCCGGATTCGAATTTCAAACAAAATTCGATTCAAATAGCATTCAAATCTAAATAATTCAGTTCGAATTCCATTAAAGTCTCGTAATAGATAATCTTTTGTGAGACGAATTTATTTGGGATTGACCTTTATAAATAACAAAAGCAATTAAAACTGTTCATACCAACATTAAATAAATTACCTTGTCCAACATATCCATATGAAAGCAATAAGCAGATCAAAACTTTTTTATTCATTGTCAAAAGAGTCATATCTAAGGTCTAATGGTAAGAGTAATGAAACATTTTGCTAAATAAAAGTCATTGAAGAATACATGGATATTGGAAATTAAATGGAAGTCGTTAATGTAAGATTGTTGGTAAACGAAGAAGGTCATTATGTGAAACTAATCATGGAAAAATTGTATTACACATTGGAAAAAGGAAAATGAAATAACAGAAATCCGATGTTCATTTACTAGAATATGGTGGATAAATTCAAATATTGTCTGTTTAGTTTAAAATGTAAAGTTATATCTTATGATTCAAATAAAAGATTATGACTTTTGGTTTAAAACAAGAAGGTTATATCTTTTAATTTAAAAATATAAGATTATGTATGTCGGCTTAAATCATATAGACTTTTTCTAAAATTGTGTTTGTTAGGATTGAATCTTTTTTTGGAAAGATACATCCTTTCACACTGACAATATTTGGGGTTATATAAATATTAAACAAGTTTTGATCACAATTATCTAAGTTATTCTTCTTCTACTATTTTTCTCAGTTTCCTATATTTATTATCTATATTCTGTTATGTAACTAGAATATAGAGCATAACAGAATATAGAAGGTGCATATTTTAGAGCAAGAATATTTTGATTAAAAAATGAAGGAAAGAAAAGAATTTGTGTCAAATACTAACTAATTTTTTGAGGTTTCATTTATCCGAGATTCAATGATTTTGAATTAAAAATTATTAAATTTTGAGATTATAGTTGAAATTAACAAATTGATATCTATCGTATGTAAAAAGTTTAACTATTATTTTAGCCTTTTAAAATTGTCTCAATTTTTTATTTAGTCATCCATAAATGTTTTCAATCAATGTCATCATCTAGAATTCAGAATTTTTAATCAAGTTATATTCTTTTATTCTCACGTTATGTATCAATAAAATAATTTTACATAATTTAATGATAAAATGACTATTTTTTTTTTTTGCAATATATATATATATATATATATAACTTATGTATATTATTATTTTATGTCAAGTGTGGTTATTTTGTTTGTCACTAACATGCAAACAAAAAATTAGAATTTGATTGAATTTTTTTGAATATTAGATGAAATTAATTGAGAAATTTTTAAAAATACTAAACTGAAAACTGATATAATGATGAAAGATTAAAACAATAAATAAGCCTTTATAAAATATTACACTTTTTACCACTAAATTATAATTAAATTGTTCTATTATAATCACTATAGCTTGGTTTGGTAATGCTTTGACTTTCTGAGAGGTGATGTGCTTTTCTAACTTTTTTAGAACCATTTTTAAAAAGTCACTACAATAGTATTTGATAAAATAATGTAAATCTATTCTCAATAAATATAAACTACAAAATTAGACTTGTTTTGATAATGCTATAACTTTTTTATTAAAAATTGAAGTTATATTTTTTATATTATTTTTTAAAATTTTTGGAGCAAAAAGTCAACTTTTAAAATATTAATTCAAATATTTTTAAACATACCTCTCACTTGTAAAAATCTAAACTAAAATTATCTTAATTAACTAAACATAAAAAAAATTGAGCTCTTCATATAAACACCAAACTTATACCTCCCTTCAAGCCCATCTTCATTTGGCCCAATATGACATTAAACAAATCTAGTTCTAAAACTGGCCCAATAGTACTTTGTATCTAGTTTACCAAACACCTCTCTAAGGGTTTGTACTTTCTCAGTCTATAAAAAGCACCCTTTGGCATCCACAAACTCACTACCACAAAGTTGAAAACAGGGGTATAAGAAGAAAAGCAGGGGAGATGAGCGAATAAGCTCAGATCTATCATCATTCTCAGAGTTCCATCGTTGTTAAGGTATGCATCCCCTTATTTTGAATCCTGATCTGAAAAATTGAATGAATCAGATTTTCTGAGGCTCCTATTAAATAAGGAATTTTTTTTAATGGGTTTTAGGGTGTTGAAGTCTCTCTTTCTCTAAGTGGACTAGTTGTCTGTATTTCTCTTTCTTTTTGGCTAACCAGCTAGGATTTAGGATTGAAGTATTTTAAACAATCAGCGTTTGGATTGAAATTCAGCTTTAAAGTTTTTATGCCAAAATATATTTCTTTTAATTACTTGTGACCCAAAAAATTTGATAATTATTTCAGAAGTCTTCAAGGTTGTAAATATACTGGATTTTACTTTTGGTGTATAATATGGGTGATGGTGTTTTAATTGCGGTTGCCACTACACTAATTGGTTGGGTAAAAAGTACTCTCAAATGTGAGATTCTTGGGGTAATGAGCTTGTATTATTTTGCAAGTTAATTGCTAGTGAATATTTTGTGGGCTACTTGTTAATTTTTTTAGTAGTAAATCTTAAGTTTGGCACGTTTAGTATAATTTAATATAAAATATATATTATTTTAATTCTTAATTATAATATAGTGTTATTAGCAATAATAAATATTTTCATATTTTATATAGAAAGTTATAACAAATATTTTTTTAATAATAAAATAGGTACTTTAAATTGTTGATATTCACATGGTTGATTCTATAACTTGTTCCATCTTTAGATTTTAGAGAATAAATTATATGTAACTTCCACCGAGCATAACTCAAATATGGGTTTAGGCTCGTGAACTTTTAGTGAGCATAGACAAAATGAGCCTAACTCGAGTTTGCAAAACTTGGAGTAAGCTCAACTCGTTGACACCATTTATATGTATATAGCCCAAGGGTGTCATATTGTAGTAGCCTAAACTATATGATTAAATAATCCTATTCTATTCCTTGTGGTTGAGGATTTCTTCCCCCTTCAAACTCCATGTCTTTATTTTTTTAATAAAGAAGTCTTCAATCAACGATAAAACGAGATCCATTTTATAATATATTTAAGGGAGTCCTTGCTCTGGACTGAAGAAGCAATGTCACTTGATCATCATCAAAATGAAAACAATCTTTTTTTGTCGGTGAAGATCCTACCAACATGCCTTTTGCTTCTAATAGGCCATAAATTTGATTGGACTCTTTCTCAAATATATAATTTTTGGTCAAGGATGTCTCTTATTGGCTTTCATTTTGAATGAAATTCATATTTTGGTTCTTTGAAAGAAATTTCTTGAAAAAGTTGTTTTGGGGAATGCAATTGGTTTCATTGCAGTTCAAACTACAACTGAAGTCATCTTTCTATTAAGGACATTTACGGATAAGTATAGAGAGGTGAAAATATGTTCAAAAGATTTTTATTGATTAAGGGAAAACATATGATTTAATTCGAAGTGAAGTTATATGGTGGGATTGATAAAAGAAAACAAGATTTCTTGTTGGATATTAAAGACGTGTATGAAGAAGTAGTACTTGGTGGAAGGTAACTTTGTTGTTGGCTGAATGGTCAATCTTGGTCTTTAGCTATCTTAGGGTCGTAATTGGTTTGAGGAGCCTGGGTTGGTGGTGTGCTTTTCTCAGGACTAAAGATGTGTATGAAGAAGTAGTAACTAGTGGAAAAGTTGAGATTTTTCCTATTATGATATGTTTCTATAAAGAATTCACTTTGAATATTGTCTTGGTGATGATAGATGAAATTTATTTAAGACATATCCAGGATAAGGTTTTGTAATCTATTTTTCGTAAACGGTTTTTTAGCTGGTGAAGTATAGAAAGATGAAAAAAGCTTGAGAAGATTTTTATTGATTAAGGGCAAGCATATGATTTAATTCTAAGTGAAGTTATATGGTGGGATTGATAAAAGAAAACAAGATTTCTCGTTGGATATATTAAACATGTGTGAGAAGAAGTAGTAATTGGTGGAAGGTAACTTTGTTGCTGATTGAATGGCCATTCTTGGTCTTAAGCTGTCTCAGGGTCCTAATTGGTTTGAGGAACCTCTTGATAGAGTTGGTGGTGTGCTTTTTCAAAACTTGATGAGTGTTACCCATTGTAGATTTTGTCCTTTGTAGTTATTCTTTTCTAGGCTTTGTCTCGTTTTCCTACCCAAAAAAAAATATATATATGAAGAAGTACTAACAGGTGGAAAAGTCGAGATTTTCCTATTATGATATGTTTCTATAAAGGATTCACTTTGAATGTTTTCTTGGTGATGATAGATGAATTTATTTGAAACATATCCAGGATGAGGTTTTGCAATTTATTTTTTGCAGGCATTTTTTTAACTGGTGAGGCTAAGTTGGAGATTAATGCATTTTTAAAAGTGTTTATACATTCTCTAATCTGAAGGATCTAAGTATGACAAAATCGAACGTTTGGAGTGTAAAAGAAGGAACAAGTGATTAGTTTATAAGGAGGGTGCAAAGATTTCAAGATGTGGGTAATTTTGATATTTTGGATAAGAATCCGAAAGGATGGAGTGATTGAGAAGGATATTATTAGGCACAAATTTAGAATTAATTGAATGAAACATTAGCATACATCAAAAGTTTTTTGTGGAGATACATTTAGTATAAGGTAAATTTTCTAAGATTGCCATACATCATACCAAACACATTGGAATTCAAATCAGAGATCAAGTTGAACTAGAGTCGAGTCTAAATAGCTTGCTAATGACATTAGTTTGTTCCCGAATTGTAAGGTTCTTTAATCTTTAGCACAAGAAACAATATGTGGAGAAATAATCAAATGCAAGAGTGAGAATGTTAAGATAGATGCATGTGAATTCGAGAAAAAGCAAGATAAGAAATAAAGATATTAATTTTAAGAGGTAGCATAATCATCATTTTGAATTCAAGATGATGAGAGGGAGACATTTTTTATGACTTAGATATGTGTATCATAGAGAAGTAAATACTTTGGTATGGAAGTGCGAGAGAATTCAAGTAAGCATAACAGAGAAGGCTAGAGGAAGCTTTGAAAAAAAAAAAAAAAAAAGCTAGTGGGAAGTAATATGGGTAAAAGTTGTTAGAATAGTAGAAAAAATATGATCCATGAATGGACTGAATAAAGATAAGATAACGATATCAACTAGTTTTGTAAAGGTCCCATATCTAGTTGTGCTTGTTTTTAAAATTGTATTGCTAACATATTTTATAAGCTCATTCAAATATATACTTACACATAATGTTGTGCATTAGGGCGGGTCAGGTTTCTTGCATTTTGAGGTCATGCCGACGTCGCCCCGCTTTAATTATTAAAAAATTAATTACAGCTAATTGAAGAAAAAAGTCACTTTTTATCAAGCTACATGGGTCCATTGGTTTGAGCAATGCTTTTTAAATTAGTTGGGTCGATTAAAAATAAGCTATTTTTTATAGCCAAAACTAAAGCCGAAGTTTTGGGGAAAAAAATCCACTGGAAAACTGTGACCCTAATCGAGTAGCAAGAAATTGACCTCTTCAAACAATGTGTAGAACATTGTGTTTTAAGAGGCTACTCGGCTAGGGTTCACTCGATAGGTTGACTTAGCCGACATATGCATAGTTACTCATTCACACTAGTTTAATCGAGTAGCAAGAAACCGACCTCTTCCAATTGTGTGTAGAACATTGTCTCTAAGAGGCTATTCAACTAGGGTTCGCTCGATAGGTCGACTTAGCAGACCTATGCATAGGCCTTCATTCACACTAATTTTTTTTCTATAATTTTATCTTTAAACTATTAGTGATGATATTGTAGTTTAGATGATAGGTGAATGCTTTTTATTCCAATGGATTGTAGGAAGAGGACATTGCTAAAATGGTAGTATCACGAAGTGAAAGTATAAGTGAGAAGGTGAAGAAGATTGACAATGACAAGGTTGCTTTGCTAAAAAGAGACCAAGTTGAACAAACAAAATTGGCGTGTGGCTTGTGTTCTAATATAGACATGCTACTAAAGTTGAAAGGAGTTGCCTTGAATCCTTGCATCTCAAAACAAACCCTTGGCTCAATTCAAAAATTACGGAATCAAATTCTAAAAGTGCGCAAAAGTTTAATGTTGAGTAAATATTCGCAGGTATGCTTCTAACTAATATTAATATTGTTTGTCATCATATTTGTTATCAATTTAGCTATATTTGATGTGGTACTATGAATATAATAATACATAATGAAATTGATAATTGTCCGTCTAAAAAACAAAAAACATAACTTGTGAGTTATTTGTGTTAAATAAACACACGTTTCTCATATAAATATTTCAAATAGAATGTCACGTTAGACTCTTATCCTCTCAATCAAACATCTAATTCTCTTATCATATCATTCTTAAATTATCTCTCCTAATTAATTGCTCATTAAGTTTGGGTTATTCATTTATTTTCTAATTAGAAATTATATGTTCAAAAACTATCTAAAAAGAAATGTTTTCATATACATATATTATTCATATAATTAAAAACAAATTTAATTTCTAAATGCTAGCTGATTTGAATTTTTTCTTTTTTTTGGCTGCTTGTTGTTTAATATTTTTGTTGAAGTGTTGGAATTCAAATCGAATAGTGCATTATTCAAATTTGGATTTGAATTTCTATATTCGAATTTGAATTTGAATATAAATTCAAACATGAATTGAAATTCGAGTTCAAATTCAATTTCAAATATTCAGATTAGAACTAGAATATGAATTTTTTAAGGTATTTTGGCATAAAAAAAAAAAAAAACAAAATATCTTAATTATTTAATAAAAAATACATTGCGAATAATTAGAATTCAATTGTTATATCGAATTATTTTTGAATACCGAATCAAATAATACATTATTTAGATTCGAATTTGAATTCAAAATTTAAACAAATTAGAATAGCATTTGAGTAATCCGGTCCAAATTCCACCCTAGTTTTTCTCTTTGTAGAGTATTTGAGTCTTTGTGAGGTGGGGGGTTTGTGGTCCTTCCTCCGCTTTGTCTTTTCGTGAGTTTTGTCAAAAACTCGGCCCGACTCGTCAATTTTTATTAGAGTTTAAGCCTAGCTGGTATTTATTAAAAGCTCACTAGCCCAGGCTCGTTAAGCAATTACGAGCTTAAATCTAAGTTTGGCCTCGACTCGTTAAAAAATCATGAACTTATTTTTTTTTTTAATTTAAATTTATTTTTAAATATAATATACTAGTACTTTGTATTGTACAATTGATTTGATGAGTATTTATTGAATAATTCTACTAAAATAATTTTAGAAGTAATATTAATTTTAAATTATCTTTTATATATTTATAATGAGTACAGGGTTGCAAGCTTATGACCTAAGTTTTGTAATATTTGAGCTTGCCTAGTTTAGTAAACGAGCCAAAAATAAAGCTCTTAAAACAAATCAAGATCAAGCTCAAGTGAGCCCTTAATGAATTTTTTTTAAGTTGCTTTATTCATTTGCACCCCTAGGAGCATCGGAGGATGGAGGAAGGTTAGGAATAAACAATATTAGACATAAGAAGAGAGTATGGGTGGTATTCGAATCAAATAATTTGAATTTGGATTCAAATTTGAATTAATTTGATTCTATATTTGACGAATAATTCAAATTAGTATTCGAATTCAAAATAATATATGTTTTTAGTAAGAACATTACATAAAAATATATATTTTTAATATTTTTTTTCCTTATGTATATGTAGCATTATTATTATTTTTTATACTATTTTAAACACTTTACCAAACAACATTAGTGTTGCCACCAAAAAAATGACCCTTCCGTCCCTTGATTAAAATTCTTGTACATATCTATATTATTGAAATAGAGTTAATATTTGATCAATTGTTAGTGTATAACACTTATATATTTTCACTAAATAAGAAAGTGTCACTTGTTATTGATAGCAAGTGGATTGATATGTTATAATCATGTTTACCAATATTGTATAAGTTTATACACTCAAAGAATAACTCTATTTCTAAAATTAATATTGGATGCATTGTCCATGGATTTAACTTTTAAATTATTAGTAGATAATAAGGTGACACGTGCCACTAATACCAATTATTATCTTTAATTTTAGTCACGTGAACTGATGTATTAGAATCCAATGTATAAATTTATACACAATGGATCAAATAATAACTAAATTAGAATTAATAGGACTTGTGATATTCTCTTTTATTATTGTTTTTTGTTGTATTATTATATGATAAGTGATTTACTAAAATGAAACTATGTTCAAAATTTGGAGAGTTCGATAATTTCACCACTTGAACTTTGTCACACTAAGGACTCACATTGTATAAGAAGAATATGATAGTAATAAATTATTTAGGTGACTCTTATAAGAGGAGAAGAATGTTTTCCTTGATTTGTGAGTTCCTTTAAAGGGTATAGGAAATGGTACCCTTCTAAGTCCTTTCAAATCTAATTATTTAATTCTTCTAAACTAGGAGTACTTGGATGAATACCTATAAATATTCAACTAAAGCATAAAAATTGTGTAAGTATGTAATAATATATGTTCTTCTCTTTTTTTCTCTCATCTCTCAGACAAAAAATACACATTATTCTTTAATTTTTCATTTTTCATTTTTTTTTTAAATTCTCAAATTTAGAAGAAATATAAATGTCATTTTTTTGCTTACTCTTCCCTCATTTTCTTTCATAACCTCTCCTTAGTGTCTAATATATTGTATAAGTTTGTTCTTTATGATTTGCATGACAAATCCTCATAGAATATGAGATAATATATTCTTATTCCATTATTTAATCATTGTTAAACCCTGATTTTAAATAGAACAAATGATAAAATATCTAGGTTTCTGAGATTTTGATTGAAATTATTTTAATTTCTTATTGATTTTTGGAAAAGTTTGTTTGATTTGAATTAGGGTCTATTTGAATCCCAAGAATTAGGTTATGAGAATTAGAATTGATGGCCCAATTCTAATTTCAGTTTGGTTGCATTTTGATGAATTGTAACATAACTAATTTTTAGAACCTCTTTTTTCTGCCTCAACTCCACCGAGCATTTTCTTCTCGTTTCTTAACTCTGAATACATCCTCCGTAGCCAAGTCTGGCCACTACCCCAACTGTCAGAATCTCGCCGTGATGACAATGGAAACCTGAATACGATGCTCAACCCAAGAGTTTGAACACATATTACTGGATTCCAAAAAAAAAAAAGCATATGAAAATAGCTAAACCTTTAATTCACCATCTTCTCCATAACCTTCCCGAACTAACCAACATTCTCAATCCCATAAATTAACACCATCTTTAAACCCCACTATCCTAGCCCACCATTACAACAAACCATCAAATTCAATAGAAGATATAGTGATCAAGTTATATTTATCTGAAAATAGAAGATTTAGAATAAATATACTTGAATTTTAGTTTTATTAGGATTTTGATGAACTAAATCACAAATATTAATTTAGTTTAAGATATAGTAATTTTAATTTACTATTCCTTATCATTCATTGTTAAGTTTCCGTTCACCTTGCCCCTCCCTAACAGAAACATGTCTCTCCTTTTATGCAGAGAAAGAGGAAACATGGACAGTATCTAAATGGTAGTAAGTCCACCGCTGCTTCTGGATTGACAAGAGAGAAATCTGATAATCAAAATCCTTTGGAATTGAGAGCATCTAAGTCTTCTAAGTTTTCGTGCTCCCAATATTCAAATACTGAGACAACTGTTAGTTTCACTCAGCCAATTCCTCCCAACTCTCAAAGCTCAGGAAGTAAATTGATTGTTGAAGATAGTTGTCTTGCGAAGCGAGTATACCCTGTTATCGCGATTTCGGATAATTTTGATACAACAAATTGCAGTCTATACTGCGAAGATTGCTCTTACTCTGATGAGTCGGTCGAGTCTATCAAAGGGTCAACTTCAATGATTACTCATGAAGACTTGATTAACAAGTATTTCGAAGGGGAAAATATTTCAGAATTTCTAGAAGCACTGAGGTCATTAGATTTCGAAGATGTCGATAATTCAGCTCAAAATTCTTCACACTTCTCAAGTTCAAAGAAGCAAGAAGACATAAAACTTAAAAAATCATTGGAGTTACTACTAACTAGCGGTAATCATCCTCCAAGACCTGTTATACCAATTGGACCCAAATTTCAAGCTGAAATTCCAAAATGGGGAAACTTAGCCAAAAAGGGAAAATTTGCTGATGGTTGCAGTGGTGATTCTGAATTGGATTCGAAGTGGTTAGGCACCCGAATTTGGCCGTCAATTCAGAAGAATATGAAAAATACATTAACCAAAGCACAAAAAGCAATTGGGAAAGGCAGACCTGACTCATGCTTATGTGCTTCACCAGGATCTTCCAAATGTCACAAGGATCATATCGCTGAAGCAAGGCTCAGATTGCAATCCGAAATGGGTACTTCAGCTTTCTTGAGCTGGAAGTTTGATGAGATGGGAGAAGTTGTTTCAAAGTCCTGGACATTGAAAGAACAAAAAAAATTTGAATCTCTTGTGAAGATGAATCCACTATCAAGTGGAACGAACTTTTGGAAGCTTGCCTTGAGGGAATTCCCATCCAAGTCTATGAAGGGAATTGTAAATTATTACTATAGTGTGTTCATCCCTAGACGAATGAGCTTGGAGACTAGGACGTTACCCATTGATGACATTGATAGTGACGGTGACCAAGCTGAGGATGATACTACTTAAAGGATTTTGATAAAGGAAAGAGCCATGTGCGCGGAACTTTTTGTTTTGTGCATAACTCCTATAATAAATTAGTGAATCTTATTTGAGATTCACTTTTTTCTTATTAGAGAGTAAAATATGCACGGTTGTTCTGTGCACATGGCAGATTCCTTTATAAATAGTTATCACTCTTGTTAGTCTTTCATCCTGATGTAAAATCAACTTTGTCAAATCTTCTGTTTTCTTTAGTAGGAAAACATAGCCGTGGCACTGAGAATGTATAGCCAGTCTTCTTGATCTTCAATCTGTGGGTTTGTAAGATAAATACATGGGTCTTCCCTCTCTTGTGCAATGCTCCAAGAAGCAAACTAACTTTTACAAAGACCAAAGAAAAGTGGCTGTTGGATTACAAAGTTGGAACTAGAATCTTCTATTTCAAGGAGGTAAGGAGGTTCTGATTAGGGTAGTTGTATCGGCTACCCCTATTTTTACCATGTTTTGTGAGGAGTCTAACAGCATGGTGGAATGATCTTGGTGGGTTAGAATGATCATGAAAGAGAGTTCCGTAAGTTAAAATCTTCTATTAATTAGGGTGGTATTAGGCGACGAGAAGAGATTCTTAAGTTGGTTTGAGTTAGGCTAATGTTCTCCTAATGCTTATGTTGTGGCACAAAATGTTTTTTTGGTAGAGCTTGCAATTTTAGTAGATTTACTTGATGATGCCTCATTTAACTCTTTCGAAGTCATTAGAATTTTTTTTTTTTGGTTTGAGAGTGAGGACTATCCTAAAAAATAACTAGAACCAATTATGTCATGTTTTCATGTTTCAATTGAACGCTTTCTTTTTTCCTTTTCTGATTATTAAGGAGATTATTCTTTTTATTAAAAAAAAATATACGGATCCAATTATGATCTTATAATAAGAACAATAAAATTTCTTGATAAATTCTTTTATACCTCATTCTTCAAGAATTAGAAAGATTTTTTTTTTTTTAGGTTTATCATGAGTATTTTCACATCTTTTAGGTGTATATCTAATTTTGTTCAGGATTTGTGGTTGTCCATCTTTACAAGTGTTTTTTTGCGAGTTCAAATTCTTAACATTGCAGAGAATTCTTAACTGTTGAGATCAAGGGTGGTTTACCATTTGAATCATGTCTTGAGGATAGAATTAGAAAGATCTCTTTCAATTAAGTTTGAATTTATTTGTTTAGAATCTAGACTCTTCTACTTAAGTCTTGGATCACTAGGGGAGAGAGAGCTTCTAATTGTCTATCTACCTTCCTGTGTGTCTTTTTTAGAAACACAGAAAACCTCTTGATCTACCACCTCTTCCCAACACCGTTACCCCCTACAGTAATCAGTGTAATTCCAGTTTGGAAGATCTTCTGTTGTGACCATATTGCTAACACCTACCACATCTTTAACTAGTGTTAGCTCTCTTCCATTTTTGTTGATTTTCCTCCATTACCTCATCATGTTTCCGTATTTCTTTTCTTTTTTGGTTTTCCATGTTAGCCTTTATTGTTGAGGGGGTCTGATTGGATCTCCATTTACTCTAGGCCACATCATCTCTTCATTTGTAGCCTGAACAATATGTTCATAGCATCTCTGATATGCATCCCTTTTGTTATATTCACTTACATAATTCGAAGTTTCTCTCATTTACTTCAACTATCTTCAACTATCAGGATCTTGAGTGGTTCAACAACATCAATAAAATAAAAAGCAAATAAAGACACTTACTTTTTGTTGGTCAGATATAAAAACTCACTTCTCCCTTGTCATATCTTCAATATCATCCAACATACTTTACAAGAATCATGACCAATTGTCCTTGGTGTGTTGCTCCACAACATCAAAATCTAAACGGAAATATTGGTCATTTGGGTCCGATACAAAAACCACTATCAATTGATGGCTATATTCCTAATTGTGGTCTCGACAGATTTAATTGACAGGTAGTCCAAGACTAGCTCTCTTCAATTTAGCACAATAAGTGTAAAATTTTGAAATATTGCTCCTTGTGATTCCCATTAATAATGTTGGTTGCATTTATCCTTACTCTATAGCAACGCACTCACATTTAACTTTACATTAATTTTGTCATTTTTGCAAACATGATTTTCCTTACATTAAGAAGTGACCACTCAATGATAACATCTTTGAATTGTTTTTTTTTTTTTTGGTTTTCCTGGTTTCCCATAAATATTACTGTGAGACTAGCCTCTTGGACTCATTGCAACAAAGAGGCCCTCTTGAGAATTGTCTACTCTAATGTTTTAACTTGTGTTCTAACTTTACTACTCCAACCTAACTTTTATTAGTTTTAAATTTGTGAGCTTTATTCCCATTTCCCATTCAAATTCCTTATACATGTCTTCCTTTCTATACCTTCTCTTTTTCATGATGCCCTCATCCTCACATCATATCTTCTTAGACTTCTAAGCTCATCACTTTCATATTTAGTGTAAATATTATGCTTAAGAATCATATTTTGAAACATGGTTTGATGTAGAGGATAGAGAAGTAAAGCCCATCTTCTCTCAACTTGTATGTTTTGCCCTTTTTTTTTTTTTTTTTTTTTTTTTTTTTTGCACTTCTATGTTAATACTCTACATTTTCAACAAACTTGTCATCATTTATGTCTTCATCACTGTTAGGTAATTCACACCATGTTACATTATCTTCACTTTCACCACTTTCATTGTCAGTCATGTTACATACCTTCACTCTTAGGTTGAAAAACTTCACTAGGCCAGAGTATTTGGTTGGCATAGGTCGGTTGTGGGCTTAGGCCTAATCAAATCAAGCTAGTCGGTTAGTCCACAATGCCAACCAATGTAAGTTGGTTTTGATCTTTTCTCATCCATTTCGGTTTTGGTTGTACTAAGGCAAGTCGATCGGTTTGGACCCATGATTGGACCTTTATAAAAATAAGCCAATTTTACTTCTTTTTTTTAACTTCCAGAATTCAATTTGAAACCCAATTAAAACCTAATAATATTAATTTGAGGCAAACTCAATTTTAACTTCGATTTACCTGCGATAATTATAAATAACTAAACTAAATTCAGGAAAACCATACTGCAAGCATCATTTCAAGCAAACTACAAGCATAAATGCTACTATGCTAAAGTTATACATTCCTAATTCTGCTTAGAAGGCACTCAAATGTCATACTTTTTTTTCTAGAGGCTAGAAGTCATAAACCAAGCAAGCAAGCATAGCAGATAAATCAGAGGCATTCTAGTCCAGTTAGTATGCATATCACTAGATTAAGTTCATCAGTATATAGTATACAATATTCCATAATAAAAAATACATAAAACTGTGAGTTCACTATTCACATTTTCTCTTTAAAAAAAAAATTCAACAAAGCATAAAGGCTAGCCATATCCAAGCACTCAGCATAAATGCTAGCCATATCTAAACACAAATTAAGTTTGAAATTCCAAAACACAATATGAAATTCATTAAATTCTACAAACAAAAAGCAAACGAAATAAAATAAAACCTGTTGTAACAAGCATGCAGCAATTAGCACTACAACAAGCAGTCGATACTGCAATAACAACCAATAAGAATCCATCCTTGCCCCCAATCCGCAGCATCTTAGAAAGATAGAAAACCAGTTGCAGCAACTCAAACTACCTCAAATAGAAACAAAATTTAAATTATAAGCAAATCAAGTCAGCATGTCATCCCATTCATCTTTAGCTAAAGGAAAACCTAACATTAAAACAAAATCAGTTTTGAACTCAGTTAAAAGTAAAGAACTTGAAATTGAAAATAAAGAATGTGTAAAGAATCAAAGATGCATATTACTTGTCTCTAGTTTTCTAGCTCTTCAGTTGACTCTTCCATACCATTTGTAAAATGGTGCAATGCAGCAATTTTTGTAAACAAAGGAGTGCTTCGGTAGTGTTTGGAGATAATGAGCTTCTATAAGGATCTAGAACTCTACCTCTACTAGAGAATGCTGATTCAGAAGGATAGTGGTAATTGGAACACCAAATATATCATTTGCTAACTTTCCTAAGATTTTATACTTAGTACAATTCACTTTCAACAATCTAAGGTATGAAACTTATCTAAAATAACTTCGTGTGATTCCATCAAGTATCTATGCTCTTCTACTTTTCCTTTCATCAACTCTTATTAACTCAATTCTCTCATAAACTCCATTGAAAAATTATCAGATTCATCTTCTATATTAGGTGTTGCTGATGCATCTTTATTTTTTAAGATTCCCTACTCTCAAAGAGTAAATCATAGGTAGTTTATTCAAAAATACAATAATGAATGTCTAACCTAACAAAAGTGGCTTTAACCCTGCCTGTAAATTGCTCAGCCTTCACAATGCCAAACAAGTTCTCAAAATCCCTTTTTAACAAATTTGAGTTTGTACCTAGGATCAAACACTACCTCGATGAAGTGAAATGTGATTATAGTGTCCAAGTCCCCCAATACTTATCATGCTTTAATTTCATCCTAACTACTATTGATTGAAGAGATAAATCTTATTTATCAGAACACCACTGTTGTAGCTTACTAAGGATAGTATGATAGTCATGAAATTATGTATTTGATGTGACAAATAAAGAACCTGAAATCTTGTTTGTCCCATCTTAGAAACCTAACATATAGTTTGACTTCATTGTAGTCTTCATTGGTAGGAGGAATTCTCTTACCTTCATACAACTTTTGCAGCTTCCTATCAGTATTAGCTCAACAACATATGTTGGATCTAGCTATTTTAACCTATTAAAGGCCTTTTGACATTTTAAGGTAGATTCAAACATAGAATATGTGGAATTCCACCTAGTGGGGACATCCAATTTTGGGATTGTCTTGCAAGTCAGTTTCACCAATTTAACACACCTATTGAACCTTTTTAGCCTAGAAGGTGAGGCTTTCAAATACTTTACAGATACTTTGATTTTATACACATATATGTCAATAACTTTAAGTCCATCACTTAAAATTAGGTTCAAGATATGTGAACATCACTTGATATGCATTCACACCGCTTGCAATACACCTTTATTCAAATCATTCACTTTTTTTATTAAATATTCAACTCCTACATCATTTACTGAAACATTATCTACTGTCACACAATAAACTCTTTCTATCCTCACTCCGACAATCATTTTTCAATAGTTTTTCCTATTGTCTCACCCTTGTGGTCATTAACTTGACAAAAATTCAGAATTCTATTTTGTAGCTTCCAACAAAATAATAAGATATAAATAACTTTGATTTTGGACATATGTCCAACAATCATTTGTAAGAGAAACAAGCCATTTGGTTGATAAACACTTTGTTTGTTACTCATTAACAACTTATTCAATTTCAAATTTTTAGTCACACACAACTGAAGGATATCCGTAGTGACTATTCACCTAGAAGGCACAACCATTTTGGAGAAAACAATACTTATAAATAATTTAAATTCCTCACCCTCTACATGTCTGAAATGCAACTAATCTATGACAATATACTTAGTTCTTTACAAGCCTTTTTATTATACTTGTTACTCACATCATTCATTCCACCCCTTTCATTTGCCCCATCATCTCCTAATTCATCTTATACAACAAGTTCAAATGTTAGAACAATTTGACTAGCATCCTTCTCAGGTAGCAGGTTGTTTAGGGAATTTTTTATATTTATTGCTTAAAGGATTCCATAAGTTACTAGTTCCCTTATTTTTTTTATGATTAGCGTAAGTTATTTTGCAATAATTATAGCTAAACCTACGATTCGTCCCAAAAGATCTCTCAACATGTCTAAAGTATTCCCACACTTAAGAATTATTAACTTGGTTTCTTACTTTTCCTTTCCACTTTTGCATTTGCTGACTTCTTAATGCTAGATTCCTATACTTTCCTCTTCCTTGAACTGAACTTTTCATCATCAACTATGATCACCTCTTCATTCTCATTCAAACCATCACCAACACTAGCCATTTATGCAAAAAAACAAGTTGTTTATGCTTAATCTTAAAGTCAATATACTGAAAAAATTAATTGCCTATACTTAAAATCAATGTGCAGTCATAACAAATAAACAAGTGCTATTGTAAATTGTAAGTGAATCACTATGCAGACAATCACATAACATAAATAAGATATTTTAAATTAAGAACAATTATCCAAATACATAGTTCACAATCACATTACATAAATAACTTACAAACATGTTCAATAACATTATAAGTTACAACTATTACTTTAAATAAAATAAAGTAAAAGAATACAAACATGTTAATTGAAACTAAAAAAGTACTTAACATAACAACATAGTAAGTAATTATTCCTCCACTGCAACTCCAACCTCAAGTCTTCCACTTCAACTAATCAGTTGGAAACAGAAGGCAACAAGTGTTGAGGAAAATCCTCACAAATTAAGTGATTTTTTAAGTTTAAGGTTCCATAAGTCCTGGGATCAATATAATAGCTCCTACCACAATAATTACAACAGCATCTGTATATATACTTAGCAGTTCCCTCTAAGTCTAACTCAGTAAAATGCTCTAACACCTATGGTACTTCCCTATTTTTTGAAGAATTTCCATTATACTAGTCATCCACAAAAAAAAAAAATATTTTTACAGCTTTATTAAACTCATTGCTAAACATCTAACTCCCACAGACAATAGTTTTATACAGACTAATATTTTCAACAACTAATCACCCATTAGGTATAGCCAAGTAATGGAAATACAAGTTAACAAATATACTTAAAAGAAACAGTAAAGAAACAAACAATTTAAAATAGAGATACAGAGGCTTGGTTTGGTAATGCTCATTTGTAAGGTGCTTATGCTTATGAAAAGCATGAGTCAATTTTTTTATGTTTGGTTAAAATAATAAAAATAAAAATGTAGGGTACTTCTGCTTTGGGTTTTTAAAAGCCAGTAGTTTCTACTCTCAAAAGTTTAAAAAACTAATATAACCTCAACTTTTAATGAAAATTCATATTTATCTTTTTATTAATTAATGTTGTAGGTTAATTATCTTTAATTTTATTATCAATATCTTTTATAGTCAATTTAATTCTTTGGAGTAGCTTTACAATAAATTTACCAAACATTAATTTGTGACCTTTACTTATTGAGAGCAGTTTTTGCATTATTTTACCAAACACGACTGTTGTAACTTTTTAAAAACAACTCTAAGAGAGCCTATGAGAGCACTACTCTAAAAAAGCCATAGCATTACCAAACCAAGCCAAAGTCAAATGAAGATAAAAAAAAATCACAATATTTCCATTACATAAACTAAAATTGTGATTAGAAAAAATGACATATAAAATCAAAATTGCAGAGAAATTAAAGGTTTTGGGTTGAAGGGGATTCAACCAACAACCATTCATTTCTTTGCAAATTTGAAACTTAGAAGCTTAGATAATAAAAACCAAACAATAACCTAGAATTTTTTTTTTTATTCAAAAAAAACCAAATCTAAACCACAAATGAGAAACCCTAATCTTCAACCACAAACCCTAATATTAAATTGTCACACCCTTCAATGAGACATGATTGGCTGGAAGATTGATAATCAAACCGCCGTAACCATGACTTTCCCACAACTGAACACATACGACTCTTGGTTAAACCAGTACATAAAAAAAAAATTATAAAATAGAAGTTAACTATAAAGGTTTGCTTACTGAAATAAGTAACTAGACTACTACATAACACAAAATCAAACAACACACAATTCTAGTGTAACTGCAAATTTTTATCCTTGACTTCAAGTCTAAGATCCTGGAAAATACCTTGTCATACTCTGTCGGCAGGTCACAAGCTCAGTGACGCCATACACTGAACTCTTATTATTAAAAAAAAATTCACAAGAGAGGGGTGAGTCTTATGAACTCTATGAGTTGAAAATCATACCAAATGATACTAGCATCACTCAACAAAAATATATAACATATATAGTCAATCAATATCATGTAACAATGTTCATGTCTTAATTCAAAATACACGTACATATTTTGTAATTGTCATAATTTCACATCTCACATAATTCATAGGATAATCAATCAATCAGACCAATCACAGCATACAAAGCAAGCAAAGGACAGACGAGTAACTAAGTCCTGAACAATAGTATCTCCCCCCACCAGGCATTTACCCGTCCACACAACAGGTTAATTCTCTCTACACAATCCATCCTACTAGGGCTGAGCACTTAATTTTTTTAAAACAATTGTTAGAATCAGAATATCTCATATCAAAATATCAATTCAAAATATCCTGGTGTATCTAGATTTCAATTTCGAAAATAAAAATTATTTCAGAGAAAAATTTACTTTGTTGGCTCTTATCAACCATAAACAATTTCAATCATGAAACATAATTCAAATAGTCATTTCAATGTAAAATGATTCTTATTTACCACAATAATATATATAAATAGGTAAATATATAAATATATATATATAAGAATACATCAAACAATCAAACATACTAATCCAGCAACCAAAGGATAGTAATTAACCACTCACCATATACCAATATTAATCATTACTCCCTCTTGCGTTCACGTGGGTCATTGACTCAATCATAGTTCTGGAGCTGTAATTACATTTTCTAAGTATTGTTTAGTTCGTACATTTTATAATTTATAATCTTTTAATTACAATAATATAGAGTTACTAAGTTTCAAGTATCTAGTTAAAGTTTACTCCCTTTAGTCACTTTCACAACCCCTTGAATATATGTTTATTTTCACTTATATACATAACCAAATTTAATAAAACCAAGTCGAAGCATTATCCTTAGGAAGTTAGATATCTTTCTTAGTTAGGAACTTTTGATAAATTCAATCTTGAACTTACTTAATTCTTCACATGAACAAAAATAAGACACTAGTACAATTCTTGGTTGCCAATCTCTGATTTCGATGCTTATAAAATTCTCATACTTGGGAAATAAATTACGAAACTTTTCATTATAGTTTATTAAGATGTTAGGAACATTTCACCTTTAGAACTCTACTCTTAATTAATTCTTTAAGACTCCCTAATATCAATTACTTCAAAACAGGTACAGTCAGGACCCGAAAACCGCAGTCATGACTTCCAATACTTCCAAAATAAACACAACATGGAATTAAGGCCTGCAATGCTAAGAAAAACTTTGATTTAGAGGTCTTAAGCTAATTCCAACAACAACCCCTAATAAAGTCCTCTAGATTGACTAAAGCTCACTAAAAATCCTGTATGGACCTAGCTGCAGTCCAGTAACTCTCACTATAAATATACTAAGAACCAGGTTACGAAATTTTTTAGTTAACACCCGAAATATTCTATTTCTATGAAGCACGAATTCTGAACCCTGCTTCCCATTAAATAACCAATTAACCCCCATTTCATCATTTTTAAGCTTCAACTTATTCAATAATTCCAATTCTATAATTTAACATTAATAGTCAAGTTTCATGTTTCCTAATTATCTATTTAATTAATGAGACTTATGTAAATCAACCTATATTACTTATTTAATTTTCATCAAACCATGACTTATACCATCCTAATGTCAATATACATATTTCGATTCTAAGACCTCCTCCTTATTCCCACTATTTAACACCACAAGCTATTAATTTCATTATACTATCCATTTAACTATCAAGATATAAAGAAATCAAACAAACCAGAAGCTAATCAACTACTAAACAAACCCCCCCCCCCCCCTAACTACTAAGTAAGCTCATAGCAAGGAGGAAGAACATTTTGCACCTAGTGATAGATGTGGAAATGATGTGATGCCAACGAAGATAGCTTGCAGCCTACCTCCTCTTGCTTGCTGCCATGTTGCACTAAAATTTACTCAAACCCCTCTATAACAAAATGGGTAAAGGGGTGAGGGAAAACAACTTTGTTACTGCATAAAACAGAGGAAACGGTGGCTACCACCACACCAGAAAACTGCTACCTTCAACCTCTACACCTACTGCCCACAAACATAAAGAATTACCACATCAACCCACAAGAACTCAAGTTAACCTACTTCATTAGCCTAAGGAATTCACAGTCCAAGAAGAAGCTTACCTACAGCCAACGCAAGGCTGTTGTCACATTCCTCACGGAGGCATGACTGACCGGAGGATTGGATAACCAACCCTCCGTAACCCAGACTTTACTATTACTAAACACACATGACTTTCGAAATAATTATATTTAATATCAAGAACAATTATATTAAAACACACATGACTTTACTTACAAGCAAGCAAAATAACTAAAAAATTACACATAAACAATATAAGTAAGGAGCTCCGCTCCGTTTCCCATTATAGTACCAAATAACTGGACTATAACATAACATAAGACTATACACCCACGGCTCTAGTGTGACTGCCAACTTCTACCCTTTTGACTTCAAGATTTGGATTCCGAAGAAATTCTTTGCCTTTATGCACTTGTCAAAGCCCATTATCAGTAATATTCATTCTTGAGATCCTGTTACTAAAAAAATTATCAACAAAGAAGGGTGAGTCCTACTGACTCAGTGAGTGAAAAATCGTACCCAAATGGTACTAGCATCACTCAAAGTACATATACCATATTTTAATCCTAAGTATCATTATTCATGTTATAATTCAAAAATACCAGCACGCATGTGAAATTTTTTTTATCAAGCCATGATTCACATATTTGACAAACAATATATATATATATCAATGCAAACATCTAAAGCCCATAATTCCAAGCAAAGAAAATCGAGCATACAAAGCAAATAAAGGGCCAATAAGTAACTCAGCCCCGCACAACAATTTCACCCCCTACCAGGCATTTACTTGCCCACACAACAGATTAATCTCCATACATGATCTAACCTACCAGGGCTAAGCACTCAAACTTTTTAAAAAATTTATCTGAATCAGAATATCTCGGGATTTTAAACCAAAATATCCTAGGTGCACCTGAATTTTAAATTTCAGAGATAAAATCATTTTTCATGAAAACCTCACTTTGTTGGCCATTATTAACTACAACCAATATTAAACAAACATAATTCAAATACATCACTAAAATATTGTACTTGTTTATTTTCTCATATATTTAAGTGCACATATAATAATCCAGCCCCTAAAGGTAGCTATTGACCACTCATCAATTTATAAATCTTGTTCGTCACTTTGTCCTGCTCTCACCTATGTCATCAGGCCCACAAAAGGATTCGGAACTGAAATTCATAATTCCAAATAAGACTCAGTTCATAAATGTTATCAGTTATAATCTTTTAATTACTAAGTTTATATATATACCAACTCATATAGGTCTCTTATAGAAGTTATTTATTAAGATATTACATGTCAAGTAGTATGAATTGTACTTTATGTGGTAAGGTTAATAATGAAGAGACATTTTAAAGGTCTTTGATAATGCATAGGGTAGAAGAAACCATTGGAAAAGATAGAAAGCACTTAGTGAGTTAGAAGTGTTGAAACTGTCCAAACTTGAGATTTGGACCAGTGTTCACTATAATGGTCATTTCTTCCTATAGGAAATTTCAAATCCAGTTTGGTAAAATTTATTAAATACTAGACACATGTAGCTTTATACTAGTATATTAATTTTTATTTTTAGATTTGTATATCAATACAGTTTATTCTTTGAAGTTGCATCAAATTCTGCAAAATACAAGATTTTGACAACTTTGACCTTACCTTAGTTAATTGAACACAACTTTCTCTAGGAAAAACGAAATCCAATTGTTTGTCAGGTTTATTAATATAAAATTATATCTATCTTTTTATTTAGAAACTTTTCCTAAAATTAGTCTTGAACCCACTCAATTCCTTACATGAACCCAAAAACAAGGCACTAAAAATCCTGCATGACCTAGATGAAGTCTAACATCTCTAACTAATAACATACTTTGAACCAAGCTACGAAATTTTTTAGACAACATTTCAAGACTATAAGCTATATTTTATCATTTGAACTATTAATTTAATTCTGCCTTAAAGACACTCGAAATACCGAATTTTTGTTACTCACGAAATCTGCCCCATGTACCCTTCAAACCATTTAACTCTCCTTTGTTCATATTATTAGTCACTTCCATCAACTCCTTAGCTCAAACACATCAACTAACCCTTTGTTCTTGTTATGAACTTTTTATTCAAATTCCACAACAACCAACCATCAAGAAATTAAATCCACCAAGTTCTACTCATTCCATTACAACTAGTTTCATTTAGGCATTTTAACAAACACCTTAAGAACATCATTACTTTCATTTCAGGTGTATGTGTACATATACATACACCAAGAAACCATTACAATTCCATCAATTTTCATGTTAATTATATTCCCAATATTAAATTCAAGTTAAACTAATTATTTAAAATTCATCAAAAACTTGAAATATACAATTCTAACATTAACATATCCAAATCTCAAGACTTCCTCTTCTATTACCACCCTTTTTCATTACTTTCAAATTCTAATTCATCCTCCTAACTTCTTTAAATTTTTAACTCTTAATCACTACAAACAAGAAGTAACTTTAATTGTAAGAAAAACAATTCACTTAGTTGAAAAAAAAGGAACTTGGAAATACCCAAAATCAGAGGATATCCACCCTGGAAGGTAGCGGTTGCACTTGTTAATGCTGCCATGACAAGGATTATGGCTGCCAGTAGTTGGAGCTGTTGCCTCCCTCAAGAATGACTGCCTACTCAAGGCTGGGAATACACCACGGTTAGAGAAGGATGCATGGGGGGAAGAAGTTGATGGCTGCACAGTTAGGATAGAGGTTGAACAAAGTCAAGTTAGTGGCAAAGGGAAAGGAACTCAGTGGCTGCAACATTAACACAGGGTTGTCGCCTCATGGTTTTAGGAGGAAGAAGGAGGAACACCCTAAAACAGAGTTGCCCTGCTACCGTGGCCTAACTTGGCTGCTTAAGACTTTCACACACACACAAAGATGGTTGCAAGAAGGGAAGGAACAAAGCTGGATAATGAGAAAGAAGGCTGACAATACCAACCAGCCAAGAAATGCAAGAACAAAAGCAGGGGAGGAAGAGCTAGAAGGCTCGGGAAACAAACGCAAGAAAGAAGAAAAAAAAAAAAAAAGGGCAGTGGAAAAGGAATTGGAGGCTTTGAAATCAGCCACACAAAGAAAAGGAAGAGCAAATTAAATAATGAAATAGGCAAAGACGTAAAGACATGGACTTAGTAAAATAATGAATTGATAAAGGACATGCCATGTTTTGTGGCTAAAATCTATTCATGGTTAAAAGTATATATATATATATATATATAATAAACTATTTTACACCTTATAATTACACAACTAATTTTTATTTTATTTACTAATACCCTTTAAATAAAATACACTCTAAATTCAATTCCACTCATAACATGATAAAAAATATATTTGCTAGTTCATTGCATGTAATTATATGTATACACGCTAACGTTCATTCACTTAAACTTTAACTTTGCAAAGCTTTTATTTATTTGATTATACAGGTTACATAAAACCTTCCAAAATGTAACTACCAGATTCGGATTATCACAATATATATCTATATACAAAATTACACGAAAAATTTGTTAAAAAGATTTACCAACATATTGGGTAACGAAATAATAACATATCGAGTTATATCATGTTCAATTGTATTATTATTTAACTTATTTATGTATTTATTATCTTATAACAAAAATTTACACATTATATCTATAACTCGACTTTACGATGTCGAGTTATAACAGCTATCCAAACAGCCATTAAATCACCCATCTCGGCTAGAAACTCCAAGTGTTGGAGGCTGCACTAACTAAAATGAAAGCAAGGTAGGTGAAGGCTCACTAGATTAGTGAGAGTCAAGGAAGATTCAAGAAAGAAAAGAGTAGTAGGGGAAATGTGATGACAGCCGAGAACAAGAAGGAAAAGGATGTAAAGCCAAGTCGGTTTGCAAGGAAAAAGTAAAGCCAAGAATAAAATAAAAGCTAAGCAAAGCAATATAAAATTACCAAGTCAAAAGTCATTTAACTTTCAATTTTTTTGTTTTTTGTTTTAAAGATGTGGTAGACATTGATTCCTATCTCTTATGTGTGTGTGTCTATGTGTATATATATATATATATAATACCATTATTGTTCCCTTACTTTATTGTATACATATACTAATTTTACTCATTAATACACTTTACATAAAGTGAGATCTAAGTCCAAGTCAATCAAGTTTTAATTCCACTTTATGTAAAGTGTATTAATGAGTAAAATTAGTATATGTATACAATAAAGTAGGGAACAATAATGGTAATATATATATATATATTACAATCAAGAATTATACCAATTTGTTCTAATTTTATAACAAAAATTTACACATTATATCTAAAATGAGATTTCACAATGTCGGATTATAACATAAATATGATATATAATAGTAGAGTAGAACTTACTTGTTGATTCTTCGGATTTCAACTTCAAAGACAGTAGAGTTGGAGACTTCACGAACTTTGGGGTTCAAATTGGTTATCCAGCCTTGGAGATTTTGTCTCGGGTCTAGAAATCTTCGAGATTTTTGCGTTCAGAATCAAACTTTGATTTACCTCTGCACTTTTTCTTCTCAAAAGCTTCAACTTTCAAACCCTTTTGAAAATATAGAAAGACCCTAACTTTGACATTTTTTTTCTCTATAAACTCAACTAGGGTTTCTAACTTTTTCTTTTTTTTATCTTAATTAGCTTTGTATTGTAATTGTTTTATGATCACTTCTCTTTTTTAGGTTTCCAAGAGAAATTAGGATTTAGGTGTAAAATTGGTAAGCTTCTACTCTAAAAAGTTATGGCTGAACACCAATTCAATTCATGTTCATCATACCTTACCTCTGATTTTCATGGATGCTTTTAACCACAAAAAATAATAATAATAAAAAATAAAAAAAAATTCAGGGGAAAAATGTCTTTGCCACTTCCTCTACGTACTCAATCTAAAATTTTGACTTACTCTCGAGTTTCAAAAAAAGGATATTGTGTGGCAAGACCTGATTGATTCTGAATGTAATTATATGATCATCTCTGAAAATGACTGCTTTTATAACTAATGTTATAAATTTTCAAAATGAGCTGAAGGCCAAGTATCGATTTTTATCAATTCTCAACAAATTAAACATTGATTTTAGACACTCAACTGCACTTTTCATAAGTTTCAACATTCAAATCTTTTTGAGGAAACAAAGAAAGACCCCAACTTTCTCTTCTTCTTTTTTCTCTGTAAACTTAAATTACAACTTCCAACTTTTTTATCTTAATTAGGTTTGTATTGTGAGTGGTTTTATGATTATGTGAAATCACTTTTCTTCTTTTAGGATTTTGAGAGAAACTTAAGAAGTTCTTGTTGAACACCAATTCAATTTATGTTCATCATACCTTACCTTTGATTTTCATGGATGCTTTTAGGGCTGATAAATATGGTATTACTTCATATTGAGGTCAATAGTTGTTCTGAGGTTAGGGATTTCTACATTATTGTATATATGTGATTTTAAATAAATTTTATGAATAAGTATAAATTTTCTATTTATTTTTTTTAGAAGAGTAGATATAAGTATCAGTTCACAAAATTAAGACCTTACAAAAAAGCCATCAATCTGAGCAGGACTCACCCAAATTTCGCCCACAACATGTCAAGAACCGAGTTTAAAATCTTATTATTAGAGGTCAGGTTGAAAAAAATTGAACCATGATTAACCTGACCTGCCTAATATTAATTTTTTAATATTTTAATATTTATTTTTTATATGTAAATATTAAGGTTCAAATATGAAATAGCCCTATACAAATATTAGATTTTATGTTATTGCTAAATATACTTATTATGTTAGCTTTTAATTATAAAATATACTTATTATCTTAGCTTTTAATTATAACCGACCAATTCCACTTTTGATCGAATGAGAATTTCTCTCACAAAGAAAAATGTGGGTTTGGGAGCAGTTTGGAATCTACACATTTCAAATAAAGCAAAAACAAAATATGTGAAGAATGCTTTCAGATGCAATAGAATTTTATTTTTTTTTCCCTACTTGGGCCTATGAACTATATAAGAGGAGTACTTCATAAACCCTCAACTCTATGTTAAATACTATTTTGCAATGTCCACCTCTTCCATCCAAATTTAGGGTTAAGCCTGATGAAATAGAGATCGCATGACTTGCAAATGATTGAATAAAATTAAAAAGACTAAATTGCTCATATCTTTTTCCAACCCTTGCACAATTAACCCCATTCTCATCCGCTGCAAGGAGGTATTAAAAGTCCAAGTGCGCTTTGTATATTAGTAACATACCCTTATATTTTAGTTTTTATAAGTATATGAAATTGAATTTTTTTATGCATTTGATAAAGTGAACACGAATAACCTATATTCACATGAGTATATGTTAGGATTATATATATATATCTTTATGAGTTTTTATTATTACATAATTTTATTTATTTGATATTTTATTTTAAATAGATTATTAGTATTATTTTATTTTCTTTCTTCTAATTCTTCTCTATTTTAATATTAATAAAATTATAACTGCTTTAGGAGTATTAGTTTATTTCTTCTTTTTTACTAATTCTTCTTAATATTAATAAACTATAATTTCAGTAATTATATATCAATATTAATTATTATTGAATTTTTCAATATTTTTTTTTGTTTAATAATTTCAAATAATTATAATTTTTTTTTACGTTTTCTCAAACTTATGAATTAAAAGAAATATTAAAAGTATATTTTTCATAATTATAATAGTGTTGCTTTAATTTTTATTCATGATTTTCTTTTTTTATATTTTTAATAGTTATATGTCAATGGTAGTTAAGATTAAATTTCTCTTCTTTTTTTTTTTTGTTTAATAAGCTCCTAATAATTATAATATTTTTAATTCTTCTCAAATTTATGAATTAATATTTTTTAAATACAATGAATTAAAAAAAATAGTATAATTTTCATGATTATAATACTGTTGTTTTAACTTTTAATTATTCTTTCCATCTTAAGAATTTAAAAAAAAAAAAATTATAAATTTTTGAATTTAATTTTTTACTAAATTTATATAAAAAATATTTATAAATTTATGAATTTAATTTTTTACTAAATTTATCTATTTATTTATGAATATAAAAATGATTTAATGGAAATTTTTTGTTTTCTTAAATACCCTTGTGAATTTTTAGTATTATATAAATACTGTTTAGTTGTTATTTTGATTTGAATAGACTATTTATTTTATCTTATTTTTTATTTCTTTCTTAATTCTTCTCTATTATAATATTAATAGGATTGTAATTATTTTATTGTTAATTTTTTTGTCCTAATTATTTTCAATAATAATAAATCTATGTTTTTTCAATAACTATATATCAATATTAATTAAATTGAATTTCTCAATTTTTATTTAATAAGTTACAAATAAATATAATATTATAATTTTTTTTTTAAAGTGTAATGCATTGAAAGAAAATACTATGGGTATAGTTTTTATGATTATAATATTTTTGTGTTAATTTTTCTTCCATCTTTAAAAATTTTAGAAATTATATGTTTATATTATGAATTACATTTTTATTAGATTTATCTATTTGTTTAATGTCATTAAGAGTATTATTTTTTATTAACCATAATTTTTTGATACGTACATCAAATAATTGAACATATATGAAGATATCATAAAAACATGTCATTGCGTAATGTGTGTGCCACAAAAATTAGTCTATATATATATAACTTATTGTAAAAGAATCGAGTAAAATTATTTAGGGAAAAATAAACAATAAATACAATTTTTTTTATCCATCTCAACTTACATTGTTATATTATTTTTGAAGAACTTATGGTGATGTGAGAAATTATTGATTGAGTACTATTATAATTAGAGAAACAAATAATTGATAAATTTTAAAAATAAAATAAATTATATTAGTAAACAATAAATTTAAATGTAAATGAAATTTCAATTAGATAATTATATAACTTTTTGTATTTATCTAAATTTTTAAGGACAAATTATTCTACTAAAATTTCTACAGGTGCAAGAACGAAAAATTAACATCTTTGTGAAGTTAATTTTCTTATTTTCCAAATTTATAACTAATTATGGCATATTTTAGGGGCAGCTGATCCACTCACTCCAACATAGATCCACCTTTGTTCACATATGTGAGGAACGTTCACTATAAATATAATAAAAATTAGTATAAAAAAATAAAAATTAAGGTGATATATATACAAAATTTTATTATTTATTATCGTGATTAATAATTATTTTAACAAATTCCTTAAGAACTCTAGTTACAAAATCAAATTCTAATTCCTAAACTAAAACCGAAATCTAATTCTTATGCCTCTCTATGCATAATCAAAGATCTTGTCATCAATTTCTGCTAAACTAAGAGCTACGAGCTTCTATGTGCAAGCAATTTTTTCTTGGTGGTTAGATGGTGGGGATCAATTTACAACCATCTCGACTAATACACATCTCTGATCGATCAAATTCATGCACGCAATTTCTTAAATTTAATGTATGCTGTAAATCGTGATATTCTATTTAACATACAAGTTATGCACCTGGGTTCTCACATCTGAACACAAATCGGCCAACAACTCAACTCCGCAAATACTTTTTGCCCTTCATACATATATAACTATTGAAACAATGCTCACAAGGGAAAATAATATACTTTGCAGTAGAGTATACCCTGTATTAGAAGAATTATCATGCAGGGAGCATATTTTACTTAAAAAGCAGCCTTACAATCCCTTGAATAATATATATAGGAAAACAGACTGTTTTCTAATCTAAGGAGCAAAGCAAAACACAAGGTATCCTTGTGTAGAGAATTGAGTTTACAAGGTTGACAGTTGTGCTTCCTATTTACTTAAACAAATCATTAACCCACCCACTTCCCATTTAGGCCAACTCGTCTACATTAGACATGCCATTGAGCTATGAGCCTCTTTTTTGTTAGTTTTTCCTCTATATCTTTCCTTCTTTTACTTTCTTTATCTGTATTCCCCAAGGAAGGAGCATGTTGGGATGTTTTCCTCTTAGCTTTTTGACTTCGGTGGCAAATGTTTGTTGATAATGGAGCTTTTGCAAACTATGTTTTGAAAAGGGAGAAAGCATAATAATCTCAGACTTGGTAATTGCAATTGGGATTGTTTTTGATTCCTTTAATATCCCAAGTGGGAGATACAATGATCTCATATATTGAGATACAATCATTGTTCAGCTCAAATTGCTGTTTTGCTGATGAGATTTCAGCTTCATTGTGTTCCAAGAACTTTTTTTATGAATTTTTTTATGACAATATAAAACTAGTTAAATTCTATAAGATAGTCAATCTCAACTAGTTTGTGATTTAAGATTTAATTAAGTTAGAGTTTCAATAGCTTCTTTTTTTTAACTCTTTTTGCGGTCAAACTGATTCTCTGCTAGCTAAGTTGATTTCATTTCACTCAATACTTCATTCTGAGTCTTTGAATGCAACAATTTGTGTAATTCTTCTTGTGCTATGCTCAGATGCTCGTAAACATCCTTGACATTGGTTTGCATATAATAATACCACTTTCCACCATGTTAGGCACCTGCTAAATAAAAGTTAGTGTCAACCTTCTAAACCCATGAGGGAAAAAGATTGTGTCTTTACTTTGAACACTGAACAGGACAAGTTTGAGATTCTAAAATTGGACGCTTTATTTGTAACCAATAACATTTCAAGAATACAAACCAAGATATATACACAAATTAAAAGAAGTGAGAAGACTGTGGAAAGTGAAGCTTAATTATGAGCATCAAGTAGAGGTAACTTTCTGCATCATGTGCCTTCCCAGTAGTTCTTTGGAGCTTGAAGTTAAGGTTTCTCAGTTAGCTTTGGAACTTGGTCTACAAATAATTCTTGTTATACAATGCAACCACCCAAAAACACTGATGCTCCAAGCAGGTTGAAGAAACTGTGGAAACTCATGAAAATTAAGCAGTCTTTAAAACAAGGCTTACTGAAAAAAATCTCAAGCATAAAGAAAGAAGAAAGAAGGTTAGAAAAGAAAATAATTCAAGTGTTAAAAGACAAAAGCAAAGAACAAAGGAGGGAAGTACCTTCTATACTTTGTACACCAAATAAATCTATCTTTAGCTCAAATAAAAACATATCAAACTTCAGATAATCAGATGATGTTGACATAACATGCTATACATGCAATAATATTCCCCTTCTTTCAAGTCAATAAATAGATCTCACACAATGCATCTGCAAAATCGTTTTCCTTTAACCAACATGAAAGGCTAACCTTGTGCACTGATAGAACTCTACATCAGCATCTAAAAAACCTAAATATTGATGCCACTTGGGATTCTTTAATTTCATTGATCAGCGGAAACATACCCAAGAAGACCATAGAAATCCAATGTACAGTGTTTTTTTTTTTTTTTTTTTCCTTCTGATTTGATAACAGAGAAAGCTTATTCTACAGTTTCCTTTTTAACTACAGCAGCAGAATCCTATCATACAATCATATTCCTAAAATAAAAGTGACGTTGGGACCCGGTCTGGAGTAACTCACGTATAAAGTTTGAGTAATTGATGGCAAAGAATAAGCACTCAGCCAGAGCTACAGTTATAGTGACCAAGCAACAACTTATGACAAGCAGCAAACCCAGGTGGCTTGAGCCCACATTATCACCACTTTTGCAGGAATATATAAAATACCAAAAATTCAAAGTAAGCCCTCAAATAAAGCCATCCAACCTTCATCTGTCATCAAGATTGTACAGCATAAAGACAGAAAGAGAAACCATATTGATTTCTAAGGCAAAGCATATTTCAGTAGAGCCAAATTCCTAACATATGTACCAGTCTTTTCTGGTATACATGGGGACGAAGGAAAAGATTCATGCTATTAACTACTAAGTATTACCAACAGCATAATTAAAGAAAATGAACCACTGAAAACTCCTTGTTAATAGAGTAATTGAAGAAGCTTGCTACTCACAGTAAAAGAAGAATGCAGGGTTCTTTTATCCAACCAACCATCAAGAATACATAGCATGTGTGGTTACACAACAAATGCAGCAAAATTAACAACATCAAACCAAAGAAACACCAAATGGACCTTGAATTTAGTACAATCGAAGTACACTTCTTGCTATAGAATGTGCTTGACTTGACCTACTTTTCCCAAATCCATTTCTCCGGCTGCCTCTCAATGGTGTCAAATAGAATCTCAAGAGACCATTATCAGTGCTATTAGGCGAATACCTTGCACTTCGATTTCGTTCCAAAACAAACTCATCTTTGGTCTTCTTCCCATGCCCATTTGCTTGAATGCCATTCTTCCTCAAACTACCAAAAGATCCACCAATATTATGAGCGTTCCTCCAACTCACACTGCTATTGCTCCGCAACACCTTCGGATTGAAACCGCCTCTGGCATCCCCATTGCGTTCGCCTCTTAAATCCTGCCAAGACTCAGAAAGTGACCGCTCAACCCCATTAGCTCTACTATACCTATCTTCATCCTCATCTTTATTTCCATTACGCCTGTGTATGAAAGCCCAAATGTTCCACGCTTTACTCCATCGGCGGGACTTCTTGGGCCCTTTCCGCTCACCATTCCCGATCACAGAAGCATTGTCTCTAAAAGCCACTTCGAATGTCTCCGAACAATCATCTCTCAAAGAATTCGAGTTTGAATCTCTTAAATCTCTATCTGGCAATACTAGTTTTGGCCCATTTAAGTAATCAACGGTTGTAGGTGTCACCTTGGCATTGGAAACTGATTTCAATTCGTCCATCTCTGCCACCACTGCTGCAGCTGTCTTCCTGATAGAACTTGACCTGTCAAGGCTCTTCCTTCGCCTAGACGATGAATCCGAGTAGTAATCTCTAGTCTGCGCTGACCCACCAGGAACACTCTCGTCCTCATTGATTGAATTTCTGGGTTCTTCAACTGGGATTTGAGCATCAGACCTCATAACCTGAACTGGAGCATCTTCCACGACAGAAAGCATGGTTGGCATTCTTGGAAACGTTTTTCCAATCAAATATCCATCCCAGGAAGCTCTAGGCTCGTCGAAAGAGTAGCGAGGATCGTCAAACGATATACGACCAGCATCAAGCGACATGCGACCTGCATCGAGCGAGAACCTCGGATCGGTGTCGCAGGATCGTCTTCCAAACCCATAATCCGCAATTTCAGACTGGGTCTCTCTGAATTGCCTCCCAATGGGTTTCTCAACCGGCAATGTGGCGGACCCACCCCCATTTCTACGCTTCTTCAGCTTCTGCTTCTGCCTCCATTTCTGCAATTTCTTGCTGAAAACTGAAGCGGCAGACCAGAAACTTCCAGCAATCTCCTTGAAATCTCTCCCAGAAGTCTTCTTAGCTTGAGAATCTAGATCTATGTGATCCTTCATGGTTTTCAACTCTTCCTCTCCTGCTTGTTCCGGTTCTTCTTCCTCGACAATTTCTTCCACCCTGTCCTCAATCACAAATCCCACATTGGGTTCCTCCAAAACCCTAATCTCGTCACCGTCGTCGTTCTCGTTCCGGTTGCAGTTCTCGTCCTCTTCTTCTTCCTTCGACTCAAATACCGGCCCCTGAACAATGGAAGAAGAGCCCAAGTTCCTAGTTTCGGCCTCAATCTCACCACCACCAATCCGGGAAGCTTCCTTCTTAAAAGGGTTCCGCTCGTGGTCCTGACTGAAGAGGGACCAAAGAGTATTCCGACCCCTAACGTCGCAGGACCTCCTCTGAGGCTCGAATACGCCAGAAAAACCCTCGTTTTTGGAAGCGGAAAACGACTTGGTCCGACGAAGCTCCGAGAATAAGGAAGACGACGATGAAGCTGGCGGTCTGCTGTTGCGGCCAGCAACAGTACCCCCCACCTCCGCCGCCTGAGGAGGGTCTGAAGATGGCTTTAAGTGCTGCAGCAGCGGTGGATGAAGTGGGGGGCTTGCGGGTAGAGGAAGAAGCAGAGGAAGAGGGATCGAGTACGGCGAGACGTTCGCATAGGCATGATGGGCAAAAACCAGTGAAATTCTCTTCTGGATGACGGTCACAAGAAATGGAAGGTCGGTGTGGCTGCAATGGTGGTTGTGGTGGTAACAATTGCGGTGCTAATGCTGCTTCGGTGGTGGGATTCATAACCGGTAATGGTGTGTAATGCTTTGCACTCTGCTCATGTTACGGAAGAGCTGAGCGTGAGTGTATTGAGAAATGAGTAACTGTGTATGTGAGAGGTAGAAAGAGAGCGGAGGAGCGAGAGAGCTCTGGACTGTTTGGTTCCAACGGAAAGTGAGAAAGAAAGTGGAGAGAAACAACGGGAAAATATAAAATGAAAAGGGAAAATGTCCAGAGTAGAATTAGGAAATAGGGTATGTCCCACACACTGGCTTTAATTAGCTTCCTTTTTCTTTTATTTTTTTTACTTTTTTGCCCTTTTTCACTGCACTTTACTACAGATTACTAGGGGCACTCCCATGCGAAAGGACTTCTTCCAGTTCGATCGAGTTTAGCTTGTACACTTGTATTTACGAAAACAACATTGAACCAGCCGGTTCTTCAGGCCCAAGAAAAGAACCAACCGGTTCTGAGTTAATTCTACTTTTTAAAAGTAAAGAAGAAATAATTAATGATACAAAAACATATTTATATAAGCAATAAAAAATTATAAATCCTACTCAGGTATAATATTATAATGTGAACCGCAAGTTCAACTAAAAAACAAACTCACTCTTATGTATAATATGAAAATTGTCATATATCAATGAAAATCTTTATCATAAATATTATATATAATGATAAAAAAATTGATACTCATATGATACTTTAAATTAAAAAGATACAAAATTAAAAAAATGATTATAGTCTTAAACAAAAAAAAAAAAACGTATGTTGTAAAAATAACCAGATATGAAAAATAATATAATCATAATCTCTAGTTCTTAATGGAAATTCTACTCTGAAATAATATTAATGTTATCTATGAATAAATTGATTATCACTTTAAAAAATGCACAGCTTATGTATATAAGCATAATATATTAATTTTAATGTAAAAATATTTCACTTTTTTTTGGTAATATTGATGGGTTTGATGGAAATAAGTATTCCTAATAAAGGTGTTATTTTCATCTTTAAGTCTAAAATTGAATTGGGTGAAATTTGTCATTTTAAATTAAATTAATTCAATCTTAATATATAATTTGATACATTGAATGTCAAGCATCTTGACCTGGTAGAAGATGAAGTTAAGTTGCAGTGAGAGCATCATTTTGCTCTGCCAAAAAAACATGAGAACAATATCAAATAATAAATAAATAAATAAATTCTTTCTATCAAATTTTATTCCTCTGCTTATTAAAGTGATTTTATTTCTTTTTGATGCTCTGTTAAATTTTCTTTTGATTTCCATGGAAATGCATCCGATTTCAAAGATTCCTGTCTGGAGAAAAAGCAAAAAGTAAATCACGCCATCACAATGAAGTTTTGAAGAGAGAGAGAGAGAGAGATAGAGAGGTTCTGCCCCTGCCCTGTTTTCTTTCTCTCCTTTTCTCACATTTCGCTTTCTTATTCTTTCTTTCTTTCTCTTGTTTTTTATTTTTTATTTTTTTTCCTGCTTTTTCTTTTTCCTGTTTTGGGGTTCTTTTTTGTTTTTCAGCTTTCCTTTCCTCCAATCCAAACAAGTCCAAATTGTTATGTGGTTTTCCCATTTGGCTCTATTTCGTAACCAAACAACCTCATGTTTCATCATTTTGGTAAAACATTGAAATGAAAAAACAAAAACTAGAGAAGTTTATCCTAAAACGATGTCGTTTTTTATCTAATTAGTGTTTTCAACACCAACGTTATCGTTTTAGGTGTGCAAAATTATTTTACCTTATTTAGTTGAAAAACTAGGACATGAGCTTGGGATTAGCTTTAGTTTGGCTTTGCCTTTTACAGATTGGGTACGAACGGCTGTAAAGAGTTCTTTGACAAATTGATAAACAAACAAAGTGACACTAAAAACACTAAAATTGTTTCAATTATTCAAATTAAATCATATGGTGAAAGACATAGAATACTTCATCAATTTACTTTCAAAAGGGAACCTTGTTTTTTCCCTATAATTAACCTGAGTTTCCCAATGGCAAACTCACTCATCCCTATCACATTCGGTATCATCAAATTCTCCCACATTAACAAGTATTTTGGTCTAGTGTTTGTTATTGGTTATATTCATTTTGTCCACCACATATCGATGTCTTTAAAAATTAGTTTATCAAGAATAGTGTTATAGTTGAATCAAAATGAGAGTTGACTTACGTAACAAATCTATGCTAAGTATAATAAAGTAAATCAATAAAAATAATTTATTCTAAAATAACTAATCACAAAATAAATACACTAACAAAAATACATCAAATTAACAACTTAATATACTTTATCAGATATATTTATAGGAACATTTAACACTTGTTAGTATGAACACGAATTGATGCAACTTGCTATTAGAGAAGGCTAAGTACACATCAACATATGTGTAAAATTGAATTAAAATTTGATGGACAGATACTCATGAGTGTTACTTGTGATATTATTCATATTTGTGTTTTTTTTATTTTTAGAAGAAAATATAATTAGGATTATGAGTGCGCACGTGTGAATGTAAGGAATACATTGTTTACATGCATACATTATGTTAATTTGTATGATACACATGAATACATCACCCTTGGATTGATTCCTCGTCATTTCCAAGTCAAACAGAGCTTGGGACCCACATAAATCCACATGCTTATCTGCATAAGTAATTGGAAAAGCTGTACACCCACGTGTGGTGAACAGATACCAATTGGTGTACTAGCGAGTAGAGTAGCATCTCTCTCATAGAGGTTGCTATGACTCACAAGTTCATAATTAGTACAAGGTCTGGTTGAGTTTTTTAAAAAAAGAAAAAAAAGAAATGGAAATTAATGAGGGCATGGGGCTTGTGTTGTGTAGGAATCCATAATGGACCAACCCACCGCTGAGTCACGAGAGAAACCCGCCCGCCCCTCGCGTAACTATATTGTTATTGTAGGGTGCATGGCTATAGGCTATGGCTACGTGCACGGTCATTCATTTAACAAAAATTATAAATAATGTCTTTTTTTTTTTTTTTTAATATCTTATAATGAATTTATATTCTTAATAATATTAATTCTAAGATTTGTTTGAAATTTTTTTTTTAATTTTTGTTTCAAACTTTTTATACCACTTTTTTTCGATTTTTAATTTAAAATATTAATTGAGCAAAACAATTTTTTTTTTTTAAATCACATAGTATAAAATTAAAAAATAAATTCATTATATAATTATTAATGAAAGATTACAAAGTTCTCATTATCTTTTTTCATATTTTTTCTAAAATCATTTAAAGAATAAAAATATTATTTTCAAATTCAACTTGATTGCTATTATTTTTTCATGACGAGAACTACTTTTTTTAATATATATATAAACATATTAAAGAGGATAATGAAAGAATAATTAATTTTAAAATATTTATTCTTCAATTAATTACTAAATAACAAATTTTAGTTTTCTAACTTAAATATTTCATTTTTAAAATAATTAATCTACTTAATTAAAAAAAAATTAAGGATAAAAGTGGCATAAGAAATTTCAATCTAAAATTTAGGATTTTTTTTTTTTAAATTAAAAATATAACTTTATTATAAATTTTTTAAAAATATCAATAAAAAAATAAAACTTTTCCATATTTTTTTCTTCTTTTTAAGTTAATGCTAACATAATTGAAAAAGATTGTTTGTAATTATGTATATCAATTTAGGTATTTATTTTCGATTTTTCTTTTCAAGTATCCTCATACTTCTTGAGTTTAAGTCTAATTTCATTCAAAATTTACGATTTTATAAGTATCCTCACACTTTTTGAATTTAAGTCTAATTTCATTCAAAGTTTACGACTACTATTCTCACAAATATTTTCATTCAAATTTCTAATATTATAGAGATACTAATCACTGAATTCGAAGATGTTTTACTTCTTAAAGCCATACTTTGTAATGATAGAGGCCAATTCCCCACTGCCAATTTCCCATTGTATACGTATTAACAATAGCTGGTGTGTCATGTGGGTGATTGTATTTGTTGCATGGAATGAGGCGTAAAGTGCTCTACTGTCCTGTTCCTCTCTCTTCATCTTTACCTTTTCCTTTTTTTCTTTTATAAAGAAAATGGGTTTTTGGGTTTGTCTCTTTCTCTCACTAGGGTTTGGTTTGTCTTTCTAGCTAGCTATATAGGACTTATTTTGTTGGATTGGTAACATTGATTAATTGATCTGATAAATTCCCACATATATCCAAAGTGGATAGAGCATGCATGAGTGGAAAATAAAGTCTATTTTTGAGACAAAAATTGTCCTTCTATGGCTTCGTATGATTCTATTAGCCAATAAGAAACATATATACCCATTATGTTAAATATAACTTTTTCCAATGGGGTGCATATTTTTGTTTTGTTGAATTTCTGTCTTTGACAAATACATACTCTGTCTTTCTCTTATCTCAATCAAAAAATTAGTGAGTGAATGAACAAAATGTATCAAAATAATTAATCTAACATAAGCCAAGTCTATGATTATGATAAAGACAAAAATTGAAAAGAATGATATAATAACATAAAAATATTGCAGCAAAGTATTGGAGCATACCTATAAAAATCTTTGTTTTTTTTTACTGATGGCATGGAAAGGAACTAATTAGTACTATTCAAGCATGCAAACAAAGATTATATATGGAGAGATATATAACACTTTAAGATTTGAAGGGGTGGCATACAGATTTTTTTATGTTAATTTGTTTTCTGTTTTTGTTTTTTTTTTTTTTTTGTTTAGTAAGGAAACTGAAGATTCTGTGGTCAGAGCAGATGGTTATTTTGTCCCTCCCAAACCTTTGATGCAGCGAGAATGAGCTTTCTTTCCCATTCTTTAAGTTCTTGTCATTTTCTAATTGAAAAGAACAAGTGAAGTTCTTTGTTTCAGTTTTAAACCCCAAATGTAAACCATAGAAATAGAAAGTAACAATTAATTCTACAACATATAGTAATAGTGGATTCGGATCATTTTATGTGCTTCATCTTCAAGAACATGAGAAAAATCAATTTTAGATCTAAATTGTAAATCTTTTTTATAATTAGATACACTTTTGGGAGGGGGAGTATGAAACTATTGAATTGGAACAAAACCCTTTCCAGTACAGGAGAAGATCCAAATTCAGTAATAGCTATCGTTTGTGTGATTCTAGTTGCATATAGCAGGTTAAGCATCAAGAGCTACATGTATAGCTATTAAATTTAAATAAAATAAAGAAAAACATAGCTATTTAATTTTAATTAATTGGTGAAAATAGTGACATTTATGGCTCTTTATAGAGTTCACTTTCATGCTAAGTAAATCATGAAGAAAAAAAAAAAAAAAAAAAAGGTTTTGAATTGATAACAGCTATCCTATATGATATGCCTTTTAATTAATGAAACATTACATTGATATAAACATGCGCATCTATAGATTCCACTAATCTTTGCCTGAAGTCATTATATCAAATAATGTTGTCTCAATATACGTTTAGATCATTATTGTCCATAATAACACAAGCCATATATTCAAGGACAAAGTGATTCTCCAAATGACTTTTATTAAAAAATATTTAAATTAAATATCTTCTCATTTTTTTTAGTCTTATCAAATAAAATAAATTCTATGGATTCGGTGAATGACATGCTAGTTTCAAATTATCGTACAATAACCCTTATATTATCTATTAATTATTTTAATATTGTTAATTAGTATTATTATTGAGTTCGAGTAATGTGAAAAACACACACAAAAAGAAGAAAAAAAAAAAACAATACAAATACATGCCTAACTGTGGGGAAAAAGAAGAAAGGGCAAAGGATCAAACTCATCATTACAAAAGAAAAATGAATGCAAAAGGACAAACTAATTGAGTCATTTATTACCCCACATACACACACAGCGCATACAAATCAGAGGCTTTTGAGTTTTCTGGATTAAAAACAATGTATAGAATGATAACCCACTTTAAACAAAGCCCCTATCTTGGACCCAACATGCCTCTATCTAAAACTTCTTTCACATTTTGCCCCATTATTGATGAGTTGCATTATTTTGACAAATATTTACTTAGATAATATCAAAAACCACAATGCTTTTCTTAATCATACCACAAAAACTTTTCAATGAAAGTAATATAATAAAAAATTAACTCCATTTTTTTTTACCGTTAACCACAACACATGGCATCCATCTATCCTAATGATATTGCATAAACAGTCTTTGGGATGTTGATTTCCAGCTTATCTTCTGTTTAACATTCTCTTTTCTTTTTTTTAATCTCAATGGGCCTCATAACAAAGTGCCTAAAATGACTATGATTAGGAATTTTTTGAGCAATTAGGCTACACATGAAGTAGGTCTATCATGGGACAAAGTTTTAATTCTCAAAATCCCATGAGGTAGTACCTATCATAGCCTTGATATATGATATAATTATCCATGTAGAGTGAAGGAATCCCAATGAAGAATGTAGAGTTTGGCATGTTACTAAAGCAAGACAAAGGGGCAGAGTTAAGCATACGGGAGGAGAATATCTAGGCATACCTTCCTAGGGATTTACAAATATTCCGATGGATTGGTGTGTTTATTAATTATTTGTGTGTATTTTGAGAGCTATATTATTCACTGCCAAACCTTGAGACTGCAAAAAGAAAACAAAAACCCAAAAGAATAAAGAAAATAAAGAGAGCACTTATAATATAGTTTTATGCTAGAATTGCATGAAAATCATCAGTAGAATTGGTTTCCAAAGTTGAAAGGATAGGAAAAAGAAAAAGATGGTCTTTGCTTTTTCTATCAGCCCTTTTTCTTTTCAATGAAAATAAAGTGGTAGACTGATGGAGCTATGCTTAGAAAGGATGTGCATGAAAGAAGAGTGTTCCCACATGAATGTTAGCCCATCCCCAAAAGAACAAAACCGTTTTCTCATATCAAAGGATGACCATATTTAATCTCTCTTTCTAAGGAATACCCTTTTTTCTTTTTTTTCTTTGTTGGATATAGAGCCCAACATGCTAATCTTACCATAACATGGTTTGTGGATTATCGTGAGTCCAGTAGAGTATTTCAAGTTGGGCTTCAATAGTCCCAAGCTTTGAGCATTTAACCTGGTTACATGCACATCCAGGTCCAGTAGAGTATTTCTAATATTATGAGGCTACTCTTTTAGATTTTTCAAATTCCTTTACAATAATTTTTTTTTTTTATGTACATTTTGGGTAAGTCAAACTTTGATCAATAGCTTAACAAGAAAATAGAATCTAACTTCTCAGTTTTCTGCTCTGAAGCAAGGCAATCTCATTGGTAATTCCTAGCAAAATTGGTTCAAGATACTCTTCAGACTTTCTCCTCCCTATGACACAAGGTACCCTGTGAACTTTCCAAGTAATGGAAATATATTTACACGGTGCAGAGATTCTCCTTCAACATTTCAAGAATCTTGTCTGAGAGGCTCTCAGCAAATGTTCCTAACAATGGTTCCATTCCCGAAATATCTGCTCTACTTCCGCAAGAATCATTGTTCTGAGAACATACCAATCTTGCAACTTTATTGACTTTCTCTGTAATTAATGGAAGTAATTCAGCTGCCTCATCAAACAACTTAACTCCAGCTTCTCCCAAGAATTCATCACTATAACCCAAAATTCCTAGTTTTGCAAACATGTGGGCGGCAGTGTCAGCTGCAGCATTTAAACTGAGTAATGCTTCCTTGCATGCAATTACTGTTTTCTGCACTTCACCCACTTGAGGAAGACATTCTTTCTGGTCTCTGCAGTTACTCTTTTCCATGTAAATTGCTTTTTCGTTGACCTGACATCTAGTTAATTCACATATTGAGGAAGTGTAGTCAGAATCCACTGAGCTTTGTGCTGGATTCTTCAGTTCCTACAGTTGGAATCCAAAGCAGCAATATTTAAGCAAGGATATTCATAGTTCTTTATATTACTTGCTAGTATACAACCGACCTCTTATCCGGAATGCAAAAATCACACGAGAGTTTCAAAGCCAGTATTTTCAACACAATTATGAAGGATAAAGACATCACACAAATATACTAATGATGAATATTGTTTTGACCATGAGGATGCTAATGATGATAGAGTATTGGACTTATAATGCTTCATATGATAAGAGACCAAATTGGTTATTATCAAGAAAATAGAATAACATTTACTTTTGTCCTTAGTATTTTTCATAATGCCTCTTCATCATGTTCAATTGCAAGAAAAGGACAGGACTTTGCACAGCTGATTGAACATACCTGTTGTTTCCAAGAATCTTCTAATGGGTTTTCTGATTTAACATGAGTTGAAGTTTCCTCCTTGCAGTTCTTGGTTTTACTAGCCATGCCTTTATCTGGCGTGCCAAAAAGTCTCCTGCAGCCACCAAGATAATCCTGTTTCAGAACATACCGTGCGGAGTACCTTCTCATGGATGATTTTCTTCTCTCTATCTGCTTGAACAGACAATACATAAAAACAAGCATAAATATAATATGCTGAAATAATCATTGTATCACACTTAGGATCAATCAAATTATAAGTTTTTCCTCCTGACTGTTGAGCTATACCCTATCTAGATTCACCTTTTTGTTCCACTTGTGATCCTACACTTTCTCAGGCTACTGATTTTTCTTGTTCAAGCTATGATTTGCATCTTAAAGAAGGGAAAACAAAATAAATCATAGTACTGAATTAACAAGGAACCTTGGAAAATATGGACCAGAATCTACACTAAAACAAGAAAAGTTGTGGAAGTATAACATGTCATCTCCTGATATACCCGAGTCATGATTACTACTTTGGAAAATCAGTTTGGTTCAAAAAGAGTGCTAGTAATGTATAATAGAAGCTGAAAGTCAGCTTTAACTGAAAGGAAGAAACACCTAAATGTCAAAATTATATTCTGAGTTCCACAATGCTGTCCAACAACAAGGCATTCCCTTAGTAGAGAAGTGGAAGAAAGAAAATAACAGACTCCAATTAGTTACAAGATCCTTTTTCTAATTTATATTTGAAATCCATCCTCCTAGAAAGAAATATTGGTAACTACTACATGGCCACATGGGATCACTACAAGCAAGAGCACTAACCTTGTTTATTGTTGATAAACTGCCAAAATGTTGCTCAAATATATCACCACCTTCAGAATGCGGATTGCAAAAGTTAATGCCAGTTGTTGCTTTCATATTGCTGCAACTAGCGTGATGATTTAAGTTGACACCCTGCTTGTCATCTTGACCCTGGCTACGGCGCCCTAAACCGTACTTATCTTTACTTATCCCAGTTTTGTCTTGTACTGCAAGCAGCCACTATTTATAAGACAAACCTTCTGGGAAGAGCAAAATATGACGTAATATTATAATCATGAAGTTCAGTATTATATGTAGAATGCGATCTCACAATATTGACTAGAATAGTATGTTTCTTATCACATTGATGCAATTTTCCAACCAACCTGCACTCAGTGCCAAAGGTGCATTTTGCACGAGCTTATACTAAACTAAATAACTAATACACAAGAAAATGCTTATAAAACACCAGTCATCTATTCTTCCCTAATATTGAAAAATATTCTCCCAGTTGAAGAAACTACAAAAAAAAAGTTGGTTGACATGATCTCTGTCTTATATGCAACCATGAATAAAAACGAAGATAGATAAGTTGTAAGCAAAAGGGAAGGCCTTACTTAAAATTGAGGAAGCTTTTGACATCTTTGTGTCCATTAAATTCCGAATCTCAGGGGAATTTAGTAGATCCATGCAAACAGTATAAACAGTAAGCCAGCGATTGTCCATTGTAAAAGTTGCTGGAGTTCAAATAATGATACCATGAGCATAAGTGTAAAATACCAGACTAGTTCACAAATCAGATTGAGCACAGACCTTAGAGTTGTTTGATGCCTCGGAGAACTTTGAAAGTTTCCAGTATCAGGAGAACTTCTGGATGAAATACTGTTACATGAGCTACTACCTCCTAGAGCATGATCAGATGGCATTTGAACTTCAGGGGTTGGAGAAGCATATCCCTGATCATCACCAACGAATGGAAAAAAAAATTACACGGACAACCTGATATAGGCTAAACAGAAAAATCTTAGGTCCCCACAAAAAATGCTAGTTGGAGCTAACATTTGGGTTCCTTAGACCTACAATATGCCAAGTTTCATGAAAAGCTCCCCTCTTGTACCCAAGATGTCTTTGACTACAATATACTCAAGATGTTGCACTTCACTCACTACAGCGAGGGACTTACTCAGAAAACTAAAGAATTGAGTAGTATGCAGACTAATAAAGTTTACTTCCTGGAGATTTGATCAGACAAAGTGACAAAAAAATTCGAATTGTCTCCCAACAACTTATATCGACAGGATGGCTATTCAACATATTTCAGAACTAGTCCAATTTTTATTTTTATTTTTAATGAAAAATAAATTGTTTGAAGAAATTGTTTTTTCTTACACATGCAATACATCACAAACTTGAAATATTAACTGAAAACCAGTCTCTATTGTTGATGTTGCATATACTTTCTTCGTAAATCTGGAATTAATACAAGGAGATGCTAATGCAGGGATTCCTATTTTATGAAAAATCATGGATAATGGTGTTGATAAAGATATAAACAAGTTAGAGAGCCTCAAAATACCATTCAATGCAGTGGAAAAAAAATTAGAAAAGGAGGGGATGGCAAGATGGAATACCTCAAGTACAATTTTAAAAGTAAATCAAAATGACAGTTGCTCAAAAATTATGGTCTCTAAACAGATAAAAGGAAATGCATACAAATACCTGGGACGAAGTGAGCTTAAGATCCCCTTGGACAATATTTGAGCTTGTTACTTTGGCTTTTGCCCAATGTGGAAGTCTGGAAACACTAAATTTAAATGCTGAGGTCTCTCTAGGGCCCCCTCTACTTTGCCTGTTGCTTCCAAGTGACCAAACCTCCTCAGAATTAATTTTGTATTGCTGGTCTTCCTCTTCACCGAGTATGATATGACTAAAAGCTACAGGCTGTGCTAAGCTTCTTGGAGATAATGGAGTTTGTTTCTCAGTTATTCTCTCCAGTATTCTAGTAGACATAAGTGCAGGCACTTTCCAAACGAAAACACAACCATCACCACCAACCTGAATACAGTAAGTATAATTCATGGATGTTTCCATTTTATATTGAAAAAGAAAGCAAGAGGAGTCAGCAACAGTCTACTTAGTTTGGGTTATTTTACTGAGTAACTAGATTTCATAGGTTGCAGAAACTAGTTTCAATGCTTTATTTTACTTCAATATATATGTTGAAGTTCTGATGAGATTTTTACCAAGACTAGAAGCTGAACTTGTTTGACAGTTTTCAGGATAAGTAACATGTTTAAATATATCCTGCACAGGTTAAATGTAGGCTAGAGCATAAGGTTCTCAATTCATTGAAGCTTCTTCACTTTGAAGCTTAAGATGAATCGGATTTTAACATCATACTGAACCCTGATTTTTGTATCTTCTTGGATTCAATGTTGAAGCCCATTTATCATTTTGTTTATACTTTTTTGTTCAAGTTGAGCCTGTTTGTCATAATTTTAGTTGGTCTTTCGCATCAGAGAAAGTGTTAACATTAGTCATATATTGGTTAAATTTGTGCTGATTAAGGTTCTTGAATCTATATGTGCTACTCCATTGTAGAGCTTAAGCTATGATTTAGATGCTTTTGGCGTGATGATTTAGATGCTTCAACAAGAGTAGTTGGTGAACTTTGTAAGAGATTAAAACTCATTCTTGGGGCGTCACCTATAAGTTTAAGCTTTTAGGTGGAATGATTATTTGACATGGTATTAGAGCCTCTATAACCAAATGGTCAGGAGTTCGAACCTTGCAGCTACCCATTCTAAAAAATATATAATTAAAATTTAAGCACAATGTATGAGAAAGGCATGTGCATTCTCCACATTGACAAGCCCAATGGGCTTGCGAGTGCAGGGCCATAGATTAGGTGGAATGGTTCTTTGACAAACTTCATGAGAACTAGTTGCTGAAGTTCAAAAGTAAAGCTTAGACTTAGGGTGGATTCAGCTTAAATATGGAATATAAGGAAAAGCTTAGCCTCAATTCCAAAAGCAATACAGATTCTCAGCAAAGTTTCAGACAAATACAGAGATGTTTTTTTGCCTCCAAGTTAATCCTTCAGATAAGACATCATAATAAGGGAGCCATAATAGAAGAATTGGTAGGTCTAGAACAATATCTGATACTTTGCTTTTGGAAATTTCCACTGGAAAAGAACAATGTCATCCTCTATTAATAAATATGTAATATGGCTCTTGTGTACAAGAAAACCAGAAGGAAAAGTGTCTCACACGAAGCTAGTTTTAGCATGGTACTTATGAAAATATGGGGCTACCTGAAAAGTTAGTAAAACAAGAATTCAATAAACTTAGAATGAGAGGCACTACTGTCTATCTGCTCTTCTTGTAGATAATGTCTTCCATAATTTCTTCTTTAAAACAATCTGACAAGCTACTGGAACATATAACACATGTTTAGGGTTATTTCCTTAAAAAGGGTATGAAAGACAATGACATACCAAGGAAATTTATTGAGGGTGCCCACAACCAACACTCATGCTAGAAAAAATAAAAATTTAAGCACGAAATAAACTCACAGAAACTATATGCTTGCAATCAGGTAAGAAGATGACACCAGTTATAACTTCACTATGCCCCAGAGCTTGCATGACAACGTCTCCAGTGATAAAATCATATATGCAGATGGACTTGTTAGAGTAAGAGCAAACCAGGTAAGTACAGCTAGGGTCCATCGTAACCTGTAAACAGTGTTAGGTTTCAGACAAAGGACAAGATGCTTGTAATATCATGCTGATGACTAAGATAACTCACCTTTATTGGGTCTCCAAAATCTTTATCTTGCTTGTATGATCTAATTAGCTTGCCAGAAGCAATGTCAAACGTGTTTATCTTCTTATCCTATGAATATGATAGTGAATCATCAGATAAGAGTACTGACATTTTTAGATTGTGATCTTCTTATCTAAACAGTACTACATAGAACCAGTTGATTGAGTGGTTGCCCAAGAAGTTATGGGGAAGTCTACACTATCAGCTACTTTACCTGTCCCACTGTTACAGCAACCTCAAATTTTGGATCTACAGCCATATCATAAAGAGTTCCATGAGAAGTCATTTGGTGATGACAACGTGAAATCTTATGACCACTATCTGTTAGAGTAACGTCACAAAGCATCAAAGACCTGCATGAGGGGAAACAAAGAGAGAAGAAAGATAACTCTAACCATAAGGGGGAAATTGACAGCAAGAACCAAAATACAAGTGCATCAAAGAACTAACTATGCAATCAGAAAATGAAATGAAGAAAATTACTAGTTTGACTTCTAACAAATATATTTCAGCCCACTCTTGAATCCCATGAATCGTCTAATGCACATATATGTACCTGGTGTTAACTTTATGATACTTTTTTTTTAACAAAAAATTAACTTTATGATACATGTTACTGCCCAAGTACTATTTCCAATTATTCCCACACCAGATTGCGGACTCTAATATTTTACACTTCTGAGTAAGGCTGTAATTCAAACCAAATAATTTGATATTCAAATTTGAATTCAATTCAAAATAAAATGTTCTAGTATTTGAATAAGTATTTGATTTACTATTCAATATTCATTAAAAAATAATTACATATAGTTATTAATTTTATATAATTTATGTTGAAATGGTGAATAGTTTTCAGCATTAATTAGCTCCTTGATTATAGACTTAATTAGCTCCTTTGACTATAGACTTGTTAATTTCTTCTCTTTTGACTATAGGCTTGTTAGTTCCTTGTTTTGATTGGCTCCTAGATTATAGCTTGTAATTATAGCCTTGATTGGCTCCTTGATTGTAGCTTATAGTAGCTATTTTACACTATAAATATATATTCATTGTGTGAGGTATACTCACTTAATTCACCCACAATTCTCTTGGATTTCTCTCTTTCTCTCTAAAATTTAACATAGTATCAGAGCTAGGGGAGAGAAAATCTTAATTTTTATTTTACGTTGTGTCTCTTTCTAGCATATCTCTCTACTGTTGCATTTCATTCCAACAGTACGATCAAAAATCAAGGTCTAGTCATTTTCACTATTGTTTATCAGTACTGTTTACCGATACTGTTCATCGATATTATTCATTGGTATGTCTACCTCCGAAAAATCTGAAATTGGTATGTCAAAGCCTAGTACTTTTACCACTGTATTTTTTAGATCCCTTGTTTTCACTACTGAGAAATTGAATAGATCTAATTATTTATCTTGAGTTGCATCTATTGAGTTAAGGTTTCTGGGACAGAGATATGAAGATCATCTCACAAAATTATTGGTCGATATTCTAACCCCTGAACAACCCAGTTGGAAAAAGATCGATGCCCAATTATTCAATTTACTTTGGGCATCCCTTGAACCTTCTATATTACAGATTTTCCGGGCATATAAGACACGTTTTGAATTATGAAAACGGTCCAGAGGTTTATATACTAATGATATCCAATGTTTTTACACTGTGATTTCTAATCTGTTAAATCTAAACCAGGTTGATCAAGATATGTCCACTTATTTGGCTCAAAATGTCAAAGCTAAATTTGCTGAAATATTACCTCTTACCACTGATCTAGTTGACCAAGAGGCACAAAGGGACAATTTATTCATGATTCTCACCCTACATGGCCTCCGAGCTAATTTTGATCCAGTTCGCAATCAGATATTAGCAAGTATTCTTTCCATGGAAACGTGTTTGATTGAGTGTTACATATCTCCTCTCTGATAGTAACACATGTTGAGAATCTATTCTCCTGATTCCTCGATCTTGATCTCCCACTCTAGTACTCGTGGAAGTCAAGGTCGAGGGGGTCAAGGCAATGGACCTCCTCAATGCACTCATTGTAAAAGGATGGACCATAACAAAGAAAAGTATTACCAGCTGATTGATTATCCGGGTCCTAAAGCTAACATTGTTCAGTCAGCCAATCCACTTGCAGTTTCTCCATCCGAAGACAAGCTTCTTAATATGTCATTATCATGATACGTTCCTACAGTACCAAGCTGCTCAGCAATATTCTCATGATAATTCTGTCGCCTACCTCTCTAAGACCTCTGCTGACACTTGGGTTCTTGATTCAAGTGCCTCTGATCATATATCCGGTAACCCTAAACTTTTTTCTAGTATTAGTAATCAACCATCACTTTCTACTGTCACTATAGCTAATGGTTCCACAACCATTGCTAAAGGTATAGGTCAAGCTACACCATTATCTTCTTTACCTTTAGAGTCTGTGCTTTACGTCCCAAAATGTTTGTTTAGTCTAATTTATGTTAGTCAATTGAGTCATTCTCTCAATTGTTCTATCACTTTCACTAATAATTCCTTTATTATACAGAACTGACATATGGGACGAACGATTGGCAAAGGTCATGAGTCATAAGGCCTCTACTATCTTACGACACTATTTACATCTTCGGTAGCTTGCTCTACAGATGTGTCACCTATTCTTATTCGGAATCGGTTGGGTTATCTTAGTCTATCCAAATTTCAAAAGATGGTTCCTTATTTGTCATCTTTACCATCTTTAAATTGTGAGTCGTGTCAGCTTGGCAAGCATACACATGTTTCATTTCCAAGGCATAGTAGTTTTAGAGCATAGTCTACCTTTCATCTTATTCATACTAATGTTTGGGGTCCTAGTCGTGTTAGTTCATTTTTGAGATTTCAGTATTTTGTAATCTTTATTAATGACTATTCTCGTTGCACGTAGTTATTTTTAATGAAAAATCATTCTGAATTATTTTCTATATTCCAACAGTTTTTTGTTGAAATTAAACACAATTTAGTGTTTCTATTCATATTTTGCATAGTGATAATGCACGTGAATACTTTTTTACATCATTTCAACACTTTATGACATCTCAAGACATGCTGCATCAATCATCTTGTTCTCATACTCCTCAACAAAATGGAGTTGCTTAGCGCAAAAATAAACATTTAATTGAAACCACTCACACTTTATTAATTCATAGTCATGTTCCACTTCGGTTTTGGGGTGATGCTATCCTTACTGCGTGCTATCTCATTAATCGCATGCCATCTTCCATATTGCATAACAAAATTCCGCGTTTTATCATCTTTCCTAATCATCCCTTATATCCACTTCAAGCTTCGTATCTTTGGTTGCATTTATTTTGTTCATGATCTAACAACTGAACAAGATAAACTCTCTTCCAAATCAATTAAGTGTATCTTCTTTGGTTATTCTCATTTTTAAAAAGGATATAGTTGTTACTCTCCAGATAAGAATCATTATTTTATCTCCGTTGATATCACATTTTTTGAGAAATCCTCATTCTTTCCCTTAACTATTCCCAAGTCACCTCCTATCTTTGAGGCTCTTCCAGTTCCTTATCTTAGATCATATGAACCTGCACCATCTGCCTCACCTGCATCACTACCTGAGTCTTCTACCTCATCTGAGGAGTCCTCTCCAGGTTTACCATCGTCGTTCTTTACCTGAACATCCAGCAGACGCTGTTGATGTACCTGATGATTCACACTCTGTACCAACACCTTCATGTACCTCGGATCCTGCTCCACCACTTGTTTTACGAAGAGGTACTCGTTCAACTCATAATCCGTACCCTATTTATACTTTTTTGAGTTATCATCATTTATCTTCACCCTATTATGCACTTGTATCCTCTTTGTCTTCTATTTATGTTCCAAAGTCCACCAGTGATGCTCTTGCTCATCCCGAGTGGCGACAGGCCATGGTTGATGAAATAAACGCCTTATATACTAATGGTACTTGGGAACTGGTCCTTTTACCTTCTGGCAAGTTTACGATTGAATGTAAATGAGTATATACCGTGAAAGTTTGTCCCAATGGTTCTATTGATCGCTTAAAGATTAGATTAGTCGCAAAAGGTTACACTAAGGTCTATAGTGTGGATTATTCAAAAACTTTCTCTCCCGTATCTAAAATTGCTTCTGTCACAGTGTTCATTTCTCTAGCTGCTATTTTTGATTGGTCACTCCATCAATTGGCCATCAAGAATGCTTTCTTACATGGTGACCTTGATGAAGAAGTCTTTATGGAGCAACCACTTGGTTTTGTTGCTCAGGGAGAGTCAGGTATGGTGTGTCAATTGAAAAAGTTTCTATATGGCTTGAAGCAATCTCCCAGAGCTTGGTTTGGTAGGTTCAATGAAGTTATTCTTAGTTTTGGCCTTCAGAGATGTACTGTTGATCACTCAGTTTTCTACAAATATACTTCTAATAGGAAGAATTATTTTAATTGTATATGTGGATGATATTGTGATTACAGGTGATGATAAACATGGGATTTAGCAATTGAAATCATTCCTACAATCCAAGTTTCAAACAAAAGACTTAGGACAGTTAAAACACTTATTGGGTATTAAGATTGCGAGATCACAGTTGGGGATTTGTCTTTCTCAAAGAAAGTATTGTCTGGATGTCTTGAGCAAAACAGGTATGTTAAACTCAAAACTTATGGACACTTCCCAACACTAAACTTGTACAAGATGAAGGGGAGCTACTAACGAATCCTAAGCAATACAGACATCTTGTTGGTAAATTAAACTATCTCACAGTCACTAGACCAGATATTACTTTTACAACTAGTATAGTTAGCCAATTTCTTTCTCAGCCTCGAACATCTCATTTGAATGCTGTTATTCGTATCCTTAGATATCTTAAAATTGCACCCGGAAAAGGGTTACTATATAAGAACCATGGGCACACTCTAGTTTGAGGATATGGTCGTGGTTACACATTAATTTAGAAACATGATCTACTCCAGTTCAAGATTATAGTAATGCTGATTGGGCAGGCTCTCCATTTGGTAGAAGATCTACTACATGATACTGTATATTTATGAGAGGAAATCTTGTTTCTTGGAAAAGCAAAAAGCATATTGTTACAAGATCTAGAGCTGAATCTAAATACAGGGCCATGACTCATACCTCTGCTGAGTTAGTTTGGCTAAAAAATCTACTAGAAAAACTTGGATTTCAACACTCACGGCCTATAGAGTTAGTATATGATAATCAAGCTACATTACATATTGCTTCAAATCCAGTCTTTCATAAACGAACAAAACATATAAAAGTTGACTCTCATTTCTTTCGTGAGAAGCTTATGGATAGTACAATCAAGACCACATATGCAAAATCTGAAGATCAGTTAGCAGACCTATTTACAAAGCCTTTGGCAAGAAACCGGCTGCAATATCCGTGCAACAAGCTTGAATATATAATCTCTATGCTCCAGCTTGAGGGAAAGTGTTGAAATAGTGAATAGTTTTCAGTATTAATTAGCTTCTTGATTATAGACTTAATTAGCTCCTTTGACTATAGACTTGTTAGTTTCTTCTCTTTTGACTTATAGGCTTGTTAATTCCTTGATTATAGCTTTAATTGGCTCCTAGATTATAGCTTGCAATTATAGCTTTGATTGGCTCCTAGATTATAGCTTGTAATTATAGCCTTGATTGGCTCCTAGATTGTAGCTTGTAATAGCTAATTTACACTATAAATATATGTTCATCATGTGAGATATTCTCACTCAATTCACCCACAATTCTCTTGGATTTCTCTCTTTCTCTCTAAAGTTTAACAATTTAAAAAATTTATTACTTTACTAATGTTTAGTCTTAATATGATGTTGTTTTATATTTAAGACTATTTGTAATTTTTTCTTTCTGTCTATTTCAGTTGTATGGTGGTACTTGTAATTTGTGATGATGGTTGTATAACTTTAATATTCACATCGTGGTTGTAAATTTCTTAGTTTTATTTTATTCATATTCTTCAAACATGAAATTTTCATATAAATATCATTTCCTACAATGGAAATTCAAATATTTGAATTTGAATTCAAAATATTCATCAAATTCAAATTCAAATATCATTTTAGATTCGAATAAGTATTCAAACTTGAATTCGAGTAGTTGAATTTAAATAAAAATAATAAGATATTCAAAGCTATTCAATTCGAATTCCAGCCCTATTTCTAAGTGCACGTTGACAAAATTTCAATCCATAATGAAAAAGGGAAACTCAATTTTCTTCCACTGTTTCTACTAGCAATTACATGTTCTACTGTAGTTGTTGTTCCAATGGTTGTATAATGTTAAAGAAGCCAAATTTGTACTTGCATACCTATCAGCACTACAGCTGAGGACCTTACAACTATTGCCGGCAACTTTAACAGAAGTTACAGCAGCTGAATGATTACCAATACTTTTGATGCGATCAAAGTTCCTGCCATAGAAAAATTGTCATTGACATGCACGCTGAATAAGCTAATGTATCCTGGAAAGAGATGAAGCCAAACCTTTTTACATTATAAAGATGGATTATTCGATCACGACTCCCTGAAGCAAGGTAGTAATTGTCATTTGTGGTTTCTTTGGATACAATGTCCTTCTGAGTTGCCAAGCTGAAGCTCAATGTAAGAATCTCTGCATCATGAGCACCCTGAACATATAGTCACATTTATTCCCATTTGATGCATAGAACTCAAATGCCTCTCAAAAAAAAGCATGGATACAACATAGTACTCAATATTGCATTACTTTTGCCCAATAATTTCAAAAATATACTATGGTTCCTGAGTTCACCTGTAAGCATAAAAATTCAGAGGTTTGTAGGTTGTAAATATGAATGTTTCCTTCGCAATCACCGGCGGCAAGGTACTTTCCATCTGAACTAACTGCAAGCGACCGGAACCCTCGAGTGCTAATATCTGCCTCCACAGCATCACGTTCAAAAACACCAGCAGATACTGCAACAAGGAACAGGGCAAGTGCTATATATGAGAAATAGATAAATGAAAGTAATTAGTCCTCCCCATAAGATCTTAAAAATAAAACATGCAAACTCTTATAATAATGCTTGAGAATGTCTGAGAACAGCCTGACAAACAAGACAATTACCTAAACGTGTAGTCCCTGTCAGATCAGTCTGTAAAGAGTGGTATTCTGCATCTTTTTCTGATAAATCAGATTGTAAAGCAAGATCCCATAACCTAATTGTACCATCAGCAGAGCATGTCGCAAAAGAAACTCCACCAGAGCAACCTCTAGCAACACATGCAAGAGATGAGTCATGCATATTTTCACAACATAGATTCTTGATATCCCATATGCATGCAGCATGTGAAACTAGCACAAAGCACCTTGTAGCCTGGAAAAGAAATGGAAAGGTCTGTATTGGCAAGTTGTAATCTATACACAAGTTATACCACATTAAATTTGGGGCATAGGACTTGTATAACAAGAGTTCTATCTGTTGCATATACGTGAATATGAATTGATCAAGAAAGTGCATGGTCATCACCTTATTCAAATCATGAATGTCCCATATGTAGAGGCTATGATCTCCGTAAACAACCACTGAAAAGCAAAATGGTTGCACATTTTAAGGGGTTAGTCTTTGTAAAATACATCATGAAAAACATTGTGGTGCAGGACCAACTGATATTTTAATCGAAAGGGGCAATTCAAAATGCAACAATAATATTATTTCATCAAAAGTTCTTTTCTTTTCATCAAAGTTTTTTTATGACAATGTAGCAGGGGTCATTATATAGACTCCTTGGAAAACACTACTGGCATAAAAGGTAAATCTAGAGTCCTAAAAAGGAAACCCTAATGACATAAAAATAAATCTAGAGTTCTAATATAAAGGAAACTAATAACTCCTAATAATAAAATTGTTATAAAAACTTTTGATGAACAAAAAAAAATATTGATAATAATATTGTTGCCTTTAGAATTATCCTTTCAATTTGTCACTTTCGATTAAAATACCAGTTGGTCTCGCCTCAATTTAGTATCACAGACTAGTCTCTCATCCCTTTTCGAAAAATCATAAATCTTATTACTACATTCTCCATCACATTGTGATGCTTGAGTGCTCACCAAGCTTTTCAGAGGTTGAGAACTGACAAGCAACTGCATCTGGCAGGGTAACAACTGTTGAAAATCCTGCTCCGGAACAATATCAGTTTCTTCATGATAGCTTTTGGCCTTTGAATAAACTACAGTTCCCTCATATTTGAGAGTATCACGGGAAAACATTTGGACTATTCCAGCATTGCATGCACAAGCAATCAGCTTGTTGGATATAGATAGTGCAAAACTCTTTTTAACCTGAAAATTATATTATGCAATTGTGAAAAAAATTATTGAAGGAAAGAAAAAGAAAAAAAGTCAGCATGTTATGAAAAACCAATGATTAAGTTTTAATTCAGTGGATTTCAAGATGCGAAGATTACTTACACAAAAATGCAGGGAAAAAAAAAAAAAAAGACTTGCGGTGCTGGTAATTGTGCTCGTTGAAGTCAACTTCAAGTATCCATATGTATCATATAAGCTTTTGAATTTGAAAATGATCAAGACCTATATCTTTTTGGGCATCCGAAAGTTCAAAATATCACAAAACTTGATCTATTACATATTGAGAAATTTAGAAATCCTAAAGTTTGTTAGCCCAAACATTGATTTTTCCTAATACAGTATTCGAAATTAGAAAATAAAGATTACAAGAATGTCATTTAGCATTTAAAACTTGGATCAATGTGGAAAATCTTTTTTTAATTCTAACTATCCCAGGACTTATTCAACAAGTTAGGTCCCTAAAACATTTCCAATTCGCATAGACAGAAGTGATATCCTAAAGATGTCATGAAGAATATATGATCAACAGCAGCAAATACCTTTAAATCCACAGACTTTCTGATCGACAGTCCAGAATGTATAATCCACAAAATTCCTATAAATGGAAAGACATGAAATAAGACTACAGTAGATCCTATGTCAGAAACATTGATGCATCAATGCTGCAAGGTCTCAATTCAGACATAAACACCTTAGACAGATTTTGAACTAAATCAAACCTGCATCGGTCAATGCATAAATAGGAAAACAACTATCAGCACTTTTGCAATTAGTGGATCCAGTATTGCCCCATATAGCATATGCAACAGATATAAATGAACTTCCTTTCTGAAGATCGAGGTTAACAGGCTTTCCCTGCATTGCTGATAACCCCGTCCTTGCATTTAGGTGAGATCTCGAAGATGATCCAACTGCCCAGAACTTCAAATGCTTCTTGCCAGCAGTTACAATGAATTTTGCATCTGATGAGAAACTAACACTTGAGACAGCATGACAAGATGAACTTGCTTTAAGCTTAGTAAGTAGAGCTCCATTTCGCCATTCCCAAAGGTAGATGTACCCTCCAACAGATACCAAGTGTTTACCTTGATAAAGTATACATATGTAAGAAAATATTGAACACCATCTCAAGAAGCTGAGTAACATAATAGAGAAATGTAACTGATATGTGGTAACTAACCATCAGATGAGAAAGAGATGCAAGAAATTCCATATAGATGGCCTTTTAATTCAGCACTAAAGGCCAAAGTAGCAGAATCCCACACTAACACTGAGGGTTGAGTTCCTGACTGCAAAAACAATTAGATTGTTGTAACTAAGGAACATTTAGTAACAGTGTTATCAAAGGCTCTAGGCGCACCTAGGCGCTAGGGGTCCCTGCAGCCTAGGCGCACACCATAAAAAAAATCTACATACAATAATTCCAAGCTTACAACAAGTAAAAACTAACACCATTAAGTTATGATATAGAAAAAAGTATCCATAGGCAAGAAATCCAGCAAGTAGAAAGTAAAGGTTGATAAAAACGATCTAGGTAAAGTAAATATGTCAAGCAAGTAATCCACTAAGCTAACAAGTAAAAATTGAATTTATACTTTTTTCTTAAAGATGGCAGAGATAGCTAAGGTTTAATGCTGATTATTACTGCTGAGTATCCTCTATTTTTCAGGTACAAAACAAGGCAGAAATAGTTAAAGTTTAAGCCACACAAATGCTTTGCTTTTTGTGTACAATAGCAGACATTAGACTAAGCAAAAGATGAAAGAGAAGAATTAGTAACTAAAAAACATGATAGATAACAGGTAGACTTACACTGAAAATATGCTTTGTTTTTTTGCCAAGGAAACTCAGACTCAGTAGACTACTTAGTATCAGGATTTTGGTTTAGCTGTTGTGTTAGGGTTTTTTTTTTTTTTTTTTTTAATGTTTTAGGGACCTTTCAGGTTTCTATTAGGACTCTTTCCAATGTTTGACTTTTCCTATTTATGAGGAAACTGAAAAATTGAAGAGTTTTCCTTAAAAAGAAAAACTGAAGAGTTTTTTCAAAAAAAAAAACTTTCAGTGCTTAAGTGCACCTCATGGCACCTCAAAACATGAAAAAGCAGCGCGCCTAGTGAGCCTAGGTAGCGCCTTAGTATCAGCGCCCGCCATTAGAGGTGCAGAGGCGAGGGGGTCTGCGCCTTTTGCGCCTTTAATAACACTGTTTAGTAAGTCCTTAAAGTCATGAGGTTAAAGTTATTGTCTCTTCCAATTCTTCCAATAGAAAGAGAGCACTAAGCTTGAAAGAGAAATGCAGAAGTTACAATCTTCTGTTAATTACAGAGAAGCTAGGAGATAAAGTAGGAAAGTTAATGTGCATTCATCATTGTTATTCAGGTTTTGGACTTACGAGGGTTTTCAAAGATGAATTTTGAAAGAGCATTGACAAATTTTGGGTGCCATTGGAAATCTTTTATTTACCATCTTGAAATTTTTTATTGTTTTTTTTTTTGTCACAATTTTCCTTTTTATTTAATGAGGATTTCTTATCCCCTTCATTGTACTCTTGTCTCTTCTATTAATAACATTTCTTTTTTCTATCAAAGAAATAAAAAATAAATACAGAACATTGTAATTTAAGTCATTGTATGTTCTTCCCAAATCTTTATCGTATCCATGAACATTGAGAAGGATAAAAAATGGAAACAAGAACAAAGACAAGACAATATCTTAGCTAACAGCAACTACATCTAGCTCTATAAAAAAATGGCAAACAAAGATCACTTCCTTTCAGAAAGATCACGGGAAATATCTTTATTCAGGATAATGGAATCTGTTAATCCTGGTACTAAATTGCTCTTGTCAATAGACTAACAGCCAAAGAAAATATATTAACATGTCCCATACTATGTACTGAGACTGTTTACACAGACAAATGTTGACTAGAACATTGAAATGCATTTTTTTTCCTTTCCATGAAAGAAATATACCATGTTAGATCATGAACGAGTCTAACTTATTGGGATTAGGCCTATAGGAACATTTTTTCAATGGTGAAACAAAATCAATTAATTGAGCATTATAAAGGCCTGTACATAGCTTTAACCAACCCTGTACCACCTAAGCTTCTATAGGCCTGTAAGCCAAAGATTCAAACTTTTAACTCACAATGGATATGAAGGAATTCATTCAAATTAAAAGTATAAATATAATGCAATAGCAAGTATTCATTTGATGCTTCAGAAGCACCATCACTTTCCAATTTGTGACCACCACAATCTGAAGAATATGGCTATATTCTACCAAGGGTCTAAAACTCCTTGAGCTTTAACTTTTTACAAACTATATATAGAATGGCAGATTATATGCATAAAAGATTCTCACCTCTCCAGCTGCTATGAAGCGTCCATCCTTTGACATTGCTACACAGCTCAAAGGTTTAGGCGCTCGATGAGAAACCATGAGGTGTGACTGAGTGCCAGAATTCACATTATAAACCACCACAACACAGCCCGCCAAATAGGCACAGTTGGCAGTTGAGATATTGGAAGCCAGTCCATTGCCATTCTTTGTCGTCAATCCAATAATCTCCTCCAAAACAAGCTGCAAAATTAAAACAGTGAGACACCCAGAAGGGAAATCGCAAACCATTTCCGAAGTAATTTGGCAGGCAGTTGCGCAAATGTAAGGAGAAAATAATAAATCAATATTCAATATCCAAGTTAACAAAACCTTCTTTCCTCACTTCAAACTTTTTTTTTTTTTTTTTTTTCTAGGGAAACAAACAGGTTTAGGGTTTATGGCGTGAGATCAAACATTGTACTATATGCACAATCTCACCTTTGATGGTGTTTCTGGTTTCTTGAATTTGCGATTCGTCTTCATTCTGAAGCCCCTAAAACAGAGAGAGGCTTCAAGCTTGAAACTTTGAACTTCGAAGCTCCTCGCTGTAATGTTCAGCTGGATTGGCACGGCTTCTGATTTCAGAGAGTGAGAGGCGGGAGTCTGCAAAATGAAAAGCTTTGAAACGACTGTTATGGTTTACAAATGTCTTAAGAAAGAGAAACAGAAACAGAAATTGGTCAACTTCTGGGTCCCACTGATGAATCTGTTAGACCAATAGGGGTGAAGAACTCAAAAAGTTGTGGTCAAATTACTGTTCCTGTCCTTCCCAATTTACTGAGGTTTCGATTTTTGTCCCCAAATTTTAATTACATCTAAGTTTGATCCCAACCACTATTACCATTAAAACTAATATGCCTATGATATATAAATAAATTATTTTTTTGAACTGGTATCTAAATATAATTATAAAAAATTAAAATTTTTAGAAATAGTAATTTATTAATTATATATTATTAGTAATTTGGTTAAAACTGTTAAGATTTATAAATTAATAGCTCAAAATTAGAAAGTTTAGATTCGTCATTATCAGGAATGCAATGCTTGTACTGATTGGCTAGCCACTTATGTTATTGATGGTTACCTGAATTCCTTCCTATCTAGTTTCGTCCCTTGATGAATTGGAGTTGTTATTATTTGGAGACTTGATCGGGGTTGTTGTACATCTTCTTATTGCTATTTAATTCTTTTTTGTTTCATGCTTTTCGACCAATTGTAATATCAAAAAAAAAGGGAAAAAAAAAACTACATGAAGAGTTGAATTTATTGAATTTTTCATAGGTTTTAAACTTGGTGTTTTTACCCACTGTTAACAAGTGACATGTCACTTTTACAATAGTTTTTTATACTTAATAAAGTACCGTGGACTTTCATGATTACAAAGTCCGCAAAATATTACCTTTTCATGTTTCTATTTTATGGACCTTCCATCGTCTCAAGGATACGTAAATTTTGTATCTTGCATGAGTATGTATAGGGACTCTAAACGCCAAATACAACGCCAAGATAATTAGCTCTGTCAAATACAATGCACAGATAACTAGGAATGATAACGAGTCAAGTTTGAATTGATGTTGGGCAAAGTTCAGATCAGCTCAACTCATCTTGTTTAGGATACCGAAAGTTAACTCAATACCTATTACAAAATTATTTGAATAATTTACTACCAAACTAAATAACAACTTATGTTAATTTTTCATATAAATATATTTATTATAAATTTATATATAAATAATAAAAAAATTAATAAATAATATTAAACAAATCAGCTCACGAGCTGAGTCTTTGAAAGATTGAACTAAGCTCATTTTATTAAACAAACTCAAATAAAATTCAACATCGACTCTTTTAGAAAATGAGTCACACTCGATCCAAACTCATAACGAGTAGTTCATGAACTAACTAGGCTTATTGCCACCCTTAAAGACAGTATACACCTTCCATTACCCACCTTGAAAGTGAACTTGTTGGAAAGACATCATGCACCCTTCTAATAATATTCGAGGTAGGTGTAGAGCTCAGTTTTTAAATGAGCTGGTTTCAAGGGTGCCTTTGAACTGGCTCTGGGGAAAATGTAAAAATCAGACACCACTATATGTTCTTGATTGTTAGTAGCTTGTGACTATTTAGCAGGCAATGAAAAGTTTTATGTGGTATTTTTTTTTTGATTCCCACATTTTAACTGTAACCAGTTTTAGTACTAAATCATTCAAAGGATTTCCTTTGTTACTGGAAATGAAATTTCAATGTGAGGTTGAGTCCTTTAACAATCTTTGTTGAGGGTAAATTTACATTCATACACATGATCGTGAGTCGTGACTATATTTGGAGGAATCCTTACTTTCGGCCCCAACATAGATGGGGGAGAGTTCTTCAAAATATAGAGTGATAGTGATATAGACACAATATTATTTGCCAGAATATGCGTGGTACCCTACCTACCTTTCAATAAATTGATAAATAAAAAAAGTACAATTTGGTGGCAAAGGAATCATTCTTCGTGTAAGTAGAGAGTGCTAAAGGATTGTGTCAATTGATCCTTCCAAGCAACCACGAGATCTGAATTTTAGAGCTGAAATCATAAATTAGAAATTGCAACCATGTTCTAATGAATTCTGCCATGTATACAGAGCTACTAATTAAACGTGTGTTTGTGACTGCAGTGAGGTAATACAAAGAAATACAATGCGTAGAGAAATGTTTGATACAATCTTTTATTTAGGAACCAAGTGTTTTTGGATTGGGTATAACAGTATTTTGGATTTGATCCTGTACCAGAGTGGCCTCTAATTAGCTTCAATTTCTGTTTTTGCATTAAACTAGAAACTCAAAAATCAATATGGTATCTATTAACATCACATGAATCAAGACATGGACCAATCTACTACCGCAATATTTGTAAAATTCTAACAATATAACTTATTATCTTATAACCTGAGTTGTTTCATGGTATTCATTTAGTTGCCTCTATGGCTTCATCTTTGCTTCCTTTCATGGTGCTGCTGGATGAAGTATTTTTTTTTAATAAATTTTCATGTGCATCTTGTTCTGAGTGTAAAATTAGCTTAAATTATAATTTTACAACCTTTTTGAATAATGATCTTTTAATGAGTTAATAAATATATGTCACGTGAGTAAATAATGAGATAACGCAATGAAGTAAGTTTTTCTCATGAAGCACATTAATTATTATATTCAACTAGTTACTTATAATTCAAAAACAGTCTAACGGCCAGTTTGGTATTGTTGAAGCTTGTCATATTCTGCTACTAGAAGCAGCTATCAGAAAAGTTGCTTATGAAGTTCGTTTGAGAATTGTATGCAGTAAGCAGCTAAGCACTTGAGCAACTGGTGGATAAAATTTGAACCAGTTTTTAGTCGTTTTGTAAAAAAATTTGTAAGTGCAGCCACTAGTAAAACCGACGACCAAATTAGAATCAATTTATGACATAAAATGTTCACTTGTATATTTGCATTTGATTTAAGAGAAATTATTTGTAGAGTAAAGTATACTTTAACCACTTTCGTTTGATTTGTTTTCAAATGCATACATGTAGTTTATTTTGTTCAAAAACACCCCTGAAGTTTGGATCAAAGTGTTTTTAGACGGAATCCATCCAAACTAATGATTTTTTAACTAAATTACCCCAAAAAAAAAAAAAAAAACTAAATCTCTAATTTATAAATACATGTCATTAATTTTTATTTTATTTTTCACTTTATGTAAACAAGACCGATTGAAATAACCAATTTCCAATTTGAAAATCATCAAACTAAAAATATAGTTATGTAAACCAAAAGACATTAAACCCAATATCTTACTCAAATTTTATATAAAAAAAAACGATTTGGTTTATTATGAAAGACTTCAATAGAATATTGTAAAACATGCCAACCAATCAAATCGCGCTTAGAACTTCAATCAAAATTCTCACATGCTTCCGGCACAAATCGCCTCTCTTCAATGCCAGCTTAGCTTCTTCAACAATCAATTCTTTTCATTTATTTTCCAGCTCTTTCAATCTAATATCAAACTTTATAAGACTGTCACCTAATTCTAACACCCATTACTTATTCTTTTTATGATCAAACTACTCTTTCAAGAATGGGAAGTGCAGACAAATCTGGCTCTTCTCCACCATCTTAGTCAAACACAGTATGATTTTTGTTTTTTGGGTAACTAGGTATTAGATTTTGAAGTAAAATGAGGTTTAAAATATTATTGTTAATAGAAAATAAAAGAGATAATAAGAAATCAATGACATTATTTATAAATTAAAGGTGTAGTTTTGGTTTTTGGGTAATTCAATTAGAAAAGCATTAGTTTGGATAGATTCGTCTAAAGATATTTTGGTCCAAAGTTCAGAGGTGCTTTTGGAGAAAATGAATCACATATATGTGTTTGAGAATAAATCAAATCACAAGGGGGTAAAATATATTTTACTCTTATTTTTGAGAAGCTCCTAAATATTTTGGGATATGTAATTCTAATTTTTAAGTTTTAAAACAAATAAAAAACGATAATAAGTGTTTCAAGACTGGTGTTAATTTGAAATCCAACCTGATAAACCTTCATAAAAAAACCTACCCCTTTTTACTATAAATAATAGAATTGGCTGAGCTGCAATGTTTTATCAAAAACATCATGAAGGAAAAAATATGTTTTGAGTGTCAGTGCAAATACTCTTATGTAGGGTTGGAATTCTAATCAAATACTTTTAAATAGTCTATTAGTTGCATTTGTATTTAAATTCAACTATCAAATTCAAATTTGAATACCTCATCAAATTTACAATGATATTTGAATTTGACAAATATTAAAATATTTGAATTTTAAATATATAAATAATATTTATCTAAAAATTTTATGTTTAAACTTTAAAAATATAAACATATAAAATAAAAGGAGTAATTTAAAGTCCAAGTATGAATATTCAAATTACATAATTATTATAAAAACGTAAGTACATAGTTATCGTACAACTGAAATAGACAAAAAAAAAAAACACAAGTAGCTCAAGACACAAATCAACATCATACTAAGCCTAAGCCTAACTGTAATTGTAAGCCTAAATCTAACCCTAAACCTAACTATAAACCTAAACTTAAACCTAACCCTAAGCCTATCTCTAAGTGTAAACCTAAATCTAATCCTAAACTGAACCTTAACGCTAATCCTAATCCTAATCCTACCCCTACCCTTAACTTTAATCCTAATTCTAATTCTAATTTTAATTACAATTTTATTAAAATATATTTTAAAATAGTTGTTAAGAAAAATTAAGAGAATGCTATTTAGTAGAATTGCTAAAAAATTCTAGAAGATCTAAATCCAAAGTAAAAATGATAAAAGTAATATATATATATATATATATATATATATATATTAACACTTAAATAAATACAAATATGTATATAAAATTTATAATTATTTTTTAGTAAGTATCAATTAGTTACTTAATCAAATAATTTGATAGAACATCAATCCAATACTACATTATTTGAATTTGATTTAAATTAAAATTAAAATACTAAAAAACTATTTTTTTTTTATTTGATTTGAATTCAGATTAAAATTGTTTCGAATTCAAATAATTAAATCAAATTTGAATTAAATATCGAATTGTGTGATTTAGATTGTAGTCCTACTAATACGCTCATATAGATAGAAAAGTAATATATTCTTTTGCTAAAATTTGAAATTAACAACATTAGAATCATTGAAAATAAATCAAGTGAAAAATTACAATCTAATAATTATAATATAAAATTTATTATTAGGAGAGGATTGAGCTCTGGCTCACAACTAATCTCCTTGAGTCACGTGATTATAAAATTAAAATAACAATTTCACTATTTGGAACACGTGCACTCACCTATAGATTTATTTAAGTATAATTTTTAAGAAAATTATTAAAAATATCGATAAAATTATTTTAATCACTACATTTATTATATGTTAAATTTTTGTCCTTTTTTTAAGAATACCGAAAGGCCTCATTCCTCCGTTCCTCCACCATTTTAGAATGACTTTGGAGACCTGCATAACCTTGACTGGGAGACTTTAACTTGAATTTTGACCAGATTTACCGTATCTAGACTTTAATATTTTATCTCTTTCAGTTTTTTTGAAGACAATATTTTGGTTATAGTTAAGTGGAGCCCATTACATGTCAAAGTGATAATTTGATTGAAACTAAGATACCATTAGCAATATAAAAGTATAAAATACCAATAAAACGTTGGTGTAATAGTCAATACAGTATTCAAGAAATATTTTCTCTATAAGATTGAGAATTCAAGTCCAGAATAAAAAATTTACGTCTCTACGAATGATCGTGGCCAAGATTATTGTCATTTTCATGGAACATATGGGGCTCAATGATAGTGGTTGTCAATCGATTTAACAAGTTAATAATGGTAATGGTTGACAGCTGACACTACGTGAAGAAAATTGTGGATCGATGGCTTTGACAACTGATAAAGAAGGTTGTCCGGGGTGGCGACTGAACATAAAAAATTGAAAAAAATAAAATAAAATTTTGAAATTTCATTTTCATACAGACTATGTTGTTCACTAGAAAACTTTAACCTTCGTAATATTATTAATTATTAAAAAATAATCATACTTAAGTTGTTTATATACATAAATTTAATAAAAATTTCTGTCATTTAGATGAAGTAATGGAGTTTTATTTTAGTTGAGAGTAATTGTGTCATATTACAATGTATTAATTACAGCTACTAAATATAAAAAACGAAAGTGAAAGTTGTTCTAGTGAAATAATTGTTTTTTTATAAAAATTAAAGTGGTGATCGATTTGAAATAATATTTGAATTTCGGACTACTGATTTATCTAAGGTTAGACCGATGGTCAAATGAGTATGATGTTATAAATATTTTTAATTAATATTTTCAATATTATACAATTTTTTGGGTCAATAATATTTTATCCCATAAACTACCACATTTTTTGCAATAATCCTTATAAATTTTATAATTAAGCACATAACACCCTTATTTGAGTCATAATCCTTTTGAAGGAAAATGCCTTTGCATTGCTAATCCGCTAGGGATAAATTAACCATTAAATCTAACAAATTAACTTATAAAATACTAAATTATCCTTATTAAATTTATTTTTTTAATTTTATATATTCTCATTTTTACATTTTTTTTTCTTTTCATTTTCTATGAAACTAAACTCTTTATATTAATTCAATTTTAACATGCTAAAGAAGATTTGAATCATTCATCTTTTTTATTTTATTGTCATAATATTTAAATTATTAATAAATTTACTAATATTTTTTTCATTTATAGAAATTATACAAGTTGTTTCAATTTCCATTTTATTGAAATATTTTCATCAAAATTGTATTTTCTTATTATCGTATTATATATTAAATAATATATTAAGATGGAATAAATATAGAGATTTTAATTGTTAGAGAAAAAAAGAAAAAAAAAAAAGAAGAAGAAACAAGAGATAGAAAGTGAAAGACAAAAAAGAAAAAAACTTATAATAAGGATAATGTAGTCTTTTCTAAGTCAATTTGTTATATTTTATAAGTAATTGGGATGATTGACGTTATTTATTAATTATGACTTAAATAAGGGATTATGTGCCTAATTTGATAATGCATGGGTTAATACAAAATAGATGATAGTTCACATGATAAAATGTAATTGACCTAATTTTTCTTATTAATTTTATTTGATAAAACACAAGTAAGTAAAATATAATCATTTTCTATTCATTAAATACTAATGAAATCATATCATAAATATAATTGTTAATAGTTATTAAGACAACTAATAGGTTTGTTATATATTACAATATGAATTTTTCTAATAGGTGCTCTAAGATCACTTGTTAAGGTTTTAATTAATTATGATTTCAATGTTATTTAATATATAAATTATTACTTTTGAAAAGTTTAAATTTTCAAATATTATATTTATTTAAATTAACAAATACTCTTAGAGCATTTACTAAAAATAAAATTTAAAATAAAAATTTATTTATTAATTATAAAATAATAAAATCATAATTAATTATTATAATAAATATTACAAATTTTCTTGCACATTGTATTTTGAATTACCTTCCTCCTTAAACACTCACCACTGTTTTATTTTCTTAAGTTGTTGACTTTTTGGCATACCTAGTAACTGAGCTTTCGGGGTTGTTAGATTACTTGAAAATCTTAAATAATATAATTCACAGATTCAGAAAAGAAAAGGGGTAGCAAATTTACTAAATTACCCTTGAGAGACCCATTCTCAATGCCGTCCCTTCATTTTCTCACCAACCATAAAACTAATTCTTCCTGCCTTTCTTTTTTACCTTTCCAATCTTTGAAAGCAAGGTTCAATCCCCTACCATCTTACCAAACATATATAATATATTATGCATAAATGGATACTTCATATAAAGAGATCCTATTTTCAAAATTTTCCAAGTCAATCGGTTCATATAGGCATTAATACAAACACATTGCTGGGTCTTTGAGGCCTCTATATATATATATATCTATCACTTGGATTTTACTTGCTTTCTTTCATGGCGGCTGTTAATCCAACCAAGTCTCTGCTCTATTCTTCTAGTTCCTTAACAACCCATTCTAATTTGATCAATTTTAGAAAAACCCAGTTGGGATTTGAGTCTAAAATCCACGAAAAGCCCATCAAATGGGAAGTATTTTCATTGGGTTTTGGAAAAAGCAGAGCAAGAACAGAGCAATTTTTGCAGAGGAAGAAGGAGAAGAGATGGGTTGTGAGCTCTACGGCAGAGGGAATAGAGAGAGGGATGTTAATGGGAGGAACAGGAACAATTGAAGAAGGTCAAGTCAATAGCAGTATCCCTGAGAGGTTCAAGGTGGTGGTTTTAATGGCGGGTATTATGTGTTTGTGTAATGCTGACAGAGTCGTCATGTCTGTTACTATTGTGCCTCTAGCTGTCAAACATGGCTGGTCAAGTTCTTTTCTGGGCATCGTTCAGGTACACTCAAAATCAGATTAACTTTTATGAGAAACAGTTTTTTCACTCAAAAGTTTTAATTTTTATTGTTTTTTAATGTAAATTTGATGGTTTCATAAAGAGATAAATTCTGCATAAGCTAATGTTGTTCTAGATTTTGATTGTATTGTTCACTCGTTTGCTTCTTTTCATTAATATATGATAATCCCATCGTTTTCATTAAAAAGCATATTCTGCAAAAGCTGGGCTTGGAAAGCACAGCTACATATTTTTTGTTGTTGTATCATTCATTATAATATTTATTTTAGTATTTTTTCCCTATTATCTAAAAATAATAATTTTAAAGTTTAAAATAAGAATTTAAAGAAAAGATTAGTTGTACTGTATCCGTTTTGCATAGACACATAATTTTTTATTTGAATTATAAATAAAAAATAATATTCAATCATCCAAATTAGTTATACAATTTAACAAATTAACTTTAAAAAGACTAAACAATTCTTATTATAATATTTTTTAATGTCTTTCACTTTTTAACTCTAGTTTCAATTTTTTTTCTTTTTTTTCTTTTTCTAGCCATTAAAATCTTTATATTTGTTTAGTATATTCTTTAATATGTAATACAAAACAAAAATTTTAAATGATAATATTATCATTAAAACACAAATTGAAACAATAACTTGTATAATTTATATAAATGAGAAAAATTATATTAGTAAATCTATTAATAATTTAAGTATTATGACAAGAAAATAAAAATTATGAATGATACAAATATTATTTAATTATACTAAAATTAAATCAATATAAAGAGTTTAATTTCACATAAATGAAAAGAAAAAGATGCAAAAAGGAGAAAACATAAAATAAAATAAAAAATCTTATAATGAAGGTAATTTAATCTTTTAGAAGTTAATTTGTTAAGTTTAATGATTAATTTAGATGATATTTGTTATTTATGACTCAAATAAGATGTGTGCCTAATTTGGTAGTTTACGTGGTCATTGCAAAACATATAATAATTCATAAGATAAAGTAAAATTTACTCTTTAAAATATTTTAAAAACAGTAACTTATTAATTATATAACACTAAAATTATAATAAAGGTTGCAAAAAATTTATATACAGACACTTTGCTGTGTATGCGTCATACGAGTCAAAATGCTCTGTGCAGCCTCAAGCTCTTGGACTTGGGCTCCAGTCAATAGAGCGGATGGAGCAGCCTGGGCCCAGGCTGCTTGTAATTGTTTCTGTTTTCTTTTGTTCTGTTTCTAAAGTCAAAGTCTGACCAACAAACACAAACTTTTGTACGAAAAGTTATTCAATTTATAATTTTTATAAATACTAACTAATAATCTAATATACCTTATCTAGTCATGCACTTGATTTTTTTATTTTTTTATTTCCTAAGACAGTGGGAGTATAGTCTCAAAAATAGATTTGGGGATACATCTCATTGCCATCAACTTGGAATTTGATTTTTAAATTTTTGATGAGTTTAAATTTGATGTCATTATCGGTTAAACCAACAACTCACTTCAGAGTTATCAAGTCATGCACTAGATCCAACTAAAAGGATAAATTTTATTATATTTTAACAATTTTGAGGTAGAGTTTGGTGATTTGAGTATTTGATACAAGGACCAAAAGAAGACACTTACAAACATTTTCGTGGGTGGAGAGGGAAAAGATTTTTTGGGATGTCAAGAAAACCGTCAAAAAAAAAAAAAAAAAAACAAGGTGTCACTAGGTGCACCCATAAATTATAACAAAAAGCAAATTGTAAAACTAAAGTACTAGTTTTGATGTTATTAATTGGGTTCTTGATTTCAATTTTCCCCAATTCGTTTTTATTTTTTTGCTGTTTTTCTAATAATTTTGTTAGATAAAGTTTAATGCACTGACTAAGAACAAGTTGATACCATTTTTCATGATCTCAGTCATCCTTTCTATGGGGATACTTATTCTCATCATTTATTGGAGGAGCTTTAGTAGACAGATATGGAGGAAAGAGAGTGATGGCATGGGGTGTGTTGTTATGGTCTTTGGCAACTCTCCTCACTCCATGGGCTGCCAATCACTCCACAATGGCGCTCTTCGCTGTTCGTGCTTTCTTTGGTCTTGCTGAAGGAGTAGCTCTTCCCTCCATGAGCACCCTCTTGTCAAGGTAACCCCAGCTCCTTAGTCCTTTTGATCGAACTTGTAACTTTTTTTCTTCGAGGCTTGGAAAAGCTTGCATTACTTGAAACTATGGCAATATTAAGTTGCTTTTATGGAAGATTATTAATTTTGAAATTTTTGATTAATTAGGTGGTTCCCAAGTCATGAAAGAGCAAGTGCAGTTGGACTATCCATGGCAGGATTTCATCTTGGCAATGTCGTAGGCTTGTTGCTAACACCAATTATGTTATCAACTACTGGAATTCCTGGTCCATTCATTCTGTTCTCATCTCTTGGGTTACTCTTGTTAACATCATGGTCTTATCAAGTTGCTAATGATCCTCAAGACAGTATTTGCATCAGCAAATCAGAGCTACGATTAATCCAATCTGGAAAGATGGATTCTCCAAAAACTACTGGCAAACTCCCTTCTCTAAGCCTCCTACTATCGAAGTTACCGATCTGGGCTGTTATCTTTGCTAATATAACTAACAACTGGGTGAGTTCTCTTCATCTTTCTATATGATTGAAGATCCAAGTTTGTGCTTAAAACTTCTTTAAGAATACATACCAAGTTCAACATCTTTACTTTGCAGGGTTACTTTGTTCTTCTATCGTGGTTGCCTGTTTACTTCAAAACAGTAAGTAAACTTTTGACCTCAACTTTTATGTTTATAACTTCTTTGTGGTAGGTTTTGAATGTGTATTCACCATTTCCTACTAACTGAAAAAGCTACAAATATGTGACCTGAGAACTGAGAATGCTACATTTTTTAAGTGTTTGACATATTTTCTGTTTCTATCTTCTGTTTTAGGTATTTAATGTGAACTTGAAGCAGGCTGCTTGGTTTAGTGCTGTTCCATGGGCAACAATGGCAATTACAGGCTTCATTGCCGGTGCAGTATCAGATTCCTTAATAAAAGCAGGCTACTCTCTGACTTTTGTAAGAAAGGTCATGCAGGTAACTAATATTATTTCTTGATATTCAGATTCTGATTCAAAATACTGTCGCATATTTACATCTGTTGTTAATCTTAAGCAGTTTCCAATTCAGTAAGTTTTTAAAAAAAGGTTAATGAACAAATCAAAAAATAGATTATAAGATAACAACAAATGCAGAATAAGTAGTAGTAGTAGTAGATGTATAGTCTCTGTCGAAAAGGTAGAACTTCAAACTGAAGCTTTACATTGTTCAGCAATCTCCACAGTCCTCTTATGGGTGGTGATATGTCGTTTGACATTCAGATTCTGATTCAAAATGTTGTCACATTTTTACATCTGGAGTTAATCTTAAGCAATTGCCAATTCATGAAGTTTTTTAAAAAAAGGTTAATGGTTACAAATGAGAAAATAGATCATAAAATAACAACAAATGCAGAATAAGTAGTAGTAGTAGTAGTAGATGTAGCAGCTCTGTCAAAAAGGTAGAACTTCAAACTGAAGCTATACATTGTTAAGCAATGAGGGTTGTTTGGTAGCTTTTCTTCTGATTATATCTTTTGATATTCAGGTTCTGATTCAAAATGTTGTCACATTTTTTCAATTGGTGTTAGTCTTAAGCAATTTCCAATTCAGGAAGTTTTTAAAAAAAAGTTAAGGATTACAAATGAGAAAATAGATCATAAGATAACAACAAATGCAGAATAAGTAGTAGTAGTAGTAAATGTATAGCCTCTCTCGGAGAGGTAGAACTTCAAAATGGGGCTTTACATTGTTCGGTAATGAAAATTGTTTGGTAGCTTTTCCAAAGTCCTATGGATGGTGATATGAAGAGGAACAAAAGATTCAAAAGTTGGTTGCATAACTTTGAAGGAAAGTGTTTTGTGAGCAAAAGACATAATCGTAGAAATACAACTGCAACGAAAATTTGTTTCTTTATTCAATGCCACTACGTTTACAATCACTAGTCTAATGTATACTTGTGAATAACAACAGTCTATTGGATTCCTTGGACCTGGGGTGGCCTTGCTCTGCTTAAATTTTGCCAATACACCAGTTGTTGCTGCTATATTCATGACTGTGGGTTTGTGTTTAAGTTCTTTTGGTCAGGCTGGCTTTCTCCTCAATATCCAAGTAAGTTCCATCAATCAATTTATATAGTCACAAGTAACCTCAAAACATAATTCATCAATTGTCGGTAGTGATCAGCTTTACCTCAAAACTTGTTAATGAACCTTCTAACATTGATATGATCAGGAAATAGCTCCTCAGTGTGCTGGATTTCTTCATGGTAAGAAGTCACGCACCTTCTTTCATCATTCTACTATTTATTGAATGAATTGTTTATTAATTGCAATGAAATTCTCCCATTTACAGGAATCTGTAATTCAGCAGGAACATTAGCAGCAATAATCAGCACAATCGGAACTGGTTACTTTGTAGAATGGCTAGGGTCCTTCCAGGCTTTCTTGACTGTTACAGCGGCACTCTACTTCGTGGCAACCATCTTCTGGAACTTATTTGCAACCGCTGAACCAGTGTTCTGACTGAAATTATCAAGCAACATGCAGCAGATGTTAGCCATGAAAAGCAGTGAAGATCAGTATTTATTTGTTTAGATTTTTGAATTATCTTCTAGCCATGAACATATAGAAGAATTATTTCATTTTATTCTGCTTTCTGGTTTTATTCTAAGCTTCATCTTTTCTTGTTACCCAAGCATAGAGACTACATTGTATAATTCATTTTCAGTTCCCAACCATCAAAACCCAGAATTGGATATTACTTCATTTTTTTTCTTTTTTTGGTTTAATTATTTACATTGACATGTAAATGTTACAAATGTTTGTGACAAGAGATTAATTAATTCCTGCTAATTGTCGTTCAAATACAGAAATAAGATCTTCCATTTCAACTCTGTTCAATACCACAACCTTCCTCATGATCAGGAGTCTCAACAAGAGTCAAACTATCTATTAATGGCACATTCTCAACTTTTTTTGGCTACCGGAAATCCGCCTCATAAGTGCCAAAATTAGGAGATCCCATAACAAACAATGTTTTAGGTCCTAATATATCGTCGTAAGTTGTTCATATCTTCTGTCCAACCTTGTGCACGTACCTTGTATTCCTTTTAATCTTAGAAATCCTTTATTGTATGGTTTTTGCTGCTGTAACTACACCTTTTTCTTCTTCCATCAGTTCTTTCCTTTTTGCCACCGCCCAATTTAGTGATATGCAGTTTCCATTATACGTTATTGGTATTGGATACTCCAGTAAGTTTCTACAATCTGCTGCAAACTAAAAGTGTTCTTCTGCTTCTTCTTCTTCATTTTTATTTCGCTTTATCTTAAGAAAGAAAACCCACATGAAAGCACATGTCACCACAAATTTTGATAGATATGGTGGTGAGACCTCCTGACTTATCTTTCTCCACTTAGCTGGCATCCATGTTTTCAACAACTCATCCATGTTACCTTCACAGCGTCTTCGTGATTAGGCTTAGCATAATAGTCATCAGTAGTCTTTCCTATGCCTCACTCCAAGTTTTTCTCCACTGGAAGTAGTCTCTGAAGAATGTGTCCTTAACTCCAACTGGATTCTTGATCACTTCCCTGTCAAAGACTGGTAATGACTTTTCGTTAAGAAAATTAGTAGTCAATAACTAGTTGACTATTAATTGAAGCCCAAGATCTCATGAAATGGCTAGAGGACCTTCCATGAATAACATGGTGGAACGTGATCCCGATTCAAAGGCCGCTGTAAGGGAAGACAGTGACTTGTAAGATAATAACAGGCAACACAAGAGAATTGTCATTATTGCTACACGTTATTGGTGGCATCTTGGTATAAAGGGAGCAACTTCTTTGAGGTCAATGATGACTTGTGGCTGTGGATGTTTACTTATAACATGTCTGAAATTGGCTTGTGGATTCTGCTATGGTTAAGGTCACAGTATCATTGTTGGTGCAGTGAATATAAGGCTCGTGGGGTGGTGGTGGACACGAGCAAGGGATGAGCTTTTAAGGGATAGGGGTGGCCATGCTCTCCTAAAATTTTCTAACATATTAATATTATAATTTAAAATTAATTATTAGTCTTTTATTTTTCTCTTATTTAATATCATGTTCCTCTAAAAGTAAAAACTAAATTATTTTTTATTTTTTTTACTTATAAAATTAAATGATTAAAACTTAAAATCCAAGAATAAAGACTAATGGGATAAATTTTCTACTATTTTTTGGTAGTTTATAACTTTTTATTATATTTTATGAGTCACTGAGTTCCTTATATCTTTTTGTTTTATTGATCTAGTAGAATATGTTTATATAAAATTTTAGTTTGCCTCCCAAGAACAAATTTTTAGCTCCGCTACTAGACAAGAGAGATTACCTGCTAGAGGATAGAAACGTTGAAGAGTGAGGGAAAGTGAGTGTTTAAGAGTGGGGAGGATAGTTTCTATGAAATGATGGGTCGGATAGGGGAATTCATAGAAAAATAGCTGGTTTACACAAAAAGGACCAGAATATGTGTCAAAGAAAGTAAGGTGGAAATCAGAAGCTGTGGAAACTTGGCATATTGTAGCTGCTGGACCAATTTGGCAATGTTCAAGAATCTTGAGCCAGAAAATTGTGTTTGCCATCCTAATGAGCTATAATGAAGAAGTGGCCTAGATTTTGCTTTGTGCGAAATGTGTTGTGTGCGTGCTGGGTTCGTTTCTACCTTGATAAATACCCCATTTGCCTAAACATAACCAAATTTAATATAATTTCTTGGTATCAAAATAATGTCTTCTCGAGAAGAATGTTCACTATTTTAGTAATTATAATTAAGGTATGGAACAAAAAGTCAAATGTATGTAATAGCAATTTATTTCTCTTTGTATGATAATACACAATGGGCGAGTCAGCAAAATTTTATACTAACTTCTATAGCTTTCTAATAAATATTATTGGAATCTTCTACTACATAGATGCAAAATATTTATCAATTAGTTTTATCTGATCTCCCCGTTACACGAATTATTTTATTTTAAAATAGTTTTTAATTTTAAATATTTAAAGTTTATAATTTTTTATTATTTGTGAGATTATGATATTATCAATTTTATTTTCATTATTTTATTTTATATCATTTTTTGTTATGTGAATTATATCTATTCTCTTTTGATTGACTGCTACAAAAGAATATTTTAAATTATTAATGTATCGTTCGAGAGACCACATTATGATACGAAACTCAACTCAACTCAACTAAACTAAGTTTTAAAATTTCAAACTAGTTGGGGTAGACTATATGAATCCTTTTCCTCCATTCGCATCGATCCGAGACAACATTTTTATTAATCCTTAGCACAGCCATATATTTCTCAATGACTGCCCCCATGTAAGTTTCGGTCTCCCATTTCCCCGTCTAACACATGGCACCTGAACCAAGTCACCTTGCTTAACTACTGCGTCATTGGCTGACGTTGGATGTGTCCAAACCAACATAGACGATTCTCCCTTATTTTCTCCTCAATAGGTGCTACTTCTACCTTCTTACGAATCTCCTCATTCCCTATTCTATCATTTCTTGTATGTCATGTCATCCATCTCAACATTCTCATTTCGGCTACTCCCATCTTATGCGAATGTTACTTCTTAACTGCTCAACATTCGGTACCATACAGCATAGATGGAGAGGAGTTTGGATCCCATAGAGAGGACCACGCTGGAGAGGACCAAAACGGCGTTGTCCTCTCCTTAAAAAAAAAAAAAATTAGCAATGCAACTGCACTGTTTCCTTCTTGTTATGCTATGCCCAAAACCCTTTTTCCTTTCATCTTCTTCCTTGCAAGCTTAGGTCCCATTTACATTTTAGCTCAAAGTTTTATAGTTCATATGCAAAGAGGATAATTTGAAATCAAGGATAATTCAAACTATGCAATTCACAATAGAGGAGGAAAGCTCTCCTCTCCAACTTTACAAGAGTTTGGATACCAAACAATGCAAATGCAAGAAAATAAAAGTAAAATATGACAATTAGTTTGCAATGCAGAATTTTCAGTTGTTATTGGAATTCCAATAAGCTCAAAGTCACACAGGATCAAAGAGGAAAGGAAAATATAACAAGAAAATGAAAATTTTGACCAAAAACCCATCCAACAATTATGCACCTTGCAAGGAAGAAGAATGAAAAACGGCATCAGCATACATGGAGGAAAACAGTGTCGTTACATATTACTAATTTATTTATTTCTTTTTTAAGGAGAGGATGACGTCGTTTGGTCCTCTCCAGCGTGGTCCTCTCCATGGGATCCAAACTCGATGGAGAGACTACATTATGATATAACATTTTATGAGATTTGCTTTATTTTCTCTTTTTCAATCTTTTTATTTGACGAGTTTGAATTTTTTCATAGTAAATTGTTTTATTTTAATTAGTATTTAGTACTTGCCAATATTGTTGATGAGTTATTTTATCAATTAATTATCTCATATTAATTTAGTTATTGACCATTTGACCACTAAATTAACAAAAAAACAGAGTATATTATTGCTTATGAAATAAGAAGGAACGTACAACTCTATGCAAGTCCCAATTTTTTATTTCAATCTTAATTACTGCCAGCAAATAGTAGATATCAATCATGATCTTAGTGAAGAATTTTATATCAATTATAATTAACCAAGTTTCTGTCATAAGATTTTGCTGGATATTATGTTATAATTAAGTTGTATTATATTATTCCTAAATAATTTCATGTGATTGATTGACCATAAAAAATGTGTTAATAATTGAACACCGTGAAATGCATGGGAAAGAAAGAAACAAAAAACTAGCTGACAGCTTCTTGGCCTTTCCAAATTCAAACACTTTCTATTTTTTCTTCTCAAAATGTATTTAATTATAAATTAAAAAAAGTAGGCTTCCCATGTTCTTAAAGTTGTTTTTATATTTCTTTTATTAACTCTTCTTAAAAATGATTGGTCACAATGATAAGCAACTTGCAATCCCATCGGACAAAAGTCGAATCATTGGATGCAACTTTTCCATCCCTTCTATCCATCTATCTTGCACCTTCCAAAGGTTTCTTTCTCGTTTCAGAAATCCCTCTTAGCTATACTTTTTGCTGTAATGACAGTACCCCTTTCCCTTCTTTTCACCACTAACCCACTTTGAGTTAAGCAATTTGTAATCTATGTTACTGGTATTGGGATACTCCAACTGATTTATGCAATCGGCAGAGAAGAGAGTTTTGGGGGTGCCGAAAGTGTTTACCAAGTGAAGGTCCCTCCTTATACATAATAGTTAATAAACTTGAACCCAAAAACTTTATTAACCTTTAGGGTGCCTTTAGTACGGGGTTATAGATGTGAGGGTTAAAAAATGCACAAAGATTATATCATGGAAGATATAAAAAATGCACAAAGATTATATCATGGAAGATATATGAAGAAGAGAAATCTTAAACTTAATTATTTTTGGTTGTGATTATAAATGTATAAGTTAATTTTTAATTTCTTAAATGTTAATAATAATTTGTACAATATTAATGATTAAGAAAAAAAATATTATTTTATGGGTACAATTATTTAATTTTGAGATAATGATTAAAAAATATTATTGTATCAAATCATGTAAAAATATATTTTTTTTTAAACAAATGGGACCTAAATTTAATTAATAATTAGTAAACCAACCAATTCTTTCTGTAATAAAGAAAGTTCAAAATAATAAAAAATCACTAACTTTCATGAACATATTTCAAATTATCTTGTTTTAATATTCAAACCCAATTATATTCAAAAAATAGACACAAATCCAAGCCTAGAAGAGCAACAAAACACACAACGTTCAAAGAAGTTATCCAAAAAAAAAAAACTTTAACAAACTTGAAATATGAATTTCTTTTACCACATATTGTACCAATAACATCAATTCCTACACAACAACATCTACATGACACCAAGAACCATTAGAACAAGGGTATACTTCTCATCGTCATTCTTCAAATTGAACATCACCACGTCATTGTCAGTCATTTCTCGTTGCATGTAACATGTCTGACATAGACAACCCAACAACTCCACCAAGTTTCGCACGTAGACGACTTCTATCATGCTTTTTATCTCCTTTGAAAGCAGTGACGAGTTGTTCACAACAATTGTTGTTACTTTGAATCATTTGTTGCATGACATCCACAATATGCTCTTGCATCTTATCAATTTGTTTGTTCTTCAGTTTTCTTTCTTGACTTGTGTCAACTCCTTGATCCATAGACAATTCATTATATTCACTTGCATCCTTGTCCATGAAAAAATTCTGTGCTGCACAATTACTGTCCTTCATTAATATCTTGATCATCACGGTCTGCAACATTTGTAGCATTAGTACCTGATGCTCTATCCTTATCATATGCTTCTTCAAAAGAATCATAAAAAGGTCAAGGCTTCTTATACAGTCCTTTCGCATCTCTATGACTCTGCATGCATTAAGTAAAAGAAAAGTAAAGATTGGTTTAACAGTCAAAGGATTATGTATAAATTTATAAGCACATCTCTGTAATAAGCAAAATAGAGACATAAACAAATAAAAAGATGGAAGATGCAATAGAGCAAAAGAAAAAAAATACTGCTGTCAGCAAGGATTCAAAAACATGATTCAAAAATAGGAATGAATTTAACTACTTATATACTTGACTGGAGACTTGCACATATAAGTAAGTAAATTAATCCATCACTAACCTTTTTTTTTCTTAAATAACAAATGCTTCTCACCTCCACAATACACGAACACATATTCACATATTCATTGGAAACTTTTGCTTTTGATTCTCCGAAACACTTCTTTTACCAATCCTTCCCTTGGATAAAAGTCATACAAAAGCTTCAACCTTTGAAGTAACTTCCAAACTTGTTTATCCACTTCAGTTTGTCGGACCTGTTATACTCTGTTCAAAAGCTTTTGAGAAAGACTTTACTGAAAATCTTCCATTACAATATCAAGTGATTATTATGCATATTCCTGCCTGAACATAATTATGAGAAAATAAAAAAATAAAAAACAGAGTAAGAAATCGAATAATACAAACTTGAGACTTGTGCTACACAACTAATTGAACTTCCTTCCCTTAATGATAACTAGATATATGGTATAGATTTAAAAACTCTAGCCAATGTCTCAACCACGAGAGAGAGTTACTCTAAAAGCTAACAACTTATTCTTTCATTGAACTCAGTTTCATAGGAAATTAATGAAGAATAATCTGGAATGCATGATTAGCTGTTAACAAAAAAATCAAATGAAGAATAATCTGCACTTGAGCTCCAGAATAACCAGAAAGTATCATCATAATCCAACCATAACACTAGAGCAAGATTTTAAACATAACGTACAAAAACCGATAACTCATGTACTAAACACAACTTCGTTCTATTATGTATCAGTTAGCTAGATTTTGAAATCTAGCAAGAGCTCTTAATTGACCCTATGATTATGCCCTTATATGCCTTTCAATTATCTCCATTATGCCAGTAAATTAGACCTATAAATATATGTAATTGCCTATTATTTATTTGGCTAATACTTAATTAGATTCACTATATTATGTAAACATCTTTATACTATAAATAAAGACTTCCTCTTGTACATTATACATTATCTTAATATACAATTCTCTTTTCACTCAACTACACTGAAATGTAAATGTTACAAATGTTTGTGACAACAGATTAATTAATTCCTGCTAATTGTCGTTCAAATATAGAAATAAGATCTTCCATTTCGGCTCTCTTCACTACCAAACCAACCTCAATACCACAATCTCCCTCATTTGCACTCTCAACAAGAGACATAGAATATAATACGGGCACATTCTCAGCTTTTTTTGGCCTTCCAAACCCGAAATCCGTCTCATAAGCCCCAAAATTAGGCGATCCGATGACAAACAATGTTTTACGTCCTAATCTCGCATTAAAGTTGTTCATAACTTCTGTCCAACCTTCTACACCATGTAGAGGATTCTTTTTAATCTTTGAAATCCTTTCTTGTATGGTTTTTGCTGCTGTAACTATACCTTTTTCTGCTTCCATCAGTTCTTTCCTTTTGCCACTACCCAATTTAGTGATATGCAGTTTCCAATATATGTTATTGGTATTGGATACTCCAGTAAGTTTCTGTATTCTGCAGAAAAGTAAAAGTATTCTTCTGCTTCTTCGTTTTTATTATGCTTTAATTTAAGAAAGCAAACCCACATGAAAGCACATGTCACCACAAATTTTGAGAGATATGGTGGTGAGTCTTCCTGAGTTATCTTTTCCCACTTATCTGACATCCATGTTTTCAACAACTCAATCTTTTCTTGATTTAATAAAAAAGTTACCTTCGCAGCATTTTCGTGATTAGGCTTAGCATAATAGTCATCAGTAGTCTTTCCTATGAGAGCCTCACTCCAAGTTTTTCTCCACTGGAAGTAGTCTCTGAAGAATGTGTCCTTAACTCCAACTGGATTCTTGATCACTTCCCTGTCAAAGACGGTAATGACTTTTCGTCAAGAAAATTAGTAGTCAAGCAGTTCCCAGTAAATACTTGACTATTAATTGAAGCCCAAGATTTCATAAAATGGCTAGAGGACCTTCCATCAATCACATGGCGGATCGTGATCCCGATGCAAAGGCCGTTGTTAGGGAAGACAGTGACTTGTAAGACAATAATAGGGAACACAAGAGTACTGTCATTATTGGTACATGTTATTGGTGGCATCTTGGGGATAAAGGGAGCTACTTCTTTAAGGTCAATGATGACTTGTCGGCTGTGGGTGTTTGCTTATAATATTTCTGAAATTGGCTGTAGATTCTGCTATGGTTAAGGTCACAGTGTCATTAGTTGGTGCAGTGGATATAAGGCTCACGGGGTGGTGGTGGACACAGGAGATTACCTGCAAGAGGATAGAAATGTTGAAGAGTGAGGGAAAGTGAGTGTTTTAAGAGTGGGGAGGATAGTTTCTATGAAATGGTGGGTTGGATAGGGGAATTCATAGAAAAATAGCCGGTTTCCACATAAAGTACCAGAGTATGGTATGTCAAAGAAAGTAAGGGGGAAATCAGAAGCTATGGAAACTTGGCATATTGTAGCTGCTGGACCAATTTGGCAATGCTCAAGAATCTTGAGCAAGCAAGTTAGTGTTTGCCATCCTAATGAACTATAATTAAGGAGTGGCCTAGATTTTGCTTTGGGTGAAATGTGTTCGTTGTACACCGGATTCCATTTCTACCATAATAAATACCCCATTTGCCTCAACTTGACAAATTGAATATAATTTCTTGGTTTTTGTCTGCTTGTTATACAAATTGATCATACAAAAATGTCTCACATAAGACAAGCTATACCACGAATATTTTAGTAATTATTGTTAATAATAATAGTTAGGAATCATAATTGATGTCTCCTCTAGACGGAACGTGTTTAATATTTTATTCATCGATGTTAATAGTAATAGTTAGGTATCGAAATAATGTCTCCTCGAGAAGAATATGTTTAATATTTTAATAAAGGTTTCTTAACCTTTGTTATAAGGACTCGTTTATGATTATATAAATATAAAATTTGTAGTATTTATAAATCTAGAAATTAATTTTTTTCAAACACAATAATTTTTATATTAAATAACACTTAATCATTATCAATTACTGAATAAATGATATAACCTGCTATTTTTAAAATATATTATTTTCATAAATCATTCAGTTATTGATCATACTGTTAAAATTGTATTTGATTAGTTAAAATGTCCTTCACGTGACTTCTGAAAGGTCATTGGGACCTGAAAAAATTCTTGTCACACCCCTCATGGAGGCATGACTGGCCGGAGGAATGGTAACCATACCTCCTGTAACCCTGACTTAAATAAATGAACGACCATGACTGTTGACTCGCCAATGAATAAAACCAAGAAATTATAAAAACAAAAATTAACATTAAAAAAACTTGTTGATTATAACAAATCACAACTTACAGCAAATTTCGGCAGAAGTCCCTTTACAATATGGAACATGCCTTAAAATGCAATCCTATAAATTCTTTTATTACTCGAACACAATACAAAGACAATAAGGAGCTCTGCTCCTTTCGCACCATCAACAAAACAAGTACAAGGATATTACATCATACCACATTGACACCCACAGTGCTAATGTGACTGCAACTTTCAATCATTAACTCCAAGTATGAGATTCCGAGGCATACCTTATCATCAAATCCTTAACAAAAACTTCGTATTAAGTGGTTAACTTCTTTTGAGGTGACTGCTACTAAAAAATTATAACCACAAAAAAAGGGTGAGTCCTACGGACCCCGTGAGTGAAAAATCGTACCCAAAGGGTACTAGCATCACTCAGCACAAACATATAATATATATATATATATATATATTAACATCATGTAACATGATTCGCATAACGTTTCACATTACACGTACATATTGTAAGTTTCACAAATTCACAATTCATATGACACACAAAATCACAATTCAAGTCAGCGAAACTAATATCACACAACGCAATCAAAGAGCCAACGAGTAACCCAGCCTCACACACCAGTATCACCCCCTGCCGGACATTTACACGCCCGCACTACCAAATTAATTCTCCATACACAATCATCTCACCGGGGCTGAGCACTCAATTTTTTTTTTGAAAATATTCATCATAATCAGGATATCTCATGAGTTCAAATCAGAGTATTCTAGGTGCACCTGGATTTTTAATTTCAGAAATGAAAATCATTTTCTAAAAAATGTTCACGAGTTGGCTCTTATCAAACACATTCAATGTCAAACAAAGCAATCCAATATCAAACAAACATAATTCAAATAAATTACTAAAATACTTTACTTGCTTACTTTCATATATGACTGCATATTCAAATAGACATATAATCACACATACTAATCTAGCCCCTAAAAGCAGCAATTAACCATTCACCTATAACCGATTCTACTCGTCACTCACATTTGAGTCCATGTGTCTCATCGGTCCGCATCAGAATTCGAATCTGCAATTCATATTTCCAAATAATGCTTAGTTCACAAACGTTATTGTTATAATATTTTAATTTCTAAGTTTATATTTCAACTCGTATATGTTTCTTTATGAAGTTTACTATTAAGCTATTACAAGCTAATTAATAAGAACTTGGACTTTACGTGATAAGGTTAATATTAAAGAGACATTTTAAATGTCTCGAAAATGCATAGGGATAAAAGAAATCATTAGAAAAGATAAAAAGCACTTAGTGGGTTAGAGATGTTGAAACTGTCCAAACTTGAGGTTTGGACTAGTGTCCACTTTAACTGATCATATCTTTCTCTAGGAAACTCCGAATCTAGTTTCGTAAAATTTGTAAAATACTAGTACACATGTAGATTTATAATGGTATATCATTTGTAATTTTTAGAATTGTATATCAATACAGTTTATTGTTTGAAGTTGTATCAAATTCTGTAACACGCAGGATTTTGTCCACCTCTGACCTTATCTTAGTTAATTATATATAACTTTCTTTAGGAAACACGAAATCTAATTCTGTTTGTTGGGTTTATTAATAGAAAAGTATATCTATCTTTATTATTTAGAAACTTTTCCTAGAATCTGTCATTAACCCTACTCAATTTCTTACATGAACCAAAAACCGGGCAATACTAATCCTGCCTGACCTAGCCAGAGTCTAACAGCTATAACTAACAACATACATGGAATAAGGTTACGAAATTTTGCAGACAATATGTCAAGACTATAAGCTACATTTCATATTTTAAACTCTTAATTTAATTCAGTCCCGAAGACACTCGAAATACAGTATTTCTCTCATCCACGAATCTGCCCTTGCACCACCTCCAAAACCACTTAACTCTCATTTTCCACCACTTTCAAGCTTCAATTCATACTCTTCACTCAATACTAATTTACTAACATTACTCCTAGTCCAATTAAATTTAAGATTGTATTAGTGATTTAAAATTAATCAAGAACTTAACTTATGAATTTCTAATATCAATCCAATCAAGTTTTACTTATTCTATTACAACTTGTTATATTTAGATATTTTATCAAACATCTTGAATGCTATGATTTCCCACACAAACACAACCATTCACCATACAAGTTCTTTAACCTTTGTTTATAACTTTAATCCTAACTCCTCTAAACCCAAAACTAATTCACCATTCATCAAAGATTCCTTATATATATATATATATATATCATACTATCATACTATATCTATATCAACTAAGCTTCTAAAAGCAAAATTCAGCTACCCTACATAAAGCCATAATCAAGTCACTTAGTTAAGATTTCATACCCTTACTGCCTTTGTTTCCTTATAACCCCAAAATCATCCTCCATGTCAGCTCCTATAGTTGGCCATGAGGGAGGGAAAAAAAAGTGACTTGTTGCTGCCCAACAACATCCAAAAACTAGAGTTGGCTGCTGCATCAAGAAAGGAGGAAACATGCCTTCCAAGCAAGAAGGAAGGAAAATAGGAAAATAGAAAGCTATTGTCCAACAATTCCTAGACCAACACAGCCAAGATTACGCCCAAAAGGAAGGAGACAAGCATAGCCAAAACAACACTTAAACAGAGTTTACATCCTCTCGGTAGCTTGCTGGTTGTATGGTTCACTCTTAACACACACACACATGGGGCTTCAGGGAAATGGGAGGAATTGAATGGCCAAGCAAAGAAAGAGCATGAGGCTCTCGGCTAGTAAGGAGAAGGATGGGGAAAATTCTGGAACAAGAGAACAAGAAAGAAGCCTCAGCTGAAATTGGGGAAGGTTCCAAGTTTCTCTAGAATGACCGAAACAAGGGGAGGAAAACATAAGGCAGTGAACAACAAAAAGGGGAAGAAAAAAAATCGGCCAACATATAAGGAAAATGAGAAAAGAAGCAATAAAAAAAAACATAGTCAAAGTCACAAAAAAATAATTAGTTTATATTTATTCTTTAATTTATATATATGCATGTATTTGTATAAATGTTTGTTGTATTCCCACGTGTGTTTTACCTTTTATTTTTCTTATAAAATTTCACACTATAATATCAAGCTCCAACTCAAATTAATTTTGTCTTACTGTGCATAGAATTTATTTATCTACTTACTCCATTCTATACCCATGTTATTTACCATCATCTCTCACGTACACATCGACACTTATTTATTTGTAAAAAAAATTATTTTACGTTACCTAAATCTTGACATTATTACATCAAATATTCCTAACGTCGTAATATCAGGGTTATAACACTTCTGATGATCACACTAGTATAATCAGAGTAATAAGTTGAAAAACTATAAAAGAGTTAAGATGTGAGAGCTGAAAAGCTGGGAGATCTAGAAAGTTGTTTATTGCCTCTCCTTGAGGTCGAGTTATTTTTCTTCGACTGATTATAGTCGTGATAGGTACATATTTGATGACACTCCTTCCAAAGATTGTCACCAGCTAAAAAGCTATATATTAGCTTGTTGAGCTATTTGTTATGATTATAGGCGATAGCCGAAGGTGATGAACTCATTTGACTTAGTGATTTCGTGCATGAAGATTTTCTGTAATATAATAATAATTACAGGCTAAAAAGTCAAGCTTAACAGAAAATTCTTTAAATTTGCATATGTAAACACATGTAGTATAGTCTTTGTGATAGAATAATCAATAATGTTTAGCAGAAGTACACAATTATAAAATTTAAAGATGTATTTGTAAGTTTCAAAACTAGTTAGGCCTTCTATATGAAAATATAGAATCCAGGAACCTATAGGACATGTTTTAAAATTATTTAGGTCATTTATATGAGAATATAAAAGCTTGAGATCTATGTATAATTATTGAGAAATATTTAAGCAAAGAATATGAATTTAGGTGTAAATTTATAAAATAGTAAAGAGTTTGTGATAACTTTGTAAATTATTAAAATTTTGGGTTTTTTTTATAATTATAAAAAGATATGGGTAGAGTTTTAAAAACTTATAATAATTTGGGCTAAATTTTTAATTTATAAAGTTTTTTTTCCAAATATATAAATATATAAGTTATTTGGGCCGTTTTCGTAAAATACAAAAATAAAAAGACTGAATAGAAATTTTGCAAACTTAATTTGGGCCAGTTTTGGCATTCTTTCTGATAACTTGCTTTGGGGCAGTGATAAAAATATTACTTCAACCTTCGGTTTTGGAGGAATTCAAGACCAGCTTCATAGATCCTTTCTATAAATGTCATCATCGGAAGAGATGCTTTTTAGTCGTCTTTCTGTCATGTCAATTGAGAGAGTTGATGACTTTCATCTTGTTCGCTTTTGTCCACGATTCGATAATCAATCCTGCAAAATGTGCAATGAGATCGTGAACATTGACAATAATGATTAACCCTAAAGCAATAAGCAACAGAACGAGACCCCTTTTGAGTTCTGATGAGAACTGAACCGCAAACACACTAATAATCATAACGGTTGCAAATATATACAGCCCTACGTTTATGTACTCAACTCAGCTCCGAGCTAACAGCGATTCGTAGGTTCAGATCTCTCGTGCGGATGCTTTTTTAAGCAGGAGATTGTTGTGGATTCTTTATCGAAATAGGATCAAAATCTTGTTCCAATCAAATGAATTTTAATTTGGTACAGGATCAGAAATATAAATTAAATGGATCTCACAGACGGACACAGTGTTAAAATTAGATTTGACGGGTGAGATATGTTTCACAATCTTAGGATCTGGAAAAATAAGCCAATTTAATTAGAGTAATATACATAAATAAAAAATTAAAATGTGAGAGAACAAGTATTTGTTTTGAGATTTTTACTCTTTTTATATAAAATTTATGTTAGAGTATTAATTAAAAAATATAATAATAATAATTTCTGTTATAATAATAATAGACGCAGAATGTGCTTTTTTTTCTTTAAAATTAGAAATAAAAAATAAAAAAAATTAGGGCTTTATGCTTCGCTTACTCTTTCTCTCTGACACAGACCTCCATCTCTCTCTGGTTTCCATGAATTTACAATCCCAGAAAGTTCAAGCATTTGTACCACCACTACAATTCATACAGAGACAACACTCAATCTTGTGTATAAATTTAACAAAGAGAATATCAAAAAGGAAACCAAGAAGAAGATACAGAGGAGTGAGACAGACGCCATGGGGTAAATGGACAGCTGAAATTAGAGATCCATTCAAGGATGTTAGAGTATGGTTTGGCACATTTAACACAGTTGAAGCTGCTGATAGAGCTTATGATGAAGTTACTCTCAGATTTAGAGGCAATAAAGCAAAACTTAATTTCCTTGAAATTTCAGACTCCGACCACCAACAAGAAATTCTCCGGCGACCCAATTGAGCATTTCGGATTCTCGGAATACCCTTTCGTCGATTCCAACATCTACCGAAAAAATTGTTCATACTCAACCTCAAATTCACCATTTGCAGAGCTTACAAGCTTCAAAGAATTTTTTTCAATTATTCTCTTTTGATTGATTTTCAGAGACAAGCCGTTAGTCTTTATGATCAGATGATTTTCTCAGTCTACAATGGCTTCTCAAATTCAAATAAATAAATAAATAAAGCAAAACGGCACCGTTTGTTATCTTGTAGGACCACTTACCTGGCCCATGAGCCCATCCCAATAATAAAATAAAATAATATAAAAAAATATTAATAATAGTAATTACAGTTCGGATGAGATATTATATTATCACACAATTTATTTTAGATATTCTGCTTCTTTGAAATCACCAGTTATTCATATTATTTTTTATATTTTTATTTTTTTGGGCTAAAATTCACACGATTTATTTTAGATATATTGCTTTTGTAAATCACCGGTTATTCCCACGATTTTAGGATCACTAAATCTTAAACCGTCAAGTAAATGCTCGATTTTCTTCAAACAAAAATCTTTCTCGCGTGGAGCTCTGGACTCGGTGGTCGGGTTTGACGGGTTCATGTTGTTAAGTACAAACAACAAAACGAGTGGCTGAGACCACAAAAAGTCAGAAATATCCATTGAAAATATCAGATCAGAAGAATCGTGTAATTCGATTAAGAACGCTTTGTTGCTCACGTATTCCCTCTAATCTACGCAGCATCCCCAAAAGATTCTGTGTTTGCTTGCTATCAATTTTTTCAATCAAATCGTAGACCCAATCAAGCTCAGCTCGCTTGAACTCGCAGCAATTGTAGTTAAAATTTTTCCTGACTGGGGTTTCCAACAAAACCCTCATAATCAATAATCTCAGCTGGGTTCATTCTTGATCTGGGTTTCTGTCGAAGTAAGTACCTTGGCATAAGATTCTGAAATTGGGTTTGTTTTTTATTGTCTAGAAGACATGAATTTCAGAAGCTTGGAAGAGTTTTGGCCTTTCTATGTGAACCAACATTCAAAACTATCCACAAGGCGCTGGCATTTTGTGGGAACACTTGCTGCTATTGTCTTTTTGTTCTGCTCAGTTTTCTTCAATTGGTGGTTCTTGTTCTTTGTGCCTTTCTTTGGGTATGGCTTTGCTTGGTACAGCCATTTCTTCGTCGAAGGGAATCTTCCGGCTACATATGGGCATCCTTTTTGGTCTCTTCTGTGTGATTTCAGGATGTTTGGATTGATGCTTACGGGCAAAATGGATAAGGAGATCAAAAGGCTTGGGAAAAGGCCTGTTTTGCAAGCCTTCTGATTTTGATGGAAGCTCTGTCTCTCAGTAATTTAAGATATATATTTATTTCGATTTTCTGCTCTAGTTGGAATCAGATTGGTAGATAATAATTTTTGTCCATATGCGTGTAAAAACTATCTTGGTTGTTCAGTAATTTAAGATTATTCTTGACTGCTGCAAGTTCATGGTGCTTTGTAACTTATTTTTGTTGGATGATTTTGCTTAGACAAACCATAGTTATGTTACTGTATTGTTTGTATCTCAGTTTCTTATGAGCTAAAGATGCAAATTTTCTTCGGTTATTAGAATTTGGATTCTATGATATTCTGGTGTTGTGATAATATGATGAACCACTTTCACCCCACTAGGAAACAAGTTGGAAAAACCTTACCTAGTAGTCTATGTATTACAGTAAGGAGCCAACAACATTTGGCTCAAATCTTTATTCAGGAAAAATGATTGGGAACTACATTGAAGAACAAAGTTTTTTTCCATTTTATATTATTCATGACCTTATTTCTAAGTTGCCTCAAGCTAAAAGTGTGAGAATTTCTGTGTATGAAGTTTTGATACATTTTTTAGGGATTTACATCTTCTTGCGAACAAAAGATTGCCTTCTCACCACAATTGTACTAAAACCAACAAGCTGAATCCAACATCCATAGAAGTTTGCTGTATCATTTCAAATCTTGACGTGTAAAATACGTCCAATTCAACTCAATAAGCAGTAAAGCATTTCCCTGCCAATTCTCAATGAATTGATACTTTGGCCGAAAGAGGTCAGCTAACATGATCTGTTATTTTGTGATTGGCAATCAATATCTTCGTTGTTAATTTGTGTCTCCGTTCTCTGTGGTATTGATAATTACAATTTTCCAAAGTTTTCTTACAAAAGAATAAGTTTATTGGTGAGAGTATGTATCTCTTGATCATTATGCTGCTGCACAAACTGATTTATCCTGACCAGAACTGGGTTTGTCCTGTGTTAGTCCTCTTTTTTAAGGTTATAATTTTCCATCCTAGATTTTGTTAAAATTTGTCCGATCAAGTGAGGTTGTTGTTTCATCATGTCTATAAATTACTGTGTACATGGGGAAGCCAATCACAGTCACATTTTTCATCTTTCTATGGGAATTTAATTGGCATATTTATCAATATTATGGATTTATGATGCAACATTGCTATCAGATTGGTGATCCAAAACTTTGGCAGAAGGACTATGTAATTTGATATCAGTTTAGTCATCGACTCAAATAATTGTTGATATCAGTTTATCCATCGACTCAAATAATCTGGAATTGTGTCTCTTACTATATGTTCAGAAGTATCATGTTCAAAACAAAGAAAATATTTGTTTTTCTAATTGAAATTACATATAGGACAGGAGTAGACAATAATTGCAAATTGCTTTAAATTAGAATATGTTGAACTTCAGAAAGTGAAGGTTTTGAAGATTATCGAAATCATTTTATTATGTTTTCGGTGCAGCTTAGAGAAAATAAATTATTGAAAACATAGGTTTAAAAAATTAATTTCCTTTAAAGGGGAAAAATCATAAAAGAAGTGTTGTAGATAATTACACTTGTAACCTATTTGAATTAGCACTAATATTAAGAACATCGCGAGTTGACTTGATAGTTAAGAATGTATATTTATTTCATTAACTTCCTGAATAAGAATTTTCTTCGGGAAATCCTTGTTTCTATTGGAGTTCTTGATTGCATAAATCCAGCAACCATAACAGACTATATACCCGTCTAAACTTGTGAGCTTAAAAGAGACAATGTGAGAGTTGGGAGGTGATAAATCCACTGTATCTGATTTTAGCTATCAAGAGCTGACATTCAACTATATTACAAAAGCAGAATACCTAAAACCATCTTAGTTAACTAAGCATTTCTGTAGCTAGTTGAAGATCCGTCTGAATTTTGTCGTCATATGCGTAACCCCATTTTGGTGGATCTGATGATATTCACACTTTTTGAACTCGGTAATTTCTTTGAAATGTCATCAATTCATCATCACAATCAGTATCCCGCGAAAATGAAGCCAATGACATAACCTCCCGTGGGCGAAGAATGGCAAGCACACCAACATCCCAACCATTGGAAGGAAAAGAAACCCCTTCAACAATTTATAGTAATACATACGGAATGTGAGGGAAAATGAACAGAGAAATAGACACCATTCTTGTCAACCATCTCAACCAAAACTGTCCCTGTTGTCGTGTCTCTGGCATAGCAAGATGCACGATGGATCTTATCTTTAAAAGAAGAAACGAAAAATACAAAGAGAGGAGATAAAGCAAACCATTCAGAAGAATGAATAATATTCAGAGAGGGAAGCTTAATTATGTAATGAAACTTGATGCTACGAAATATGCTACCTTCTAAACAAACGAGCAATTACTACAAAAAAGAAATCTGTTATAATAAAATAATATACAAGCTCTAACCCTAATTCTCTTGATCTAGACAACTACTGGAAATGAGTTCATGCCTGAATTTCCAAGTGAACCAACTGTATCATACAAATCACCGGCACAGTACTACAGGATTAGCAAAGGCTAGCTGCTAATTACATAATATAGGTAATCTCAGGTGATGCCCAGACACACCAAATTAAGTCAAATTTGGCATTACTTGGCATGCAAGCATCAGTGCGCATGTTCAGCATCTGTTTCTCCTATTAGTGAACCAAAGAAAAACCAGACAAAAGTTGCTTGTTTCTCCACCCATCACCTCCTACGTGCAGTATTTGTATGCTGGTGGGCTTTACTATCATTCTTTATCCTGTCAGCATACATGGGCAGGCGAATTATCTCATGAATCTCATTTAACAAGACATCCTGTGTGATATTGTCTCTTATACTTCGCATCACCTGTAAATTTGATTAGCAAACAGCTGTGAACTACAGCATGAATAGAAAGATATCACAGCATAATACACATCATAATAAGAACCTTCTTGTAAGTATTAAAGTCATTTGGAGTTGATTTGTCCATCCTTATTCGCATGCATACCCATTCCTGCTCTTCCGAATCCCAAGAACACTCAACAATCTTTCCTGAATAACTTGAGGGATCTGAACCATCTGCAGGTTTTTAAATTTTTTTGAGGAAATTGGAATCAAGTTTATCAAGTGAATCAGAATTGCGACCATGTATCACTACTAGTAACAAATTAAATATCACAAAACAGTTCAGCCTGAAGGCTAGCTCAGCTCGCACAATGCCAAATGAAGCAATGACCAGTAACCATTGACATTTAACACTTGCATTTAGGCAGGAAAAAGACGTACACAAAGATGCACAAATAACACTCATTACACCTGGGAATATACCCCAAGACAAGATATATTTAGAGCTATGAAGATACACTTCTTTATAATCAGTTATAATTATGGGCAAGCACATCCACTGAAGCAAAAGAGAAACATAAAACACAACCCATTAGATGCTTGCCAAGCTTACTAGGACTGTAGCACTACCACTTTGTGCCAAGCCCTTGAAAGCAAGCACAATCATTCCAGTATTTAGCTATAAAATGATGTCACAAATTAGCACTTACATCATAGATTCCAATAGTACAGTGTAGAGTGAATGCATATCATACCAGTAAAACAGGAAGAAAGACAAACAAACATAATGAAATAAAAATCTACCAGACCTCTGAATGCAACCCTATTCCCTTCCATTAGTTTCTTCTTTCCACGTTCATACAGAAAAAGTAGCTGACGATCATCAACTACCTGTCCATACAAGTAGCTTTCCATTAAAGGGAAGCATCAGTAACAAACTAACAATCTGGAGTGACATGAATAAGAAAAGCAAGAGACACTAATAACCTAATTGAGATGATGATACAACCTCAAAGAGGAAGTCAACCGAATTCATTTCAGGATATTTCCACTTTAAGAGGCCTTCATGTGTGCGAGTTATATAAGGATCATCCCAACCCTAGCAATCAATATTATCAGTAACCAGTTTCATTCAACATAATAACAAGATAAAAGTCAGCTTTACTGTATAATCCATGCTGATCTTCACCCACATGCTACCTGTATACAAAGCAGTAGCATGTAGCCAGCTGTGTGTTGTGAGGTCTCAATAGGAAACAAAAGAAGGATTTTGGGGAGGTCAGATTTTCAGCCCTTAAACAAAGATGTTATGGAATGATATCTCTATAGATTAACTGACATATTTGGACCTTAAAAGTTGATATTGGGAAAGTAAAATGTATATATTAAGTTTATGCGTAGTACATTATAAATGCAAAAACAACCTGAAAAATAAGACCATCTGCGTCATGCGAAAGCCTTGGAATAAATTCTTTTAAAAGCTTGGTAACAGTGGAGAGCAACCAAAAATCTTTCCTCCTCACCTAGGAAAAAAAATTTCAACCATATCAATAGCCAATCCCAGTAGGGAAAAAAAGAGAAAGAAAATCCAGTTAGAACTATGAACAATCTGGGATTGCTGACGCATACCCTGAATGGTTCTAGATCATATCTATAATAAGGATTTCTGCTCTGGTATATACTATGGCGTTCCTGATTCCTAGGTTCAATCACTTCTTTCTCAAGCATCTTCCACCGTTCATAGAAAGGGCGCTGCACCAAATATAAACTATTAGCCTTATTATTGATGGATGAACTTCACGCCACGAAATTACCAAGACAAAATCTAGAATTAATTGTAATATGAGAACTAAAAACAAATAGCTATAGTAAATTGATTTCTGAATAGTCTGCAAACCAATTTTTTAAACCTACTTCAGAACATCATAGCAGTAAGTTTGCGCCTGAAATTGTACAATGCCAGACTACCATAATTAATAAAACTATCAGCTTTGTATGAAGCACACATAAAACAAACAAGAAGAAGATTAACTCCAGAATACCTACTAATACCTTTTTTTTTTATATGCTGAAGCACATAAAGAAAAGAAAAACATCATGCTCACTTACCACTGCTGTCTAAATTTTTATTGCCCAATATTTAAGTCTAAAATACTGCCCATTTACAGAATATGAACCAAAAAGGCAAAAAATTATACAAATGACTAAAGATCTGACACCCTCTTGTTGAAGGTCAGAGTAAGGAAATGATTAATTCAATTATAACTTGATTTATTACCAAGAGAAGATGCTTTTGGATATGGTTGTTTGTATATACTTCGGAAACTATGGATCCCAAATTTTTGAGCCAAATACTAAGTGGACACCAAGGGGAACCTTCATCCACAACATATAACAATTAGCATAAAAACAAAACAGACACGGGAAAAGGGAACGGCTATTAACTTCTCAGTCAACCTATGAATCTGGCTGAGCTACTTTCTATATAAAGTTTTAAGGAATGACTCTCCAATCCAACAGAGACGGGCACAGGGCTGGGGCATAAGATATGCAAATTAAGAACTATAAATTTAGCTAAAACAAGCTCCAATAATCTGAAGTCAAAGCTTTGTTACCAATAATGACCATATGGCCAGATATATATGACAGGGAGGTTTGGAACACTAACTAGAAAGTAAAGAAGAGTCAAACAAACAAAAAAGGAAGGTAAAATTTATGGTTGGTAGTACAATGAAACACATAACAAATACTAAGTAAATAAATAAATAAGTTCATGGGACAACAGGAGGAAAAAAAAAAGAATTCAGCAGGTGGAGATGGTAAACAATGGCAAGTATTCATGTCATTAACCACAAGCAGTCGGGACATAGGCTACTTAGGAATTACAGAATAATGTTGCGTAATAGAAAGTTTGAAATCATTCAGCATTACTTTCTATCATAAATGGAATTGTAAATCCAACCTCTATTATTGAAACTTGGTTTATTGCCATCATATCATATATAAGGTATCTTCTCTCTTGCTTCTGTGAATCTGGCAATGTATCAATAATCATTTCCCCATCAAGTAGTGTATAGTGGTGAGTCTTCTCAGCTAAAGCCTGTAAGCCAAAATGAAAACCTCAGCTAGCACCTCATTAATTAGAAAAGGTCTTACACCCAATATCAGGATCCTTCCATGGTCTAAGATACACAAACACATACATCGTTCATACTTCTGCAAGGAAACCTCATCTGGACCCTCCGAAAATTGAAACTTCTATCAACTAAGTAACATCCATCTATGGTTATTAGCATCATATATCGTGTTCCATCAGCTTTCCATGTTGCATAATAATAACGCTGCCGTAACAGCTGCAAGTTATCCCTGCATGCCAAGAGAACTAAATTCAATTTGAAGATGAAAAAGAAAGAGCCAATGATTATTGCAACTCCCCAAACCTTCTCTACTGACTCACTAACTCTCTATAGTTGCCAATTAATGCCCTCTGACAACCACCAACAATGACTCACTCTTTCCCCTTCTCCTTCTTCATCCAATCACCCCTTCCCCCTGGGGCCTCTCACACCCAGGCAGACACACAAAAACATTAAAGATAGGACTGGGGATTTCAAGAACTGGAAGTGATGGGGGCATTTAGGATCTATTTTTCAGCAAAATACTCCAATTGCAGCAATAATAAGTGCATGAAATGATACAGAAGTACAAGAACAGGAGGAAGAGCTGAATCCCGTGGATTACGGGATAACCCCCCCCCCCCCCCCTTCCCATACGACTTCAATTGACTGATAAATTACACAAGTGCTTAGAGAACCTATCATTTAGCTTCTCCATATACAATTACAACTCAGAATTCAGACCCCAATAATTTAGACACTACAACTAAAACAATAGCCAGGCCATACATGAAGGTCTGCTAAATTATAGTATGTTGTAACTCAGGCTGTATTGGGAAATGCAACTCATCACATGAAGGTTCTTGCACACTCATATAATAGCCAAAATAATTATGAAAAATGCCTACCTACCTCTTCCACATGAAGAATAAAACCGTAACATTTAAAAGTCCAATAAAGTTAATAGTTCCCACTTACCACACAAGCACTGACGTTTTAAATGAATAATATGTAAAAACAGCAAAACCACAAAGAAAGAAAGCTAGTTACTCAGACAATGTTAAACCTGTTGAGAGAAACTGGGTGTGACCCTGGGAATTGTGTGTTTCCTCTGGGCTGCAATGGTAAAATTACGTAAAGAAAATTAGCTACGGAGAGTACTCTTAAGTCTTAAGCACATGAAACAGACAAAGGGACAGCAAACCAACAAACATCAAAAGACTACTACTTCGAGTGCCTACCCCAACATTCAACTTGAGTGATTGATAGCAGAACTGACGCAATGCCTGAAGCTGATCTTGAGGTATCTCATCTCCCAAAACATCATCATTCGTCATTACTGCATCAGTTTCACAATTCTCCTGGGAAAAAACTCCATGTTAAAACAGAAAACACTGGACATGGTTTGCTCCGATTAAGATTAAAACAACTAGCAAACAAATATCAAGATTAGAAAAGATAACACATTTTGTAGTAATTATGTACCATAAATTTAAATTCCTCAGTCAGACATAGTCATCAATGGTACATTGCATTAGCTCTATGTAAAGAAATTTGCATCCCATAACTTGAAATTCCTCAAATTGAAAGACAGAGTGAGAGAGCGAGTGAGAGAGGGGAAGGTTGGCTTTAATTTTTCTTTCCACAATTATATCAAATGAAGAAAAAGAAAAACGTACAGCAGACCATCAAAACACCAACATTAACCAAGGGCCAAAAAAAAAAAAAAGAGGAAACGAAACCAATATAAGTACTGCATATTTTAATCAAAGTATTTTTACTTCCCTCAACTGAGCCAGATATAAGATTGACAATATATCTTGATTCATATATTTTCAGATCTATCTATATCTGACAGTTGTTGCATCAGGTCAATGGACCAAATATTCAATTTTACAAGCTAAAATTAAATAGCATTTTGAATCATAGGGTACTGATCAGCATTGAAAGCTACCATCTGCCAAGACAGTCACTGTCACCTACTTAATTCTGTTCCCAGTCATCTCCTCCAGATATTTCAGTTGAAGTCATTTGTCACACATTTTAAATTTCTTCAATATATGTTCAAAATTTTGGGATATATGTAACTTTTCTGTAGGTTAATTCAGATAAGAGGTTGTAACTAGACGTAAACCAAGAGAAAGAGAACACAAGAACGCCAAAATCGTAAGAAGGAACAAGATATCACCTGTTAGAAAACTTTACAAACAAAATAACATAGCTATGCAAATAATACCTTCAAGGAAAATGACAGAAATACCAAATGATGATAAAGCACACATATGTTCCGCAGAACAAGAGAATTTAAAATATATAAGTAGTTTTTTTCTCTTTTTGAGAGGGACATAAGTAATATTTTGCTATCAATTATATTATTATACAGTCCATAAGGGTGTGCCAAAAAATAGTAAAACACTATCAATGAGCACGATAACACTTTTCCTTGTTCTAATTGCAGAAGATTACTTGTCACATGTGATGCCAATTATCTGATCCTTAGTGACCAAGAATAAAGAGCAAGAAGGCTTAATCCTTGCAGAGATTACCAAAAACTTAAAGATAACATTTTAGTCATACCAATCATCATGTCATTGGAGTAGCCTTGATATGGGTACAACTTATCAGACTCAACACCTTCACCAGTGCACCTAAGGAATAATGACAACCAAGGTGCAAGTGACATTGAACAGACAAGACAGGCCAATGGATTTTCAATAAAGCTAAGGACTATCATTTTTTACCAGAGGAAAAGTGTTTTCTGTTTAAAGGCAAAGATTAGTACTTTATGCACTAGAACACAGAAATTTTGTAATGCCATTTATATAGTAGAAAACAATTACAAAAAGTGCAAATTCAAAATACACTAGCCGTACATGCAAAGGAGCAGCTGGGACTCCATCATCATCATCATCTGGCACTGCTTCACCATTAAGGTCAAGGTCAGAAGACCTCTTCCACTCTGGAGTAGGTGGACAAACCACCATCTCGGGCTTCCTTTCATGATAAAATGTGTATAACGCATCGATGTAATCAGGTTTATAGATTCCTGGGGGACGTGCTTCCGCGAATGTCTTTATTGCCTGCACAATAGGCAAGGCAAAAGTTCCACTTAAATGTTCATTTTGATAATGATCAAGTCAATCAAAAGAAGATAACTACACAAGCTTCCTCATTGTACTTCATTTCTATCTTAACACGACTTCTTTTTCTATCAAAAAATAATAATAATAACTACACAAGCTAACCTGAGTGACAGACATAGATAGGAAGCGCATAAGATAATGAATAATCATGTATCCTGTACGATTATGACCATGTGTACAATGGACGAGTATATACTTCTTCAAGAGTTTTTGACGTGATAGAAATTGTGAGACCTGGAAACACAGAATAATTAGATGTTTGCAGAAAAAAAAACCTCAGAAAGAGTAAGAACCAAGTGCTTCTGGATATATTTATATAAACAAAGATATAATTTAACAGAGAGACAAACCTCATAGACAAACTGATTTACAGACAAATTGTCAGGTACAGAATCACGCCCCTGGCACAGAATCTAAACCACAAAAAAATAGAGAGAGAGGAGTAACAGTTCAATAGCTACAGTCGGAAAACCTTGAGTTGGCAAATAAAATTTATCCACAACCAACCTTAACATGCTTGATACCCTCTTTCTTCAGATCTGTCACCGGATAGTATCGAGTAGTATATGTCAAGTCAATCACTAAACCAAGCTGAAAAGAAAATAGATAACATTTCAAAAGGCACTTATACACAAGCAAGATTAACTAGTTTGCTTTAACTAATTCAGTTTACAGTACAGATGAGTTTTGTTTCTATGGTGGGATAAGCAACATCAGCAACAAATTTAACAATTATTTTCTGCAGTGACCGTTAAAATTGAAGAGACATCAAAAAAGATATTACAGGAAAGATGTAAAGGCAGACAAAGGAAAGAGAAGAGAAATGAAATCATAACCACTATACTTAAGTTTACTTACTTTTCTTCCTAAAACTCTTTGTTGATGAATGACTTGTTTGAATGAGTATCTTTTACCAGGAATTATGCAGTCATTATAGGATTCACCAAGTGGAACCTTGGAAGGTATCATGCCACATATTTCCTGACCAAAGGAAGGGCAATCCAACCAACCTGCACGTAATAAGAATTAAATGATTACAAATATTTCTGTTTCAAATTTATATGAAAACACCATATGTCCAACTTCCATTTCCACATTTAATGTTGTTATAATCCCTTCAGTTACAGATCAGATTCTGACTTTCAGATCTATCCAAAGAGGGGGACTCCTCCCACACCCAAAATCATCATTCCCACCCTTCCACTCTTATTTCCATACACTTAAAAGCAGCAGAAATACCCTCTTATCCTATAGTAACATAATCTATATGAAATTGAATTCCTGGACTGCATAGTTAAGGAAGATCAAAATTGAAGTTTAGCAAGAGTAGCATAAAAAATCGTGTTAGGAACAAGAAATACCAACTAACGAGCACTTTTGGTATCTTGTATCAATAAACCAAAATGATGTTGAGATTGAAATGATATCATAAAATTGGGCTAAGTTGGGAGTTTTGAGGGAAGAGGAGGGAGAGTAAATAAAGGGAGGGGGAGGGGTGTGGATACTGTTCCTCGTGTTTGGATGTTTTAGTAAAGTGAATGAGGGGACAGAAAAGAAGAATAAGATAATATAGTCTCATCCCTTTGTCTCTCCGCCAATTTGGAGGGGAGTAAAAATGACTATTGGAGCCGAGGAAAATTATGTGGGAGTGTTATACACCCACTATTCTAGAATATATTATTCTTAGGCAATAAAAGAGCCCTAGGTGTGTCATCTTAGGAATCAAGTAGTAGGAGTGATCAAATACAGATTCTTATGATAGAATGACAGCTTTTAATTTTGGAAGTAAATTTCAGGTAGTCAAACAATCTTACATCTTACTAATAGAATATTGAATGTTTGAGAGTGAAGAAAGTGGGCTATTGTGTTTCAATCTCTATTCTCTGTGCACTACTAACATTCGCACAGCACTGTTCACAAACCCTAAACAGCCTCTTAAGTTTTCTCTATTTTTTTCTTGTCAGCAACACTAAACAACTTCCGATCTCTTAAAAACTTTTAAACCCTAACACCCTATCAATACTCCATTTACCTTTCACATTAAACCTAGCTAGCTAAAAGCCTAAATTCCTAATCTTTGATGCTGCTAGAACTTCATCAATGGTATTCCTCAATGCAAGCCTTCTTCTTTTTCCCTAAACAGCCTCTTTTAAGTTTTCTCTATTTTTTTTCTTGTCAGCAACACTGAACAACTTCCAATCTCTTGAAAAACTTTTAAACCCTAACACCCTAAAAATACTCTGTTTACCTTTCACATTAAACCTAGCTAACTAAAAGCCTAAGTTCCTAGTCTTTGCTGCTGCTAAAACTTTACAACAATGGTATTCCTCAATACAAGCCTTCATCTTTTTCCCCTCAATATCCCATCAACTCAAATTTCAAATAAATTCAAATAAGAAACTACTTCTCCCATGAAACTTGAGACTAATTCTTTGATCTATGGACCTAAAACCCACCACAGAGCCAGTAAGCAGACTTTCCCAAACCTATCCTACATTGAGAATCTAAAACAGGGCCAAATTATACAATAATTATCAAAAGTAGAATAATATAACCCTATTGCGAGGGTATTTGGGTAGATTTACAACCCTAATAAGACAGAAAATTGATAAAGAAAGATAAAGTGGGGAATATAAAAAAATAAAAAAATTACCTGGGGGAAGCCTACTTTTGTCATATGTTTTGAGGGTCTTTGTCTGAAACAGGTGATCATAGGTAGGTGTTTGTGACATATACACCGGTCTCTCATCAGATCGTTCTCTTTTTAATCTTCTTTTTCTTTCTTCACGCTCCTAATAAGAAGCATCAATCAACAATTATGTGTGGTTTCAGACACAACCCAAATAATAATATATTTAACGTAGTTTTACAGAGTGATGTGATTAATAAAGGATTTGATGAGAATATAGTTGGGGGTTAAGACTAGCAGCAATTATTGTGTAAAAGAACTACCCATGTCTCCAATCAAATTAAATGTCTTTGCTTTTTGATGGGTTCGGAAGGGGGAGAGGGAGAGACATGAGAGAGAGAAAATAAGACCATCTCTCAGCACACCATGACTTTGTCTCTTATATAATATACAATAAATGAGAGTGAGAGAGAAATGAAAAGAAAAGATTGCCAGTCATCAAGATATCAAAGTAGGATACTGTGACTAGAGATACAAAGTTCCAATCACTTGAACGTACTACTCTCAACATTGCAGAGTAGTCTGATTCCAGAAATTAGTTGAACTTCTACAAAACCATGGGACAAATAACTGATAGAAGTATGGTTCAATCACTATTGTAAGTATCTCTTTTTCACACCATGATATTTGGAGAAAAAAGACAATTTCTATAGCAATAATAAATGTTGTATTGTATATCACAAAACAACTCATGCAATCATTCTTCCCCCCATTAAGTTAATTGTTATCCTTCCTTTTAAAGCAACAGAATTAAGTTATAGCTTTAAAAGCAAGTTCAATTTATACTCAGTCAAAGAACAACAAATCACATGCATGCCTCAGCGTCTGGCACAGATTTTTAGCTCTCCACTCAGGTATATACTCGTGTTCATGCCCCCACACACACATATTTAAATGGGCCTTTGAATAACATTGGGACTAAAATGGAGTCCAATTTAACTCAAAATATGTAGGATAAAACAAATACATAACCAGTGCGGTATACCAGGATTAGTTGTGAACTCCCTAATACACCAGCTGCACCCCCACCCACTCAAAAAAGTATAATTGAATCCCGTCTAGCTACTATATAGTAAACATTCAAATGAATTTCAAATTTTAGTAAAGAGGGGGTGATTCACATCTGCCAGATTTACAATACTACATCAAAAGCACCAGATATGCAGTTGCAGGAATAGCCCTGAGATGTATAGGTTTAAAGACCATAGAAACAGAAGAGGTGACCAATAATGCTTCCCACATCATGACTGTCAACATCAAGGAATACAAATAATAAGAGGGAGTACCCGGCGTGCTATATCAACTGCACTCTCTATACGTTCTTCTGGTGCAGTGTATTCTTCTATATGCTGCTCAAAAGTATCCTCATCTTCCTCTGGTACTGGTGATGCGTTTAAGTCCATGGCAACTATCATTAAGAATATAATGACATTAGCCACCGTAAAGTCACACAATCCAATAACTATGTTACTGCTTCAGTGATGATGAACCTGTAACCTGCGTACATACCCCACAAAGCGAAAACTATCAGAAAATTCAAGCATCTAACTGTTCAAAATCAGCACAGCAAAAAAGCTAAAATTTCCACTAACCCCAAGTACAAGAATGCTGACAATGTAGTGGAAATCAATAGATAATAATACACAAGTCAATTATTTGGAAGCCCGGGGCGGGACGAGTGCTTTCGTTTGAGTCAACTTAAATTTTCCCGAACTCAACCAACAGAATACCTATTTCAAAATGCCACTTCGTTTCTCCTTATCTCGTGTTATCTCAGATCCAAAAAGGAACTCTAAGCAGCTCTTCAACCTTAAGTACACCGAAATTCTCAAAGCATCCCAGTTCCCTCAAATTCTACAAATTAGCTAATTGACATTGAATAAGCAAGTAAGCAAGGACAGCAATGAAGAAGAGTTGCAAACCTTAGGAAGCCAATGCACCAATTCCCCGTTTAACGACGATGAACCATGCCTGCTGAGCAGCGATTAATAGCTAACGAAAATTGATAAGCCCGCGGATCCAAAATGACCAAGATTACTCCCTTCATTATGCCATCGAATTTCCACAAAATAGAACAAATTGAAAAAAAAAAGAAAACAGAAAAACCCTATGACTGTCGTACACAGCTCTCCTTCGTAGTCACTGAAATTTGTTGTCGAACCCTAGAGAGAGAGTGTGTAAAACAAAGAGAGAGAGGGGAGTTTGTTGGTTGAGAAACAGAAGTAAAGCTTTATTATTAATCAATTAACAATCCATGTCAAGGGGGAAGAGAAACTGAGAGAGAGAGAAGCACAAAGAAGCCTAGGCAGAAAGCGAGGAGGAAATACGCGATTCATAATTGGGAAGGTAAATAAATAAGGATAAAACGAAAAAGGTCGAATTCAAAATGAAAATATTATGTATATCTAAAATGCCTAAAAAAATAGAATTCAATTCATTAACGCAATAGTGCAGAATTTTAGATTTGAAATTTATACTTTCGTTAATTTTGTTGAATTCTATAGGTTTAATATTATTTTGTAAAATTTATTGAGAATAGTAAGTAATAATCACACCTTATCAAGATATATTTCGATATGCCTAGCAGTTGAGTCCACTTTAGATTCTTAATAATAAAATCACATCATATATAATAGTTTTACCCTTATAAATTTTTTATATAATTTTTCTAACGAGTGCACAAGCACTTGTTAAAATTCTATAAATAAAAAATTTATAACATTTATTATGATAATTAATTAGGATTTTAGTGTTATTTAATCTATAAAGTATTATTTTTACAAAGTTTCAATTTTCAAAAAATTATATTTATTACAACTTAACAAGTACTCTTAGGATACCTGTTACAAAAACTTTTTTATATCTTTAATTTTTTAATTTTTTTTAATCGAGCGCTCTAATGGAAATAAATATGATTTTGGAGATTGAAAATTTCTAAAAATAGTAATAATAAATGCTACAATCTTTATATTTATAAAATATTAACAAGTTCTCTTAAGACACTAGTTAAAAAAACCTTATCTTAAATAACACTTTATTATTTGTAACATCATAAATAACAATTTTACTTTAATATTTTTTTACTACATTTTCAATTTTATTATTTTCATATCTTAAATGTCAATTTTACCCTTTATTTTTATTTTTTTTACGCCTTATATGACACTTTTACATTTATTATTTTTCACGCATTGGCTAACAATTATTTCTTCATATTCTGTCACACATCTCATTATTTTTTACATCTTAAATAGCATATTTACCCTTACTCTTTAATATTTCTCCTATATTAAATGAAAATTTACCTTTATTATCTTTCAAACCTTAAATGACAACTTTGGCCTCATTATTTATCATATTTTTCATGTAATTGCTAAAATTATATTGTTATAGTATCTTGTGTTTCATGGAAATTATTATATAATTTACACTACATTAAAAAAAAAAAGAACTTGTCACAGGTAAGTGCTTACTCACATACTGAATGATTTTTTTTTAAATATAATTTATTTTTTTTAATTCTATTTAAAAAGGGAAGAGAGGAATTTGCATGTGAGCGGGTATGATATGATAATTATTAAGAAATTAAAATTTTGAATTAATTCAAATTAACCAAAAAAAAAACATTTGACTTATTTATCTATATCTATACTATCTATACTATACTATGTATATACTTACTTACTATAATATACTAAAGACCAAAACACTCTTATCGTATCCTCTACCTTTTATTTATCTATGCTATATTGAAAAGTCTTAATACTCTTACGGTGTTCTCTAGTTTTTAGAAATATTTTTAGTAAAAAAGAGATAAAACAATAAAAAATAAATTTTAAAAAAATTACCCACTCTTCCACCATCTAATACCAATTCCTCATTTATTTCTATGCAACACTAAAAAAAAATTACTTAAAAAAAATCATAATATCCTCTCACTATGATACATTTATTAAATTAAAATATCTAATAATTTTGTATAGCAATTAATATTTACAAAAATTATATTTTATTTAAAATGAAAACAGTTTCTAAATTAATTTATTTTAAAAAATATTAAATTCATTTATACTATTATAAAATATGAGACCATAAAGGTATTCTCCATTTTATAATAGTACTAGCGGTTTTTATAATAATATAAATATATAGATATCATTGTACATACTATTCTTATTTGTTATTTTAATAAATTGGAATAGTGTAGGAAAAATACGGAAGCTCAAATTAATTATCCATATGTTCTCACCCACATAAATTAAATATCTTTTTTATTAATTTAAATTAATTAGAAAAATAGAATTTTAAACACATTAACATATCTAATATTTTTTAAATATACTCAAAAATTTAAAATTGCCACTTTATAATTTTAAAAAACTATTTAACATATGTGTATACACCTGCATATGTGTAATTTCTCAAATTTAATTTCAAACTTACCGTAAAAGAAATAAAAAGATAATTTTGAAGTTGTCGACAAAAAATCAGAACAAAAACAGTCAAGGTTAACTTTGTCAAAATGTATGATTTAATTAGAACTAGTCTATTTGATTCTGCATTAAGGTAATTCTAGATTATTGGAGAGACGTTTGAGGGACAAAACTTTTTGTAATTATAAAAAGATGATCAATTTTTGGATAGTTTAAATTATAATGATCTTAATCTTGTTCATTTGTTAGTTAAATTAATAACTAATTGATGTCAATGAAAACAATTTATTAGTTGAATTGAATTGTAATAGCTTAAATTTATCTAAAATTTTGTATTAACTGATTTTTTTTTTTTTAAATCAATTGTTGTTGATGCCAGTCACACTAATATACTACAAGTATTAATTAATAAATAAATTCTCGTATTTCTAACCAATAAGAGTTTAGCTATTGATGTGTCCACTGGAAATAGAATAATATGTTTACAAAAATATATTATTTTTTTTTAATAAATAATATGTGAAGTCTTGTGTTTTTGTAGAGATATATCTCGTGCCCAGTGGCACATAATAGACAACCCATTCAATAATAATATTTGATTAAAAATAAAATTTTTATTATTAATTTTAACTAAAACTAATCTATAATTATGAGGGATATGTACTTTGTAAATTCAAACTAGCACGTGTGTGTCACACACATTGCTTGTAAATCATATATTTATGTTAGACACATTTTCCATTAAAATTACCTTACATTTTAGTAAAAATATTATTCTAATTAAAAATTAAGTAAAATTAAATTAATAATATAAACTGTTAGTTTCTTTTAATTCTTAATATAAAATAATTAAGAAAATAATATTATAATTAATAAAAAAATATACTCTTAATATATGTCATTTAATTCATAGTTTTTTTTAATTAATGAAATAATAAATAAATAAGTATAACCAAATTAGTATTAAACTAATCTATGAAATAAACGACATATATTAAGAGTATACTTAAAATATGTATATTAAATTCTTAAATTGTAATAATTTTACCGTTTTAGATTATACAAAAGGTATATAAAAACAAAACTCATTAGTTTGGTAATATTTAAGAAAATAAATTTTCTAATTAATGAATAAATAAAAAAAGTTATAATATTTATTACAGTAATATAATAATTTTAATATTATTTAATGAATAAATTAGTAGTTTAAAAATTTTAATTTTTAAAATTTATATTTATTATAACCAAATATGTTTAGGTTGTTAACAAATTTTAAATATATATTTTTTTTTTTGTTTTGTAAATTTCTATTCGTTTAAGATGCTATTTATTTCTCCTAAAAAAGATTCCGTTTACTCCCAAAAACAAAAATGAAATATTCCATGGCCTGCAGAGAATAAATAAATAGATAAACAAACAATAAAAAACCATATCTGTCCTTTTTATATTCGCAAAATTCTGTCAGTGTTCCAGAGATTCAGACATGGCCACAGATTACACCTGCTTCAGCTACTGTCTGCTCACTCTCTACCTCATCGGACCCCCAACCTTCATCTCCCTCAGATTCCTCCAAGCCCCATATGGCAAACACCACCGATCTGGGTGGGGTCCTACCATATCTCCACCATTGGCTTGGTTTCTCATGGAAAGCCCAACACTTTGGCTAACCCTCTTCCTCTTTCCTTTTGGTCTTCAATCCTCAAACCCAAAATCCCTCATTCTTATATCCCCTTTTCTTATCCACTATTTCAATCGGACCTGTATCTACCCACTTCGTCTAATGAAATCACTTAATCGGAAAACCGCTAGTGGTTTTCCGCTGAGTATCGCATCAATGGCATTTGGGTTCAATCTCTTGAATGCTTATTTGCAAGCCAGATGGGTCTCCAATTATAAGGATTATGAAGGTGACAGGTGGTTTTGGTGGCGGTTTTTTATTGGGTTGGTGGTATTTTTGGGTGGTATGGCGGTGAATATTTGGTCAGATAGAGTGTTGGTGGGGCTGAAGAAAAAAGGGAAAGGGTATCAGGTGCCAAGGGGAGGGTGGTTTGAGTTGGTTAGTTGTCCAAACTATTTTGGGGAGATTGTGGAGTGGTTTAGTTGGGCAATAATGACTTGGTCTTGGACTGGGCTTGGGTTTGCCCTCTACACGTGTGCCAATTTGGTGCCTAGGGCACGTGCGAATCATCGATGGTATTTGGAGAAATTTGGGGAGGATTACCCCAAGAAGAGGAAGGCTGTCATTCCCTTCTTGTACTAATCTTTCAGTTTTTTGTTATTTGGGGAAGAAACAAAATTGGTGATGGAAGTTGTACTTTCTCTACAACTTATTTTTCTAATTAGATGTCTCTATTCAATGTGAGTTGAGCATTTATCTTATTTCTAAACTTGGTTTCATTGATAAAGAAAGAGAAGAAAAAAAAACAAAGGATCAGTTCATTCATTTTTTATTTCCTTTTATTTTTCCCAAACTTGGAGGAAATAACAAGTTGGGTCAATGTCTCACAGGAGAATATAGTTCATATGGTTTAATTCTTTATTCTTTAATATATAAAAGAAAAAATAAAATAAAATAGATATCACCTCTAGTAGAGAGATTAGGCTTGTATAAAATTCACTTGTGTATAATATTAGTCTCACTCTATATTGAACCTAAACTTCGAATGTTTATTTTATTTTATTTTTTCAGATTGTTGGATAGATTCTAATATAAATCATAAATTATTAATGAATAATAATATATATCAAGAAATATAATTATTAAATTCTATAGTTATAATTAATTTGTGACAAAGAGATATAATTAATGAATTCAAAATTATAGTTTATTAAGTCAATAATTATGATTAATGAATATAACTATTTATTCTTTATATAAATGGTTTTCGTAAGTTGATGGCAATTTTTAATAACAAGATTTTAAGAGATTTTGTTAAATCTTAAAAAAAATTTGTCTATAACCTCAAAATTATAAAAATACACAAGTAATATCTCTTTAAGAATGATATTGTAACAACTGCTCGTTTCAAAATTTCCAAATTATGTTTTGTTCATATACTATTTTTCTAATACAGATTGTATTCATGATTGTCAAATACCAGCTCTACTTAAAAAAAAATAAAAAAATCAATGTGATGTTTTCTTTTTAATGCTACTTTTATGATGCATATAACTTCTCTTTTTTGGTGTACATGAATGTATAACTGAAGCACATTTATCTGTAGCAAAAAAATGACTACCTTTACGAATTTTCAAATATCATAGCTGATATTTAAGTAAATCTGAAAAGATATTCAGCTCATACACAATCCAAAATATTTTTCACATAGCATGCATATTATTGACTTCCATAGCACTCATGCAATCTTTACAAACAGTTCTGAGTCTATAAATAGATAGCATCACATTTTAACCAAAAAAAGAGGGAGAGAAAGAGAGAGAAGCAGAGAAGAAGGAACAAGGATGCTAATAAATTATAATTCCTAAATTTCAGTTATATCTCCAAGAACAAATGTCATACTTTTCCCCTTCTTTTCATCTTTCATCAAATGATGCTGAAAAATTCGGCAGTTGTGCTGTGTTTCCTCGTGTTATTGCAAAGGCCAAAGCTCAAGCGGATAAAAGATAGATATAATGCTAGAGTATCAACTGAAAACTATATCCTGGTTTATCTGGAGGACACTCCAGGAGCAGTTTCCATTGCATCATCGATTAAATAGCATATGTATGAAGTCAGAATCATTTTAACCAGCATCATATCAGCAGCACACTAAATAAAGAAAGAAAAACCACACAATAACATTAGTGGGCCGAAAAATATTGCAATGCAGGATAACAAAAGATCTTCATAATATTCAACAATGCAATTTAGTTTAAAGGAAACTTCGCCAGAGGACTTTGCCGGTCCCAAGTCCGAATAAAAGAGGAAGGTTGCGATAGGTTGACGGCCAGTGTAAAACTATTCAAACCCTATGAAGATGAATCGGGCGTAACCCACTTAGAGATGTGCTGAATCGGACCCCAGGTGTAAGGAGAAATGAGCAAGGGTTAGGTTGTCACATTCTTAGTGGCGCCCCACACCGGCGCCCGGGTGTGGTGCAAAATGAACAAGGATTCTTGCATCGAGGGCGGGTGGGGGTAAATAAGTTAGTCCATGACAAGATTCACATAGCTACTTGGAACATAAAGACTATTACTAGTAAATTGAGAGAGTTTGTAGATACTATGAGTATAAGAAATATTAATATTGCTTGCTTGTAAGAAACTAAATGGGTAGGAGAAAATGTGAGAAAGATAAAGAGAACAAGATTTAAGATGTGGTATACCGGTAAGAATAGAAATAAGAATGGAGTGGCGATTATTATAGATGAAAATTTAAGGGAAGAGATTTTAGAAGTTAGAAGTCAAGCGGAAAGGTGATAGAATAATTTTAGTAAAACTGATGTTAGACTAGGAGGCCTTCAATATCATTAGTGTCTATGCTCCACAAATAAGACTGGAAGAAGCTATGAAGAAGGCTTTTTGGGATGATTTAGATGAGATAGTCCAAGGAATATTTTTAGGAGATAAACTATTTATTGGTGGAAATTTGAACGGTCATGTTGTAAGTACTAACAAGGGTTTTGAGAGAGTTCATGGGGGTTATGGTTATGGAGATAGGAATGAGAGAGAATAGTCTATTTTAGATTTTGCGATTGCGTACGACTTGATTTTAGCTAACACGTTATTTAAGAAACGAGAATCGCACTTAGTTACCTTTAGTAGTGGGCCTAATAAGAGCCAAATAGATTTTGTTCTGACTAAGAGAGTTGATAGAGCGATATGTAAGGATTATAAAGTTATATTCGGAGAGTGTTTAGTGTATCAACACCAACTTATGGTTGTGGATGTTGGTGTTAAGCGTTGTAAGCAAAAACATATAAGTAATAGGTGTAGTAGGACTAGATGGTGGAATTTGAATGAATGAAAGATGACTATTTTTAAAGAAAAAAATGTTACAAGGTAACCTATAAATGTTGAGCCTAATATGATTTGGGATAATATGGCGAGGCGTATCAGGAATGCGGCTAGAGAAGTTTAGAAGAAAGTAGATGATATGGACTTCCAATTAAGGAGACATGGTGGTGAAATGAAGAAATTTAATAAGCTATTAAAGTTAAAAAAAAGTGTTATAGAAGATTACACGAGTGAAGAAATGAAGATAATTATAATTGTTTTAGACAAGTTAGAAAAAATGGTAAGAAAGCGGTTAGGAAAGCTGGAGATAAGGCTTGTAAACGACTTTATCAAAAGTTAAAGACTAAGGATGGAGAGAGGAATATTTATAGGATTGTCAAAAAAAGGGAACGACGAACTAGAAACTTAAATCATGTTAAGTGCATTAAGGATGAGGCTGATAGGGTTTTAGTTAAGGAAGACGAGATTAATGAGAGATGGCGAACTTACTTCGATACTTTATTTAATTGAGATTCAATGGGTGATATTGGGGAACTAGATGACACATTCGATAAAACGAATAGCCGATTTGTTTGTCGGATTATAGCACAGAAGGTTAAAGAAGCTATTTATAAGATGAAAAATAGTAAGGTAATGGGCCCATATGATATACCAATTTTAGTTTGGAGATGCCTAGGAGATATTGGCATAACTTGGCTTACAAATCTTTTTAACAGGATTCTAGTAACCAAGAAAATGTCTGATGAATAGAGAAAGAGTATGTTGATCTCTTTTTATAAGAATAGAGGAGACATTCAAAGTTGTACGAATTATTGAGGAATAAAAATTATAAGTCATACAATGAAGGTGTGGGAGAAAGTGATTAAGCGTAGGCTTAGGAATGAGACTCTAGTTTTTTAGAATCAATTTGGCTTTATTCCGGAAAGATCTATAATGGAGGTTATTTTCTTACTTAAGAGATTAATGGAGAAATATAAAGAAAAGAAAAAGGATTTTCACATGGCCTTTAATAATTTAGAATAAGCGTATGATGGGATGCCAAAACAAGTCTTGTGGTGAGTTCTCGAGAATAAAAAAGTCCCAACTAAATATGTAAAAGTTATTAAAAATATGTTTAAGGGAGTAGTGACTATAGTACGGACCGTAGATGGTATGACTGGAAAATTTCCAATCATGATAGGTGTTCACCAAGGTTCATCCTTAAGCCCCTATCTATTTGCTTTAGTCATGTACGAACTTACCTATAATATTCAGGATAGAGCTCCGTGGTGCATGTTGTTTGCTGATAATATCGTGTTGATAGACGAAACTAGAGAAAGTTTGAATTCCAAACTAGAAATGTGGAGGAATGCATTAGAATATAAAGGCATTAGGTTGACTAGGACAAAAATCGAGTATATGAAGTACAATTTTAGTGAAATTAGAGAGACTCGTATGAAATAACTTTGAACGGTCAGACAATCCCTATAAAGAATGTGTTTAAGTATTTAGGTTCATTTATATAAAAAGATAATACAATTGAGCATGATGTAAACCATAGGATCAAAGCAAGGTGGGGCAAGGTGGGTGAAGTGGCGCAGTGCTTTGAGAGTTTTATGTGATCCTAAAATCCCGAATAGATTAAACGGAAAATTTTATAAGACGGCAGTGAGACTGGCTATGCTGTATGGTACCAAATGTTAGGCAGTTAAGAAGCAACACTCGCATAAGATAGGAGTAGCCGATATGAGAATGTTGAGATAGATTACAGGACATACAAGAAAGGATAGAATAAGGAATGAGGAGATTCGTAAGAAGGTAGAAGTAACATCTATCGAGAGAAAATGAGAGAGCATCGCTTATATTAGTTTGGATATATCCAACGTCGACCAAAGGACGCGATAGTTAAAAAAGATGACTTGGTACAAGTGTGACAGGAGAGACCGAACCTTACATAGGGTAGTCATCGAGAAAGATATAGTTGTTCTAGGCATTACTGAAAACGATACCTTGGATCAATGCGGATGGAAGAAAATGATTCATATAGCAGACCCTAACTAGTTTAGGATTTAAGGCTTAGTTTAGTTGAGTTGAGCAATTTAGTTTTAGAGAACAAATAAATTGAAATTGCAGTTCTGTCAAAGAGGCTATGGAGTGCATACAAATAAGAAAAGTACTCTTGAAAATCTCAATAATCCTAAACAGAAAGTACTGAGTAAAACATAACGTAAATTAGCATAGATGAACTCACATTAAGCAAAGGTACGATTTGCACCAATCTTTTCTCTCAATTCATCATTGGCAGGATTATATTCTTCTGGATTTTCCTTTTTCAAAGTTCCATCAAATCCTTCAGAAGATTCAACTTTGCTGGAAATCTCCGAATGCAGCTTCTCATGCTTCTCTTTTAAGTCAGGAGTATCAACAGCCTTAGCAAGGCTCCGTTTAATTTGTTGCTCCAAAGCTGCAATTCTATTTTTAGATGCCAAATCAGGTGATTTTCCTGCTTTTGCAACCTCCAATTTCAAGAGCTCTATCTTGCTCCTCAGATCTGATGAGTTCAAGGCATTTTTTATTCTCCCATTGATTTCTTTGTTGAGTTCTTCTATCTTTGGCTTAAACAACGAGACCTCCTCACTCATGTCAATTGCCTTGGTGTTTACAACACCAACATCTAAGCCTAATAACTTCAAAGAACCAGCTAGTTCCAACTCTATCTCTTTCTTAAATTCAGAGATTTTCTTCTTCAGGTTGTCATCCAAATCACCAGGTGTAGACACACCAGAACTTCTAATTTCATCCATCAATGCTTCTTGTTTCTCCTTTATATCAGGACGATTGAGGACATCTCTAAATTTCGTATTCACTTCCAGCTTCAATGCGGCAGCATTATTGTTCCTATCGGAAAGAGACTTTGCTTTAGATAATTCTAGGAACATGTCAAGCTTATTCTTCAGCCTTTCATAATTAGGAGCCGCTGATAGTGCCTGGTTGAAGTCCTCAGTAAGCTTTCTAATCTTTTCATTCAGACTTGGATGAATCAGTTGGTCCTGTGAATTTGCTTTAGAAAATTCCTGCTGCAGATTCACCAACCTGCCCTCCAAGCCTGTGGCTTTAACCGCCTCAGAATATTCATGATCAACCTCCTTTTTAAGCTTTTGTATCATCTCATTCACACCCAAGGCTGGACGCTCAGTTGATGATTGCTTGGCATTCAAAATTTGCTCCTTCAATTTTTCAACCTCACCCTCCAATTCAACATCTATAATTATCCCCTTAGCAATGGGTTCTTCCTTCTTTTTCATGTTGGCTTTCCTCTTAGGTTCTATAGGAATTCCTTCCTGGAACCCGCCAATTTTTCTGAACTTAAGCATGCGATGCCTTAATAGTTCTTCTGTGTTCATCTTCTTAAGTTCCTATGCAAGGGAAAAATCAAGAATCTAAATTAACATATGCTTGTACGCTGTTGATTTTTGTCTAACATTTGTCGCATATAGCACTTACATCCATTGTTTCATTGATTGCATTTTTTATCTGTTGCGAGGTCCAAGATGGATCTGCATGTGCACCACCAAGTGGCTCCTATTTAAAACATGAAAAGAAATTCCATTGGGATGTGAGAAAATAATGTAAAATCCTGAGAATTAAAAAAATATATAGCGGCAGTTACTTGTGGTAGAAATTTTTAATAATAGACATGATATAATAATGCTACAGACAGAAACCAAATGTTTAAGTCACAATTGAAAATTGATCTTTAAGAATCTGCCCCCAAGGAAGACAGAAATATCTAGAAACCTACATTCAATCCCATATACTATTTGGAGAAGATACCTACTAACAATGTATTCTGAATACCCAGATTAGATAAGCCACAGGAAAAAGGAAAGACGAGAGAAAAAGAAAAGGACAAGGAAAAAATCAAAGAGTAAAGATGAATTTGATAGATTATTACAGGGATAATTCCATCTGCAATTTGCAGTTTGCACAATTCGGTAGCTGTGATCTTCAGCTTCTCAGCGGCCTGCAAAGGGAAAAAAAAAACAATGATGTATATGTTTAATCCAAACTCCACTGACAAGCCCAAGTGATAGTGTTGTATAAACCTTTGGAGAAGCTTTAGCACTCTTCCACAAGATTGCTGCACATGCTTCTGGACTGAACCATGAAGGAAAGATCATACAAGAAGAACAGATTAGAGCTTATAGATATTCAAAAAAGGAGCAACAGAAAGAAAGCAATTATGAGCACTCAACTATAACACAAAGACAATTGTTAGACAAAAAAGGCCCCAGAATAATAACAAGAGAAAAGACATGACCATTGATACGAATGGGTAAAAGAAAATAACATTGTAGAAATGTCACTCATCAGCTGTATAATGACTTACTGCCAAAAGTGTTATTCAAATAAAAAGGCTTTCACTTTCTCCTTTGGGTAGGGCTCCGGTTTAGGACAGTCAAAGCTAAATCTTGAACACATAGCATGTTTAATGAAACATTGCCTCCAGGTGTGCAACTGAAGCAGGGCATAACAATCTATTCATTTCTAGCATTACATGACACTAACTTACAAACACTATTATGCCCGAAATGTTTTCATTGCTCAAAAGGAAGACTGACCTATGATGCCATTGACTAAATCTATATGGTCAAGAGCATAAGCCTAATCTCTTGCTGCACTACAATCAAATCAGGTAGGCAGTTGAATTATTTTTGCTTTCTTAATATGTTACTAATCCTAAGAACTAAGCTTTCATATACAGTTTAGAACATCATTGATGAAAATTGCAATTCAAATTAATAAAGTCGCAAACATTTTAAGGTATTCGTCCCAGGCAAAAATTTGAGGCCTTTCACTAACATTCTTTGTTGCCTTTTCTATTTCCCTGATATTAACATCAGGATCTATGATGTGCCTATATAAAGCATTATCTAACAATTGAGATGTCACTCCAGAGTCCAGACAGTACCTTATCAAAACCAGTAACTTCAGAAAAATATGATGCATTCTCTATTTATAAAAATCATGGGGGAAAGGAGAAAATAGTGAGCATTTTATATCCTGTATCTTAAGTGCGAAGGAAATAGATGGCGTTACTCAATTGCATCTGTTTTAAGTATAGCTAGTTTTTGACAGGATAAAGGTTTTTGAGAAATGTAAATAATTCTAGAACTCAAAGATGTACAGAACTGCACAACGTCACATTACGAGGATGCCAAATTGTAGCCCATCAGAATGTGACAGCAATTCAGCAGATCTGTAACTGCAAGACATAGGCTATATGGCATATTATTAAATCACTGGATTACTCATGTGTTCAGAGAAGTGATGACTGAAGATGGAAGAACACATGAGAGGAGTCTACTTAGTTCTGAACTATGGTCACTGATATTATGATCCATATAACGTCTTGGGGCAACTTTCAAATTCTCTCATTGGCCATAAGAATGATAATTTGCAAAAGTGACCTCATAATATAACCACTTCTATAAGAACCATCTAACAAGCAGTAGAAAAATAGAGGAGGCTCATAACCGACATAATTATTTCCCTATGTTTAGAAATTAGAACTTGATTGGAGAGAGAAGAAAACTTAAGTCACCTGGCAACATAGAAAACTGCGTTTTCAAGCATTAACAATTTATTAGCACAACCAATGGCAAGTGCACCACCAGAACCACCTTCCCCCATAACTATGGAAACAATTGGTACCTTCAGACCAAACATAGTCCTCAAATTGTGGGCAATGGCTTCACCCTACATGCGTGTAAAGCAATTAAGTCTGTTGACCCAGTAATAAGAAAGAACAAAGGTGAGATTTTAAAATAAACTTGTAAACATACTTGGCCTAATTCCTCGGATTTAAGGTCAGCATACGCCCCAGGGGTGTCAATAAAAGTGACTATAGGGAACCCATGGTGATCTGCATAATACATCATGCGAAGAGCTTTGCGATAACTGTTTGAAATTCAAGATTTATTATTAGTATCAGATACCAAAACTCGTCCATTCCTGAAGTTTAATAAGTTGAACAAAATTCTATATTGGCTTATTCTATTTAAAACTGATAAGTTTCTCAATACTTAAATGTCACAAATCTTTATAGCTGGGCATACCCATGTGGAGTAGGCATCCCAAAGTTACGCTGAATGTTCTCCTTAGTGTTTCTCCCCTTTTGGTGACCTATGAACATGTACCTTTGACCATCTATGGTTCCTATACCAGTGACAATTGCAGGATCGTCATACCCTGCCCGATCACCATGTAGTTCTACAAACTGTAAAAATAATAAAAAGTGAGCATTTATTAATATAAGTGGTTCAGTATCCCTATACCATAGAATCAAAAGATCTAATTGACTACATGCAATAAATGATATAAAAGAGTAAAATAGATAAACATTCACAGACCTTTTCAGTTATGTTAAACACATGGTCAAGGAAAGTTGGCCTGTTAGGATGCCGTGCAATATTCACACGCTGTATGGGAATCAGATGTGTATATAAATCCTTTAAAGCCTGAAAAAAAAAATAGGAACTGGTGAGAAGACCAGTGGATAGCATGACCAAACTTATCAGTTGTGACTCAAATTTTAAGATACGTATTAAAAGACATGAAGCATGGGAGAAAACATGCTTAATAACTATATGTAAAGAAATGCCATTAGCAATTCACAAAAAAATAAAGGGGAACCTAGAAATAGTCACTTCAACAAGGCAGAAATAATTTAAATCAGTATGATTTGGGCAGAAAAAATTTAAATCAGCACAATTTGGGCAGAAAGTCTTAGAGTTGGCTGTTTTCTGTAGTTCCCGATGAGAATCTACAGGACTTCAATTACTAGAAAATATCAGATGGGCAGGTATTTCAATCTCTCACTAACCAACTTTTTTGGTTTTTCTCCACACAGCATATCCAGCCAGTCTTAGAAGGATTCTCAGTAATGGGTCATATTCAAAGTAACCAATGTCACCAAGATCAATGCAAATACTTAATAAACCTGCTGGTATTTAGTCTCTAATGAGATGATCTGATCACTGAAGTCCAAACCAGTTTCATCCGCCATCTTCCGAACCTACACTCAACAAAAAAAGCACATTCTTTATTCTTTAAGCCAACTCATAAACTTTTCACTTAAAATCAACAAACCCCATTAGTAAAAATGGAAATTACATCAATGATCTTCTTTTCTAGCTGAACAAGCGGTCTCTCAAAATCCAAAGTCACAGGCTTTTGCTTCTCCTTCAATGGTTTGAAAGGAGAAAGATGAAAAAGCACTCCCCCTTTAACATTGGGATCGGGATTATCTGGCCAAGGATATTCATGCTTCTTAACCTTCCTAAGCTTCGAAGCAACACTAAAATCCCTCCTTTTTAAGCCCAATCTTGACCTTCCTAGGGATTTCAAAGGAACCCCACTGACGCCATTAGCCGAACTCCTTAAAAGATCCGAAGCTGAAGTTCCAGTTCCAGTGACTGCAGCTGAAGCTTGGGAGACAGAAGCCATCCTCTGAACCCTCAGCTAAAATTTCGTCAATTACACCCCAATCTCAAATAGTTCCACTAATCCTGTAAAATTTCAATAAAGAAAAAATGAATCATAAAATAATGTCAATAACTTCAATAGATTTAGAAATAAAAAATAAAAAAAATCTAAACTTTCATATGCCTGAGCTGATAAAAACCCTCAACTTAAAGAACTAAACTCAGTTTGTTTTAATTTCAGCTTCATTTTATCATTTCCTAATTGATACAGGAATTACAAAACAACGAAAAAGGAGAGAATTTCTCTATCTTTTTTCTCGGTAACGTGAAGAGAAAAAGAGCTCAGAAAAAATCTTACCTGAATGAGAATTTGGAGATCTCTGGATTGGAAGAAGATCTCAAATCTTCAAATCTAAAAAAAGTGGAAGAAGGTTTTAGAGAGAGGTGATGATTATTAAGCAATGAGCGAGAAAATGGAGCATCGTAGAGATCGTCAATGTAGAAAGTAGAAGTTGTTTGTTGGCATTAAGGGTATTTGTTCAAAGAGACGAGAGCGTGGGCGATACTTCTTATGAAAGTGTGAAGGGGACCTGTATTGTATGGCTGTATGCTTGTGCTGTGTGTTTGTGTTTTGCTATAATGCGCCAGCTTTTTTCGGTTTGGCCGTTAAATGAGGAAAACTAAAGCACGTGCGTCATTCTGTTGCTCACGTGACTCGCTTCCTTCCATTGAAAACTTCTAGTATTTATGTCCTCGGGCTGACCTCCTTGCTCCAAAGTGAAGCATGAATTCTCTTTCTTTTTTTCTTCTTTTTTTCCCCGAATTAACATGATAAATTTAGAGATGATAATTTAATCTTTCTAGTTGAATCGGATTAATATTAACATATTTTATTTGAATTGATATACATATAATTATAAAATAAATTTGAGTAGTTGAATTAAATCATATTTCATTTACAACATTTTGATGACATAACTTTGAATTAATTACATAAATTCATAATTTGATAAACTATCATATATGATAAAATCATTACAAAATGTTTAAGTATAATCTTAATTAAATTCATTTTATAATGTGAATTTTGGCGGCGACCTCCTAATTAATTATTAGATAGGCAGGTATATAGTGGATACAGTCAAGGACCAAGGTGTGTTTTGGGTTTGGTAGTTTGATGTTTGTTCAAATCATCAACTTTTAATTTATTGTGTACATACATATCCTAGTCGGCAAATGGCATTCCACCAAGGTCATAGGCGTTATTGTGTACATACATATTATATATTTCTATTCTATTTATTTTTTGGACGTCTAGTCCTGTTGCTTATTTCCTATATCAAAAAAAAAAAAAAATTTAAATTATCCAAGTGATTATATTTCTAAAATATAATATTAAAAATTTAATATACATGATAATGCATAGAAAAGAGAGAGACTACATTAATTAGTGAGTTGCTAAATTAGCTTATGGTAGATTTAATTTTTATCAAGAAAAAAAAGTAGATTAGCTAACCTAATTTATTGAGGTGGACGAACTTGACAAAATTGAAACTAAATATCGGATGATATATTAAGAAAAAATAATTCCTAGAGGACTCAAAAGGATTTAGAAAATGGTTTGATTCTTGCTAAAATAATTAAAAAAAAAAAAAAAAAAAACCAAGTAATTCTAACCCTAAATTTATTCAAACCACCACAATAGTGAGTGAATTTATTTTTAAAAAAAGAAAGCACGTGACATGCACGTTAGGAGGATAAGTGATAACAAAAGAAACCAGGGAACTGGATAGCAAAGCAACTGAGCCGGTGACTGCATCTTCCTCGCCAGTTCCCACTGTCTAGCTGTCTCGCATATGCTTGCTTCCTCTCTAGTAGAGTCCGTTGTTTGATTTCATGGCGAAAAAGTTTTCAAATGGTAAGCTTGAAAATTCTCATTCTTGTTTATTTCACTTTCTATACAAACAGTTTGCTAGTAAATTTAAGTAAGAACCACCACTACTTTGTATTTGTAATTTTAATCTGTCATGCAATTTGGTTGATATCCATATACCCCAGAGATTATTCTTGAGAAGCTGCAAAATGGGTCTGCGAATTTCGAGCTCGTCTCTTCACCAATTTCTTCAATTGCTAGTCCGAACTCAAAAGCATATTTCTTTGGAGGCAATAGCAGTCGGTTTTTTGCTAGAATTGGCCCATCACTGTAAGTTATTTGCTTTTTATTTTCTTAAACCCTAAATCTTTGAACTTCGTTATGAAATTGGTGATTTTTTTCATTCTGGAAGCTTCACAGTCACATATTTTGCCGATTGTTTCACATCACTTGAAATTTGATGTTACTGGGATTTTGATGATACCATGAGTTAAAATTCATTTATCTGATAATAACTCATATTGCATTTCTTTCTATGGTTAATATTTTTGACTTGTTTGCTATCATCCTGTTCACTTATCTACAGGGGTGGAGGATCACCTGCAATGAGGAAACTTGAGCGTTATTCAGTTGAGAGAGTTACAGGTGACGGACGTTGTCTATTTCGTGCACTGGTATCTTTTTTCTTTGGTCTTCTATTTTCATCATTTTGGGGTTTCTGTCAGTTATATGCCTATGCAGAATTATTTTTTATTATTTTTGTCTTAGAGTTCATGTAACTTGTAATGTCTTGAGTTGATCAAATTCTCCCCTCCGTGGAAAAGGATTATGAAACTGTATCAAATAAAAGCAAAAAGGTGTACAAAATGAGACTGCTAATTATATCACATTGTTAGGTAATCAATTTAGCACTTTCCCATTTCTGCCAATGCTTGTAAGCAACACCGAGTCGAGTAAAAGAACTAGCTTCAGTAAGCCATCTGGAAGGGAAACCAAGTGGATGCAATCACATGAAGAAGGCTAATGACTAATGAAAATGATGATTGACCAAGATGGAAGATTTTAGATATTACCTGGTGTAGCTAATTGCACGAGTGAAGAACAAGAAATTAGTAAGATGCTTTTCAAGTGTGGAAATTTATAAAGGACCACTATAAATATAAGGGTTTTAGGTTAAGTCGGATGAAAACCAAATATAAAAAATATAAACTTTAGCCACCCTAGAGAAGGCTCAACTGAAGTGATTTTGGATGGTCATGAACTCCTGACAAAGGAAGTGTAGAAGTACCTAGGTTATTTCTTAAAAAAAAATAGTGCAATTGAGCATAGATATAAGGCAGGATTAATGAAGTGGTGAAGTATTATGTGATCATAAAATCCTGAATAGGTTGAAAGGAAAGTACTATACGACGGTCGTGAGAACGGCTATGTTCTATGGTTTCGAATGTTGGTCAATTAAGAAACAACATTCATGTGAGATAGAATTGGAAAAAATGCGAAAGTTGAGATGAATGATAGGACATACAAGAAAAAATAGAATACGAAATGAGGAGATACGTAAGGAGGTTGAGGTTGCACCAATTGAAGAAAAAATGAGAGAATTGCATAAGGTGGGTTGGACATATCCAATGTAGGCCAACATATGACGTAGTTAGGAGAGGTGACTTGGTGCAGGCGAAAGGGGTTAGATGGGATGGGGGAGACCAAAAATTATATGGGAAGAAGTTATTGAGAAGGATATGATTTCTTTGGGTGTCATTGAAAATGATGCATTGGATCGATGCGAATAGAGAAAAAAGATTCATGGAGCTGATCCGACTAGTTTGGGATTTAAAGTTTCGTTGATTTGAACTTTTCATTATGGCAATTACAATCACGTAAAAGAATTACATGCTTATGGTTTTGTGCATACCTTGGAAAAAATTATTGAGCAACTCTGAAAAACACTCATTAGAAAAGCATGTAATTTGAAAATAGTCTCGTTGGTCCTAAAAGAAGCATTTATGTCCACTTAGTTACAAGATAAACCTTAAAGGAGCAATATAGGGAGAATATATATTTTTTCATTTTAAATGGAAGTGTGAACTAAGGTAAAACCTGTTTGTTACCCATACAATTTATGTAATAGCCACTTTGTGATCTTTGGGATAGTTATTCTCAAAAGCCCGTACAAGGTAAAGCATGGAAAAAGAAAAAAGGAAGAAAGAAGAAGGAAGTAGAAAGAATAAGAAACTAATTGGAATATGGGGGGGACCACATTTCAGGGTTGGAGAAGGTAAAAGGAAGTAATACGTGTACTCTGTATCCTAAATTCAATTCTCCAACAAACTAAAGCTAAGATTGAAAGAGATGATGGGCAGTTGGGCACTGATATAGAGGGAAAGAAAGGAAAAGGAAAAACAAAGTATTTTATGAATTAAACTTGGTTTTCAAAATAACTATTAAGACTGGGTAATGGACATGAGTGGGTGACCTGTGTCCAGAGTCCAGACTCCATAATATGTACAGTGTTTGCAATGGCAGTTGTGGAAAGTAATCAGGAAGGGGTGGGATAATTTTGCTACATTTCTTTGATTCTTTCATTCAGAGTTGGATAAGAGAAACTTTTTTATTTTTTTTGTGGAAACGTGAATGGTGTGAGAATATAATATCAAGGAGAAATTCCCAAATCTGTATTAAGTAGCATCAAATAAAATTATCGTGTTGCTGTTTATTTGGATTTCTTTGGATAGGAGAGTCATTGGGATGTCTGTTTCATGAGAGCATTTGAGGACCGGGAGCTGGATTCCATCAAGATTTGTTTTCTTTTTCATTTGTGTACAACACATACAGAGTTGGTGGCTGTGAGGGTTCTGTAGAGTTAAATTTCCCTTTATTGGATGTGAAAAGCTTTTATTTGCTAGTTTGCAACATGTGGGATTGGAAGGAAGGGTTTTCCTGGGATAAGAATTGGGAGGGTTGTTGTTCCTTCAAGGCTCTCTCTCTCTGTGGTTTGTTACCATGGGCAGTTTCCGATGATAATTTGATGAAGCAAAGTTTAATTGTGGTTACTTAAGCAGTTAAGCTCCCTTGCTAGAAATATGGTGAATAGTACACAAATTCTGCTAAACTGCATATAGCTATATTAGTTTGGGAGTTTGCTTTTGCTTTATTTGGCATTAATAGTGATGCATAAGACTGTGTGTGTTGACTTCTCGGGAGGGGAAGATAGGTGCTGGCTAGGGATAAAAGTGTGGAGGACGGCTCCAGCCTGCATTTCATTAAAGCTGTGGTTTGAAAGAAATAAATCAACCAACTTTCCTGGATGAAGAAGATCTGCTTTATATTTGAAGAGTAGATTTCTGAATTGCTTATTTACCTGGAGTGTAGCTTAGCCTGGGTGTAGTTCTTTCACTACCGTGCTTGCTTTCCTGGACTAGTTAAATTTTAGGATGTAATCTGTTGCTTTTATTTTTGTGCTCCCTTTCTTTCTTTTCTTTTCCTTTTTGGTGGTCTAAGTTATAGTGTATAACCTGTGCATTTGGTTGCACCACTTAGTTATTTTTTCTGAATTTATTACTTAAATAAAAAAGCAGCAACGCAGTTTGTCATAATTTTTTTTCCCTTTAATATGTGTGGCCTCTTACTATTTCTTATTGCGTAAGTTGTTATGTTCCATTCACCTGTATTCTTATGAAGATGTTAAAGTAGCTTGCTTAGTCTATTTATTAATTTAAGTTTCCTTTGCAATGAAGTGTAGTTCCTGTTTGTTGTCTTCACTTGTGATACATCTTTTAGAGGTCTTCTGTTTCCTTGCCCTACCACTTTCTCTCCATGCCGTCCCCTTTGTAGGTGGGATTTTAATGGCCTATAATGTATGTGTGTAATGGAGAAAACGGTTATACTTATGCATTAGATTTGAGCTAACATTTAGATCAATATATTAGGTCAAAGGAATGGCTTTCAACAAGGGGATTGCTCTTAACCCACAAGAGGAGAGAGAGAATGCAGGTACGATGATACATGGACAAAGACAGACACGCATTCAGTTTTTGGTTGCTTTAATGAATATTCTTTTTCTTGCAAGTTTTTTGGCGCTATCATTTTTATATGAAAAATTTCATGGTAGATAATATGGCCGACAACCTATATCTATTTGAAGATCAGGGTAGTCTTGGTTAAGGATATTATGAGAGACAAGCAATTACATGTTATTATCGTGTTTAATGTATAGATAAAAGTGCAGGCTTGGAAAGTGATATGATCTGACAGAGTAACTGAAAACCTTTGTTGTGAGCCCATGATTGATATGGCCAGAAGTAATAACAGGATGTGATTGCAGGAGAAGAAATAGAGAATGGTTCTTGATAGAATTGAATGATGAAAGAGAATCATATGTTACAAATACAACTGACCCAGGAAGTAGGCTTAAGACTTATTTTGAGTATAGTTTATTAATCTTTCTCGCACCCAAGGTTTATGTGAAATATAGATAGATATCACTGCTTTGGGCTTATTTTTTAATAATTGAAGCTATTGTCCCGGGGTTTCAATTTTTTATAAATAGATGATATAATGGATCTATTTAACGCAGACGAGTTACGGATGGCTGTGAAAGAGGTTATATGTAATAATGCTCATGAACGCAATTTGTATGAAGAGGCCCTGATTGCAATTACTGTTGATGAAACCTTAAAACGGTATGCATATCTTTTTTCTGGTTTTGGAAGTACTAATAAAAATTTGAGATTCTTTTCTGTTTGCTTGAGTGTTTACTTGATTGTCATTCTGTAGTTACTGCCAACGCATTATTCAGCCGGATTTCTGGGGAGGAGAATCAGAGTTACTGGTTAGTGTCTTTTTTATGCTTTTTTTATTTTTATTTTTATTTTTTTAATCATGGAATTGTTTCCTTTTTATTCTTCTTTTTGGTTAAGTAAGTCTTGTAAGATTGAAAGGTTCTAGTACTGGTTAATGTTAATACATTCCCAAAAGCTGTCTTGTATCTTTGGTCAGTGATCACTAGCTTACGGCTCATCTACGTCTCCCTTTTTTATTAAATAATTATTTTCTTTTATACGGAGGAGGGGTGTTGAACTGTATATCTATCTTAAAAGTGTTACTGAGTTATTAAAGTTTTAAAAGATAAATGAATGCTATGATGTCACTTATTTATGAGAGATTTTGTGAATAACTGCTATTTGGAGCTTTAAAAGTTCAATTGCTGTTCAAGATTACTTTCATGAGTTTACTTACTGTTGTGTCTTCCACTTTTGTGCACACAATATGCACCTAAGATGGAAAAGTCTCATACTAACGAACATTTATATTCTGCCAGGTACTATCAAAGTTGTGTAAGCAGCCAATTATTGTTTACATACCAGAGCGTGAGGTATGCCTTGAACAACTCACTTGAGACTCATGCTTCATCATATATCAGTTTATTTGGGGAAGGAGACAATGTGAATTCATTTATTTCCTTCTAATTAGTTTTAGACTTTTAGTAGTGCTGGACTATTCTATGCAAGGATTACTTTCGCATTAAATATTAGGGAAGAGTAAGTATAAGTCTTACTTTTCTCGAGATTCCAAGTAAGTCCTACAACAAGTCTTACTTTTCTCGAGATTCCCTAACCCTAAAATTTTTTATTTTTAGTTTTAAATTTAAAATATTAATTAAGTAGACTATTTTTTTAAAAACACATTATTTAATTTAGAAAACTAAAATCTATTATTTAATAATTAGTAGAAAAATAAAATATTATATAATAATTAATTAAAAAAATCTAAAAATTAATAAAAAGTTGTCATTACCTCATATTTTTTCTAAAAAAATTTAAAAATTTTATTTTCATTTTCAACTTAAATTTTATTAATTTTTTTCCTGGTGAGAACTAAAAATAAATAAATCTAGATTCATTTTTAAGAAAATTAACAAAGAACAAGTGACTTACATATAAATTTAAATTTAATAATGAAGATAAATTTTTTCATTTTTTGAAAAACATATTAAAGGGATAATGAATTTTTATTATTTTTTAAAAGATTTATTCTCACAATAATATTAAATTATGAAATTTAATTTTTTAAATTAAACAATGTGATTTAAAAAAATTAGACTACTTAATTAATTACTAATTTAATACTAAAAATAAAAAGGATAAAAATAACATAAAAAGTGTCAATATAAATTCAGGACTTATTTGAAAATAAAATTTAAAGCTCAAAGTTGCGGGGAATAAAAATTTATTATAGGACTTACTTAGAATCTCATAAGAAAAGTAGGACTTATTCTTGTTTTTTCTTAAATATTATACTATTGTAACATGTTAATGGAAATAATAATCACTTTTACGAATTACTGGCACTGTCCATCTACAATGACGAGGGAGCTAACAACCTAGGGAGTTAGAATCAAGTCTTTCATAGTTTGGGATATAAGATTTGGTAGGAAATTCAATTAGGACAGGCATTTGCATTCATTAACGAAATACATATCATCTTCTGCCATGCTTATGCATATACTGATTGGTCGACTAGATTGGAATTTGGAACTTTTGACTCTTATGTAATATGTATATACACATTATACATGTATATATATCCAGGTTCACAGGCTAGTGGCCAATATCATAGTAGCATAGGTATTGAAACTCTTGAAGGATGAACACGGTTCTATACTGAGTTTGTCTTTGCTGAATCTGTTAGGTCATACATCAGGGATGCTCAGTCATTTGACCACGGTGATACCTAAATTTGTTTTGGTTTATTTTTCTTTTTTTGGTGCAAGCATCATGATGATTTTAATGCAAAGTAGGATGAAGTATCCATGCTTTATAGCTGTGAATTGACTAGGTTTGCTCTAAGGAGGCTGGAAATGCTCTTATTACATACCTTAAGCCTTAAAGAAGATGTTGATGTTCTTTCTCCCCATTTTATTGAAATTTGGCATGTTAAATGTCCAATATGAAGATCAAAGACTTTAGCAATCTAACTTTTATGTAATGCACCTTGATAGAAGTTCTTAAAATGAGCTTGGTATTATTTGAGCATAGGCCAACTTTCGTTTGCATTTGTCTGTACCTGGATTCATGCCAGAATTTATGCTCTCAATACTAACACCTATGCACGTGTTTCTTCCAATCTGATTGTGAGGTGATGCTGTTTCAACAACTAATATACTTTCTTGTCAATTCACTTGCAGCATACAAGGGTTGGTTGGGGCTCTGGATTCATGCCCATTGCAGAGTATGGAGATGAGTTTACAAAGGGTTCGAGAAAATTGAAACAGAGAAAAGTTGTGAGGCTGCTATATAGTGGTAAGAACCATTATGATCTGCTGGTCTGATAACCTATATGGATGATGGGAAAAAGAAAACGAGTAGGAGACCTGAATGCCGTTTTTGTAGCTGTGTTCATTCCTTACGTACACCAGAAAAGGATTATGTAATTTTGTATTCAATTAGGAACTGAAAAATAAAAGTGTACTCGTTCTGGTGAAAAAGCAGCATAATCTTATCCAAAGCTTTAGAAGGCACCGAGGATGTTCTAAAGCCGGAAGGTTTATGGTGGACAATTGGATCATTCTTATTGCTGAAAGTACCAAGTTGAGTTGTTCAAAGTTATGCCTGATAAGCTGGAAATTCAAGGTAACTGCGGAGGAATAAGAAGCTCTTATCTTTGTATGATACTTGTTCAGATGTACGCAATCTCTGTATGTGGACATCTTATATTCCTTATCTTAAAATCTGTACTGGTGAAGGCGTATACATCTAAAATTTTTTGCATGGAAATATGTTATGGCCAAAGGGCATGTTTGGCATCCACTTCTAGGGAGGGAAAATTTTATTTTTGATCTTAAAAGCACATATTGCAAGTTACTGTTTGCCAGTTAGAGTAAAATAACGTACAAAACAAAAAGATAATTCTCAATTATTTTTCATAAATATCACATTTTATTAAGAAAGTCTAAACTTGATACCTCCCATCTATAAGTCTAAAATTCTTTTCACAAAGATCAAAACTCATGCCATACTTTCATTGGACGTGGGTTGAATTCTATATCACCTTCTTAGACATAGTTCCCCAAAAACAAGTTTACATGTCTAGTCATGATAGCTTTGACTAATATGAATTTCTCAATAAAATGATACTTACTATCTTAAAGCATACATTTGTCAATTTCATATCAAAAATAATTTTTTTTAGTAATTTCATTTCATAATTTCAAAATATTTTCAATGTTTTCTTTCATCCCAACACAGTTTCTATTGGATAAAAATTATAGATGTGACACAATATTTTATGTTGTGTGTTGAGAGGAAAAAATAAAATTATATCTATTTTACTTTAAAAAAAATTTTATTTTTTTATTTTTATCAATTTCATCATAATTTTTTTTACACTCTCACTCTCTCTCATTTCTTTCTCACCTCTCTTCCTAAAAATAATTTTGAGAAATATAAATTAGATAAATTATGTCAATTTTAAAAAATATTCAAATCAATATTTTAAAAATTGAATTGAACTGATTGGTCAATATGCAAATATGATCGAATAGGACCAAAGACCCGTTTTACACAAATATGCATGAACCATTTCATGAAATATGTGCTCATATAATAGTGTTAATAGTTAGCTCTTAGTCTTCCGATCGCAAAAAAACATCGATGAACATGTGTAGTTGCACTATTAAGCGAAATAAAAATATAGTGGTATATGTAAGAAATCAATTCAACATCTGTGACATCTACCCAAGATGTTGGGAAAAATTGATACAAATCGTGAAACACATAAGAATTGATAACGATTTTGTATAACTGAACAATTTATTTTTCTAGACTTCAATATGAATTGGGCTTTAAGGTTGTATCACGTTTTTCTCAATCCCAACACAAAATTCAACCCATAAAATGAAAAAAAAAAACCATGTGAAAGGCCTATTCGTTAGTTGTGTTATGAAGAACTATATTTGTGATATGATTACATTATGCATGGTGGCACAAAAAAAAATAGATTTTGAATTATTATATTTGTTTCCTTATGCTTTTGGCATATAAAATAAATATGCAATCTTGATCAACGATCTAATCCTGGTTGAACTAGTTATTTGAGATTCATTATTGTTTCAAGTCGATTACTAGTCCGATTTTAAAATATTGGTTCAAATCATCTCAAACCCTAATACACATGAGATAGGATGAGAAAGAGGAGCGATGGAGATGATAAAAGATAGTAGTGAGATCATACACTTTAGATGTGTGAGGATTGAGAATAAATATTTTTTTTTTTACTAACTTAATATACACATATATAAGAGAATCTTAACATACACCTATGTAAGTATATGTTATCAATGTCCACTATTTTAATTGAACAACAAAATTATCATTTATTTGTTAAAACTAATTAATTATTAAATAGTATTTTAATATTTTAAATATAAGAGATATTTAATGTTGAATAATATCTCTCTCTTCATTAATGATTTATTAGCTCACTCTCTTAAAACTAGATTTAAAAATTTCTTTATTCAAGACATGAAACTAACAGGGAAATTATTAGAGATTTTTGCCTGTTTATTTTCATGCATGGTGATTAATGGGGGTAAAATTGTAAAAGGCTTTGAGAATTCATAGAAGTAGAAGAATTTTAAAATAGGACGACATGCCATTTTCTTGTCCTTGTGGATGTCAAAAGGTTAACTTTTGTTGTGAATATTTCAATGGTGATTATTAGCATTCCAAATTATTAAATTTAAACTATTTCAAAAAAAAAATTAAAAGAAAAATATTCAAGATGCGTTAAAACTGTTCTCAATATTATCCATGAAAGGATAAATTTCACCCAAAAAAAAAAAAAATGGTTTTAGGAAAGTGAAATACAAAATCATTAATGAAAAGAGGGATATTATTCAGCATTAAATGTGTCTTATATTTTTTTGTTTTTTGCTAATAAAATGTGTCTTGCATTTAAAATACTAAAATATCATTCAATGATTAATTAGTTTAACAAGTAAATGATAGTTTTTTTGTCCACTTGAAAGAGGAGACATTGATAACGTACACTCACATGAGTGTATGTTAGAATTTCTCATATACAGATACGTATATATCTATACTAGATATAAAAGTGGTTTAATGAAATAATTTTTTTTTTTTTGGGATTTCCTTGAATACATTTAGTTGCTATTTTATATCAAATAGACTATTAATATTTTTCTATTTCTTTTCTATTTTAATATCAATAGGATTGTAATTGTTTTAAAACTATTGATTCTTTTTTATTTATTAATTCTACTTAATATTGATAAATCTTTAATTTTTCAATAATTATATGTCAATAGTAATTAAGATTTAATTTCTCAAAGTTTCTGTTTAATAAGTGCTTAAAAATCATAAATTTTTAGTTATTATCAAATTTATGAATTAAAATAAATATTAAAATGTAATTTTCATGATTATAATATTATTATTTTTTTACTTTTAATTCATAACAAAATTATAATTTTTAATAATTAAATATCAATAGTAATTAAGATTGAATTTATTAATTTTTTTTTAATCTTATAAGTTTCTAATAATTATAATTTTTTTTAATTGTTCTCAAATTTAGGAATTAATCTATTTAATAAAGAAATTACTATGACTTAAAAAATATAATTTTATGATAATAATATTGTTGTTTAACTTTTGATTCTTCTTCCATTTTAAGAATTTTGTTTTTGTTAGATTTATCTATTTGCTTAGGATTATAAAAGTATTTTACAGAAAGAAAATTTAGTTTCTTAAATACATACCCTTATGAGTAAACTTTTTAATTCTTATTTTGCTTTAAATAGACTATTTCTTTTATTTTTTTGTTTACTTATTTCTTAATTCTTTTTCATTTTAATATTAATAGGACTGTAATTATTTTATGACTATTATTTTTTATTTTTTTATTTTTCTAATATTAATCAATCTATATATAATTTGTCAATAAATATATATCAATAATAATTAAGATTGAACTTATCAATTTTTTTATTTAATAAGCTACAATTAATTATAATATTTTTAATTCATCCCAATTTTATATAAAAAAATTAAAAATATATATTAAGAGTATAGTTCTAAATAATATAAACACAATTAACGCGCATATACTACGAAAGCTAGTTATATATAAAAGTGGCTTAATGACATGAATTTTTGATTTTCTTATATATCCTTATATTATCATTATATTATTATTTTTAGTTGATATTTTGTTTCAATAGACTATTATTATTTTTTACTTTGTTCTCCATTTTAATATCAATAGGATTATAATTTATTTTAAACTATTGATTACTTTTTTACTAATTCTTCTCAATACTAATCAATTTATAATTTTTTTAATAATCATACCAATCCTAACTAAAATTGAATTTTTCAATTTTGTATTTTGTTTAATAAGTTCCTAATTATCATAATTTTTTTTAGTTTTTCTCAAATTTATGAATTAATTAAAATTAAGTATATATTTTACATGGTTATAATATTATTGTTTTAATTTTTAATTTATAAAAAATTTATATTTTTCAACAATTATATGTGAATAGTAGTTTAAGATTGAATTTTCAGTTTTTTTTTTTTTTAATGAACTCCTAATAATTATAATGGTTGTTTTAGTTCTTCTCAATTTTATAATATTTAAAAAAAAAAAATGAACTAAAAAAATATTAAGAATAAATTTTACATGATTATAATATTTTTTGTAACTTTTAATTTTTCTTTCATCTTAAGAATTTAATTGTTTATGTTAAATTTACTAATTGTTTATCAATATAAAAAATGGTTTAGTGGAATAAATTTTATTTTCTTAAATACTCTTTTGAGTTTTTACTATTATATAAATAATTTTTAGTTGTTATTTTGCTTAAAATAGACTTTTTAATATATATATATATATATATATATTATTTCCTAGTTTTTCTCAATTTTAATATTAATAGCACCCTAATTATTTTACGACTATAAATTGTTTATCTTTATTTTTTTCCAACAATAATAAATTTATAATTTGTCACAACTAATGTCAATAGTAATTTAGATTGAATTTTTCAATTATAAATTAAAAATTTTAAAAATACTATTAATAAAAAGATATATTAAGAATATAATTTTTATGTTTATAATATTGTTGTGTTACCTTTTTTTTTCTATCTTTATTTAAAAAAAAAATAATTATAAGTTTATATTATTAATTAAAATTTTATTATATTTATCTATTTGTTTAATCTTGTCAACATAACATATCTTTTTTATTAATTATAATTTTTCAATATGTACACCAATAATTAATATTAAAATAATAAGTTCAAACTTTGGAACAATGTTAAGTCTTTAGTCGTGATAGAGCTCGATAGATTAATAACACAGTAACATTTATGAGAAAATTAAAAAATAAAAAAATATATTTATATATCATAAATAATATTCACATATAAATGTGTGATTAGAAATAGAGAATTCGAATGTTAGAATCTTCCTTTTAGGACCTATAAGGTGTGCGATACTCATGCAAAAAAAAAAAAACCCAACAACAACAAAGGTGATTTCCATTGTTCTTCTATTTTTAGGGAAGACAGAAAAAAAAAAAAAAGTATATATACGTGGCAGTCGCTTCAATGCACGCGCAGGCACAAATTTGAAGCAAAGACAAATAAACAACAAAGGAAAGAAAAGAATCAGATAATTTGCCCGTCTCCTTTGTTTTTCTTCTCCACCAAATTTTCCAAATTCCATTAGGGTTTACTTTTTTGAACATTAAATTTCTTCTTTTATCTCCTCCAGGGTTTGTTGTTTTAGATAATGGAAGGAGTCAGCAATGGTGGGATGTTGTACCACGAAGTGCAAGAGTCGAAGCTTTGTGCCGTACATTGCGTAAACTCTGTGTTGCAGGGACCCTTCTTCTCCGAATTCGATTTGGCAGCACTGGCTTCTGATCTAGATCGCAAGGAGCGTCAGATGATGCTTCAAGGTGGTGCCTCCTCCGGCGATTTTCTCTCCGAAGAGTCTCACAATGTGTCCCTAGATGGCGATTTCAGTATCCAGGTTGGTTCAATTTTTCTTCTCTTATTTTTTTTTTTGTTAAACTTCAGGGAATTTGATTTTCTGGATTCCTTTGTTTGGTTCGTTGGAATATTACACGGAAAGAATTAGAAACCGTTTTGAGTCAGTTCAGGGTAGCGCACTGTCGGCATGAAAGATGTGTTTTTTTCTTGTAGTGGTTAAATACTTGCAAGTACCTTCTTTCCTTTTTGGGAAAGAAACAGAGTGATAAACTGATAATATAAATTTGGGTTCATATCCTTCTGTTTGTTCGCCGCCACTAAATGAAATGTTTGTGCATTGCCTGTAAACTCGATTGGCCCAATCAGTTGCAGGATGATTAGTTGGTTATAGCAAGTTTTTTTTTTCCTCTTACTTTCTATTTGCCTCCGTATCCTACTAAAGATTGATCAAAATATTTTTAGTTGGCAGTCTTTTCAAAGCGTTTTATTCCACTCCTCTCCTACTGGTGAGCAGGAGGATACATATATTCATAGATATAGAAACGAATTGCTTTCGATCTTTTGACCCGAAGGTTGAGTGTACTACTACTGTTTCTTTATTCTGTCTGCTTTAAGGCCGGCAGATACATTTGCTATGTTTTCTGTCTGGTTGTAGCTGTGAATATTATTTACATGGAAGTTTCATAGCATTTTTATATTTGAACACCTTTTGATTTTACCAATAATTAATGTTTATGACTGATGCAAGTGAACACCGACATTGGAACATAGAAAATCACAGATGGGTCTTGACTTTCAAATAACAATTAATGTACAATATTCAGGGTGTGTTGATTTATGGTGGACTCATTTTAATCGAAACCATATCAAAATTTTTTCAGATTGTGGTTACTGGTGACAACTTTACCTTGGCCTAAAACAGGCTTTGTATATCGCACGTGAAAGACATTCTTGGTTTCCTTGTTTTAACAGTATGGGGACTTACATTCAAACTCAAATAATATACTTCTGATGATCAAGTGCTAAGTTTACAAACAGATGCACATGGCATACAATAAGTCACTTTCTGGTTTCTGCCTGGAAAGTATACCTTGACCTTGGTTAAATATTTCTACGTGTGCTTCTAGTGGTTTATCAATCACCTATCCTGATAGTGTATGGAGATTTAACTTGTTTATGTGTTATCGTGATCTAGTTGTTTATCTAATTTGTTTCAATGTGGATTTGTGATGCATGCTTTAGTAATTTATGAAACACAGTGGATCCAAGTTATGAAACTAATGTTTCTGCTCATGGATTTCTTGTTCATTTGAAGCTATATAAGTCAATTGTTTTATGCATAAGTTACCTAACTAAATAATTGAAGGGGTTTGAAATCCAAATGTTTAAATTTCTGTAATCATTAAAAAGTAAAGAATCCTACTTTGTCAGGTGGTGCAGGCCTGCTTGTATTGCACCTTCTTTCATTTGGATTGTGAAATGCAAAAAAAGAATAACAGGTTTTAGTTTGTGAGCAGAATAGGGAAGGACCACCAGCATATGTAGGTTGTATTTTGTTAATTGTTGACATGGAATTCAAGTCTCCATCATATCTGTTTATTTATTGTACAATTTGTCATTAGGAGTTTATGCCATTGGGTGGTGTTCTTTCTGCGTATCACTTATAGATTTTTTTTTTTTTTTTTTTTTCTTTTTCTTTTGATAGAACCCATCTGGTGTCTTTCTAGTGCTATCTTTTATTTATAAAAGAAAAAGAAAGAAAAGACTTACTAAAGGATATATACATCCATGTTGAATACCTATTCCCAAATTTGGCATTTAGAATTTGGACATCATATATATCACATACTAGCTTTTCTTTTGGCCATACCTATACTACTAGACTAGTTTGCTCTGCATGATTATGTATGCAATTCCTACTCATGTGTTAACTTGTAAAGCTATCCTCATAATTAGGATTTGTGTTCCATATATAGCTGGTCATATTGGAATGTGTTTTACAATCTTTTGGGGAACATGATTGACACTTACTTGAGCATTGATCCTGCATGTGTTCGTTGTATTTTTGCAGTTTCTTCGTCCAGAATCTGCAACAATACATTCACTATTCTTTCCTTTTACTGTTTTGGATAATTTTAACAGTTAGGCACTTGGTCTCACTGTCCTTTCTTTTGTTTCTGTAGTTTGATTAGTCATATTGTCTAGTTGTCTACTAATATTGTTTTCATCTGATCATAGAATGAGCAGTTCATGTCAATATAATTGATGCAATTTCAAGAAGATTCAACCATGCGAGGCCTATTGAGTAGGGTTTGAATCCATAATTATTGAAGGGGAGAATAACAATGTGTGGAAGGTGGATATGATACTGAATTGATCTTAGAGCTGTTTTCTGAGCTTGATACCCACACCTTTCTTTTTAATTTTTATTGGTTTACAAGGATGGATTCTAGGATCTCCACCCCAACCCCACCTGCCCTTACCACCTGAGCTAAGCATATATACATTAGTGTTGCATCTACTGAAACCAAGATTATGTGGTCATTGTATCATTATCAACACTTTATGCCTTCTCTTACAGAAGTTGGGAAGATTATGCATATTTATTTATTTTGGCTGGTCAAATTAGACCGGGTTCTTCATGCTTTTCTTGTGTAATATTGCTTTTCTAAATTACTCAACTGTGCAAAGTTTTTGCTGTAGGTTTTACAGAAAGCTTTGGAGGTGTGGGATCTGCAAGTGATCCCCCTTGACTCTCCAGTTGCTGAGCCTGCGCAGATTGACCCTGAGATGGAAAGCGCTTTTATTTGTCATTTGCAAGACCATTGGTTTTGTATCCGTAAAGTGAATGGTGAATGGTACAATTTTGACAGTCTATATGCAGCCCCTCAGCACCTTTCCAAGTTTTACCTCTCAGCCTATCTTGACTCCCTGAAAGGTTTTGGCTGGAGCATTTTCCTGGTGAGGGGAAACTTCCCAAAAGAGTTTCCCATCTCATCATCGGAAGCTTCTAATGGTTTTGGGCAATGGCTGTTACCTGAAGATGCTGAGAGGATAACTAAATCGTGCAACTCGGTACAGGCAGCCCCGCCCCAGAGAATTGATGGGAGGCAACAATCTGATCCATTGCTTTCGAATGGGGAAGCTGAAATGCTTTCAGACATGGAAGATGAGGATTTGAAGGCTGCAATAGCGGCAAGCCTGATAGATTCTTCCCCTGCTGTGGCCAGTACTGAAGCTGAAACACCTCAAAATGATAATCAAAACAGCAAAAGATTGGGCATTGCTGAAACTAGTACTCCTCAAATTAATGATAAAAACAGCAAAGAACTGGCCTTTTCTGAAGCTGGTAATCCTCAAAGTGATTCTCAAAACAGCATAGAAGTGGCCATTGCTGAAGCTGGTATTCCTCAAAGTGATTCTCAAAACAGCATAGAAGTGGTCATTGCTGAAGCTGGTACTCCTCAAAGTGTTTCTCAAAACATCATAGAAGTGGCCACTGATACCACAGATACTGCTCGAGATGACAAACAATAGCAAAGGAAAAACCATTTAAGAAGAAATGTTTTCTTTTCTTTTCTCTTTCTTCATATTTATATTCACTATTGAGGACAGTGATCCCATGTTATGCATCATTGCCTCTAAGGCATGGTACTGTGGAGTATACTCGATGTTAACAAGTGTAATTTCATGTTGTATAAACTGTGAGGAATAACCTTCATTCCCATATGATTGTAAGTTGCAAAGTTTTGTCAAATAGATAATTTGGGGCTGCATTTTAGTTCTTTATCTTCTTTGTTTTTGTTTTGCTTAATATTTATAAAAAAATTCTGATGGGAGATGTCTGTCTGGTTATGGTTTGGACTTTGAAGACATAACGAGGCGAACAAGCTTATGCTTAATTAGTACGTGTATCTGTTGGCAACTTTTCTTTCTCTTTTTCCAAATCAAGGGAGGCCGGGCGTTAAAAAGGATTGTTTGTCCAAGGTAGGTGGGTTGCTTGCGAAAATTTTGTAGGCGGTTTTGGTCTAGTGCGCCCTATTTTTTTAACCTTGAATAAAGAAAATAACATGTTTAAGGGTTGTCTCAGAAAATATTGAGTAAAATTTTAGGCAGTAATTCTAAAACAGTTAAAATTAAAAAGTCGATGTCTTACCAGGTAATACGCTGGTTGGCTTGTGCATAAAGTTACAAACAGGTTATGTGTATTTTGTATTTGACTTCGGACAAAACATCACCCATGTCCTAAAGTGGGTCTGTTAGGTATACGAATTAGATACTATATATTTTGTCCTTAAATTTGTCACAGCACAACGAACCTTCTTGAGATGTGTATAAATTTGTCATTTTGGTACTTTTTAAAGTTTTATTTGGGGTTAGGGGAGTGAGAGAAAAACAAAGTTGGTTGGGAGGAGTAAGTAGGAGAGTAGTAGCATGACACGACTTTTAGGCTGGAAGCTAAGACCACTAGGCACTAACCACACCGTCCGCAGCTTTCTACTGTCATCCGTAGAAATTTTCATGTGTTCAGGGGCCAAAGTCATGGATTATAAAATGGAAAAAGGAATAAAAGTTGAACTAAGTTTGTTGGTTTTCTTTTTCTAAAGATCATCCGAAAGCTACCTGCTTTCTGGGTTTTAGAGATCTCAAACTAAATTTAATATTCTTTCTTCAGTTTTCTCATAAATGGGTTCATCTGATCGTCGTTTGTTTCACCGGAAAAGAACAGTTCATGAGATCCTCGGAGGTGGTCTTGGTAAGTCATTGCCTCATCATTTTAGTAACATTTCTCTACTTTTTTGATCAAGATGTGTCCAATTGGTAGTGTTTGTATCTCACATTGGTAAAATAATGTTTTTTTTATTTTTTTATTATGAACTTGCACTTCTATTGAATTAAGATTAGAAGATAGATTAGATTATAATTTACTGGAAAACAGCTACCTCACTGCTTAGAAAGGAAAAGGAAAAAGTTGAATATGTGCTTGATTTAATGTTGGTAAATACTTTGTCTTGGTGAATACAGGTGCGGATGTTATACTATGGAAGCGGAAGAATCTGACTTTGGGGATATTGTTGGTAACACTAGCTGCTTGGGTGGTGTTTGAGAGATCTGGTTATACCCTTTTGTCACTTGTTTCTAGTGTTCTACTCCTCCTTGCTATCATTCTATTTTTATGGGCCAAATCAGCAGCAATTCTCAATCGGTAATTCTCTTTGATTCTTTGATAGTATAAATTTCAACCCTGAAGTATACAGCTATTAGACACTGCATGATAATTGATACTGGGAATTTGAAATCTTCACTAAAGCATGCATAATTCTAATTGAGTTCTCTTCCCCGAGTCTTTATGATGTGATCTTAGATACCATATATATTCTTCTACTGTGGTTAAGATTGTTGGTTTTTCTTCTTTAGCTTGTGTGATCTAAGAGCAATTCTATATCATACATTTTCAGATGTTGCATTGAGGTTTCACCAAGTTCTTAATTGGACTTAAAGTCTTAACATTTATGCACAATGGTGATCTGGTCTGGACCAAAATCTTTGAAGATGTCTTATAGTTTAGCACAAATTAATTTGTTTCTTCCAAAGACTCGCTCATGATACATAAGCATCAGTGATTGTAGAAGGATTCCGTATGACATTTGAAACACAAATTGCTATTATTCTTAAAATACTTTGAACTGTTGACTTTGGGGTTGCTTTTTGTGATCTGTGTAATTAATGAAGTGAGCTTTACTTTGTGAAATTACAAGTCTGGTATACTAAGAGAGCCTTAAGGAAAGTTTCTAATTTTTATCTATTTCAAGATATCCCCGATAGTCTTAATGATCAGTAGGTGCACTTTTAGCTCTGATCAATATAAACTATATGTTCATGTTGATAATCACTCTGGAAGACAGAGGATAGCATGCGTGTTGAGCCTTAATATAAGAGACTCTGTTACATGATTATTTATTTACTTACAATTTGTGTTGAAGTTTCCCCCTCTATATATAAAGAGGACACACTATCTTGTTGTGTATGTGTTTAAAGCCGATAAACAAATTCTATACTAACTCATTTTCTTGGAAAATAGACCTGTGACAATTCCTTGGGTACAAATTTGTTGGCTTGGTGGATATGGCATCTTGATAGATGATTTGCAGTTTCCAGCTTTGGTGTAGATGCATCCCGATCCCCTCATTAGGCAAATGAATGATTTGCATCTATAAAATTCAGGATTCATCTGATGTGGTATTAATGTTTTCTTATCTGCAATTTTACAGCATCATTACTTTTTCTTCTTTTTAACAGACCTGCTCCACATCTACCTGAGTTGCATTTATCAGAAGAAATTGTAAATGAAGTTGCAACTTTGGTTCGTACTCGTGTAAATTATATCCTCTCAGTTTCCCAGGATATTGCCCTGGGTAAGGACTCAAGGTTGTTTCTAAAAGTAGTTGCATGCCTCCGGATTATTGTCGTTGTTGGTGGCTTGACTGATTTCCTTACTTTGTGCTGCACCAGTAAGTCACAATTCTCACATGATCAAATTAGATTTAATGAAACTTGTATTATATAAACCAGTTTGTCAGATATTGGGATTGGTTAGTATTCAAAGTGAAATCATTTTTCTTGGCAGGCCTTGTTATCGTCCTTACGATACCAGCACTCTATGAAAGATATGAAGATTATATAGATGAGTTTGTCATATTGTGCTACAGGAAATCACAGCAATTGTATGTGAAAATAGACGAAGATTACATTAACATAGTCCGAGAATGGATTATGGATATCAAAAAGCTAAGCTGATTTTTCTTTTTTTAATTTGATAGTTTGTTTCTCCTATATTTAGACTTCTTGCAATGCCACTGGTTAAAGTGTGATTAGGGTGTGGTGACTTCAGCATCTTTTTCATTTTTCTCTTTTTCCTCCAAAATTTTTGTTCCTCTTGCATTTTTACTTCCTCTATAGTAGAGCAGAACAGCTCTTGGCTTTTGCCATATAGATACTGCTACCTGAAGACACTGAATAGAAGAATGTACTGTCTGCAAATACAGATTTTTTTTTTTGGAATTTATGTATGCTGTGCAAATTCATACTCAAGAAGAAATATGCTTTAGAACCTTTTGCTTCTTCTGTTTACTTGCTGTCAATTCAGGATAAGATGAAGTGTATTGTTTTTTGCATCCTGAGATTTTGGTGCTAGAAGATGAAGAAAACTGGACTCCATGATGTCTTGATGGCCTGCCAATCATGCCAATTTTGTTTTAGGAAAATTCCTCACCTCAGTCCTCAGCAAGAAAGAAAAGGAACAAGTAAACCATTGTTTCCTTATTTATTTGTACTATAAGTTAACTGTGGACATTATATAATTACACAAGTATTTTATTTTTTATTTTGGTAATATGTAGTGTTTATTGTTCACTTATTTGTTTAAACTAACTCCAACTTTCAATCTCGAAATTCTGATTTCAAAGGAAAATAATGCTCTGATTTAGACTCAAATGTAATAATAATAAGGTGTAGTTACAAATTAAACTAGATTTATTTTGTATTCGTGCAATGCACGAATTATTTTAATTTATGTAAATAAAATAATAATAATTGAAATTCCGCACCAATATTAATTGCTAACATGATTTAAACATAGATTTTTTCTAATTTTTTTTATAATTGAAGTTAAGTCATTTTTGTTTATAAATAGAGACACAACAAATTAGGTTTATTCATGTACTTATAAGGTATTTACTTTTTTTTGTAAAGTATAGAGAATGAGAGTAAATTAAAAAAAAATTATTTAGAAAAAATATGTAAAAAATTTCAAACAAAATTGTAAAGATGAGAAAGATTGGAGAGAAATTAAAAAAAATTCTTTAAGTGTTTAGTAAGGAGGAAATACATATAAAATAGGAGAGAGAATATAATAGTAATTAGATTGAAAAAATAGAAACACATATTTTACATAATTAATTTAGGAGAGATGTGAGAATTAGTGGGTAATGTGCTGGTATAATTTAAGAGAGATGTGAGAGAATTAATGGGTAATGTGGTAATATTATGTGACAAAATAGTAAATATTTTTATTGATGATTTTTTTTTGCTACCATATTCTCATAATTCTCAAATATCAATTATATTATATCTTATAGATGATTTATATTTTATACTTAACTACCCTCATTTATATCTAATCTAATTATATATAAAAGAGCCTTAAAAGGAATTTTTTTTTGATTTCCTAATTTACCCTTTATACTTATTAAATTTTCTATATTGCCACACCCTCTTGATGTTTAGAGTTTGAATGAAATTAAAAATATAAAACTTAATATATTTATAATTAAATGGTTAGAGTTCTCATATGAATTGGTTTCTTTTTTTCAAAACTTCATAGATGTTTAGAGTTTGAATGAAATTGAAATTTTAAAACTTTATTTATTTTTAATTAAATTGTTAGAGTTTTGTTCTAATATGATTTATTTTCTTTTTTTCATAACTTCTTTATAGTTTTAGAATTGTCTAATTATTTTATATATTATTACATGAACAGAACCTATATTTACATAATACATTGGCAAGCTTGGAACTCTTCATCCAACCATAATTGGTTACTTTATTCCAAGCATAACTTCCTATATGCTTTCATTATATCTGCTTATGGAGCTTTATGCTCATAATTTTATTTTATTTTGGAAACTTCTCCATGTTTATATACTTTATGTTTTGGTATATACACTTTTGGAGAATATATATTTTAAATATTAAATAGTGTAGAGGAAGAATTGGAGGGAGGCCGTGATCATGATTGTGATCATGAGGCTCAGTGCTGATGTCCATAGACCATTATTGCTAAAAATTATATATATGCATATTATTCTCATGTAAAATTGGACATGGCATGGGCTAGAATGATTCCGAAAGAGAAAACATATTTAATTCATATATATATTTTTGTTATTGATTTTGTTTCTCTTTTTATTTATTATTATCTTATCTTCTTGTTATGTTCTAATAACTATTAGTCTAATTAGGAGTAATTAATTAGTATTTCATTATCTTTGGTATGACTAATGTCTTTTTTCTATTTAAATTTTGTAAGGATTTTGCGCTGGTATCTTTATATTTTATTAAGATTTATTTTATTAAGATATACATATATATCTATTATGTTTTTTTGGTAAGTCATTGCACTATATTTATATATTATTTATTTGTTAATAATTTATTTATAGGTGTTTTAGAGCTTATTCGTAAGTTACAAATTTTACAAAAAAAATAGTAAGACATGTTATCAAAGTGTTACAAAAGAATATGACTCAAAAAAATTATTTTCTTTTTACTATTACATAAATATTTTTTAATTGTTATTTTACTTCAAATAAACTATTTATTATTATTTCTTTTCTATTTATTCTCTATTTTAATATTAATAGAATTAGAATTGTAATTATTTTAGTTAATATAATTAATATAGTGTATTATTTTTATACATTATATATTATAAATACGATACACACATTCCACAAAAAACTAGTATTTAAGAGAAACATGGATGCTATGTTTACCTTTCTCGTAAAGAAACACAACTCTTTCACATTGTTTTCAAATAGGTAGTTTTTTCAGTTATAAATACTAATTCTATGGTGTGTTAGATAGGAGGTTAAAAGTATGAGGGGTAAGCGATCCATAGATATAACATAAATGGAGTCGCATACTAAGAATAGAAATATTAAAGTTGATTGTGTTTAATTGTGATAATAACTATAAGTTAAACTTTAATATCCTAAAAGTTATAAGTTATTCATGATTGGTATTGGTTTAAAGATTAATGAAAAAAAATTAATATTTACCTTTTTATCATATATGTATATCAATGAAAACTAAGCTGAAAATTGTTTCTCTTCTTTGTTTTTTAAGGAAATAGAAAGACAATAAAGAGAATAACTTTTAATTTCTTATTACACTTATTGTCTTTCTATTTTAAGCAAAATAACAAGTATTTTAGTTGTGCTCAAACAATCTAACCTTTTTTCATTGCAAATAAAATCACGTGTAATATAATCAAGTTCCCTCATCGAATTTTAGAACATTTGAACTCGAACATTTCAGTATCAAAATATTGCGGCAAATATGATGAGTATTATTGGGAAGATATTCGAAATGTATGAATTTTTAAGTATGATCTATAACCAATCATTTTCTTGACAATATAATTGTCGAGTTTTTATCAACATACAAACTATTTTTATACATTGCTCAAAAACTATTTTAATTTCCTCCAATCTCTCATATTCATAAAAAATAATATTTATATTGTTTTCAAGCTGAAATTAAGTTAGGGTTATCTATACTATATATAGGAAGAATTTTTTGATTTCCTATTTTACCTTTTATATTTTTAAAATTTTTAATATTACCATACCCTCTTATGTTTAGAGTTTGACTGATATTAAAAAATTTTAACTTAATATATTTATAATTAAATGATTAGAGTTCTAATATGAATTATTTTCGTTTCTTCAAAACTTTGTTAGAATAAAATAAAATTTTTAAAACTTAATATATGTATGTATTTGTAATGCTAGCTTTTTGTAAATTGAAAATGATATAAATGTGATAAAAATTAATGAGAACATTATTCATGTGATTTTTTATTGGATAATTTATGTCAACTCAAGTTGATGTTATTATTATTTTTTAAATATGAAAGACTATCACAAAGACATAGAGAAACAATTTGCGGGACACATGGCTGTTGAGTTGTTTACAAATAAATTTATTTCTTTATCAACTTATTGTAGTAGCAAAAAAGCAAATCTGTAACATAACAGTGGTTTAAGGATTGAACCAAAACTTATTCAGATTTAATCACATATGTTATTATACAAGATGAAAGTGACTTTCAGTTCTAAATATTAAACATATATTTCAAACACAAAATCAAGCTTGAGCTAAGTCCTACTTTTAATCTCGAAATTATAATTTCAAAAGATACCAATGTTCTAATTTAGACTTAATGTTCTAATTTAGACTTAATGTAATCATAATAAGGTATAGTTACAAATTAAAATGGTCACAATTCTCATATATTATTTTACACTAATCCACACCTATTTCATATATATAATTAAGAGAATAATAGAAGCTAAGCATACCTTTCTCATCAAGAATCACAACACTTTCACATTGTTTTAGAATTGATAGTAACTTTTCAGTTATCAATACAAGTCTAAAAGATGTGTTTGATAGTAGGTTAAAACTATGAGGGCATCAATGAAATTAAACTAAACTGAACTTTTTCTTCTTTTTTTTTTGTCAGGAACAAAATAACCTCTAATTTTGCCTTTCTATTTTAAACAAAATAACAAGTATTTTAGCACTTGCTCACACAATTTAACCCTTTAGATCAAAAATAAAATAACATAATTATAAGTCTAGAAACTAGCCTCCTACGTCTGAAAAAATTTCAATACCATAAGTCAATTAACTAAATATTAAACTCAATTCAATAAATAAACAAAATCTATGTGTGTGGTACAAAAAATTTCCAGTTGTGTAATATTACCATGCCCCTCCAAACAAACTTACCAAATAAACTAATTGAATTTGAGAAAATTGAAGTATCAAAACAAATAGTACTTAAACCACCTGCACTATATCTATCTGATTGCCTCTTTGATCTCTTGAAAATTTAAAAGAATATTCTGTCACATGGATGAGTTTATGAGAATAAACTCATTTTTTCAAAAACAATGGATACAACATTCATTTCTGGATTTATTTAAGGAACTATAACATTCCTATACATGTCTTCATCATCAATGTTCTCAAGTTTGCGTCCAATATTAATGAGCATTTGGAGTTGTATTATTTTTTATATTAAAAAAATCTAGGTGTCTGTTTAGACACATAAATTAAAATTGTAATTGAAAATTGAACTGTTCAATTTATGATAAATATTACAGTAGAGTGGCCATCAACAATCAAGTCTAATTTGAAATGTGTATATTTTTTAGTACCATCTATTACCATGGAGTTTTAATGAAGATACAAACTATTTTTATACAATCACATCTGCTCATAAACTATCTTAATTTTCTCCAATCTCTCAGATTCATAAAAAATGACATTCACATTGTTTTCAAGAGGAAATTAAGTTAGAGGTATTTATAACTCTAGCTTTTTGTTAATTGAAAATGATATAAATGTGATAAAAATAAGAACATTATTCATGTGATTTTTTACAGGATAATTTCCGTGAACTCAAGTCTGATAATTATAATAATTATTTAAATGTGAAAGACTATCACAAAAGCTAATAAGAGAAACAATTTGCAGCACACATGGCAGTTGAGTTGTCTGCAAATAAATTTCTTTCTTTATCAACTTATTGCCAGATCATGAGCAAAAATGCTTTAAATCTTAATTAAGTTGAAGACCATGAAAAAAGAATTAGCAAATAAGAAAATTAAAGGCAGCACAAGTCTACACATAACTTACATTGCTATGTCACTGGTTTTTATTTCAAGGATTTGAAATAGTGCTTTCAAAGAGGAAACACTCGGAAGCTGTTCGTTTAATTTAAAATTTAATAATCAACAAATTACAACACCCTAACTTTTTCTTTTAATTTTCTAAAACTAAACAAGGCCAAAAGTTCCAAAATATAAATAATAATTGCCCAAGAATAGTGACATCGTCAATATATGCCCTTATACTTGATTGGATGATTTGATGTGAACACAAAATTTGACCCGTCTGAATTTAGCATCTACAGTTAAAAGCTTGGAGCCAATCATAATATACAAACAGAATCAACTGAAAACAAATGCAGCCAGGGAGATAAAAGATTCCCCCGTCAGATAATAGATGTAAGACATATCAGGGGAACGAGTTCAAAACACAGGACACAAATATTTTGCATCCTTGCTTGCTACTCCCTAGTCCTGGCCACTGCCAAATGTATCACGGTTATCATGCTGCCACCCAAAACCCTGCCCGTCGCGTGCAAAATCACCTGAATAAAACTTCTGTTGATGCTGCGATAAATGAGGTGGGGGTGGAACGGGAGGTGGGTGTAGCAAGGGCTGCTGCGCCATTAGACCTTTGGCATCCCCGGTATCCACGGCATTTCCACTCTGTGCTTGTTCCATACCTTTGTTTACCAAAGAAGGCGGAGGAGAATTTAAAGGCATGCCTGCAGGATTCCGGCCATAATCACCCTGATGAAAATTAAGGTTCCCTTGAGAATCTGATGGGTTTGCAAAACTATCTCCGATGCCTTGACTACCGAGATTATGTTCAAATGGCACACCGGACAGTCCTGAATTCCATGATTGGGAGTAAGTTGCTGAGAAATTTGAGCCACTTGCTGGACCTGGTGGGAAACCTAGTAATGAATCCTGTTCTTTACCTATTTCAGAAGCTGAGTCCTGTCGCATCACCTCATATGGAGCAGCATAAAATGGTTGAACTCCCTCAGTTGGGTAAGGGGGGTAACCAAATGGTAGAGGAGGATTCAGCATTGGGTTTGAATTAACAGGCACAGCAAAATTAGGTGGCTGACTGGAATGCATAAAAGGATATTCTGGAAATGGGGCCTCTGGTGCAACTCCTTGCTGCCTGTCTGAAAACTGACCAGCTTCTTGTGGAACACCTGGAGTGTCAAAACTTTGTTGCGGAAAGCGGTGTTGGATACCTCCTGAAGACACAAGTTGGGCATCTAAGGGATAACCTTTGCACTTGCCCAAAAAATGGTGGCCTTGGCTGTAAAGTTGGTCTTGAAGGTGTTTGCTCCCTAGTTTGTTGTCGATGATTTTTGTCTTCACGATCTTGGATCTGGGAGTTTGAACCAGGAGAAAATACTGGCCTTAGGGGTCCTCGCACAGTGGAATCAGAAGCTACAGATTGCCTGACACTCTGTGCCTCAGACTCACTTGCATCTTCTTTCTCAGTGTTGGGCCTAAGAAGATTAGAATGACTGTCTTGGATATGATATTCGAATTCATTTCTCTTCAAGAAAGACTTGAGACAGTGCGGGGCTGCACAAATGAGGATTCCCTCCATCATTTTAATTGTCTGGATCTTCTGGATACGTTCATCGCAACTGGTTTCATGAAAGATCAGAAACTGTTTCTTACCTCAGCCGTCAAATATAAAAATCTCTCAATTATAGTAAGTAATAGAAAGGCAACAGATATTTACAGGGGTTGAATAAAGTTAACAGCCCTCATGACCAAAAGCAGAACCCAGGGTAATTAGCACTCCGTAATGACCTAATGTTTCCTATTGAGTTACTTATTATCAGAAGAACAAACCACAATATCTAAATGCTCTAAATACATGGAAATTTTGAAAACTAATGTCAAATTCTTGAGAAAGTAACACCGGTAGCAATCATAATAATAATGGAATTCCCTTCTTTTCTTTTTTCTCACACTCATTCCTTCCCTCTCCAATAGCAGCTAAGCTAAGTAAACACAACTGAAGGGCATCTAAAGATCAACCTTAATCATGACTCGTGTGGGAGGGATACTATCTCCAGTTTGGGGAGAGGGAGGGTGTTAGGGTGAAAAACATAAAAAACTAATTCAGGTACCAGGACAATGATGTATTCTGTAGAAAAGTTCAACTAGATGGTAAATGAATCCTGAAAAATCTTTTACAAGTAAAGTAGAAATACTCAGCCCTGATGATGAGCAGAAGTCACAGTTACATATATATAATCTTTTGGAAATAAAGAAATGAGTGAAAGAACTGCGCAGATAACCAGTGACTCTCAATTTGGACCACAGATTTCCCTATGTTGCTACAAAACGGAGTGAGTCAATAACAGAGTATAAGGAGATGTTTACTGTTTAGTAATGAAGATATTAAATATACTTACAGGTAGCAAATTGAATCACTTCTAGCACAATCGAGACAGAAGGCATGCTCACAAGGGCTCTGCAAGAATATCATCAGGTTAGTCTCCAATCTAGTTAACCACTAAATCTATCAGCCGGTAAAGACAATACACATCAGCAGCTAAAAAACATAAATGTAAGATGCCTCCTTTTAGGACTCTGTTGATCGAGAACTTCATAAAGGAAATGATACAGATATCTACAAATTTTCCACCCAATTGAGAAGCCCAAAACCAAATCCAATAAGTCACTTGAGTCAATGAAAGTGCTTTGGTACTTATTAGGTCACTATTCCAAATCATTTGTTAATTTTGTTGAGTTTTAGGGTAAGTGGTATTTCAGTTATTTTTTGTTTTGAGAGAGCAGGACTCAGGCCTGGTCCCCCACTCCCTTGGTTGTAATTTGACTCTTCTATTTTTGCCTATATATAACTCTTATGTATTTTGATATCGAGTTAATGAGACGTTGGAGCTATTGACGGCCTGTGCGCCAAGGTTTTTCTCTTTCTCTCCTTTTAATCTTGTCTGCCACTGTTCAATTGGCCACTGTCACAACCCCTGAATAATCCTTTAAGCTAATCTTTCATCTCTTCAACCCCTCACAGCATCTTGATCTATTACGCAATGTGAATCCTAAACCCCACCATAAGATCCTTAACAACACCTCCTCTGAAACCCTAAACCTAGACCTCTAAAACCCTAATCTTCTTGCCATCCAAATTAGCAGAAACTGGAATTTACAATTCTAGCAATCCACTTCATTCAAACCATCATCTTCGGAGACTCTATAACAATATAGAACCCTAGATCCCTTTTTCGACAAACCGTATACCAAAATCATAACTTCACATCCCTAAAGCCCAGTTCAAATACACATAGGCAGGAACTCTCTACTGTCCTACAATAAGAACATAGAACAAGGTTGCAAAATTTCCCAACAAGCCAGTAGCAATGAACATTTTGATTGAGAAAACACATCCCTTATAACATTCTATCCTATTATCCAATACAAACCCTCACCCCTAGCATCCTCACCTTTTACTCCTCTGAAACCCTAAGCTTACCAGTCCAAAATCCTAATCTTCTTGCTGGTCTAAATTTCCTGCAGCCAGGTTTTATAATTCCAGCCATTCTCTTCATTGAAACCATCACCTTTCCCAACCTATAATAACTTCGAACCATAAATTTCTTTACAAAAGCTAACCTAAAACCATAGAGCCCTAAACCCACCACAAAACCACACTAGGCAGAATTTCTTGAATACGTATTACGTCAGAGAAGGTCAAACAAAGTTGCAAAAGTTTAACTCTCCCCTTCACAACACTCCACTTGAGTGGGGAGGGGGAGGGGGAGGGGGAATGGACACTATATAATGGCAAACCCCTCCATGCACTTTGTAAAATATGTCAAATGGGCTGATGTATATCATGTGCTTTGTCAGATTTTCATCACGTACTTGGCAGGTATATATGGCATACAGGGTGATCATATCTTTAGCCAGAGTAAGAATGAGTCATCAAAGAGTCACAACAGAGAAAACAATTAAACTTTACAAACATTTGTTATCTCCATACCACTCTTTTGCAAATGGAGGGGATCAATAGAGTACAACACCACACTCCTCCAGAAACTTTGTAAAATCACTCAAACGGCTTGCCTGTTTAACATGTGGTTGTCAGGTCTAAACTAATCTATGTTATATCCTATTCTACTAAGTTGTAATCGATCATTACCTTTCCTTCACTTAGTTGTATTTACAATTAAGAGCAGATAAAAGAGGGCAGGTACCATAATAATCTAGCTAGCATCAGTGCAATAAATTCCGTGCCTTACCAGTTAAGAAATAGGTATAACAAACCTTCAGCTTGTATTCATAATTTTACTGCTTTTAGTGAGCATTATCCATCTATACGCGTGATAACTTGTAAAGGATGGATCTTCTTGGTCATTAAAACAAGTTAATAATTAGGAAACAAGTGCATCTGACTTTGTAAGTTTTAAGAGAAAATGCTGCAGTTCCTTGTAACAGTCTTCTGAATTCCTTTATTTACACTGATCATTTTTCAGCAAAAGCATAATGCTGATTACAACATTCACATCACACGGGCCTGCTAATTACAGCCTCTACTTGACATACATCTATTTTCATTTCAAAGGTTTTCCCTTTACTTTCCCCTTTGTTTCTCTTTCTTTTGGTGGAGTGAGGAAGCAATTCTAATAATGAAGATGCAATGTCAATTTTTGTGATTATGAAGGAAAGTTTATGTACAACTGTAAAAAGTTCGTTACATAAAAAATAAATTCAGCAATATTTTTGCGTTAATGAATTTTTTTTTTATAGGATCTAGGTAGGGCTATTAACGAGCCGACAAAGCTCGGCTCGGCTAGTCTCATTTTTGGCGAGCTTGAGCTCGGCTCGAGCTCGTTTCAGGCTCGCGAGCTTGAGCTCGTTTCAGGCTCGTGATCAAATATTCAAGCTCGGCTCGGCTTGTTAAGGGCTCGTTAAATTTTTTTGAAAATTCTAAAAAAGTTTTGTAGGCAAGGAGAGTTGAACCCAAGGCCACTTAGTGAGTATTTGTACAAATTACCACTAAACCAAGCAACAATTTATGTTAGTTTTTTGTATATAAATGTATATTTAAATAATATTAAACAAGCCAGCTCACGAGCCGAGCTTCGTAAAGATTGAGCTCAGCTTATTTTACTAAACGAGCTTAAAATAAAGCTCAAGATCGGCTTGTTTAAAAAATGAGCCGAGCTTGATCCGAGCTTTAACGAGTAGCTCACGAGCTGTTCATGAGCTAGCTCGACTCATTGCCACCCCTAGATCTAGGTACATAAAAAACTATAAAACATTAACCAATCTCAACCAGCATAGACCAATAGACATAGACTCTTACAGTGAGATACTGAAACACATATCACTGCAGTATTAATAATGCTGGCAACAATGCTTTTTTTTAACTGAAATAAAACCATGTCAGATGACAGATTCATTCATGGCAGAGAAAATTGTAACAAACAGAAAGATTAAAGAGAATAGTATGTTAGTACCAGCCGTCCATAAGTAGATATTGGGAAATCACAGCGAACACAGAAATGCACTCGCTCACCCAGCTGGCGGCGGGATCTGCGGCCTATAGTCTTAACAAGGGAAGCAGCAGTTGCTCCACCAATTCCTTTAGCTACAGGAAGATCAGCAAGGACAAGATGGTCTGGACATGCAACTGTCACAGTCTCAACAGGCAAGGGCTTCACCCCTCCTGAATTTTCTGATGAAGGAACCTTACTAAGCCGAATCTGAAGCATATTCTCACTACAACCTCCCTTGAATTTCAATCTTTTATCAACCCAGATAAGTTATAGTTCAGTAAATCAATTGACGTATATTATCATGAAGGTAACTACTTGCTCCACCTGCGTATTTAATAACATTCCGTAAACAATAATGGAAAGGAGGATTTAAAGCATTAAACTCCAGAAATAACAAAGAACCACAAAAACTGTACATAAGCCAACATTCACAAACCACCCAAAAAAAAAAACCTAGCATAGTATACTACAAATATATAAAGAATTTAAATTACAGTTTTCCCAAAAAAAAAAAAAATCACATATATACAGCCATGGAGATCTCCCAGTACCAAAGAACAGAACACTTTACTGAAGATGGCCCAGAAAATCCCTAATAGTAAGAATTAATGCAAAGTAACAAGTTTTACCAAATTCAATAGAAAGCTTACATGTTCAATCTCAACAGTTTATAAGACTAAATTCAATAACTTTTAACATTCACCAATCTTATAATCATTATCTTTATAGAATATTAAAACTCAGACTTACTATAATTTGCAAACGCGCTAAGTTTATTGAACTGGAAACCTCGTTGCCTATCGTTAAACGGCTGCGCTCCAGAAGGTAAAAAAGGAAAATTAAAGTTACGAGGCTGAATCAAAATAGATTTCCAGAGCTGATTTGAACTCCACCAGTGAAGAAAATCAGATGCCGGAGACACGGTGGGTGTGGCTGTTAAAATCGCCGTAAAACACAGAGGGAGGGGGCTGAGGGCGCTTCTGCAAAGAAAAAAATTAGGAAGGAGATGTAAGACACGAGATTTGAGAAAATCAATTTAAAATAAAAATTGCCGGATATGTTGACTGTTTGTGGGCTCATGGGCTGGCTGTAATGTGTACCTTTTATATCAATCTTGGCCCACTAGTTAAGAAAAATCAATTTTTTCAAGCAAAAATGCACAAGAAAAGGTTTAAATAAACATCGTAATTTCTTGGACTTTCAGATTATATTTTTGCTGGAATTTTTGAAAAATTTATTTTCCAGGAATCACTCATGTTTTTAAACGTTTGCTAAAGTTTTGTTAATTCTTGTGTCTTCTACAAATGAAAATCTTAAATTGAAAATTTTTATATATAAATTCATTATCTTTTATATACTATTCCTAACAATATAAACTATCATTTAAAGCCTCATAAATGATTTTTGTCCTTAAGAGATTTATTGGTATATGACCTACACAACAGAAAATAACTTTTTTATTTTTTATAAATTTCCATCTCAATCGAAGGCAAGATTCTTCAACCCTACATTATTAGGACGACGCCGAGAAACTTTGCTAGTTAAACAAATTTATACCTTTTTAAATACAAGTCTATACTTAATTGTACAAGAGTCAACTTGATAATTGTACACTGTCATATTATCATTATACTAGTTTATCTTTGGGAGATAGTTAAAACTTTAGACTTTCAAATTGCATATTTGAACTTCAATGAGATCCAGATGTTTGTTGGGTTCATGTTTGATCATAATAAAGATTAAGAAGGGTAAGTTTTAAATGAAAGAAGAGGCCTAACCAAAAATGTCCCTAACCTAATTTTTGAGAAAGAATTACTATGTATTGGCGTAATTAATCTAAAACGTGATGTTGATGTGACTAAGTGCTAACTTGATTTTGTGTTTCAAATATGTGTTTGGTGTTTAGAGCTAAAAATCACTTATAGTTTGTATAATAACATAATTAGTAAGACTGAAAAACCACTTTTAGTCAAATGTCTAACACAATTAACTTTAACCCATTTTTCATAAATTACTCATGTGTCTAACACAATTAACTTTAACCCATTTTTCATAAATTATTCATGTGTAACTTTTCTAAACACACTTATAGTAAAATTCAATTTTTTGACAAAAATACCCCAATTTTTTTAAAATATTTTATATTTCAAAATCATTTTTTTAGATAACTAACCAATGATAAAATCAATTTTTTCATACTCTCTACTAGCAAAATCAAGTATCCAAGACATTGATTTTCAAACGCTAAACCAAACTTTTAATTTAATAATACATCCATTCTCTCTCTCTCTCTCATTTTACCTAAATTTTTTCGTTAGTTGAAATGACAACTTTTTTAACAAGAGGCAATTAAGACAAAACAACTAAGAAATCATGGTCACAAAAAATAAAGTACTGATTACAACATGTCATCAACAGAATTACATGGAATCAACATGCAATCCTCTAAAATGGATGACAATTATTAAACAGCAAAACTAGAACAATGGCACGGGAGGCCTTTTATTCTCTTTAACAACTACTGGTTGCTGCGTATCCCCGCTGGAAATCCGCTTGGCAATTGGGTGAGCTCAAGATGACTCTAACTTTTTCACAAACTTTTTAGCCTGTTGTGAGAAGAAAGGTACAATGAGCAATGAGCAAGTAAAGAACAACCATAACAGATAAACTGAAGACTGAGTTGAGGGGGAACTAGTTGAAGCTGCTGGAACAATATCGGTCAGTAAACAAGTTCTTACAAAGAATTCTTTGAGCATATGAACATAAGATTCGCGGAAAGTATTGGATTTTTAATCTACTCTAACTACCTTCTAGAGAAATGAAAGTTTCAGAAGTAATATACAGACTGAATGAAATAGAACTTGGAGAGGAAAGAAACGTAGAGGCTAAATGCAGAAACACAGTATGCAACTTGTACCTGCTCTAGAGTTAGAAACATGATCACATTCCAAGATCCTAACCGTCCAAAATTTGGGATGAACCCTTTATAAAATGCAAAAGGCCCCTGCAAAACATAAGATTCGGTAAAAGACAATAATATAATATAAGTACAAAATTCTTTACTAAATGGATTTCATGAACAAAAACTCTTTCGTAAAGTAGTTGCAAGCCTAATGAAATTGAAAGTCGTGAACTGGATAACAAATCCAAAGACAAGAAAAAAAGATGGCTCTGAAGATAGAGAACGCTGATCAAAGAAAAAGGGTGGTAATAATATCCTAAAGAGTGTTAATAGAATTCAAAGGAAGTGACCATACATCATTCTTTAATGTTTTGATGAAACAATCAAGTGTGTTTTTGTAAGCAGAATCTCCCATCATTCTCGATTTAACCTGCAAAAACAGAAGAAAAAAGAAGAAGGTTGAAACGATATAATGTTAAACACTTGACATGCAAAAGTCATGATTGAACAGTTGGAAACCACACAGCTATCTTCGTCTACTTCTGCCCAAATGCACCTTAAATGACGCAGGCTGTAGATAAGATATCTTTGTTACCCCCAGATACCACCACTAAAGTAACATTTCTTTTAGGTGCACCTTACAAGCTGATACTCCATATCATAATTGGATAGATAGAACAAGTCTACATCAATAGCAAAGGGAGAAATCCCATGCACGCTCTATATTGAGACTGAAAACTACAATCTCATTCTCATCTAAAATTATTACATGGTCTTCCCTAGGGCATCAATATCATAGGTCCCCCAATTGCGCATAAATCTCCTGTTTGCTTTGCTATCAAACCCAATTATATTACATATTCTAGGAATCAAATATCACCAAATCAATAGTCGACAGCAATAAAGTTCAAGTGTTAAAGTAGTTACATTACCACATCCACTGGGGAGCCAATACAGACAGCAAAAAATCCTGCCCCCAGACCAGAGAGTATATGAGTGAATACATTATCACTAAACCCTGGAACTTTCAAAATTGTCTGCATCAAAAAGAATTTATTAGATAATACATAAAAATTAAACAAGTTTACTCCAGCAGACAAGGACATAAGAGTAGTGATGAGCTCTCCACCAGCAGTATGCGAGTTACCTGCTTCACTTGATCATAGCTGGCTAGTTCAGCAGCATTAATGATAGCATTTCGAGCTATATTGGGTCCAAGCCCAGTCCAAAGAGCCCCAACTCCTTCCTAAGCATTAGAAATAAGGATGATATAGTTAGGTACTAAATAAAGACAAGTGTATCGTTCACTTTTCCAAATAATAAACACGTTAAATGCACAACCTGTCTCACAATTGTCGAATAAGCATTTAGTGATCCGGAGTAGCGCCTGGGCACACCAGGTGGTAACTTTCCTTCAGCTTGAAGTCTAACTTTCACAAGATCAGTTGGATTTGCAATTGTGATTCCTACAGCACCTGTTTGGTAAGACAAATGCAGAGGCAAAAAAGGTTCAGAAGACAATTATTTGAGGCCTTTTCAAGAATCAAGAATACTATAAAATCTGCAATCAAAGAGGAAATAATCCAGAGTCTCAATGGTGAGCTCACCGGTTGTAAGTGCAGCAAGAATTTTCTTTGACAATGGAACATCTCCAACGAAGTCACTTCCCACATAGAAGGTCTTAACCTGTCGAGGACACATTTTTAACCAATATTGGATATTAGCAAGCAAACATAACATATAAAGTAGAATAACAATAAATTTCTGTGACAAAAGATTCAAAACTCACAGGCTCATACAGCCCAATTCTTAAACCTCCATATAAGCATTGACGATGAAGTCCTGGTACAATGCCTCTCCAGAGTGCCGATACACCTTCTTCTTTTCCAATAGTAGCAACTGTGCCCAGCATACCCCTATATTTTGGTAAGGTCATTCCATCACCAGCAACAGCTTTCTTTTGGAGCTGGAGCCTAACTTTAGCAGTGTCCAAAGGAATAGTACAGACCTATTTCAAATACATGTACATCAGTATATGTAAATGAGTGAAAGCAGTCGACTTATACATGAACATAACACCATGGTTCATTAGTTAAAAGATAATGCCATAAAGTGAACTAAAAACATGCAAGACAAAAAAAAAATAAAAAATTGGCTAATGTTGGTTGATATCTGAATATCTGCAGTGAAAATGCAATAACACAGGACAAAACTACATGTATCTGTATTACTGCTGTAAATCATACCCAAAGCAGTAGCCATTTTGCATAAACTGATAAAAGTTAATTCAATCTTCTGGCCACAAAGACAACTGTCTCTGTCATAGTGATCTCTATATCTTCAGGGCACCACTGAAATGAATACTCTAGTTTCACCATTGAATTTGTTCATAGATGTAAGGACAATGTTAAGCACAAATAACAGTATCATCTGAGTTGACTCTTGAAGAAATTCAGCGAAGAAAAGAACACAAGACATTTCAGGTAAATTGTCAATGTCTCTGATCATGTGAGACATGAGGTAATTCCCACTGCTACTTCTATGTACATAGATAATTGAGTCAAACAAGTGAAGAACCATGACCCAGAAAAAAACTATAACATGCCTATTTATTAATGAATAAAGTTCAACTAACGACTGGCAAAGCATAGTGGCTGCAAACAGTGCACCATAAAGACAGCTTGTGCAATTTTTCTCTCTTGAAATTTCACAAGCTTCTGGCCAAAAAGCTTATTCAGCAGACATTTTCTTGACAAGAAAACAACCCATGTTATGAAAAAGATCATTCTTTCAAGAATCTTGATTCCCATAGTTTTTCTACCACAAAGTCGTCGCCTTTACAATTTTAAATGTGATGAGTGGAGAAATTAGATCCCAAATAAAAAATACTCCATTCAAAGAGATCTAAGAATATATGTACACAATGACACTAATAACACTGCGACGTGATCAGCTCAAAAAACAAAAATTAAGGTGCAAAGCAATTGGTATATTCTTGAACTTGAGGAGGAAGAAAATGTACAATTCCCAGATGAAGCTAACCAATTAGCAAACAGTGAATTATGGGTTACCTCAGCAAAACAAGCAGCAAAAGCACTGCTTGCAAATGTTCCAGCGAACGAAATATCGGATTTGGACTTGCTATCGGCCACCATAGTTTAGCAGACGCCGAGAGTGACAATGGAACAAACTAAGCGCAAAGAAACAATTTTTAAGGAAAAGAATAGTAATAGGACGGAGGACTGAGAATTTATTCACTAGAATACAGCACATAAAAAGTGATTTAGAAGAGAAGCTGAAGAAGAAGATGGGTTTTGGCGCAACTGGAGAATCTCTTCGGAAAGGAACCCAAAACCGAAGGCTGCGCAATTGGGGTCCCGTCTTTCAATGGCTCAATTCTCATTATTAGAAAAAAAATTTTTAAAAAAAAACAAAAAAACAAAAAAAAGCCAAACCAAAAAAGGCTAGGCTTGGGAGTTTTGGTTGTCATACTCATCCCTTATTTGGAAAAATAAAAAATAAAAAAATCATTGAATTATTAATAAATAACACTATTATAGTCAAACATCCTAATAAAATTATAAAATTTTAACTATAGTTTAAGTAAAAAGAGAATCTTTATTGCCACATCTAATTTTTTTTAGGGCCAGTAGCCAAATTAGTATGAGTTTCTCATGTTTTAAAATACTTTCTATTTATTTTATTTGATTTATCTTAATCAATATATATATATTTTTTTTACTATATCTCATTTTAATTAGGCCTTTTGTTTTTATTGGATTACTTTTATAAACTCTTTAACTTTTTTTCATTTGTACTACATCTAGCTTGCCTATTAGTCTCACAATAATACTTGTAGGAAAACTCAAAAAAATCCAAAAAGAAATTTTCTTCCTATAAAACTCTTAAATCAGCTCTTTCACGTTTTATTATTTCTCTTTCCTATTTTGATTTTTATTAGGCTCTTTAATTTTTAATTTTTTTTACTGGACTACTTTTCCTAAACTTTTCAACTTTTTTTAGTATTTGTTTTCAATTCACCTTAAATTAAAATATTTCCCAACCAAAAATTAAAAAGTCTAATATATATATTTTTTTCAATTATTTTCTTTTTACTCTATACAATTTTTTCGTATATTATATTTTTAAATTAAAAAAATCTTTATTTTTGTGTGAAAATAAAATATTTAGGTATTCTTTTTTCTTAGAGTAACTAAGACAAATGCTGGTAGGAAAACATACATTGGTAAATTGTTATTGAAAAAAACTAAAAATTATTCAAATCACAAGTAGACAAAAAGATATTTGTCATATTTACATATGTAACGATAATAGTTTTGAAATGCTATGTTGTAATGGTGCTTTAAAATTTAGAATGTTAATAACACAATCTCATGTCCTCGTCTTTTTTACTCCATTGAAAATATTGTGAAAATTGTTATTGGAATTTTTTTTCAATTTTTTGGTTAACTGAAGTTATGAAATCAATTGAATGGATTTGAGTTGAAATTTAGAAAATAATTACAACTATTGCAAAATAACTTCTCACAATTATGTTAGGAATTTCAAGAATTATATTTTAAGATCGCTTCTCCCTCTATGTTTTTCACTAAATATTCTTTGAATTTGTTATTAATTTTTTTGGCAAATTTGATTTTATTATTAGAATACACAATCTTAACAAGAAAAACTTAGAATTAATATACAACATTAGTTACTCTAAGAACATAAAACAAGTAAATATTTTATTTTAACAAAAAATAAATATGCATTTTAAGTAAAAATATAAAGAGAAAAAAATTGTACAGAGTAAAAAGAAAATAATTGAAAAAATATATATATTATATATATTTTTTTTGGTTAAGAAATATATTAGACTTTTAAGATGAATTGAAAACAAATAACAAAAAAGTTGAAGAGTTTAGGAAAGTAGTTGTAAAAAAAAAATAAAAAAAAATTTACAAAACCTAATAAAAATCAAACTAGAAAAGAGAAATAATAAATACTAACAGGATAAGACAAACAAAGTAAATATGGGTGTTTTAGAAAAAAAATAAATTCATGTCAATTAATAGATTGTGGCCCTAAAAAAATTGATAGTGGCAATAAGGGCTTTCAAATAAAAATTGTCCTAGAACACTTACTAAGCAAACCTTAATTGGTAATTTTATTTTTCTAGGATTTTAAATGTGGTTTGTTGTTTCAGAATAGTCATTAAGATTCAATAAATATGATATTTGAAAATTAATTTTTTTTTTTTTAAAACTTATGAATTAATTAACACTAAAAATATAGTCAACCATCGTAACAAATATTACAAATTATTCTCTTACAATACCTTAGAATAACAATTGTCTTAAGGGTACTCATTAGACAAACCTAATTGATAAATATTTTCTACGATTTTATATGTGTTTTGTTGTTTTAGAGCACTTGTTAAGATTCAATAAATATGATTTTTGAAAATTATTTTTTCTAATAAAAAAATAACAACTTATGAATTTATTAAAATTAAAATCATAGTAAATAAATATCACAAAATTTTCATTATAGTATCTTAAAATAACAATTGTTGTAAAGATGCTCATTAGACAAATCCAATGGTAATTTATCATAACTTTGTGTAAAGTATTTCATTTTAAATATTTTAAATTTTGAAAATTATATTTATTGTACTTTAAAGATTGTTTTTAGGAAACTTTTTTTATTAAAAAAAAAAACTAGAAGATACAATAATGGACATATCATTGTACTCATCATTATCTGTTAATACACATTCATCTATTATTCCATCAATTTTTAATGGAAAATATTAGGTGACATACATGCATAGTATCTAACTATAATATATATTGATTCTTATAAACACATTCAGGATTTATACTAAAATGGGGCATTAAATAATAATTTCTCTCTAAATTTACAATTAATATCTACAAATTTATATTTTGTCAGAGTGTCAAATCCATCCTTTTGGTCCCAAATATATTAACACAGTTTTAAGGGAACCAAAATGAAATATCAAACACAAAGATAAGTAAGAATATTTACCAAATTATCAATTTTTCAATTGTTGTCAGCTCTATAGACAACTATTTTTGTTTGGTTCATCTTGGTTTGACAAATTTGACTTCATTAAAAATCCGATTAAAGAATTAAATATTGAATTATATAATTAGAAAAAAAAAAAGTTGAACCCTGAACTTAAGGATGAAATTTTAAAAAAATGGTCCAATCTTCAAAGACAATTAAGCCTAATTTTTAAAACGTTTTAATTTCAAATTATACTATATTATTCTTATTTAGTTTTTTAAATGATATCTTAATTACAGGATTTATTAAGATGCAATAGATACAATTACTTAAATTAATATATTTCAAAAGTAAAATTAAATTAATTATATAATACTAAAATTATTGTCAACTGCATAACTACATGCTATAAAACTATTCTCTCTCTCCCTATAAATATACATCAGCCTAAGTTGTTGATCTGAATTCTCTAAAATACACTTTACATTTTAAAGTGTAAAGTGAGTGATCAATCCTAACAACTGAAAGAAACCAATGGACTAGATTTAGGCACCTTATTCCTAAACATTTTTCTTTTTCCAAAAAAATACAAAAAAATAAAATAAACAAACTCGATCGTTTCATTTTTCACATACATACAAGTAAGGTAGATAAAAATATAAGAATTTTTTAATATTTTTTAAGATAAAACACATAAAAAATAAATTTATTTAGCTAGGTTTTTAAACATTAACATGAATTTTATAGAAATAAACTGAAAAAAATAGTATATATATAAGGTTTTTTTTTTTTTTTTAAAAAAGAATTAAAAATTATTCTCTAATTTTAGCTAAGATTGTGAAATTTCCATTTCCCTCACCGTTCCTTTTGTAACCTTCTAATTCTTAGATAAAAGTTTAAAGAAATATTTTTAATTCTTATTTTTAGATTTACTTCCACAAATAATTTCATGTTACTGTTTACTTATAAATCTAGAAAAAATTTATTTTTAAGTATCAAATCATTAAAAACAAAATAATAAAAAAAAAAATCTAAATTCGTTCTTTTATTCTCATCTAAATTAAAATGATTTTTTTTAGCTATCAAAAGAAATACAATAAGAATATAAAGGTCAAGATAACCAGTATTGTTATATGAAAATACTAAACATCAGTTAGAAATATATTTAGGATGGCATTTAGAAAAATATATTGAGTTGATTCTAAGTTTCAATCCCAACATATGTGCGGTGAGAGTTTTTAAATAAATAATAGTGATGTGAGCAAAATATTTCATATCAGAGAGTATAGGGTAACCTACCTGTAGTTCCATTTTTTAAATAACAAAATGGTACTAATTCTATGAAGCGCATATATTTCTCTTATTTTTTTAATAAATTCAATTTGATAAAAATAAAATAAAAATTGTAGGTGGGAGAGTAAGAATGTTATTGTTTTATGTGTGTAGAGAGAGTGAAGTTTGTTTTGTAAAATTAAAATAAATAATATTTATTAAGTGATGGGATGAGATTTAATTATTAAATTTATTTTTAAACAATTTAAATAGTTGTATATTATATAGTATAAGACCACAATTAAGGTATGAGATCATAAGAGATCTCTCATTTTTATAATAGTATAGATATATATGATAAAACTTTATAATTAGTGCTTTGAAGAGAGAAAATTAGGTATTATTGATATTTTTCCTTATTTTCTTTATTTAATTATATCCATACGTTTCCATTTTAGTTCTTGTAATTTACTATTTATTAGTTTCTATCATGTTTATATGATAAAACTTTATTTTCTTTATTTTCTTCATGTTTATATCAAGGATAGATAAATATAGTTTCGTCAAATAGTTTTATTCATTTTCTTTGCTATGAATAAAGTTTTGGAAAACTTCAACGCATTTGTCACATTGCATTATTGAAAAATGATGATCCAGGTCAGCTATACAATAGCAGAATAGATATGGGCATTGATCAATTTTTTTTTTGATAAGGAGGGCAAGATAACAAAGAAAACTAGAAGAATGGAATAGTTATTCTACGCTTTCAAGCTATACCCAATTTATCGCCCTCAATTAAGTCTAAAATCTCAAGAGGAGCTTGGTCCCAATCAAGGTGATCTACAGTACCATCCAACATGAAGTTAACAAGTCTATCAGCCACCCTATTTGCTTCACAAATGTCAAATGTCAATTAACAACCAATCAGGCGTTAGTTGATAGGTAAATAGTTATATACTTTACCAATTTACACCTTAATTGACATTTTTACATGTGAATCAAGAGTGGTTCTATAATTTATGTACTAATTATTTAATATTAGATATCGAGCCAATGTATGCACTAATTGTTATTATCTATATTGCCAGTGTATCGTCATAAACTTTGTCAATTTACACAACTAACTAATATTATTACACATGAATCGTCAGAAATTCTATCAATATATGCACTAGCAGTTTTTATTTGTATTTTACAATTAAATAGTCTTGCACATTGCCATTTTACTCACAAACTTTTTTATTTATATTTTACAAGTAAATCATCAGACATTCCTATGCACACTAATTATTTATATGTTACACGTAAGTTACCATAAACTAAGCCTATTTACCCACTATTTTTTTTTAATTTGTCATTACATGTAAATGATCATAGCTATATCAATTTACTCACTAACTATTTTTATTTGTATTTTACATATAAATACTTTACAAATTCACTAATTGATTTTATTTAATTTGTACAAGTAAATCATCAGACAAGATGCCAATTTACTCACCAGTTGTTTTGATTTGTATTTTATATGTAAATAGTCAAATAGCTCACTAGCTGTTTTTATTTGTATTTTACATGTAAACCATCATAACTCTGTCAATTTACTCGCTAACTATTTTTATTTGTATTTTACATGTAAATCACATGATCATACTCTACCAATTTACTTACTAACTGTTTTTACTTGCATTTTACATGCAAAATTTTCAATTGTTTCAACGATTTGATAATTAATTATTTTTATTTGTATATTTAAACATAAATCAACAGCGGATTTACTTACTAATTATCCATGTTTGTATTTAATTTATATATAACACGCTAAATTTCTTAGACAATTTCAGTACAGACTAGTTTAATTTGAATTGTTGCATGCAAATTTATAATGACAAATATAGCTTACTAAGGTCGATAAATTTGTGCGTGAGAACATGTTCCAAATTAAAACTAAATTGGCTCTTAATATCTCATCTGACAACGCAAACTTTTATAAGAAATATAATATTTTATTTAATTCCTATTTAGAAATGGAATTTGCTCCATATGCATCAGGCTACAATTTATTCGAACAAAGCAAGAACTTTAATGTTGCATGAAAGAGAAAATTGATGGTGTTGATTTGTCGTAGAAGATGTGAATTCAAGCCAAAGGATAAGAGAATATATATATATATATATATATATGGCTTCCACATGGACCACTTGCAAGGAGGCAGTGACGAGTGGGAGGTGGTGGCTCCTGCCTCATGCATTTGCATATGAAGCTTCCTTGAAAGACTAACTTGCCTCCTTTGCATCATACAAGTTGTAAATGCACTATATTATTGAAAGTTCTTATGCCTATCTTAAATATTTTTTTCTTAGAGGAAGACAATTCTGATTCATGCATTCCCATAGCCCTACTCAAGGCTAAGGTTGTGCCTTGGAAATGAAAAAAAAGCAGAGACTAGAGAGACACAGGAATTAAGATGCTAGTGTTTGTCAATTGTCACCATTACTAGTGCTGATTCTTTTCTTGTTTCTGGTGCAAGAACAAGCAACAATACTTATCTCGTTTTCAAAAGAATTAATTGTAAATTAAATTATATCTATTTCTTCTAGATTCTATTAAAATTATAAAGATATTACCTTTACTTATAAAACAATCAAATTTTATCATCGATATCGCATATTTTGGTTCTTTGGTAAAAAGAACATAATTATTCTATTAATATTGAAGTTCTTTGAGTAAATTTTAGAAACAAAAGGAAAGTTTTTTTTTTATTTTTCATAAAATACAGAAGATCTGAATAATTTATTCTAAATTTTATTACTTTTCCTATCTAGTTTAGTCTAGTCTAAATAGTTAGTATTTTTGTTTTTGGTTTGAGGTGTTGCCACACCCCTCTCAGAGGTATGACTGGCCGGAAGAATGGATAACCAAACTTCTGTAACCTTGACTTCAAACAAGAGACGAACACGATACTTAACTAAATTAAAAAATAAAAGTAAATTTTATAAAGCATGAGTTAACAAAAATAAATTTTTTTTATTAAAACTTATAACAAATTATTAAAAATTTTGGCAAATGTTCTCTATAAAGTAGAACATGCCCATAAAATTTAAAAACACATTCCTATTGTTATACAATAACAACTACAACAACAAAGACAACAAGTAGCCCCGCTCTGATTCTAATAATAATAACAATTTACTAGACTATTACCTTACATAAGACCATGAACCCCACAATTCTAATGTTACTGCAAACTTTTATCCTTTGACTTCAAGATTGAGATTCTGAAAAATTACCTTGCCGCCAAACACTCGGCAAAGTCTATTATCGAGAACCGCTATCCTCGTGATTCTGTTACTAAAAAAAATAACCACAGAAGAAGGATGAGTCATACCGACTCCTTGAGTGAAAAATTGTACCTAAAGGGTACCAGCATCACCCAATATACGTATAGAATATATTATCAATTAATATCTACATGTTATATATTTCAAAAATACTAAGATTACACATATACAAATACATAAGTATAAAACTTAGCTAACACATTTCAATTAGTATACTATATAATCCACTTAAAACAATCAAAACATACAAAGCAAGCAAAGGGCCAACATAGTAACTTAGTCCAGCACAACAGTGTCTCCCCCCATCGGACATTTACGCTCCCACACAATAGGTTAATTCTCTTACACAAGCCATCCCACCGGGGTTGAGCACTTAATTTAAAAATAAAAATAAATAAAATTTATCAGAATCAAAATATCTTAAAATTTCAAATCATAATATTCTAGGTGCACCTGGATTTTAATTTCGAAGATAAAAATCATTTCTCAGAAAAATCTCACTTTGTTGGCTCTTATCAAGTACAACCAATATCAAACAAGCATGATTCAAATAATCACGGAAATACTACACTTGCTTATTTTCCATATATCATATCTATTCAAATACACATATAATTACACATAATAATCTAACCCCCAAAGATAACAATTAACCATTCACCTTTAACCGATTTTGTTCGTTACTTACACTAGCGTTCACACATCTCATCAAGTCCACATTTGGATTCGGAACTGAAATTCATAATTCCAAATAATACTTAGTTCATAAACGTTATTGTTATAATTTTTTAATTACTAAGCTTATATATCAACTCCTATAGGTTTCTTTATGAAAGTTTTCTATTAAGTTATTATATGTCAAGTAGTATAAATTGTATTTTATGTGGTAAGGTTGATAATAAAGAGACATTTTAGATGTCTTGACAATGCATTTGGTATAAAGAAACTATTAGAAAAGATAGAAAATATTAATGAGTTAGAAATGTTGAAACTGTCTAAACTTGGGGTTTGGACCAATGTTCACTCTAATAGTCATATCTTTCTCTAGAAAATTTCAAATCCTGTTTTATAAAATTTATTAAATACTAGACATATGTACCTTTAAAATTGTATATCATTTGTAATTTTTAGATTTACATATCAATACAGTTTATTTTTTGAAGTTACATCAAATTTTACAAAATGCAAGATTTTGACAGCACTGACCTTACCTTAGTTAATTAAACATAACTTTCTTTAGGAAAAAAGAAATCCAATTCTGTTTGTTGGATAAATAAATAAATATCATATATATTATTTAGATGTGTATAATAATACAATTAATTATTTAAAGTTTACTTTATGTTTAAACTTAGTTAAAACTTGGAATCTCCCTTTCCATCATCTTAACTACTTATTTTACATGTCAAATTAGACTTAAAGAATTATAACTACTTCAATAAACAAACCAACAATAATTACATTAATAAGATTAGTTCAATTAAATCAAGATTTTAATTCAATAAAACTTTGACAATAATTATTTCAAGATTCCTTTCTTGATTAGTTAATTCCATATATTTAACACACTTGAATTATAACTTATTTAACTTACTATTCTAATTAAACTTAGAAGACTTATTATTAATTTACTTACCTTAAGAGTTTAACTATGCTTACATTAACATACTCAATATGACCATGTCAAAGTTTTAGGACAAGAAAATTCCTGCACCTATTTTCTTATTAACCAAAACATCCTAAACTAAGATAAGTCCTCCAAGAGGTAGGTGTAAGACTTAAAGGTATCTTAAACTACTAAGAAGTCTCACGTCAAGCACACCCAGCAGCAGGATTACTATTTGACTTCAAATTACACATTAAATACATGAGTTTAACAACCAAGAAAATGACAAAACAAGGCAGACATGCTGCCAATTGATCCACCTCCCCCACGGCTACAGCCTCCCAAAAACAGGGCATGTTTAAAGCCCAGCTGCAGCCATCATAACCTTCATCCTTAACCCCCTTCTTACACACGCCCACATAATCACACGCCCACATAATCACACACCCACACAAGAATTCTTAGGTTCACGGGTAGGAAAATTATGCATACAAAGCTGGAAACTCCTAGCCTAAAACTGAGTATATACACTTTGACAAAGGGGATAGTTTCCACGGCACAAGAAACCAAAACAGCCACTTGGAGCAAAGAAAAAGAAAGGAGGATAACCCATACCCTGATTATAACCAAAACAAAATCTTAGAATTCTTATAGCAAATGAAGCTTGGCGTGGATTAGAGGAAGAGCAAGGAAATTAACACAACCAGCCGAGAGGTAAAGAGAAGGAAAGCAAAGTCGGTGGCAATGTGGAAAGAAAGTAATACAAAGACAAAACTTAAATAATAAAATAATAAGAACATGTTTAACTAATTTTTTTAATATGTGGTATAGATTGTCTTCACTTTCAAATAATATATATATATATATATTTACATATATACATGTATTATCATTTCATCACTTCAATTTACATTATCATAATTGTATCTACTTTTAATAAATAAATATACACAAAATTTAAAATATATACTAAAATATCAGTTTATAACATATTTAATGTATTATTATTATTTAATTAATTTAATTTACTTATTATTATTTTATAACTAAAATTTACACATTACTTTAAATTTAACGTTATTACATTTAACATTCTAAATGTTACAATATCAAATTATGACAAGTGTCTTCTAGAATAACTCTAAGATATTTAAATCTCTAAAAAAAAAGTTAATGGAGGTAGAAATAAAAATTGGAGGAAAATATGAAGAAATAATATATATTTACAATACAAGTTCACAACTTTTACTTTTCTGGAAAATGTTCTTACACTACACAAGACCCTGCACCCTGCAACTTGTTCCGAGTGGCAGTGTTTGTGCAAAACTATAGGAGCATCTTTCATTGGATAGTAAAAAATACAGCAAATAGGTTTAATTAAAAAAACCAAAACAAATGTAATGGGTAATTTAGCATTAAGCTTGATTTCATACGCAACTGGTTTCAGAGAATTTGCCTACTAGTCCCACTAAGCTTAGTCTAGTTGACAATGGTGGAAACATCCTTTTTAGTTCCCAAATAATGTAATGCATCTGCTGCAACCCTGTGTTCTATAAAGATTTCTGGTTCATTTGTGTGCTTGTGAACTAGAACACAAATTTTGATTTCATCTATATCTCTTTTTGGCTTCACTGTACAAAATTACTCCAATGATAGTAAGGGCATATCCCAGCATCCCTATCACTGAGATGGGATTTTTGAAAATCAAAATCGAGATCACCACAGCAACCGCCCCTTTTGCGTTTCCGAGGACCTGCAAAGATTGAAAAAAAAGGGGAGCTTTTACTCTCAAACTTGATAACAGATTTTGACGAAGGGTGCATAGTTTGAGTAGAAGAATATAAATCTAGATGAATGATGCAGACAAAATAGCATTATGTGAAAGTTGCTACATTTCCTCCAATGGAGAAATATACCTGAAGAGTCAGAGCACTTGTATGTGTAGTGACCAAAAAATTGGTCAAGTTCACAAAATATGCTAGTGAAGAATTGAAGAGCAGATACCAGATTATTCTGATATCTTCTCTGGCAAGAGCTATTGTGATTGCAATCACATTTTCCTCCATTAGCATTGTTGCAGGAAGTAAGACCACTACTGCTATCGGTGCCATATAAAGCAGCAGGTTCATAGAGTCCAGCTTTTCCCTGGAGACCAACAAAACCATTTTACCATGGCTCATATGATTAAGAAAAATTATCAATGATTAAGTGCCTGTGGAATTCTTACTTCATTTGTTTATGTATAGTAAGGAGAAAAAACAGGATTATTACCCCTCTGAGGTCAATAAAATACCCTGAAGCACTGACTTTAATGCTCTTGCAGCCGTTGCTGAAACACAGATGACAAATCCAAATAGATGAAAACTTGGTTCACCCTACAACCAAACGGTATATGTGCACGAAGATATTACAAATTTGATTCTCTGGGCAACAGAGGGGATGTAAAATGCAAACAATGGTTGTCTTAGGCTAAAGAATAACTATATCCAGCAGGCACTCAAAATCAACTGTAGGTAGGTTTATACAGAAAAAAAAAAAGGCTTTGTCAACCATATTGGTTTGACACAATTTTTTTCAAGAGATGGATGTGTTCTTCATTGCTAAAGAGATGATTCCCCCCTTGCCTTCTTAACCTTCAGTAATGCTAACTCAAGTCTTTCCTTTACTGCTGTGACAGCTAACCTAGATCTTTTTGAGCTTCGGGAAAAATTATAGTTGATTTAATGAAGCTTAATCTTATCATCAGCCTTAAGATTTATATTAATTAACAGATGATAAAAAGATACATTAATTTGAAAAAAAAAAAAAAAAAAAAAAAACTATATGATGCTATGCAATGAGTCTACAAGATCCAAGGACTATGATTTATAAATCGTAGTATATATTTCCTTTCTTGTGACCCTATATTAGCAGCATAGGTCTTTGGGATAAAATTTCAGCCTTCAAGTTTTCAATTTATTTCTTCAATTCATGATTAATCATCAAAGTTTGTCCAAAAACCCGATAATTTAACTAACTTCAAGTATTGATGATAAAAGGACCAATTAGATGCTCTAACAACAGGATATGTACATGTATATACAAAAATGTCTTCTTATCAAATCTAGTAAAGTCATTCATCAATAGTTTGTTATTAGATGTTGTTTAGGAAATGCTTACCCCACTAGCAATGACGACACCTGCAACAACTGGTACAAGAGTACCATACGTAACCCAAGCTTCTCTTTCCTTGATCATCATATAGGCAAAAACTGCAGTGAAGAACGGGGTGGTAGCCCCAATTGCTTGATTGAATGACACCGGAATGTACCTGAGAGACATATTACCACAGACAACAGAGAAACAGAAAACAATGCTCAGCCCAGTAATCTTTGCAAACTGTTTCTTAGACTTAATGCTCTGAGAGAAACTGTCTCCATTAATGCAATGGCAACGTAGCTGAACAGAGAACAAGCCACCATATGGCACATGGTGAGGAAGACTGGGTATTTGAACCCATAGTTGCTGAGCAAGTACTTGTTAAGGAGGAGGACCCCAATATTAGAGCTGTACCAAGCAATCACAAGCCCGATCGTCGACCATGGGATGGTGTTGTTCATCATATGGGTTCTGGAAAAGTAATTTTGTTTTTGTTTTTAGGCTTCAAAGCTTGAAGCTTTCAAGGTCTAGCTCTGGAACATAGGAGGTGACGTAATGGTAATTACTATTATCAATTTATCATTTAAGAACAGAGAGGTATAGTGATTGCGGGAATGTACCTGTCATACCATATGCATGGAAAAAAGGCCCCACAAATTAAATTATGTATTCGTGGGGGGCTACACTGCTTTGGGCTCTCTAGACTAAACTGCCATTTGATGCATGTTTTTTTTAAGGATCTGAAGGTTAGTTTCTAAATTCTAACGTTAGACAATTGCTATCAATCCCATAAAGTTTCCTTGCTCTGGTATATGTAATAGCGCGTGTGATACACTTTCCAACAAGTGTCCATTAGATGTAGACAACTATATGCGGCCAACTGCCAGCTTTTGATCAGGAGTTTCCAATGCCTGCAGATTGGAGGCCTGCACCTAGTTTATGTGTATCATAAACCAAATTTGTAACGACTAATATTATAAGGAACAATTACTGATACTGCAAATCGTAGTTGTAAGATTGAATAAGCAATAAAATTTGGATACTATAAAGAGTTGATGTGATAAATTACTATCAGTAACTTCCACGTACATATATTTAGTTATTTACATAATCCTATACCACAACAAAGGCACTAGATGAACCTGTGAAATGGCGGATCGATCCAAACAGTGTCTTTGACGCTCCAAAATGGCTTATCCTATATATACCTGTAGCGGTTGATTCTGGGATCCTCCATTCTATAGTTGCAAAGCTTCTAGGACTAAGCTTTGCCGGCCTTGACCACTTGAACCGCAGGCAGAAATCATCGTCGTCATAGACAGGAACCCAAGTCTTATGGTCTTGGAGAATCTCAACCAATGCAAATGTGCCCTCAGTCATCAGGTCATTCCTTGGACAAGCAGACCAGAAGGTGACATTAACAATGTTGCCCCTTCTGAAGGTGGTGTTTAGCGGGACATCAATTTTAACATCACCAAAATGCACACCAAGAGGAGTTGTGTCCAAAACAACTGGCGGTAGTAAGCTGATCTGCTTGTTGAGGAGATCTGGGGGCTGAGAACCTGGTTCAATAGTTTGGCCACCGATGAGAGCTGCTGCTAGTTTCTTGAACTCTTGGATGTATGCATCAAGTGTATATGGACCATAAAGAGTGGAGGCTCCCTGATATTAAAGACTAGTCATATTGGGATTATGTGTAAAATTTGAAATATTTTAGTATCAGGTCATAAGAGCACTGAATACCAAGTAATAATGGGTACATGCAAGATTGCTATAAACACAATAATGAATGTCAAGGGGCCACACTAACCTCATATCTCTGCACCTGGTACTCCTCAAAAGTTGTCACATACTGGGAGTATGTATTTGTCAGACCTGCAATGACTATATGGACTTTCTGAGCATATTCTTCATTACCTTCAGCAGTAAGTACCATCCTAACAGCATCACGGAGGCGCCTCCCAGCCATTGTTGTGAATTCTGCAGTAGATGATATTATAGATAAAAACAAAAGAGGAGAACAGAGACTACCACATAGGAAGATAATTTCTGAGCTTCTAAAGTAGATTATATGTACAGGCAAATGATACAAGCTTTAAGTATTAAGTAAATAAATTAGGTGCGACGTAAAGCAACTGGAACCAATGCAACATGTACCTTTGGTTCATATGCTTTCCAGTTCTAGAAACCATTTTATTAATGTAAGAGATGTGAACGACAAGAAGTGTGCATATAGGGGATATATGCTAAAAGAAATTGATAATGAGGGTTTGCTTCTGCATACCTCCAGGAACACTAAGGATAATAAGCTGCCCTATCTGCAAAATCTGAACTGGAAGTATTGAGGGCTGCATTATTAGTTGAAGACATGTCTGTAAGTTCCTATTTAACCCATGTCTGAAGAAATTTAAAACAATTCCTAGACCATCTACAAATACTACTTTTTAAGAACTAATAACATGTTCAAACTTCAAGTCCTTCAGGAAATCATCTAAAAGCATAAAACTTTAACATGTAAGTGTTAAGCTACAGAAGTGTTCCACTGACAGGTTCCATAAGCCCTGGTGCAGGATAAAAAGCCAAATATTGTACTAAATAATTAAGTCCATACTTAGTCCAACACCATTGAATGATTTGAATACGGTTAATATCTCAAAAGGCATTTCCCAAAATATGCCATTAAATGAAACTTGAATGATATGCATAATTGTATTTCAATATAATTCAACTAATGGCTCATGCAGAAAGAGAACCATTACATTCAAATAATTACAATATGGCAGACAACCTAATGTTTGATTATTCTAATAACAACATCTTAAGAGTAAATGCACACTAGCTACTCACTGCCCAGTCATACGGTTCTTTCATTTCCCCAGTATCAAGCAGAATAGGCTTTGGATGTTGACAATTGATCTGCTCCTGACCTGGTGTTTTCAGTAAGTCTCTCACCAACCTCCAGAAGGCATTTCCCTATATAAAGATATGACTCTTTTCTTGTTAGGAAAATCATTACTTACAAAAAAAAAAAAAAAAAAAAAACAAATAACATGTACCAGAAACCTATTACCTTATCATCTCCCTGCTTAAAATCAAAAGCTCCAGGTCCATCAGTGGTTCCAGCAGCAAAAGCAAATCCCATTGCAGCTGGGCATGTTTTCACCACCTTATTACCCTCTCCAAATTTAGAAAGGATGGTCTCAACGTTAGAGAAATCTACATATGCATGTCGGTAGTTAACCTTCCCATTCAGTTGCTCTGTTGCTTCATTAAACAGCTCGGCAGCTTTTCTGAATTGTCTTTCCCCTATTATACGTGTGCTCTCAAATTCATCAGGATAACTGCCATTTGAACATTGCATTAGTTAAAACTTCAGAAATTATAAAGGTGAGGAATCTATTGGAATTACTCAAAGCAAAGTTTCTGAAATTGGAATAATGGATACCCAGGTCCTTGGCCATAGCACAACTCATTTTTACCATTGCAGGTACTGTGATTGAAATCACAAGGTCTTCCAGTATCTATACAGAATGCACCAAGCACATTTGGGCTAACATCACCACAGTTTGATTGACAGAAAGCGGATACAAATTGAGGTCGTTCAGCACGAGTTAACGCATTTCTGACCTTTCTTGCAAGACTCCAAATCCTTGTCGCAGGCTGTCCTTGAGAAGACGGAAAGGATGCGGCAAGTTTTATAAACTCATCATTCCCTGTTTTAAAAAGACTATGGAATTAGGTAGAATTATTTTCTATCTATAATATAGACCAAGGTATTTACAAGATGGCATATTGTTAGCCAAGCACAATCATGATTTTGCACAACAGTAAAATTAAACACAATATTGTCAATCTTCCGGTCATTTTATGAAACAGATATAACCACATACCTAGTACACCAGATCACAGTATAGGATGAAGTAACCCAACTCCCAAGTCCAAGTATATAATAATTTTCTCCCTCAAATTAAGTAAGAACCCTTTAATTATGTTAGGCTGGGCAAATAATCATATAATAACTGGCGTTCTAGTTAAGAAATGAAACAAGTTTCAACAATATAAACCACATTCATGCAAAGTAGTTAAATGATTAGTTCACTTACGGTTTCTTCTGCTGGGACCCTGTACAATGTTTGAGACTCTTCTATGATTTTTCTCACCTGTAGATTTATTCATACAAATTCTATCAGAATTTTGTAGAAAAGCATTTTGTTCAAACCAATCCTCCATAAATCTTGCTGCAGCTCCTTTATTGTCTCCACTTATTAGTGAGTTTGTACGACTCATAGAAGTTCCATGAGTTGCAAACCAGTTGAAGCTACCTACTGGTCCCCACTCATCATCGACAAACTTTATAAGAGTCATTTCTTTATCAACATTGTACTTATATTTATGCCGCTCTGCAGAAGGGTTGTTTAGATAGGCACTAGGACTACGATTCACACCTGCATTTAAGAGCTCTCCTGTGAAACCAATACAAAAAGGTTAATTTATAATAAACAGAAAGTCCATGAAATCTATTGAAAATATATAGCAAGATAATCAGTGACAAGAACCCACCAGAAGAGGAAGAAAAAGTAGATGTAGAGTAAGACAAAGTTCCAGTCCATTAAGACACAAAAGATTAGAAACTCCAAAAAAGTTTGGCCATCACATAGTGAGATAATACAATTGAGACTCTAATTTTCTTGCTAATTATCAATAAATATATTATCTAGATATAACAGTAAATCCTTATTTCTCAACCGGATAAGTTTATTCAAATGTACTTCCTATTATCCAATCGGTTAAGACATGAACAGAAAATAAAATATATCTAAATCAGAACATAGGAAACTTATCTGTTTTTGTTACCTTCATTTGTAAATATTGAACCTGGTCGAAGATTTTCATGTGCTTGTATAATGCTCTTCTCAATACCATCAACAAGGACATCAAATGATTGGCGTACAAATCCAAGTGATGTTACTATATAAACAACATATTGCAAATAACCTCCTGGCCCAGCATGAGTGTGAATGCCACTAATGGCAACATTCTGCTCTGTGTAGAGGTCACAATATCTGAACAGAGAAAAGTTCAAGATAATTTCGCAGATCAGAATCATTTGGAGTCAGAGAAATCAAATAAACTAGTCCATCAGTGTTACCAACTAGTAAGAATATATCTTAGTCAAAGTCTAAAGGATTCAGTTTTAGAAGTCCTGGAAAAGTATCTTGTCCGAAATTGCTGCAAGTGCACACACCCTTTGAGATCCATGTTGTCATACGGGAGATATATGCAAGCACAATTGAATTACACCTTCTGTTCTTCTAATATAAGATCAGAATTATAAAATTAAAGTACCTTGCTTTTAATCTCTCAAGTACTTTGATGGTTACTATCTGTGAAGCCATGCAGGCATCGAGGTTTACAAATACTATGCGATTCCCCTGAGGTTCAGCCACAATAAATGCACGAGCTCGCAACCTGAAATGAATTCCAGATGCAATCTGTTCCAAATTTGCATATCCCATCATATTAACATCTGCAGCAGGCCCTGTTATATCGTAGCTCCCAAGTCCAATCAGGTAGGTGGAAGCAGATGAAGCATATCCGACATTCTTTAGTGTGTATAACAGATAAACCATGAAACAAATTGTTGCAGATGGAAAACATATGAGGCCATTGGAAAGAGAGAATGTGTGCATGGCCCTTTACTGAAAAAAATATATATATCATTAAAAGAAAATGAAAAATGTTTCACATCTAAATCAAAAATAAAATCGGAATCAATAAAGATGACATTAGACTGTAATCCAAAAAAAATGGAAATTATAAAGAATGCTAGCCCTTCCAATCCAAAATCAAGTGAAAGAACTTGAATATCACAATCCAGTTCTGTCTACCGACAGCATTAATGCTCCTTCCCCAATATTATTGACATTTGAAATCAAATTACATCACATTTACTCATTTCTGAAAGATGCTGCTGCTGTTATATTATTAAACAAACTGTTGTAAACGGAACAAGACCACAACCAGATTCTCCAATAATAATTTTCAACAATGTGAAATGGAAAGATAGACGCTTTACTCTTAAAGTATCTGCCCCTTTACCAGAACTAGAACTTAAGGAGCACCCATGGCCTCAAATCGACATTAACAGGAATCACAACAGAAAAGTTCAAATCTTTCAAATACCCCATAAACAATCACCAAGACTTTCACAAAACGAAATAGAAAGCATATGTTACCACTCACCCGGAGTAGTGACCGTGAGACGGACCTCAATTCCGATAAACAACTTTCAGAAAATCCCAAGTGGCACAGACAGCGTTGAAGTGAAAGTAAGCACACTATATGTTTACACTTAACAGTCGCATACAGCCAGAGACGGAAAGACAACTGCTCCGTGCAAAGGATAGCATCTCTACCACGTTAAGTCGTTTAACTTCAAATGGTAAAATTGATGGAAAAAAGTATTTACGCTTTAATTATTGTTTCTATAATGAGAATTACATGTATTTTATAATTTCCTCACAATTTTATTTTAGTTTAGAGGTCATGTTAAAAAAAAAAAACCTAAATAAAAAAATAAATCTTAAAAGAGAAACTTAAATTATGGTTTTATAATCTATTTCAAAATTTTAGTAGCAATTATATGTACTCAACTTATTATAAAGCTGGTGGTTTCCTCTTTAATGCATTCAGCATTTTGTGTGGCTGTTTCCAAAATTGAGGTTGCATAGTAGGAAGTTTCGTTGAAAAACCATGTCTTGTTGGTATGTTAAAATGCAATGATTGAAATAGGTTGTGCTCCAATGTGGAATGAGAAGCTTTTCTTCTTAGCCCACTAGAGAATTCACCCATTTAGATGCAAATAATTAGGTTGCGTTTTGTACTTAATGAGTGTGGTGAGCCTTGGTGGTTGTAGCACTCATTTAGCACAACCCCACGCCAGTGATGTGTGGTATGGTGGCAGTGTGCACCAACTCCTACTTTTACCAGAGAATGAAAAATGAAAAATTCACATTCAATTCCCTTCATCCCTTATCCATAATTGATACAATAGCGAGGAAAAGTACATTTTTTTAACGTTATTATAGTAGTGATCGGTTTTGCTTATACATATATGATACATTTATTTTCTTACGAATTTATCACTGGTCAAACACAAACACACATCATCATCGATATAAAAAACAAGTCAAAGGCATTCCCGATCGTTAACTAAGATTGTGAGATTGAACATTGAAATTGCAACGGAAACAATATTAGGAAAGAAATGGTAACATGGAATAGGAAACTTCTTAATTAAACAAAAAAAATATTAGACATAAATGTTAAGACTGCCATATAAAATACTGAAACACCACATATTCTATGAATTATGTCAACACTCTTGCTTAGGTTTCTTGTCCTTTAGGTTGAGACCATTTATCAAAGCTGATGATGAAGTCAAAGAAGCTTTCAGAATACTCAGAGCCTGCAAAAGAGCAATCGAGGTTATTAGTATTTATAAACTATCTCATGAATTATGACAAAAAACTTCTGATATCTGTGAATTAACTCGCCTCTTTCATGCCAATGCTTAAAACAATTTCCTCTACCTCAGTTAGAGGAATGTTCAACCTATTTAAGTAGGATATGGCTGAGATAGATGAAAAAGCCGTTACAGTCAAATCGTCTGTCACCATATACATTGATGGTTCCTTGGCAAATCCACGTCCTATATTACCACCAAGAGGTGACTTTGGGTCTAGAATATTATAATATGCAAGAGTACCATTAGCAAGCTTCTGTTCCTCATGGATAGGTAGTATCTGATTATAGCATTTGAATTTTAGAGCAAGTGGAGGGTCGAGCAACATAGACTGAACTTTTACTGATATGATGTATCTGTTTAAATCCAAATCTCCTATGCTTTTGTACAAATTATCTATACTACCCAAAGAAGATCGGCCATCTAACAAATGCAAAACCCCACCCAAGGGAATTGTAAGGAAACTAAAAAGAAAGTCTATGAAATCTTCCTCAGCTTGTACAAAAAACAATAGCCTGCTTGATTTATGTACCATTGCTTTTACATGCATCGTCATTTTACTGTTGTCTACCGCTTTAGTAATCATAGATTGGGATGCATATTTCTTTTCAAAGTTCTCCAAGTTAAGGGATTGATTGTTCCCAAGAAGAAAATATGTCAGTCCTGCCCCTCAGAGTAATGAACATTTGAGCAGCTCCATAATCTGCATTATTTTAAAATTATACAATGAGAATGACCACCAATGGCATGTTCTCCAGCCTTATTTCAATAGCAAGTGAAACACATACGATAGAAAAGATTACCTCTTTCAAGCCAATAATAACAGTCCTTTCTTCAATTGCGTTCATATCTTTGATCATCCCTAGATTCCTCAGCAGCATTATGCTTGAAGCAGAATTGTTAGGCATAACATTTAGACCATCACTTATAATAAAGGTTGCTGTTTTCTTAACAAAAACTTCACCTTCATTCACCACATTAACATTTGAACCACAATTTATTTCATAAATCATTAATTTTCCACATCTGCACTTGGGATTCCTGAAAACACTCTCAAAAAGCATAGAAAGTGAGTCCCACATACAAAGTACTTTGTTGGCTCAGTTTCATCAATATTTAGTTTCAGCTTTCGGCAATGTGCCACCAAAGAATTCGTTGGCTGCAGCAACATTGATTTACATAAAGTCGTCGAGAAGTGCTTTTCATCAAGTTTTGCAACCCCTCCATACAATGTGCTCAAGCTTCCTAATTTCACAGACTGTGAATTGGATGCATTGCTTACAAGTCTGGCATTTGTTCCCAAAGGCAATGTTAGGAAACTAAAGAGAATGTCAACAAAATCATTCTCTGATTCTGCAAAAATTACACAGCCTTTTTTCCTTATCTACCACGATTTTCAAGTGAACAGCTTTTTCTTTCGCAGCAGCCATGCTTCCAAAAGCAAAAGGCTGAAAATATGAATTTGCTAGCTAGGACTGTAAAATAGGTCAGTTAGTAAACTAATTAATTAAGAGGATGAACTGGAACTATAGAGTCATTATACAGAACCCCATCATAATGATCAAATTAATATTTATTATTTTATCCACCTCATAATATATCAGAAGTCTTTATCAAATATAGAGAAAGGGAGGAGTTGGTGAAAAATTTGGTTGAACAAATTGGACTCTACAAGACCCAAAGTGGTATTTTGATGACCATTGAAAGCACAAGGCACAACAAATTTGAATATTTTCATGCCAATCTTTATCTCTTTGTTTTCTGCAATGAAGTTGATATTTGGCCATAATATTTGAATATTTTCAAGCCAATCTTTATCTCTTTGGTTAAGAATTAATTATGATATTGGAAATTTACCCAAATTACAATTCTCACTAAGAATTTAATTTAATTATCTTCTCATTAATTATAATCAGAAAATAACAATTAATTATAACTTTATCTTTTTCATCAGTTATCTTTTAATTATAATCTCAATAAGAAATTTAATTTGGGTAGTTGTCAATACTATAAGTAATTCTTAACTAAGGCACCGGTTAGCAATTGAAAAAAAGAGGCTTACTAACTTTTTCATTCAATGACATGCATAAAAGGAAGTTAAGTGCCACCACTTCCCTGCTAAAAGATTTGCTTTCTCATCATTCCATCAGTTGTAAGGTCAAGTATGATTACCATTTTTATTTTTTTTTCATCAGATCATATTTGTTAATGGCTTCCAAGAAAGAACAACAAATTCCCTTGTGGATTTTGGTTGACAAAGAAAGAAGTAAAGTAGTTGCAGGCTTGCAGCTGATGCAACAAGAAACTTGGTAGACATTCTCTTCAGTTTCCTAATCATCCCCATGAGTGCCATTGTCTGTCTAGTTGGGATGATTGATGCAAGCGCAAGAGGAGCCAGCTTTAATTGATTGCATGAACAACTTGTACCGTATATGGTGTTCAAAAGCTCAGCAATGAGGAATTTATTGATGGTGTCACCAAGCAAATATTGCTACCTCCTCATAACCCATGCAACTTTCTTTGCAGCAAATTAACTGAAACTAAATGTGGATGATACAGAGCCCTTTAAGTTCATTTGTTGTGTCCCTTGTCTTTGTTATTCTACATTGTCTAATGAAAACTGTATTTGTGGGCTACCATTGCAGAAAGAAATGTGTTACTAATCTTGGATGATTAGTTATAAAGACTTGAACCAGCTGGTTTATATGAATCTAATTGTTGGCTTCAAGGAGGTAATTAAGAAGGTTATTCTTTTTATTAAAATAACTAATTTGCAAATTATATCAAAATTCTTGCTTAGGTTTCTTGATGGCAAGGTTAAGATCATATGTCAAATCTGATGAGGAGAACCGCAAAGCTTTCGGTATACTTAGAGCCTGCAGAACTAGTTAAAATAAGCAAGATAAGATGAGATTTGCAGAGCCTGCAGAACTTATTCAAATCTGATGTATAGTGTCATAGGCATTGTGCTTTCTCTTGTTAAAATATTTAGTCCATTAGTAGATATTGTAGCCACTTGTTCTTTCTTTTGCTACCTTTCCAAATAAGTGCTACTTGTTTCTAGCCCTGCAAAATTGGAAAATGCGATAAACAAAAACAATCAAATTTAATCCATTGAGCACATTACCAAGTTGAATTCAGTTGATTATCATGCACTCTTAAAACATAATATAAGTTAACGCCATTCCAGATTTCAGAGAAATTTCAACTTACAGAACTTGAATTAAACTAAGGCTGTGAGCCTGAAAATGGAAAATGGGACAAAAATAATATTAGAAAAGCAACAATAACCTAGGAATGGGCGAAACTTCTAATGTATTTAAAATAGATTACACAATATATATTAAGACAGTGCTAATAACTCACTAGGTACAGAAATAGTTTTACTTAATTTGTAATCCGCTTCTAGATCACAGTAAGCCAGCCTGTGTCTCAAAGGAAACATTCTCAGAAATAAAATTCAAACTCTGTTCATCATGATTCTACATAATTACTTTTTAATTGGCATTTATTGGAAATAAAAACAAGACAAAACAAAGAAACTTATTTGAATTCTGTCAACTCTCTTGCGTAGGTTTCTTATATTTGAGATTGATCAGGCCATTCGACGACGATGATATTTAAGTCAGAGAAGCTTTCAGAATACTCAGGGCCTGCAAAAGTAACAATCAAAGTTAATAGTAATATTCTTAGCAAAAAAAGAGTTAATAGTAATATGATATCTTGACTTATGACAAATGCTTAACATATTTATGAGTAATCTCTGTGAATAATTCCTGGTTGAAAGTAAGAGAGAAGAAAACATGTATAAATTTAATTATATTATATTTGTAAAAAAATTATACAACCTCTGAACTAATATTATTTACAAGAAAAGAATGTATTTCTCTGATTTGATATCCTTGAAACTTTGCTTGATCTTAGGGCTATATAGTTTGATTTCGGATGAATTAACAAATCTCTTTCAAAATGACGTGAATGATCGTTGAGAAAGTTTTTATGATCTTTGTGGCCATTGGGCTTGATCGCAGAGATTTGTGACTTGCTCGAATCTTTGTTGTTTGAGAGATAAAAGCAAGAGTGTTTCCAAAGTCAAAGTGAGGCAGGAAAAATAGTGGTAGACAAATTTTGTTTGATTGAAGATGATTGAATTAATTGAAATTGATAAATGGATGAATATAATTCATTTATAAGTGACTGAACATTATTGACATTGACTTGATGATGATTGAAGCATGATTAAAATTAATTTGAGAATATTAATAAATGGTGATTTGATTAAATTAGATCCAATCAACATTTAATTATTCTCTTAATTATAATTTATATTCAAACAATATTTAATCAATAAAATAATGACAATTTGTCTTCAATTAACATCTAATTACTCAAATATTTTGTTTCCCATCAACACTCTATTACATAAGAGAGTGACATTTGATTTATCAAGTTTGAGTCCAATTACCAATTAATTGGCTAATTGTAATTAACTTATCAATATAAAATATTATATTTTAGTATCAAATAGCCAAAATTAGCCAACTAATAAATTTGTAAAATTTTGATATCTACACTTAATTACCCCCTTCATTCAAATGCTCAGAACCATTTCCTCTGCCTCACTAAAGGGAATGTTCAACATGCTCAAAAAGTATATGACTGAAGAGAGGTGAGTAAGGAGCTACAGTCAAATCATCGGTCACCATGTACATTGATTCTCCCTTAATGTATGTAGTGGCAGTGTGCACCAACACCTCCTTCTACCAATGAATGGAAAATGAAATATTCATAATTCAATTTCCTTCATCCCTAGTCCACAATTGATATGATAGAGAGGAAGTGTACATTTTTTTCTTTTAGAGCTTAGATTGTTCGGGTCAATTTATACAATAATAAATTTTTTTTTTTTTAAGTACGTATATAATTGACCATGCATAAACAAATGCATTCCAGATCGCTAACTAAGTTCATTGAAAATGTAACAGAAACAATATGCGGGAAGAAATTGTAACATTGAATTGGAGAAACTTCTTAAGTAAAATCACAACTACAAGACATAAATGTCAAGACAGTCTTAATGCCAATACACAACATATTCTACGAATTATATCAACACTCTTGCTTAGGTTTCTTGTCCTTTAGGTTGAGACCAGTTGTCAAAGCTGATGATGAAGTCAGAGAAGCTTTCAGAATACTTAGAGCCTGCAAAAAAAAAACAATATAAGTTATATATCATGAATTACTTCAGATATCTGTGAATTAACTCGCCTCTTTCATGCCAATGCTTAAGACAATTTCCTCTACTTCAGTTAGAGGAATTTTCAACCTGTTTAAATAGGACATGGTTGAGATAGATGAAAAGGGTGTTACAGTCAAATCGTCTGTCACCATTTACATTGATAGACCCTTGGCAAATCCTCGTCCTATTGTACCAGCAAGAGTTGACTTGAGTCTAATATACATGTCATAACATGCAAGAGTACCATTAGAATGCCTCTGTTCCTCATGGATAGGTAGTTAGGGGTGGACCCACAACCCAGGCCAGGGCCTGGGCCGGGCTACATGTTTTTTAATATTTTTTTTAGTAGTAGTAGTAAAATTATTTGAAGCTAATATTGGTCTAGTGGTTGAGCAATTAAGTTTTTGTTAATTTTTTTTGTGAGGGTGTTGTGACTTGAGTTCAATTCTTTCGAAGGCTATTTAAGGATTTATATAATTTTTTTTATTTTTGTCACTACAAATTTATCTTATTTTTAAAAATTATTTTTTCTCAAATAACACAAGACAATTAAAAGTAAATAAATAAACTTGAAGTAAACAAAACTAAAATTGTAAAACTAACAAGTCATTCTTTTTGTTGAAAATAAATAAATCTTGTTAAACGTAATTTATTGTAGTCAAAATTTAGTTTTTTCAAATTTGTTAACTAAAATTACAAATGAAAAATTGTTTGGTTCCCTAGAGATTCCATTCAATCAAATTATAAACAAGTATTTAAAGTTGATAAATAAATGTAGCACCTTAGAAAGAAAAAAAAACCTAAATTAATTTATTTTAAGTTAAAGTAATTAAGATTATGTAAAAATTTCAAAAGAATATGAAAGTTTAAATAATTTTTTTTCTTACAATAAGATACATTTAAAAAACAAAAAAAATTGACAAGTTAACTTCAAAATCAAAACAAAAACATAACAAAGAAAGTGAAAAATGTAAAATTTACTTATTAATAATTTATTTTCTAAGGTTATTTTATAAATATAATGTGTAGGGAATAATGTGTTATTTTAGCCATTGGAGTTTTTTTTTTTTTTTTTTTCATAGTAATAAGTTTGTTGGGCTTAATATGTATAATGAGAGGTAGTTCTCTCCTTTACTTTATTCTATATGAATGGAATTTGATAGTCACCTTCACCATTAGTTAATTTCAAATGTTTGGATATATTAGCACACTTTACCTTCAGGAATGTATTATTATTTATATATATATTTACTTTAAATTATATTTCTATTTTAAAAATATTATTAATTTAATTTTTATTTATAACTCATTTTAAGATGAATAATATCATTTTATAGTTACTTAAAAAACTAAATAATATTAAATCATACTTGTTTCTTAATAAAAATAAGAATATAAGTAAAAATATTTTATCACAACTTTATGATCAAGGAATGTGTATATTTTAAAAATAGTGGATATGTCTATAATATCATTGTAATACACAGAGGTTTAGAATATATATATATATTTATATTATCAAGAAATGGAAAATATGTAGGGCAGCCTACACATTATGACAGAAAATATTATATCTACATAAATACCACTATATCTGAAAAAAAAAAAAAAAAAATTCCCACCGCACCCATGTCGGAGTCAAAATTAGAATAGTTTCATTATAATTTTAAAAATATTAATATAACATCAGCTCGTGCTATGTAAAAATCCTGGGTCTGCCTCTGTAGGTAGTATCTAATTATAGCATTTGAAATTTAGAGCAAATGGAGGGTTGAGCAACATAGACTGAACTTCTCCTGATTTGATGTATCTGTTTAAATCCAAATCTCCTATGCTTTTGTACAAATTATCAATACTACCCAAAGAAGATCACCCATCTAAAAAATGTAAAACCACACCCCAAGGGAATTGTGAGGAAACTAAAAAGAAAGTCTATGAAATCTTCCTCAGCTTGTACCAAAAACAATTGCCTGCTTAATTTATGTACCATTACTTTTACATGCATCGTCATTTTACTGTTGTCTACCGCTTTAGTAATCAAAGATTGGGATGCATACTTTTGTTAAAATTTCTCCAAATTAAGGGATTGATTGTTCCTGGGAAGAAAATTTGTCAAGGTTGCCCCAGAGAGTAACTGAGTATTTGAGCAGCTCCATAATCTGCTCTATGATGTAATTGTATAATGAGAATGACTACCCATGGCATGTTCTCAAGCCTGATTTCAGTAGCAATTGAAACACATAATATATAAAAGATTACCTCTTTCAAGCCAATAATAACAGTCCTTTCTTCAATTGTATTCATATCTTTGATCCCTAGATTCCTTAGCAGCATTATGCTTGAAGCAGAATTGTTAGGCATAACATTTAGGTATGGATGGCAATGGACTGGATTGGGTCAGACCCGATCCAATATGTGATCCAAAGGGTTTTGGATCGGGCCTGATCTAGACTCGACCCATGCCCATTTTTTTTCCCCTTATAATAATTTGTACAAGTAATGGTTTATTGCTGACAAAAAAACATAAATAAAAAAATTGGCATTGTGGGTTTGTCAAGTGGCTCTTGAAACCGCTTCTCATTAGTTTTAAATCATCCAAACTAGGCAGATCTTTGAAGTCTGGTTGCTTGCTTTCATCGTACTTGGCATTCTTAATGCTTGGATAAGAAACTTCCATAATTTCACCCACTACGAGTTGTTTTTTATCAACGATCTGAGCTTCCTCAAAACCATTTTTAGAATTTTCACAATATAGAAGAGGGAGAACCTCTATTTTTTGTTTCCACAAATGAGGTTGTAGAGACACCGAACCAAAATTACTATATGAAGCTTCCTTCCTTTTCGCCTTTTCTAATATTTCAATATGGGATCGAGAAATTTCTTCAGCTTTTCTACCGAACAGACTACTGTCTGTTGTAATAGGATTAAAGCAACTATCCTGCAATCATAATATGAAGGAATTATCCAAGTTATACAAAAGAAATTCACGCCTTACACTATATCATAGATGAACAAATCACCTGAGGCATACTTAAGTTATACTTCAGAAAGGATAAAAGAAGGCATACTATTTTCCACCACAATCTTTGAAATGGCATGAACCAATGTATACAACTTTTATGGAATATGTTAGCATACTCGGCCAAGATCATCACATAAGCCTAAGTGCCCAAGTTAAGTATGCCAGTAACTAGATTTGTGTAGATGTATCATATATGTACCAAAAATAAAACTAAAGTGCACAAATAATGAAGCTTGTATAGTTACTACTAATGTACAGAATTGCAAGCAACAAAACTTGTTTCATGTCCTAACTTCTAATAAAACTACAAATAAAAATAAAGGGCTAAAGAGGTAGGAGAGGTTCAACATGCAACTAGTAAACTTTTCATAAACAGTTCAACTAAACATAATTCAAATCCTTGTAGAAGCTCTAACTTCATCATGACCATCATCATGTATTGTAGCATATGTTATAGAATCTGTCCCTACAAATGACAAGGATAAAAAATAATTATTAATATTGAAAGTTTAAGATAATAAAAAGAAAATAAATGTCTATTATATTGTGTAAAATTACCTTTCCTTTCTTCAATCTACAACCAATTATGTGCACACATTAGAGCTTCCACAGTGTCTGATTCCAATCTATTCTGGTGTGTACTAACCAATCTTCCACCTGTGCTAAAAGCTGATTCAGATGCAACTGTAGATACTGATATAGCCAAGAAGTCTCTAGCAATTGCTTGCAAGATTGGATATTTGATCCCATTCACCTTCCATCACATAAGTATATCAAAATCCTTACTTCTTAGTAATACATCTTTATCTAAATAATGATCAAGTTCAGATTTAACTTTCAAGTTTTTGGCTCTCTTATCATTCTTGATGAATAAGTCATATGCAGCCAATGGATCTTGACTTCCACCCTCACTCATATCCTGCAATAAATTTCTACTTGACTCAACTCCTCTAAAACATAAGTTACACGACTCTGGTACTCCAAAACCAAATCATATACAAGCTGAAGAATCCGTTCACTTTCCACTGCAGATCTATCTACATGTATCTTTGGAAATTAAAACTCAATTAATTTAATTTTATATCTGGGGCCTAACATGGTTGCAATTCCCATTACACTAGAAATCACATCCCAATATTTATCAAACTTGACAATCATACTAGATGACATTAGCTTAATCTGTGAATTCGAAGAACCGAACCATTGCCCTAATGTCAATCTAACATTACAAATGCTAGGAAAGAAAAGATTGGTAGTTGGATATTTTCTACCAAACAACTCCTCTGTGACTTCATAAAATATCTTCAACCTTCCACAAAGTTCCCTGGCAAATTCGTAATATTATTCAGTTATAGCTATCTAAAGCAAACAAGCAAATACAGACTTATAAACAATAGCTATTTCAAGCATAAGATAAGTGAAGTTCCATCTTGTTGCAACATCAAGCACTAACTTCTTAGAATAAGAAATAAGCAAATGGTGGGTAGCTTCCTTAAACTTTTCTTCCCTCTTAGGCGTAGCCTTCCAAAACACAACACTCTCACGAATTTTATCTACACTGTTTTTAACTAATTGTAATCCAGCTTTCACAACTAAGTTTAAAACATGTGCAGCATAGCACATGTGTATCAAACTACCAGACAATATAATAGAAGAAGAATCCAACTCTTCTAACAAAACATCAATCATAGTATCATTTATTGAGCAATTGTCAAGAGTGACTGTGGAAATCTTCTTAGTAATATTCCAATGCAATAGGCAATCAAATAAGACTTGACAAAGTTTCTCTTTTGTACGTGGACAAAGAACATGAACAAGCCTAAAATAAAAGTACATATCACATAAATATTATAAGCAAAATTAAGTAAAATGTACATATCACATAAATTTATATACATGCAATAAATTTAATAAAATACCTCAATATACAACATCTGCAATGTCCAAGATGCATCAATGTAATGCGTAGCGATCGCCATAAAACCCTTCTTTTGATTGCTTGATGTCCACATGTCAGTGGTAATGGCAACTCTGCCCTCATTGTCTTCCATAAACTTCATTAGTAACTTCTTTTTCATGACTCGTATATCTTCATGATATCCTCTTTAATAGTATTCTGAGAAACAACCTTAAATGATGGTTGAAGAGCAGTTGAATATCTCTTAAATCAAATATGATCCACAATGGATAAAGGATATTCATGTAAGATTATCATTTTAGCAAGCTCATTTCTTGCTATCTCGGGATTAAATGAGCTTTCTCCTTGATCTTTTTTTTTTTTCGGAGATCTATTTAAATCCTTCAATGCTGGACATCTCTTATAGTGCTTGCCTAAATGACTTGTCCCTTTTCCCAGAGCCTCCACAAAAATCTTTACCACAATAGTGGCAAATTGCCTTTTCTTCTCTATTAATTTTTTTCTTAGCTAAAATGATTCCAAACCCAACTTTTTGTTTTCACTTTACTTTTTTCCCCAACACTAGCAGTATCTTCAACTTCAATATCGATACCAGCAGTATCTTCAATTGACATTATTTACCTAACTCACATGATAAAATACACATGTACATAAAAAAAAATTAGAAAAAGCATAATATTCATCATTATTCCATCAATAAAAATGAGTAAGGCAACAACACAGTTAACAATATAAGCATTATTTAATATCTGCAGAATCTTAATTAGGACAAAATAGGGAAAGCAGCAAGCAAACATAAGCATTATTTGAATCAAATGCAGTGTAATCCAAGCTAATTATTTCACTTACAAAGCTTATAGTACAAAGGCTAAAGAAATTTGCATAAGACAATAGCCTGAAAGACGGATTTGTATATTCATATGTAAGTTTAGCACAAAAGTTAACATGATGCACAAAAGTTGACATGGAGTTTATTTTAAAATGGAAAAGAAAAGAAATGACATACGTAGAACCATCAATTTCCACTCTCAAATGTTGAAACAATTGAGGAAGAAAAAAAAGTTAACATGATGCTCCTTCCCATTGACACCTAACTAGTGTTCTTAGGTATTTTTTTTATTTTTTTTAACATATAAAGTTGGGTGTCATGGAAAGGAGCAGCAAACTTACACTTGCTTTTGGTGATATAATATAATATGATACCCAATACAATATTTTGTTAATCTTGTGATTACATTGTCTTGATTTTTAGCATATTAGGAATTAGAGAAAATAAGTGCTACTAAACTTTTCTTACTTAATTAAGTAGGCCAAGTATATTGACGCATTGTAAAAACATATTGGCAAGCAGTACTTTTCATGATTTGCAAACTGCATGTAACTAAGCTTTGACCTGTATGTTTCAAATATACAAACTCTACCTGGGGCCTGTGTTCTATCCGCTATCAATCTTCATAAGCTTGAGTCCTATTTTATTCAAAACTACTACATCTTTCACATAATTATCTTTTGTTTTCTCACCGGGTATATAGATAGAAACACTAAATTAAAGGAATGTTAAATCTTATATACTTTTGCTTGTCTTGCAGAACAACCACTTTAACTCCTAGAGACTAAAAGAAAAGCCCATTTTCAGAAATTTTCTTGTTTTGAAAACAAACCCAAAACTCAGAAGTTAAAAATAGATTATTAGCAGAAAAGGATTCAGAAAAGGGGGAGTCACAGAGGGGTAGGAGAAGAAGAATACACTGAGAGATAGACAAAGCCATACCTGGAGAGCTTCAATCCAGACAACTACAAACAGGAATCTTTGAGACTGAGCAATCGGTGGAGGCTGGAGAATTCTTTCATCAATGAATGAAGTATGGAACCTGAAATATGATTTGGGTCGGATAAACCCAATCCATTAACTTTCAAGCATTTTCCATAGAAAACCTGATCCGACCTGTAGATCCAACTTTTAAAAAAATATCTTATCCAAATGCTTTGGATCGGGTCAGATATCCGACCTAACCCGATCCCATCCCTATATTTAGACTATCACTTATAATAAAGGTTGTTGTTTTCTTAACAAAAACTCCACCTTCATTCACCACATCAACATATAAACCATAATATCTTTCATGCATCATTAATTTTCCACAGTCACTTGGTATTCCTGAAAACACTTATCAAACGGCATTTAAACCCTGTCTCACATTCAAAGTACTTTGTTGGCTCAGTTTCATCAATATTTAGTTTCAGCTTTCAGCATTGTGCTGCTGTAGAGTTCCTTGGCCGCAGCAACATTGATTTACATAAAATCATCGAGAAGTGCTTTTCATCAAGATTTGCAAACCCTTCATACAATGTGCTCAAGCTTCCAATTTTCGAAGGCTATGAATGGGACGCATCGCTTACTTATCCGGTAATTGTTCCCAAAGGAATGGTCATGAAACTAAAGAGAATGTCAACAAAATCACTCTCTGATTCAGCAAATATTACATGATTTTTTTACATATCTACCAGGTTTTTCAACTGAACAACTTTTTTTTCTGTAACAGCCATGCTTCCAATAACAAAAAGCTAAAAATTATATGGACTTGCTAGATATGATTGGAAAATAGGTCACTTAGTAACTATTTAAGGGCATCAAATGGAGCTATAGAGTCATTTTCCAGTACTCCATAATTAATGATCAAATTACAATTCATTAATTCATACACTGATACACCTGATCATGTATCTGAAGTGTCTAGCAAATATAGAGAATGGGTTGAGTCAGGAAAAATTAATTTGATCATTATGATGGGTTCAGATGACAGTTAAAAAGCACAAGGCACAACAGATTTCAATATTTTCAAGACAATTTTTATCTCTTTGTTTTCTGTAATGAAGTTAATACTTGGTCATAAATATTGAAGGCTTACTAACATTTTCATTTCATTCCTTTCCGTTCCACGCCAGCAGAGTTTCAATCCTTTGAAATCAAATTTCTTGTTTTGAATAAATGATTTTTCTAATGGGTATTTTAAGAGCACTTGGTAAAATACAATAAATATAATATTTGAAAATTAATTTTTAAATATAGTAATTTTGTGCATTGGATATTAATAAAATTATAATCAACTACCGTGATAAATATTACATACTTTCTATTTATAGAATCTTAACAAATTCTCTTATAGTATTCGTTAGAAAAACCCTTGAATAAAGCTACAATTATAAAATTCATTTCAATTCTCTTATTTGGAATAAATAAAGAATTCATTTGAGTTATTTTCTCATTAAATTATTGAACTAAGAATATAAAAATGATAGATAAATTATTGTTTAATAAATAAAAAACAATTTGAGATGACAAAAAAAATTAAAGTTTGTTAGGTGAACATGTGAGATGAAGTGTTGGTAGACTTTTCAATGTCATTGATTTATCAAAATTTAATAAAATGTATGATATTAAGCATATAAAAGTCATTTAAGTTGGGAAAAATAATAATTTATTACAAAACGAAATACAACCTATTTGGTATAAAAAAAAGTAGACTTCGTGACTTAACTCACAAACTGAGATTCACCGTGGCTGATATCTGCTTCCATGGATTGGACCAAAGGGTGTAATTTAAAGACACGAACTCTAAGCTTACTATTTTTTTTTTTTTTTTTTTTGTTAATTATATTTTATCTATTTTGTTTAATTATTTACTCTTTTTTCAATTCAATTATTGAACTTTTTTTCAGTCAATTATGTTTCCAGTACACATTTTTTAATTTTGTTAGTTCAATTATTGAAGGTGCATTTTAAATTATTTATCTTCTTTTTCTTTTTCTTTTTTCCAATTCACCCTCCAATAATTGAACTAAAAAAATAGAAAATTTGCAATGGAAAAATATAACTAAAAGAAAAAAAAATGTAAATAATTAAATTTAATGTAAATACCGAAGACTGAAAAAAAAAATTTCTTTGAAATGTAAAAAACAAATATATAGATAGTTGTCTTTTAAGATTTTGTTTAAAAGCTTACATCCTTTGGCTTTTTTTCGGTACATATACTCTCTAAAGTTCTTTTTTTTTTTTTTTTTTTTAAATTAGGAAAATTTAGAGGGAGATAATAAGTATATTATAATTTTTTTACTAATATATTGTTATTTTTTCTATTAAATAAATATTAATATCTTAATAAAACATTTTAATAACGTAATTATATATCTTATACTTTCATTTTCTCTTCTTTTTAAGAGTCCCACATAAGAGCCACCACTAATATTTTTTCAAGACTCCCACGTGCGATAAACAGAAACAATCAAATTAAATTCAAACTTTGTTCAACCAGATTCTACATTATTACTTTCCAATTGGCAATATAGTGTTGTTTCTCCTAATTGAGGAATTGATAGTTCCTAAGAAAACATCTGTTAAGGTTGCCCCTGAAACCAATGAACATTAAGCAGCTCCAAAATCTGCACTATGTTGAAATTTTACTATTAGAATGTCTACCTACAACAAGTGTTCAACCATGATTTCTAAAGCAGTTGAAACGCATTACATTTAGTAGCATTCACATTTTGTTACCTCTTTCATGTCAATATTAACATTTCTTTCTTCAGTAGCATTCACATCCTTTATCCCTAGATTCCTCAGCAACATTATGATTACACCAAGATTGTTAGACATTACATTTAGATCATCACTGATAATAAAAGTTGCTGATTCCTTAACTGTACCCTCACATCCAAAGTATTTGTTGATTCAGTTTCATCGATATTTAGTATCAGCTTTCGACAATGTGCTGCTAAAGAATTCGTTGGCTGCAGCAACATTGATTTACACGTAGTAGCCGAAAAGTGATTTTCATCAAGATTTGCAGCCCCTTCTTCATACAATGTGCTCAAGCTTCCAATTTTCTAAGGCTGTGAATGGGATGCATTGCTTACAAGTCTGGTAATTGTTTCCAATTCCAGAACGCTGAAAATAAGTCAAAAAAAAAGTTTTGCCTATGACTGAAAAATTGGTCACTAAGTAACTATTTAAGGGCATGAAGTCACTATCCAGAACCCCATCATAATAATCAATTTAATATTCATTAATTCATCCACTTCATCTATGAGAAAAGGAAGTGTCAACCAAATATGAGAAGAGGAGGAGTTGGTGAAAATTTAATTTGGCTCAACAAATTGTACCATTGAGTTGCGCATGAATGAACACACTAGTTACAATGAATATTGATTTTCCATGTGTTCTCAACGTATTGTTTAGCCTCTTCAAATTCAACTCCCATACTTTGTGAACGTACCCCAAAGAAAAAATATGAACCACTGTAAAGTGTAGGCACATGAGTTTCAAAATCTTAAGCAAAAATGTAATCAAATTTCACTGGAAACTTATTCTCATAAGTATTTGCTTAGAAATACTCATAATAAAATTTATTTTTTTCGTGTTAATATTTCTTCATTAAAAAAAGAGAGCATAATTGCTGTCATTGGTCTACTCATATCATCTTGACAATTACTTCTTTATCTTAGGACTTCCAGCATTTTGTAAGAAAATAATAATAATTACGTTAGTGCTTCTTTAACATGGTATTAGTAACATTATAATCATTCCTTTTAATAGCAATATCAATACTCATTTCATATACTGCTATATATCATTAATTGTATGATTTGCAAGAGGATTTATCTCCTTCAACCCTTTATCTCCGGCAAAAAGAAAATTTCATTGTCATTCATTCGTTCCTCAAAAAGAAAAAAATAATAAAAATCAGTGACATCATTTGACTCTCCAAAACCCAATGGGGTATTTAAGAAACAACAAATTTGAATATTTCCAATGCAAATTTTAAATATGTCTTCGTTTTCTGCAATGAAGTTAATATTTGGCCATAAACGAAGGCCTACAAACATTTTTATTCAATTCCATGCAAGCAAAGTTAAGTGACACCACATCCCTGCTAGAAGATTTGCTTCCATCGTTCAATCAGTTTTAGGCTCAAATAGTACTCCTTTTTTATTCAGATAATCTTTTTTAAGGCTTCTAAGAAAGTACAACAATTCCCCTTGAGGATTTTGGTTCACATAGAAAGAAACAGAGTAGAGTTGTTGCAGCTGAAGCACCAAGAGACTTTGCAGACATTCTCTTTTTGCTTCCGTAACGTAATTTCTGATAATAATACAATTAGTGAAACACAATTTGTTCATTTGAACTTAATCAAGAGCATTGTATCATCACAATAACTTCCATTTCATTGATGAATAAGAAAGATATAGAAAACCTAAAGTCTCATTTAAATGATTCATGGTTATTTAACAGCAAAATGCAACCCTAGTTGACAATTCTGCATCGGATGTCTACCGGTTGCTTAATTCAAAGCTACCAACTAATACAAGTACTCAACCCAAGAAATTTCAAGGTAGGGAAACAAAATCAACTTTTATGGTATTCTACCTACTGTTGGCAAGCTGCAACTTTCTTCTTCTGCCAAAGCCTATCCGATGCACTGTCAGCATCTCCCTATTTGCAAAAATCAAGATACAAAATAAAATCAGAAAGCAAATTTTCTTAAGAGAAAATGAGTTCATGAAGATAACACCTGACAAGCAAAGCCTGAAATAAGAAATGGGTAAATCGATAAACTTCAAATACATCATACCATACAAAATCCTCACATGGATATGATTTAAAACAAATAACAGTTGTTAAACATATTGCAAAAACTGGTTGTACAGAAAGAATAAAAACCTGTGCAACCACAGAGAGCAATGTGGAAAATTGATTGTTGTATATGCCCTTATCGCCCAGATGCCCAATGTTAATTTGGACAGATGCGTGGTCCTTTGCAGTGATCAGCCTATTCGTTGCAGAGCTGCAACATCACATTCCACATTTGAGCACAAATCAATAGCTACGGACAAACACAAATACATTTGCACACCACAAAAAAATATGATAATGTGAAATTTTTTTTTATACCATTTCCTGGGAATATAAAGCTCAGTTATTTGCCCCTCCTCGTTATGCATCTTCTGTTGAGTTTAACAACGGATTTCACAATGACCTAATATCCTGATTCATGATTCAAAAATAAAAGATATAAAAACGCAATATCTTATAATGAAAAAGATCCAGTACTAAAAGAAAATTCACAGTTTTGACTTCAAATTTGTTCTCTTTCAACTTAAACAAGACAACTAACTTTCACCCGACAATTCTGTGGCAAAATGACAACATTGATCTGGATGATTTCATCAGTAATGTCAGCATTAAAAAAATATGAGACAACTTAGTTTTCTCATCAAGCAACCAATTATAACTTAGTTTATTGTAGGAAAGATCAAAATATTTATTGTAAGAAAGATCAAAATAATGAATCATGATTCAATACCTAGCTGTTAGAACCCCATAGAACATTCAATACAAATTTTAGTTCATGATAACTAATTTCAACCCATACTACATTATAATGTGCCAATAAAAAGATGAATCTTATAGGTTAACTATTTCTCTTCTATACTCAAATATAAAATTTAACCGTGTTTCAAAAAACCTTGTTCTTTAGACAACAAACGATAGGTGGAATTCCAATATATAAGTAGGAGGAACCAGAGACCAAAGAGCAAGCAAAAGGGAGGGAATGAAAGGTGCTCTACCATTCCAAAAACAAATTGTAAAAGGAGAAGCAATCACATTGTTAAAAGAGATTGCAAAGAAGTCACCAATAGTGTCCCGTGCAGGAAGTCGGAAATAAAGAAATAATGGAAATGGGAAATTGAAATTAAAATTACAAGGAAGTGTCCATGCTAAACACCTATGAGCAATGCAACAAGTTACGGTCAAGAAAAAATCCATCCGTACAAATTTGTCAATCCCTTATATTGATTGGTTTTGTTATACTGAAAAAGGTGGTAATGCAATACGCAAACTAGAAGAAACCCAGTTCCTTATGCTAGAAGAAAACTTAACACCATAACTAAATCAAAAAGAGGTCCAAGCAGAGAGAGAATACCAGATCACACACAGTAGGAGCCTAGGAGACAAGCTAGAGGAGGAAAGCTGTTGATGAAAACCTAGTTTATAGTAGATCATAGACCGGGCTTGTACAGTGTGTCGCAAACTTTAAAAAAGACACAGTCGGCCTTGCAGTTAACAGGCCAAGCCCTTCTCGAAAATCAAGCCCATTAACAATCTGGTGACTAAGATCAAATTGAGTCCTCCAAGGCCCAAGGACTAACCTTAATTCATAAACACTATATTGATTTGTATTACGCATGAATTATGAAATTATGAACATAAACAACATCTAAACTATATTAAGTAGTAACTTGAAAACATCCATATGTTCTTGTAACCGATCAAGAAACCATGTGCATATTACAGATTACATATTACGTGAATGTGATTGTGATTGTTCACCAACTTGGTGGTTTAGAAAAGCGAATGACTTGCACTTCATAATTAACACACTACCATGAAAGGAAGGTATTCCTGTTTGATTTTCTTAGCAACGTCTAAAAATTAATCTGCCTACAAACTGTTGGCTGCAGCATCAACATTTGATTCGCTCTATTATAAACTCCAAGATTTCTTTAAGACAACAAATGTTTCTGTCACTTTTCCTCCTTAACTTCAAACATCAAATGTTTGAGACCATTTATCAAAGCTGATGATAAGACTAAAGAAGCTTTAGTATGCTAAGACCCTGCAAAAAGAAATCAAATCAGTCAAACATAAAATTGATGAGTGTGTCTGGCTCAGTTTATCAAGTTAGATCAGTGATACCTCTTTCACCACAATCCTCAAGTTTCTTTCTTCCACATCACTAAGAGGAACGTTTGATTTTTTCAGAAATGAAATGCCAAAGAGTGATGACATTGGCATCACAACCAAGTCATCAGTCACCAAATACAAAGATGAAAACTTGGAAAAATCCTTTTTTGACTTGATGCTTGCCCCGTTGAAGATTAGGATCCACACAGAACAAGGGTGCATATATTTCTTTGTAGGTTTATAGTGGAGAATAAGTAGCAAAAAAGCCCCTAGGAGTGGCAAGATAGTTGACAGAGACATTTCCTGTTGCATCAAATTTAGCATAACAAGAATAATTTGGATCACATTTTTCATTAATAGGTAAAATCGACTATTGGCCTTATATTTCGGGCCAGGCAGAGGTTTGATAAGGTTGTTCTTTACTTCCTGAGAACTAAAATACTTGTCTGCACTCGAATTAGCAATGCTTTTATACAAGTTGTCTATGGAAACAAAAGAGGAACGACCTTCCATCATATGCACCACACTTCCTAGGGGAAAGGTGGGAAAACTGAAAAGAAAGTCTGCAAAAACTTCCCCGCAAGAGCAAATAGTAACTTTCCGTTTGATTTTCTAAGTAGAACCTTCACATTCATCAGCCTATCTCTACTTCCTGCCCCCGCACCAAAATCAAACTTCAAAAGTTTTCCAGGTCCCAAATTCTGGACATCAAGTACATGATTCTTCCCAATGAAGAGGTCTGTCAAAGGTCATGTTGAGAGTAATGCACACTTCAGCAAATCAACAACCTGCAAGGAAATGAAAATTAACCATTTAGCAGATTATAGATCGAAAACTATCAACTCAACAGGATAATATCACAAGTTCTGATTAAACACCTCCTTCACGCTGACATTTACAGTCATTTCTTCTAATTTGTCCATGCAATCAACTCCAAGATCCTTGAGTAGAATAAAACTTTTTCCCAGATTATCAGGCAACACAGTTAGATCATCACAACTGAGAAAAGTTGTTGCATCAACATAAACACACACCAAAAATGTTAATGCAACAACTTGCAAGAAAAAAACAGTGTTGCCATTACTGTCATATTAACATAAACACACACCAAAACTCTTTCAAAACAAAACTCATTTTGGAGATGAGACTAATAAACTTCCTTTCAGTACGTAATAACTTTTCTCATTTTGTGATTAATATAATATAATAGTGCTGGTATATTATAGCTTTCATTATTTTAGTATAATTTTGTCAACTCAATCTCTGAAGCAAGAAGTGGCTGTAATTAATTTGTTAAAGAATGAAGTTTAGTATTTATGACGGTGGAAACAAAATCTCAAATTTTAGAACCCGTCGGATTCTGTTTGCACCAATAGAAATAGGCTTCCAGATCGTTAATTAAGTTCATGGAAAATGTAACAGAAACAAAATTAGAAAAGAAATTTTGACATGGAATGGAAGAAACTTCTTAAGTAAAAACAAAAAATAGAAGATATAAATGTCAAGGCAATCCTAATACCAGAACACAAAATATTCTATAATTCTGTAAACAATCTTGCTCAGGTTTCTTGTCCTTTAGGTTGAGACCATTTGTCTAAGCTGATGATAAATTCAGAGAAGCTTCAGATTACTCAGAGCCTGCAAAAGAAGCAATCGAAGTTAATAGTATTATATAAACTATCGCATGAATTATGACAAAAACTTCAGATAACTGAGTTAACTCACCTCTTCCATGCCAATGCCTAGGTCAATTTCCTCTACCTCACTAAGGGGAATGTTCAACCTGTTAAAATAGTATATGACTGATATAGAAGACAAAGGTGTTACAGTCAAGTCGTCTGTCACCATATACACTGATGGTCTCTTGGCAAATCCACGTCCTATAGTATTACCAGCAAGGGGTGAATTTGGGTCTAGAATGTTATAATTTGCAAAAGTACAGCCAATAGAAAGCTTCTGTTCCTAATTGATAGGTAGTATGTGTCTATCTGATTATAGCATTTGAATTTTAGAGAAAGTGAAGGGTTGAGCAACATAGACTTAACTTCTCCTGATATAATGTATCTGTTTGAATCCAAATCCCCCATGCTTTTGTACATATTTCGGTCTTCGGTGCTCCCTTCGAACTGATATCAAAGATTTCCTGTAACAGGATATCTATACTACCCAAAGAAGATTGGCCATCTAACAAATGCAAAACTCCACCCAAGGGAATTGTGAGGAAACTGAAAAGAAAGTCTTATGAAATCTTCCTCAGCTTGTACAAAAAACATTTGCCTGCTTGACTCATGTACCATTGCTTTTACATGCATCGTCGTTTTACTGTTGTCTACCGCTTTAGTAATCAAAGATTGGGAAACATATTTCTGTTCAACGTTCTCCAAATTAAGGGATTTATTGTTAAGAAAATGAGAAGGTTGCCCCGAAGCAGGTCCATCATCTGCAATATGAAATTCTATAATGAGATTGACTACCTATGGCATGTTCTCAAGCCTGATTTCAATAGCAGTTAAAAAACATAATATAGAAAAGATTACTTTATAAAATTTATGTATTATGTAGCTTACCTCTTTCAAGCAAATATTTACTGTCCTTTCTTCAATTGCATTCATATCCTTGATCGCTAGATTCCTCAGCAGCATAAAGCTTTCACCAGGATAGTTGGGCAATACATTTAGACCATCACTGATAATAAAGGTTACTGACTCCTTAACAAAAGCTCCACCTTCATTCACCACTCCAACACTTGAACTGGGTTGTGATTTTTCATAAATCATTAATTTCCCACAACTGCACTTTGTATTTCTGAAAACACTTAGCAAAGAGCATGTAACCCCACATTCAAAGTACTTTCTGGGCTCAGTTTTATCGATATTTAGTTTCAGCTTTCGGAAATGTTCTGCTAAAGTATTCCTTGGCTGCAGCAACATTGATTTACATAAAGTAATTGAGAAGTGCTTTTCATCAAGGTTTGCAACCCCTCCATACAATGTGCTCAAGCTTCCAATTTTAACAGGCCGTGAATTGGATGCATTGCTTACAAGTCTGGCAACTGTTCCCAGAGGAAATGTTAGAAAACTAAAGAGAATGTCAACAAAATCATTCTCTGATTCAGCAAAAATTACACTGTTTTTTTCCTTTATCTACCAGGATTTTCAACTGAACAACTTTATCTTTTGCAGCAGCCATGCTTCCAATAACAAAAGGCTGAAAATATGAATTTGCAAGATATGATTGAAAAATAGGTCACTTAGTAACTATTTAAGGGCATCAACTGGAGCTATGGAGTCATTTTCCGGTAACCCCATCATAATTAATAATTAAAATTCATTAATTCATACACTGATACACACATGATCATGTATCAGAAGTGTCTAGCAAATATAAAGCAGGTGATGAGTCAGTAAAAATTAATTTGAACATTATGATGGGTTCAGATGACAGTTAAAAGGCACAAGGCACAACAAATTTCAATATTTTCAAGGCAATTTTTATCTCTTCCTTTTCTGCAATGAAGTTAATATTTGGTTATAAATGAAGGCTTACTAACATTGTCATTACATTCCATTACATATCTGCCAGCAGAGTTTCAATCTTTTAACCAGCCTGAACATAGCTCACTTGGTATGGTACCCAGTATACAAAATAATAATATTATATTAATTTATATATTAGTTGGGGTTACAATATATGTTATTTAGAGAGGTGGCTCAGAAGAAGGACAAACTTGATGGTCCCTCTCTTGCTTAGGTAGGCTTCTTGTCTTTCAAGTTGAGGCCATTTGACAATGCTGATTTTGAAGTCAGAGAAGCTTTCAGAATACTCATACCCTGCAAAAGTAACAATCAAAGTTAATAGTAGTATGATATCATGACATATGACAAATGCTTCACATATCTATGAGTAAACTTACCTCCTTTATTCCAATGCATAGATCCATTTCCTCTGCGTCGCAAAAGGGAATGTTCAGCCTGTTCAAGAAGGACATGACTGAAAGAGATGAATAAGATGTTACAGTCAGATCATCTGTCACCATATACATTGATGGTCCCTTGGCAAATCCTCGTGACTTAGGGTCTATAATACTCAAGAAGGATCGAACATTGCCACATTCATTATATAATTCCGGATGCTCTTCTTCAAGTATAGGTAGTATTTGGTTGTTGCATTTGAATTTGAAGGCAACTGGAGGGTTAAGCAACATGGACTTGACTTCCCATGATACGATGCATCTGTTTGAATCCAAATCTCTTATGCTTTTATACAAATTATCTATACTACCCAAAGTAGATCGACCGTCTAACAAATGCAAAACTCCACCTAAGGGAATTGTGAGGAAACTGAAAAGAAAGTCTATGAAACCTTCATCAGCTTGTGCAAATAACAACTGCCTACTGGATTTCCTTACCAATGCTTTTATATTCTTATTCCAGTAACTGTTAATTGAAGTCTGGAAAGCATAGTGTTGTTCCAAGTTCTCCAAATTGAGGAGCTGATTGTTCCTAAGAATAACATCTGTCAAGGTTGCCTTTGAGACTAATGAACATTTAAGCAGCTCCAAAATCTGCAGTAAGTTTTCAATCGTGATTTGTATAGCAATTGAAACACATTATAAAAAATATCCATCAAATTTGTATAATAGGTTACCTTTTTCATGTCAATATTAACTGTTCTTTCTTCAACAGCATTCATATCCTGTATCCCTAGATTGCTCAGCACCATTATGATTGCACCAGGAGTGTTGGACATTACATCTAGACTATCACTGATGATAAAGGTTGCTGATTCCTTAACAAAAGCTTCACCTTCATTCACCACCACTGATCCAACACTTGAACTGGGATATTTTTCATGATTCATTAGTTTTCCACATCTGCAGCTGGTATTCCTGAAAACACTTATCAAACGGCATGTACCTTCACATCCAAAGTACTTTGTTGGCTCAGTTTCATCGATATTTAGTTTCAGCTTTCGACAATGAGCTGCTAAAGAATTCCGTGGCTGCAGCAACATTGATTTACATGTAGTAGTCGAGAAGTGCTTTTCATCAAGATTTGAAACCCCTTCATACAATGTGCTCAAGCTTCCAATTTTCAAAGGCTGTGAATGGGATGCATTGCTTACAAGTCTGGTAATTGTTCCCAAAGGAATGGTCATGAAGCTAAAGAGAATGTCTACAAATTCACAACCTGCCTCAGCAAAAATTACACTGTTTTTTTCTTTATCAATAAAGATTCTCAAAGGAACAAATTTTGCTTGATTAGCAGCCATGCTTCCAATTCCAGAAAGCTGAAAATAAATCAAAGGGCATGAAGTCATTATCCAGAACCCCATCATAATAATCAATTTAATATTCATTAATTCATTCACATCATCTATCAGGAAGTGTCTATCAAATATAGAGAAGGGTAGGATTTGGTGAAATTTTAATTTTGTCAAAAAATTGTACCATTGAATTGTGAATGAATGAACATACTAGTTACAATGAATATTGATTTTCCATGTGTTCCCAACGTACTGTTTAGCCTCTTCAAATTCAATTCCCATACTTTGTGAAGGTACCCGAAAAAACGAAACAAAAATTAAGAAAAAAAGCAAATCCAGAAGAAACCCAATTCCTTATGGTAGAAGAAATCTTAACATCAAAAGTAAATCAAAAAGAGGTCCAAGCAGAGAGAGAGCATACCAGAGCAGACACAGTCGGAGACTAGCTAGCAGATAAGGCAAGCCATTGATGAAATGTTCATAGACCGGGCTTGGTCTTGGATTTCAAGATGTGGCTGGTACTGTGTGTCTCAAATATTAAAAAAGACACAATATTGTCGGATTGTCGGCCTTGCTGTTATAGGCCAAGCCTGTCTCGAAAATCAAGCCCATTAACATTCTTGTGACTAATCTAAATTCTTAAACTATCTTGATTTGTATTACACATGAATTATGAACTTCTGCACAAAAACACTAAATAAACTATATTAACTATTAACTTGAAAACATCCACATGTTTTTGTAACCGATCAAGCAACATGTGCATATTACAGATTACATATGACGTGAACTGTTGTTATGCTCCTTTTGTCATTTTACGTGGTCTTTCTAGGGAAACATTTGAGCAAGCTCACTTGTACACTAACAACATTTCTTGAATACAAAATGTAAATTTTGTCACTTCTCCTTAACACTATTCATATAAGGTTTGAGACTATTTGCCAAAGCTGGTGATGAGACCAACGAAGCCTTTTAGTATGCCAAGATCCTGCACCATGAAATCAAATCAGTCAAGTTTGATATGAAAACAAATGAAATTGGACTATGAAAAATAATACTCTGCAGCCCACCAATATTCATCAATTGGTAAAATCTGGACCATAGTACATTAAAATGAGTGGCTAGAAAAGGTTTAATAAGGTTGTTCCTAAGCTCCTGAGATTTAAAATACTTGTCCTGTCCTCAAATTAGAGATACTTCTGTATAAGTTATCTATGGCAACAAAAGAAGAACGGCCTTCCAACGTATGCACTACACTTCCAAGGGGAAAAGTGAGAAAACTGAAGGAAATCTGCTAAATCTTCGGCCACTAGAGCATACGAAATCTTTCCGGTTGATTTTCTAAACAAAACCTTCACATTCATCACCCTATCTTTGCTGCCTACGAATACCCCCTTCATCAATCTAAATGCAAAAGTTTCACAAGATTCAGTTTTGAAACATCAAGTAAACGTTTATTCAGCATGAAGATGTCTATCAATGGTGTTGTTGAGATTTAAGAACACTTCAGCAAAACCACAACCTGTAAACTAATGTGCAGCTCTGATACCATATTAGAACTTCACTCTTAAAGGCAATCAATTGGTATTAAGAGAAATGGGTTATATACTTATATACTTATATGTAATATGAAACTCTACTATATTAGTAATGTGTGGAATTATTACTTTTGACAATTCTCCTTACTAAACTTGTCTCTGTGACATAACTATTTAAAGAGCATATTATGGAACTTGTAAAGTCGTTGCTCAAGGTGAAACGCTACTAATTTAACTTTTTATTTTCTGTACTTTCAAATTTGTTTCGATAATCTTCTTAATTAATGAAAATGTTGAGAGTCAATATTTAATATGAGTTGTATTATTTGCATTGCTCTGACATTCACATATTTTTACGGATACCTAAAAAACCTTGTTTTGGTACGCTGTCTAATAGCACTGATCTCATTCTTGCTTCACTAGGTCAAAGTCTCATAGACTCATAAAAATAAGAGTATTGACATTCTCATTTCCCTTACTTAAAGGGTGGGAAAACAGAGGTTGCCGTTTTAAGGGAGTAGCTTCATTATCTAATTAATGTATATTTATATCACTTGCACCAAAAAGAAGAAACAGGACAGAATGTAACATCATTAGACTCTTCCTTAACTCATAAGAATCCCACGGTGGGAAAATAGAGAATGCCCGGTGGGAAAGCAGAACATAATCTAACAAGAAAAATGTATTGTTCTATCTATGCAATTTTCTAAGATTGGGAATAGTTGAAATTTAAATAGAGAATCAATTGCAATCTTTTTTCAACTTTCTAATTAATATTTGAATAAAGCTTTTGGATAAAAATTCTTCTCTTGGAAGCATGGATAACTTGTATAAAAGTGTGCAGAGCTTGGACTCAGCTTATGTGATACTCAATTCTATGCTGGCACCGCAATGTAGTAGTCAGATCCTTAAGCTTGAAGCAGCAGAAGTTTCTCAATAATATCATGGATATTACAACAAATGTAAGTAGGAATTTCTAAGTTGAGATTGCCTTAGACCCAAGATCATCTCAAGTGTATGTGCTGTGGGTTTTCTGAATAGTCCCTAAAGGATATGATTCGTGTATTAAACTTTTTGAGGAGAGGCATTGTATTTGTTGTGGAACAGAAATGAGACACAGAAGAAAGAATTTTCTTTGAACACATTGGACCAAATATTGTATGCCTTCATGAAGTATTTCCCTCTTCCTTTGCCTCAAATCTATTAAATTATACAATACTGAACGCCCATTGAATTTGGAATTTTATGAGACCAGTACCTGTGGAATGTATCTATGTGAATGTGAAGCTCATTGGATTTCCATTTATTGCTATCTATAAATTCATTTATTATGTTAAATTTTAGGAGATGAAGTAAATGTCACAAATTACACATGGCTTTGCTCTTAGGGAGTCCAACTGGTCTCTTTGTGCTCCAGATTGATGTTAAACGTCCAATGCCTAATCTGGCTTTCCATGGTACACTATATGACCAAGATTGGTTTAAATACTCACATATCCTCACGGAAAGATTACTTTACCAAGTTTTTGAAGCTATTCATGGGTTCCAAGCAAGAAACAGTAACTTTCTCGTTGAAACTCTATGTTGACAAAGGAAAAAACCAAGTAGTTATGGCCGAAGCGACAAGGGAATTCATTGACATTTTGTTTAGCTTCTTAACCTTTCCTATGGGCAACATCATAAGACTTTTAAGGAACAACAAAGAATCCTCTTATGATCATCATGCACTGATAGGGTGCTTTGATAATTTGTACCGAAGTGTGGAAAAACTTGGTAATGAGGATTTCTGGAATAATGTCTGCAAGCAAATGTTACTGCGTCCTAGAAATACATACAAAGAATTATGCCAAAAACTAAAGCTGAACTTGGATGATACAGAAACTATAAAGTATTTTATGTGTTATGAATGTCCTGTAGGTGACCTTAGTACTTTTCCAAAAGCTAGATGATCAAGTGGACATCCAATGAACGAAGAAGTAAAGTTCCTGGACAATGATGAAAATGAAAACATAGAAGGGAATGGTGTTTTTATTCAAGGAACCAAGTTCTTGATCTTTGACAACCTTAAGATAGTGCCGAGCTCCATGGGAAACTCTGTGCAGCAATTAATACAACTCGGCTACAGAAGCTTGGATAAGCTGGAGGAGATCATACAAGACTTTGGCTTCAAAGAGGTAATTACAATCACATTTTAATAAATTGCTCCCTTGTATGCATAGTATGTTAAAAGAATCTGTAGGTGACAATTGTAGCTAAAACATAAATCAATGAAAAGTTAATGTTAAGGTATTAACGATTTCTGATATTGACATGATATGCTCCTATATAATGTTAATTCTAAAATTTTTCTTATATTGATGATAACTAGATTGTGAACTACTCAAGCATGCTTTTATCTCTAAATGTCCACTCACTGACATATATCTGAAGAAAAACACTGCGAAAGTTGAGCAAGCGGATTCAGAAGTTATTGGCTGCTACATGCATTTGAGTATTTGACTACAGACATACACACACATCGATCTGCCCACTTCTAACAATTCTTACTTAAGAATGAGAAAATTGAGCTAGGAAAGTCTATAGGATGATAGACAATGGCATGGGTGATAATGATCAGGAAAGATATAGCAGCCAGTATCATTAAATGATTAGATATCCAATTATCCATGTTGAGGATTTCAATTAAATCATAAGGACTAGATCAATCGTCAAATTCTATGGGTGATGAGCTTCATTAATGTCTTCAGCTCAGAATAAATCTAGCTTAGCATGAAAGTATTTGTGTATGCATCCCTGCATGCAGAAGATGAATAACAGGACAAATTGTCAAGTAGAGCAGCACAAGTTCCTGATGAGGTTTTCCACAGAGCCAAAGGGGTTCAGTTGTGCAACACCTAGGCTTACCAATAGAGTCCAGCTTTCTTTCTCAACAAGTTTTCTTCTTAAGTTATTAGAGACAGCTGCTATGGCTCCCACTGCAAGGGTCATAGGTGGCTTTAATTACTTGTGCTCCACTGTTAGAAGCATCAATTGAATAATGCACTAATGGTGTGAACCTTTTATTTTATTTGTAATGGGATTGTGACACGAGGCTTCTCTCTTTGTTCTTAGCAGTGTGTTCAATGCCTCACGAGTGAAAATCATGACATGTGATGATGTAATATGATTTACTAGGTTAGTATTAATCTGAAATTAATGCAGAAACACAATTTTATAATGCTTATATATATTGCAAACCCTGGTCTCTCATAAGTGACTTCAGAATCCAGCAATTCCAGCTAGCTCACCCAATTAATATAATATAATAGTATATTATAGCTGTAATTATTTTAATATTATTTTGTCAACTAAATCTCTGAAACCTTAAGTGGTTGTAATTAATTTGTGAAAGAATTAATTTTAGTATCTATGACGGTGGAAACAAAATCTCAAATTTTCAGAACCTGCAAGGATTCTGTTCAGACCAATAGAAATAGGCTTTCAAGTCCAACCACCACCATTCTGACTTTCAATCTTTCAATACGCGTGACCAAAAAGTACTTCTAATTAGTGGTGGCCAATACATCTTTCTGGTTTTGATTTAATGTAACATAATTGGGCATGTGGTCCCTTTGTTGCATATTTTAACTCATAACTTCATAAAATGATAAAAGTACTAATTTAGCCTTTTGAGTTCTAACTAATTCAATTAATAAAGACACTAATTTAAATTTATCTTAAAATATAAAAAAAATTCCTTACCTATACAGTTCTATAGGCTACAACCAATTCATCCTTCTAATAATAAACTATACCCTATGATTGCCATATGTTATTATTTGCTTGGCTATGATTGCCATATGTTGCAATCATATGTAACGGCACCTAACAGTTGCCCATGTCCGGCACAAACCATGACTAGTCTAAGTCTCTTATTATTAATAATGATGTTACTTCCAAATAATAATTTATTTTTAACGTTCATAACATATTCGTGTTTGTGTTTGTGTATATCAATTAATTTATTTTTATAATTTAAATTTAAATCTCTTTTCAAAAATTTTAATTTGTAAAATTAGTAAAATAATATTATTTTCTTAATCACAAGATGATCAATGTCATCAATAGGAAATTAAAATATAAAAATCTTCAAAATATTTATTTTAATTTTCTTTTTAGATTCCGTACGAGATAGAGAACGTGCAAGCCTTACACTTGTCATCGACTTTTATTCTCTCCGCGTTGATTGATGAATTTTCATTTTGGGCACTACTATTCGCTTATGTGATGGCCACCCACATGTTGTATAATCCATAAACAACGGCATTCTATCATAAAACATAGTCTAGCATCTCCTTTCAGCCGTTAGATTAATGAAAAAATTCACCCAAAAAATCTAACGGTTATAGATTAAATAGAGAACTATACTTTGTACGGTAATGGAAATTAATAATGTGCTGATGCCGACGACGGCGTCAAAGAGACTTAAAAAACATTCAATGCTAACACGACGAGATTGACACGTGTACAAGTTAGAAATCAGCATCTGTAGGGGTGGGTCCCAAAAACTAAGAAAGAGTCAAAGTATAGAAGATGTGATCTTGTAGAAGAGCGAAGATCGAGGAACGTTCCAATGCGTACCAGACTACAATTAAACGTTTTTGGTTACACGGAAAGAAGTCCTTACATGAAATGACGAAATTACCCCTCTAATTATATTAATTTAGAAAATCCCGCAAGATTCTTTTACAGTAAATGACTCTAACTAACCTCTCTTTATTTATAGATTTTAAAAAGTATTATATTTTTAACCACCTCCAATTTATTAATCCTATAACTGAATTTTATTATGGGATAATCAAGTAATATTCAAGAAAAAGATAAAAAAAAAATTTACTATCCAGATTTAGGTTTGAAATAACTGATTTAAGTTTGAGTCAAACCTCATAAATAGTTTAAAAAAAAATATTTGAAATGGATAATGAATTAACAGAGATGGTAAGTGACTTTTGAAATTTTTTGAATCTGTCCATTTGCAGATATTAATTTTATAGAAATGCTAATAAATAAGTATCATTTCACATCTAATCTAATATTAATGAATGACGTATACGTTAAAAATTACGTGGTGCAAGAGTATATCTCTCGAATGTTATGATATTTTTTAAGAAGTAAGAATTAAAAAGAAATGTGATGTTAGATAAAAAATAAGAAAGTGTTGTCACCAAATCATAAGTAAATTGAACTTTCTATCTCAAGGAGAGAAACAAAAGAAAATAATCATAATTTGGGGCAAGAAATCTTCATTTTATTAATTTGTAGACAAAGCTACAAAATATTAGAAGATATTCACTTTATTTTGATCATAGGATATGCAAATTACCCTAAATGTTATGTTTTTTTTCTACCAAAAAAAAAAAAAAACCTCAATGAATCATGTGAGGTATAAAGAATCAACAACAAGAAACCTCACTTCCTATTAAAAAGGGGACAATATGTAGCTTTCTTGAGCCTAAAAAGAAACAAAAAACCAGACATGTACCAAAATCCTATTCAATTCCATCTTTCACATGCAAATAGTACCAACATTGTGGAGAGGTTCTTCAAGCTGATTTCTTGTTCAATTAGGCACATTAATTATAAACCTACTTAACTTAATGACTATATTAAGTATACCAAGTGACCAACATTATTTAAAAATTAAATTAATGGCAAAAGGACAGCATGATAATGAAGCAATCTTCATGATCTTTCTTTCATTAATTAAGGAAAATGAAATAATACAAGTATCAATCTTTGAAGAAAATAATTTAAAAGGATGTGCCAAAGATAAATTAACTCTCTTTTCTTTTTTCTTTCTTATTTTGCTATATTTTGAAAATCTTTCATATATATTTAAAAGGAGATTTGAAATGAATATGAATATAAATATATTTAATTCACTTTCAGTGTAAATTGATAATGAATCAAATATTAATTTAGTAAACATTACCTCAAACAATGAATATTGCAAAATATTCACTTTGTTATGATATATAAATTACAGCTATCCAACAACATTCAATGTAACAAATCACCTCACATTCTAAGCTTTCCATATTCCTCTTCTTATATATTATAAAAAATATATATAAAGACATCACATTTCATTAAAATGAGAAACCAGATCTTAATCATTAAAAAATTCTCTACATATATTCACAATCTCATTAAAATTTGAAATTTGATTTTATGAAAATTTGATTCTGTAATTAGAAAATTATTTGTAACCAATTCAATCCAAAAAGATAATTTAAAACTGATTATGTTAAGAGGGGATGAATAAAAATAGAATCCTACATCAAGTTAAATAGATGCATTCATCATAAACTGAGAGGGTAAATCTGTCATTTTGAAATCAGTTTTAATAATATTGACTTTATATTCAATTTTTAGTTACATACATGATAATATAAAAAGCATTAGAAATGTGAGATCTCTCTCACACACATGCCTCCTGCTGGGGCTGGCCTTCGATTACGGACCCTCCCTCGCTTTTTGAAACCAATTCAGAGAACAAAAAAAAAAAACCAAAGCCTGCAACTTACCACCGCAACCACAACTGACGGCTCTCTCTATTTCTCACAGGCATTCACACAAACACGTAGAAGAAGTTTTTCTATTTCCATTTTCTTTCACTTTCTCTACCGGTTTCAGTTTTTCTTTAATTGAGTAGTACTCTCTCTTCTTTACATTTAATTAGTTTTCCGGCATCCGGCGATGACGTCCGGTGGCCCTATTCAAAGTACCTCCCATAACGGTAGCCCAAGGGTGGCTGGTCCCACCACTACTAGACGACGTGTGGCAGACTTCACAGACGCAGAAAAACTTTCTAACTATTCAGATTTCTCAGACGAAGAAGATGAAACTAACGGCTCCATTACTGGGTCCCACAACCACAATCACCACCAGCAGTTAATCAAGTATTTCCTGTTTCGCAGGCGGGTATTCTTCTGTGTACCTGAGGCGTGTTTGGTTAAGGTTGAGGATGTATTATTTTGGACGGCCACCATGATTCAATCGTTGAGATCCGGGAAGAATATGGGCCGCAAAATTTTTGTGGCTTTAATGTTCATGGCGGTTATGTCGGTGTTCGCGAAGGTATCTTTGCTGGGTGGAAATGTAGAGGTTAATGTGAAGAGGATAGAAAATGGGCAATTGATTTTACAGAGATTCAAAGACGATTGGGCATCGGCTCAGAGAATTGTCACCGAGGGGGAGGCCTCCATGCCTAAGCGTGTTCTGGAGAGGTTGTCTGTAAGTGAAAATTTTATCATTTCAATGAATATTTGTTTATTAATAATAATATTTTCCTTTTGGGTACTTTCGCCCGTTGTTTGGTTCCCGAGAAAAGAGGACGAAATAAAACAAGTTTTTCGAGATCCTTTGTTTTTTATTACGGTGGCCAAGGCCAACCCATATTCCTCTTGGCTGGGCCGCCACTAATAATAATTTAATTTGTACCCAGGAAAAAAAAAAAAAAGTGAAATAGTTTGTCAAAATCACAGTTTTTAGAAAGGTGGTGCATAAGGTTTGTGGTCCTCAATTCATTATTGACTAATCAAAGTTTCAACAAAGGAATTTGTTTCAGAATTTTGCTCTATTTTTTCTTTTAGAACTCACTCGCGAAATACTGAAACTCATTGCTTTCCATTTTCTGAGCTTTGATGTACTCAATAGTTTACTATATCGTGCTTGATGGTGTTATGGAGAGAGGAATTTTTCATAAAAAATTGCCATTGTTATTGGTTTCCGAACGGTTAGAATTGTTCGTGTTAACCTTTTGACACACAAGAACTCGTGGGTTGCTACAAGTTCATTGAATTTGAGGTAAGGGAGGGCTGATGACTTTGACCAGTAAAAATCACTATATCGGCTGATTTTTAATGACTAGGTCGCAGCTGGGTAACTTCAATTTTTTCTTTTTTTTCAACGTGACCTTAGACTTGGGGTGTGATGCATACATGACTGTCTAAAATTAATCTCGAGTTTGGTTATTGATGAAAATATGATTTATCTGACTCCGCAAGAATGTAAAGAGGAAGGTCAAACATTTACTTTTTTTAGTTTTAAGTTATGCGAGTGTTGGGGGCTTTATGTAGCACACGTTCTATTTTAGTTTTCTGTTTAACTAATGAATTTATTTTGGTTTTCTTTTTCTTTTCAATAGACTCCAGAAATATGGATGAAACCTAACAGTGACAACTATTATCAATGTATTTCTCGACCCAAGAACCGAAGAAGTATATGTCTAAACTGCACTCAGATTTTGTTCCACACATATAAACCTGGTCAATGTTTTACTGATTTGTCCTCATTGCTTCTAATTTTTCAGGGACAAAGTCAAAAACAAATGGATATCTTCTTGTTCATGCCAATGGTGGCTTGAATCAAATGAGAACAGGAGTACGATCAAATGACATAGCTATCGTATTTGATATCACCGTATCCTAGTTGATACTTTCATGCTAAAATCTAGAATTCTTACTGGCTTGCAGATATGTGATATGGTTGCTGTTGCAAAGATAATGAATGCCACCCTGGTTCTTCCTTCTCTTGATCATGAGTCCTTCTGGACTGATCCAAGGTATTATTTTTGTCTGTAATGTATTTTTTTGTATCCTAAAATATTAATATTTTTCTTTAAATAATGTCCCTAATAATTTTTCAGTGACTTTAAAGATATTTTTGACTGGAGGCACTTCATGGAAGTTCTGAAAGATGATATTCAGATAGTTGAGTATTTGCCACTCCAATATGCAGCTATGAAACCCCTTCAGAAGGCCCCTGTTTCTTGGTCAAAGGTATCATAACAATTTCATTAATATTTTTCAATGGTAAACAATGCGCTATTTCTGGAAGAGTATCTTAGATGTTTTATGTGCAGGGTAGCTACTACAGAGGAGAGATGCTCCCTTTGTTAAAGCGTAACAAGGTTGTACAATTTACCCACACTGATTCGCGACTTGCCAACAATGGCCTTGCGCCCTCCATTCAGAGGCTTAGGTGTCGTGCCAATTATGAAGCTCTCAGGTACTCGAAGGAAACTGAAGATCTTGGGAGGGTTTTAGTTGATAGATTACGGAACAACAGTGAACCATATATCGCACTCCATTTAAGGTAGCAAAGTTGAACTTCTCCTATTTCTATTTTCTTAGTTTAGTAATTTACTGATAATGTTTCCCGGCTAAGTATACCACTTCTCGTGGCAGATATGAAAAAGACATGTTAGCTTTCACTGGCTGCAGTCATAATCTTACTGCAGAAGAGGCTAAGGAACTTAGGGTTATGAGATATAGTGTCAAGCATTGGAAGGAAAAAGAGATTGACAGCATTGAACGGCGTGTACAAGGGGGATGCCCTATGTCCCCTAGAGAGGCAGCACTTTTCCTCAAGGCAATGGGCTACCCTTCCACTACTACAATCTACATAGTTGCAGGGGAGATATATGGTAGCAATAGTATGGCTGCCTTTCAGTCAGAATACCCTAATGTCTTTTCTCATTCCACCCTTGCAACTGAAGAAGAGTTAGAGCCCTTCAAGCCATATCAGAACCGCCTTGCTGCTTTGGATCATATAGTGGCACTTGAAAGTGATGTCTTTGTTTACACTTACGACGGAAATATGGCTAAGGTAGTGCAGGGCCATAGGAGATTTGAAGGTTTTCGCAAGACGATTAATCCTGACAGGTTAGTTGCCATATTGGACAATCAATTGGAGTTTATTCTTATATATTAATCCTTTGACGTAAATCTGACTTTTCATAGTTCATTTATATTTCAGATTAAATTTTGTCAGACTGATTGATCAACTAGATGAGGGTGTTATATCTTGGGAAGCATTCTCTTCCCAGGTTAAAAGTCTGCATTCTAAGAGGCTAGGAGCACCATATCATAGACTAGCAGGAGAATCACCAAGGATGGAGGAGAACTTTTATGCTAATCCTTTTCCTGGTTGTATTTGCAACAAGTCTGATGAACAAATTACCAGATTGAAACTTGAGCACTGACTAAATATGGATACTGAATCTCAAATTACATTATGGGACACATGATGCATGATACCCATTGCCTGAAAGCCAGCATCTGTGCTATGGGATGGATGCATTTCTTTACTCAGTGGTTGTCTGTAGCTGCCTAAGAATCAAGGCTTGAGGCTATCTGCTTATTCGGAAACAGGTTTCAGTTTTTGGCGTACTGAGAGAGGAAACCTTACCACCAATCTAGGAGAAGGTTCTGTATAGGTAAAAAGATGATCAAGTTAGTTCAATTGGCGGATAGAAGATACCCTGATAATTGCGAGAGTTATAGTATTCAATATTTCATTAATTGATTATTCTTTTAAAGTCAATCGCCACATTGGGCGACATAGCAAAATTTGAATGTAACATTTGATAGTGTAGAATAAAAATTTTACTTCGTACTTTCTCAAAAGTATATTGACAGTATAAGTCATACCAAGAAGTATATTTGGTTTACACATTGTTGAAATGGGAGATTGATAAGTGAAGACGACTTACAAATACTACTAGTCTAGTCTACTAAACAAGGTCACTCGAGTTCAAAACGCTTATGGTCACTCGAGTTCAACTCGCTATACCACTACTACTGAACAGAAGTGCTGAAATATGATATAAAGGGGGCTGATATGTAGACGAATTCATTTTACTAGGTGGATGATGTGGGCTCCACAGCTAAAAAATTCTTTTATTTTTTGTTTTTTATTATGGTCTAACTCTTTTTTCATGCCTCTTTCTCTCACTTGTTGTATCTCTCACTCTTTCTGTAATAAATGAAGGAGATACAATTAACTAGTCTTAGTCTCGTAGTTCTGTTTTGAAGGGATCAACTTCTAAGGTTGTAGTGGAAAAAATTGATTTAAAGACAGTTGAATGTAACTGGTTTGGTTTCTCGGTACTATTCTCGATGGATTTATTAGACGGAAGCCATTAGAGGAGGAAGGAACCAACATGTGTGGACATTCAACAACAATCAAGTAATCTATGAGAGTCAAAGGAGAACAAAGAAAGCAGAACAGATTAACTACTTGTTTTCCTAGGCCAGGTACCCTTTCAAATCAGAACTACAAGACTAAGGCAGCAAATTAGCATCTCCTTCGACCATTATGAGAAAAGGTGAGGGAGAGAGACGAAGCAAAAGAGAGAGGCGTAAAAAATGAGAATCAAAGGAGATGAAAAAACAAGAATTTTTTTAGCAGAAGGGCCCACAATCGTCCACCTAGTAAATTTAGTTCCTCTACATATCAATCACCTTACGAAAATAGTATTGGGTCAAATATTTGAAATAACATTCAAATTAAATATCTTTATCTCTAAAATATAACTAACTTGATTACAGGGAATATTTATGGATAAGTTGCTTGGCAAAGCTGCAGAAGTTTTGAATGAAAAGCCCAAATCACACGTTTCTCTAGTAATGCAACATCCCTGTAGGGATCTGAGTCCAACTGGTGCCTAAACCAGCAGATGAAATGGGAAGGGTTTCAACCTAACACGATCAGTCAAACTTAAAATACAAGGCTGGAACTCAGCTCCTTGCAGGAGAACTGGATTGAATCAAATGAAAACAGGAACAAGACTTTAAAAAATCAATACAAATTAAACAGAAACAGAGTCAGAGAGATTATACTAAGAACTGCAAAATCAATAAAAGAAAAATAGTGTACAGATCATTTCTTACCTACAAAAATTCAAATTGTCATACACAGCTCGCTTATTTGAAACTGCCATACAACTATATGAATAGGAACACCATGAAGTTGACAAGTAAACAATTCATGTCATCATTTAATAAATTCTTTGACCTGCTCACACTTGAGATGAATTATTCAAAACTTGAAGAGCCTCAAATATATCATTGCAACAGAAACTACTAAGTCATGCTTCAGGACTTTACGATGCCCTGTCAAAGGAAAATGAGCCCTTTTCTATCACCACATTGAAGGCACGTAAACTTGTTCTTTAAGATTCTGCGCTGCACTTTCAGAAGGAAAACCTCTAACTGCACCTATTGTCCATTGAGATATAATTCCTGCTGCAATAGCAAAACGAAGCTGCCTTTCCAAAATATCTTGATCTTCAAACATTTCCGGGCATGTGGTCAGCTTTCTCATGATACCGGCCACCACAGCATCACCAGATCCAGTCCTATCACAAGTGAATGGAGTTATGAGTACATCTTCTGTTCCAACCACCACACCATCAAATGAAGGGGTGTAGTAGTGAATTCTAAGCGTTCCATCAGTCACAAACAAAGCTTTTAGTCCATCATGCCACAAAGGAGAGATTTCCTCGCTGGTGTAATGGTAATAGTCTCGCCTATTCTTGGTTTGCTCATAATTATCAGCATAGTATTGAGGCCTGTAATTTTTTTTCTTCTCATAATAATCTTCATCTAGAAGAAATTCAAGCTCATGCCTTGAAACTTCAATAATGTCTGATTCATTCCAGGCTCTCTTGATTGTTTCCCTTGTTTCATCCCGTGATCTCCACAAAGGTAATGGGAGGTTCAAGTCAAAAAATATAAGACCTCCAAAGTGCTTAGACAAAGTAATTGCCTTAAACAGGGTGGATTCCATCGAAGTAGACATTAGAACCTCTGAACAGAAATGAAACATCCTAGCCTGCAATAGTTCAGAGCAGAAAATATGAGAGACCGTCCACAAAATCAGTTTAAAAGGTGATTATTAAGGTCATTCGCAGATCAACACCAAACATGCATTATTCAAAATAAATACCCAAAGTCCAAACCACATACCCTAATGCTATAAAAAATGAATTTTTGAAAAAAAACTCCACCACATTAACAGATTAACTAGATTATGTCTGCAGAAATGCAGACAACCTAATCAAACAAATGACTACCCATAAGTACATAAGCTTATAGGCATAGCTGAATTCTTGAGACATCACACATGTAATATTGATGGGTTCCTCCACAACTAAAAAATTAAGCAAACTTTTTGCTAATTCTGAAGCCAAACTGTAACCTGCTATGTAGCTTGAAGATTCAAATAACCCAGAGTATCATAAAGTCGCAAATGTTCCTACCTCTTTGAGCACAGCAAGGTTCAATTCAGAGCTGAGAAGTGAATCCTCTGCAGACTCTTTAACTGTCTCCATCTTCATTCTCCCATCCTCAAATTTAATCCTCATATAAGTGCAGGCCGTCTTCACGTTAGAATCAAATTTCACAGACCGAGTTTGTACCTTCTCCATATTCATCATCAAAACCAACTCATCCCCAAATTTATCTTTCCCAACCTTTCCCATGAATGCCGCGCGCCCACCAAGCCTAGCATGGGAAATCGCCACATTGGAAGGTGGCCCACCTGGGGCTCTCACGAACTCCGGTGGTTTCCATTGTAGCATCTTCCACTGCGAGTAAATATCTGGATCCATTGGAATATCGTATTCCCTCACCGTCGGCACAAACTCTTTCTGTACGGCGCCAAAGCAGCATATCAGAGGTGGGTAGTCATACGGAAAATCAATACCATCGTCATAATTTTTTGCATTTTCCAAAATTATCTCTGCTTCTCTTACTGTCTCTTTCGTGGTTTTAGCTTCAATTGTGCCATTTTCGACTTGGGTTTTTCTCGAACGCTTTGATTTTTTTGGCGCTGCCGTAGTTGAAGTAATTGAAGAAGCCGAAGAGGAAGAAGATGTGACCTTCTTCTTTCTGCCTCGGCGAGTTGGGTTTGGCGATTCAACAGCTCCATTGTCATCTCCATTAACGGAAGCTTTAACTGTAGTCCTTGAATTTCTTGAGTTTAGTGGGAGTAAGCGAAGGTTGTGAAGGTTGGAAAGTGAAAGATGTGGTGGAAGAAGCTGAAAAACCAGAAATGACGCCATTGTTGGATTAATGCAAGGGTTTATCCATGTTGGTCTTCTGCTATCTTTGTCTTCAAAACCCTATCATGTCACCGCATATGGAATACAACTGAATCCTGAATAAGCTTAACCAAGTCGGGTCTCGAAGATGGAGCCTGCTTCTTTACCGGGTTGGTTCTCTTTTGACCCTTGACTCCAAAGAGATTAGATCCAAAGGCTGAAATTTTGTGTACGCACTGGCAGAAGCATTTTTTACCGTTGGATTGAAAATGAGCTTACTGATCCTGTCTCGGATCCAAGAAAATTCCTTTACACTTCGGCAGAGATTCAGTGTTCTCAGATTCTTATAACATCGTCTTGTTGAAGTTTAGGAAAGTTCTCGTCTTTTGGTTGTCTCTCAGTTGAGACAAAGGAAAGGGAAAACGGGTTGTCTGTAGCGCTGAAAATTTCGGTTTTGGACATTGGTTACTTCTTCTTCACCGGTAAGAATCCCATTTTTCTTTGTTTTTGGAGAATGGTTCTGTTTCATGTTACTTTGTTCTGTTGTGAGTACACTAAACATTTAGATCATCTGGAAGAGAGGCTCTATTCAAAATTTGTTTCTGGTTTGGTTTTCTTCGAGTCAATTAATTGAAGAAATTAATGTAAAACTCATTGTTCTTGCTTGCTTCAGTAGAATGAATATCCAACAGGTTGGATGGGATGGTAAAGCATTTTCTTTTTCTTTGTTATTTTGTTAGTTGATGAAGTGGGTTCAACCTTGAAGAAATATAATCTTATAATGTGGTGCTGTATTTTTTTTTTTTGGTGAGTTAGATGTCTGAGAACCCAGTTTTATCACTTGAGGTTTGGTCATTGATTTCGGTCTGAAATTAATTTGTTTCGCTGAATCCAAATTCCTATCTCATAGCACCTTGAATCACAGGACAGGGTTTGCAACTTGTAATTAACATGTCACTTCTGATTCTGCCAAATCCATTATGTTGCGATCATTGTGCCAGAAATGGCCTGTGCCCCTTAACTCATATATGAGATATTGCAATTATTAGTTTATATGTTTTACTCTGGTCTGTTAGGCTACAAATTTGAGGAAATGAATTTCTCCTAAACCGAAATTAGTATGTAATTTGGGCTATTGTAGTTTTATAGTAGTATATGGTTCTAGTCCATGATATTTTGGGTAAAAGGTAAAGTTATTGTTTGTTTTATGAAATCAATTTTAGCAAGGTTGCAATTTCAGTTATCATTTTCCCTGGGACTTGCTGTGAGATATTAGACATTTCCTAATTATCACTCCATAAAAGAGAGAGTGAAAGAGAACCATATTACTTGCCAACCAATTACTGGATCTGTATAAAGCTTATGCTGTGTTCTTGCCGAATGAGAGGAAAAGTGATGTGCTAATTTTGTGGTTGTTAACTAGATTACTATATAGAGGAGACTATCATATTCGTATAGTCATATATTATCTGAATTGCAAGTCTGCACCCACATCCCAATCCAAGTCTTCTCAAATCTCACACTATTTGATTGTTAAGGTGGTTGGTGGTAATACAAGGAATTACAGGATAAGAAATGAAGATATTCAGTCTAAGGTGGGGTAGCTCCAATAGGAGAATAAGATGAGGGAGAAGAATGAAGTCTTCTCCCGATCTTCTTCGGCCATAAGAATTTGATTGTAGCCAAAATATGCATCCATGAAACTTAAAAGTTCATTTCCTGTAGCATTATCCACCAACCTATCAATTTGGGGCAAAAAATAACTGTCTTTTGGACATGCTTTATTCAAGTCTGTGAAGCCTACATACATTTGCCATTTTCCATTCGATTTCTTCACCATAACAATATTAGACAACCAATCAAGATAATCGACCTCTCATCAATAGCTCTTTGCCTTTCTGGAGCAAAACGTAGTTTTTTTTTGTTTGACCAGACTCATGTCCAGATTTGTACTGAGTTTTATGAGAGATTATTGATGTGCTTATTGCAGGCATGTTAGTTGCAGTCCATGCAAACACTTTCCTGTTTTTTATCAAGAATTGGGTAAGCTCTTCTCGGGTCTCTGAGTTTAGATTTGTGCCCAGAAGAACTGTTTTGTTGCTATTCCTTGGTAAGAGTTGGATTAGTTGAGTGACTCTAGCAGAATTTTTTTTTCTAACCATCTTTCTGTTTCCTTGGCCTTGGATCTTGGGGATCATCTGTAGTAAGAATCTCATAATTCTTGCTTTTCATGTATCCCACGTAACACTGCCTTGCCACTTTTTGATTACCTCAAATTGTGCCAACTCCTCATGGACTTAAATATTTTAAACATGCATGCTAGGATGAGGGGATTACCTTGGCTGAATTGAAGAATGGCCCCCCCAATATAACGTTATAGGATGATCTGGCTTTCACAATGTTATAGCTATTTTCCTGTACCTTTTGTCTTCTAATGTAATTGGAAGTTCAATTGTTCCTTCTACGATCACCTGTTCTCTATTGAATCCCACTAAAGCTCCCTAGAATGGTCGTAGCCTATCATTGGCAATTCCCATTTGTTCAAAACAATTATAATACATTATATCTGCTATATTAGTATTAATTACTAATGCTTCGTCATGTGGAGTTTCAACACCCTGTAAATCCTTGCCAGAGAAAGATATCGTCCCTGTAGGAGTGGCTAACTTGGCTTTTTTGCCAACTTTGTTCACCATCAATGGTCTTTTTTAATACCGTTTCTTGTCTGCCAAGGTTGGTCCTCCAGAAGCTAAACCACTTGTGATGGTATATATAAAACCAATTGGCTCTTTTTTATCTTTCCCTGATTGAACGTGATGTTTTTCTTCTCTAAGACGAACAGCCCTACGATCATAGTTTTGATCATTTTGTCTCTTACAATAGTCTCTTATTTTTTTGAATTTGTTTTTAGAAGCATGTTTACGGAGATACTCTCATTAGATTAACTTTTCAATTTGATCCCTCAATTAACAGAAGTCATTTATATTATGGCCTAGGTCCCCGATAGAAATCTCAATACTTGTTATGATCAAGATTTTTTGGGTTTGCTCGTTGCTTAGGAGGCACTTAAAAATCCTTTGTGTTGTTCTGCAAAAAAGATTTCCGAGGGTGTTTTGTTTAATGGCTGGTAAGCCAAGAAACGACATGGTGGTGAACGCTGTCTTAACCTGTGTCCCTCTCTCCTTGGAGTTTCAACCTTTCCGTCTTGACAACGAGGTCTATCTGGAGAATGAGTCTATTGTTTATTTTAGCCATGGGTGGTCATCAAGGCATGTTTAGCTTTTTCTACATTAATGTATTCTACCACCTGTTGCATTAATTCTTCCAGACTGGCTGGAGTACGTTTGTTTATATCATAATGAAAAGAAGAAGATTTCCATAGACTAGCTTTCAATATTGTGATTATGGTCTATGGACTGGTATCACTAACCTCAAGAACTCCATTGTTAAAATGAGTCATGAACTCTTTTAATGATTCAGCGTCCCCTTGCTTTATTCCTAGGAAATTGATAGCATCCTTTTTCTCTTTTCCTCTTTGTCATGAAATGCCTCTGGAATGCTGCTACAAGTTCATTAAAATATCTTATGAAGTTTTGAGAGAGGTACGCAAACCATAATCGAGCTTTATCTCTCAATACTGCAGCAAAGGCATGACACATAACCTGATCCGAAACTCCATGAAGCATTATTAATGTTTTGAATCAAGTAACGAAATCATCCGGATCTGAAGAGCCATTATACTGTTCTAATGAATGTATTTTCAGGCCAGTTAGTACCCGGAAAGAGATGACCTTCTCCATAAAGGGATAATGAGCTGAGCTTCTTCAGTCCGGCTTGGCAATTGTTCTTTTTTATCCACTTCTTCTGGCCATTTGTTTCCTCCTTGATCAATGAATTCATTTTTATCCTGGTTTTGTTCCCTGTCTGTATTTGCTATCTGTTCTTGGTGGCTCAAAAGTTAATTATCATGGGCTAGGGAGGTGTTTATTTTAGCTGATAGTGCTTGCACAATTGACATTAATGTGTGAAATTGTTACTGGGTTACGGGGTATCAAGTTCTCTTATGGATGATTTGGACGGTGTAGGAGTAGTTGTTTGACTGGTTAAGTGGTAAGAAAAGACATGAGTATAAAAGGTTTGGAAGAGAAATTAGCTATGGAAATAAATAAATTAGGGAAAGAATTCATGGGGGGATATTAACTAGTTTTTTGAGGATCCACATAGCTGAACCCAATGATTTGGGATTAAGACTTTGTTTTTAATGTTGTCATTGTTAATTGCGGTGAGATGCAAACTCATAGTCCTCTGCAGCTGAAGTTAGTTATACTTTCACGTACAACATGAACTTGCCAATAACTTCACTGATTTATGTTTGTTTGTTCTTGTTTTTTTGGTTAGCTGCATGCCTAAGATTTATTCTGTACATTTATCACCCGGCTCTTATAGAATCACAAAAGATAACAAAAAGCAATCATAGAAGTGAGTGAATTCTGTTACCATCATTATGAAACAAGCTTTATGTTAATGACTCTATTCCACAGTGATTTCTCTAATTTTGGTTCTTCTTTTTTTCCTTTTTTTACCTGAAACCTTTCTTACCTTCTGACGTTTTTCTTGGAGACTGAAATGATGTATATTTTTCATGCAGAAAAATGGGCTTCTGGACTTTGATGGAAGGATTTCTTCTCTTTGCAAATGCGTTGGCAATACTAAATGAAGACCGATTTCTTGCTCCAAGAAGATGGACCTTGGCAGAAGTCTCACGAGGCGCAAGGAATTCGATTAAGGTGCAGCTGATAGGACTCATATATGCATGTCAATTTTTGAGACTTCCTCTTATACTATTAAATATCATTATTATTGTGGTGAAGCTGTTCTCTGGATAAGTTAAAGAGAATTAAGAGTCATAATCTCTGCTGTGTTGTGTGTATCATAGTTAATTTCTGGGTTTCTATCACAGTTGAGTAGCTGAGGCCCAAAATTTTCGTGTATAACAGGTGAAGCTCATCAGTTTGATTATAGTTTCCAACTTTTAGTTGTTACTCTCCTTTTGTTTGTTTCTGAATGCAATGATACCAATGTTTAAACAAGATAGTTACGAGTAAATCTTTGCATGTGGTTTAATGAATTCATCATCTGGAAGGGACCCTGTAAAACTAGCTGAATGCTAAGAGCATAGCAATGCTTATTTTGAACAAGAGGGAATGACAATGCTATATAAGATTCTACTAATAGAACTGAAACACAAAAAGCCAAATAAACGTAAAGGACTGACATCTTTTACAATTACCGTCATCAAACTCATGCAGCTGCTACAATAAGCTCAGTATCCCCAAAGTGGGCTGTACCTGGCCAGCGCGAATTCCCCAATTACCCAATTACCTTATACCCATCTCTTTCCAAGCTCTTCTTTAGCTTATCTACCTTTCCATCCATCACTTTCGTCGTTGGCACTTTTCCAAACTTGAGAACTCTAATTTCCTCCTCTCCTCTTCCACAATCACCACCCTCTCCAAACTTCAAATTATAGATCAAATTTAGAAGAAAAAGCCTCGATACATTATGATTAAATAACTTTTTATTATTAACAAATATATATATAACTTTTTTAGTATTAACAATAAAATAAATAACTTTATTTATTTCAACACAACACTTTCTTTGTATATAAATATATTGTTTTCTAAAAAACTGTTGTATTTTTATAAAGTGAATAACTGCATTTCACTGATACGAATTATGTATACTTCTACAGTTATATCTATATCTTCTATATTATTCTAAAAACTAGAAAATTTTGTGGTCTCTTACTTAAAAATAGTATAAAGTAATTTATTTTAAACTAATTAAAAAATATTTAGAATATGTCTATGCTACTCATATACTAATTACAACTCATTTTATCTTTTACATCTTAATAATTATCCACATCACTCTCACTCATACACTAACTCCTATTTTCTTTTTCCTTTTTAATATGACTAAAAAAGTTAAAATGACAGTTTTATATATATTTTTTTAAAATAATAAAGCATGTGATGGGTTGTTATAAAAGTGACAAACTCCTTATGATCTCCTATTATATAATATACACATATTTAAATTATTTAAAAAATAAATTTATTCCTATCACTTGATAACTACAAAACAACAATCTCTGCGTACACACCATAATAACCTTCTCACTTTTCCACTCTCCTACTCTCTTTCACTCTTTTAATACACAAATATTTTTTTATTCAAATGTTATCAATTGAAAAATTAAATTAAGGTGAAAATTAAAAACTACATACAAAACACTCGAGTATGTGCGTGAGTGCATACGGCGAGTTATAATAAAAGGGAGAAAATCCATATACACACGAAGCAAGATGTTAGTTCAATTAAAAATTTGAACATGAATAGCTTTTTAAAATTGAATATTAATCTTTAAAAATAAAAATAAAAATATAAGAAAACTGAAAATGAAATTTATTTACAAAAGAATTGTTTTTCTTAAGCTTAGTTAAAATATAAATCTAATAGAAATATACTTTTTGTAAAAATACAACTCCTTCAGCTCATTGTTCTTAAGTAATTTAGGTAATCGTCTAGCAATTTAACGATTTACATACAAATTTCAAATGAGAATAATTGTAACCAAAGTCAAAAGAAATTCTGTTTTATGTGTAAATTTCAAATGAAAGTAGTTTTGTAGGTAAACTTGTCTGAAATCTTGAAAGACATGAATGTGCAAATTGCAAACAAAATTGTTTTCCAAGAGAACTGTTGGAATAGTTGTTGATTTAAATGTAAATTACAAATGAAATATTTATAACCGAAATTATTTAGTATATGACATCTTGAAAGACAAATCATGATTTATTTTATACAATATAATAGTACAAATTAGGCTAATGTACCTTTGATCTTGGTAAATTATTAAAACATTTTATTTTTTTTGGATATGTAAGTAAATTGTATGAATATTGATATTCTTACTCAATCGTCTATGCATTTGACGAATGACATATAAAGTATAGAAATAGTGATAGTTTAAACAAATCACCTGTGAGTTACTAAAATCTCCTGTGTACTTGACAATTTACATAACAATTGGAGGAAAATTGTTAGTAAATTATAGTAACAGTGATAGTTTCAAGCCAATCGTCTATGTGTTAGACGATTTACATATAAATTGCAACAATAATGATAATGTTAAGCAAATCATCTATGTAGTAGTTATTTGCATATTAATTTGTAAATGAGAATAATTTATGGTTTACTTGCACTTCAAATTAAAAAATTTCCAATCAAATAGCTAGAGTACATGACGAGGCATATGTAGATTATAAATGAGAAGTTTGTAACCAAATCCATTTTGTAATTGATGATTAAAATATATTATAAGATTTAAATTGATAGATATTATGACGGTTTACATATATATTATGTATAAGGAAAGATATGTATAACCAGTGGCGGGCCCATAGCCCAGCCAGCCCAGGCCTGGACCCAGGCTAGATTTTTTGAGAAAGTTAATTTGTAGGCTTTAGTTACTATGAAGCCCTCAGGCCTGCCTAAACCTCCAAATTCATTTTTTTTATCCTATAAATTAGTACATAAGATATTTATTAACAATAATATAATATATATTATTTATTTCATATAAAATTATCATGGCTCACAAACTTATAAATTGATTTCTATAAAAATTAAGCTAAATTTATTTAATAAACGAGTTCTAAAATAAAACTCAAACTCTATAAAACACGAAAATGAACTTGAGTTGATCCCGAATAGTTTATAAGCATATTATTATGTTTGTATTTTTATTTAAAATTTATTATTAACATTGTACTTGATGTTAGAAAAATTCTTAAATTTATATTTGTTTTCTTATTTGGATCTTTATAGGCGATTAAATGTCAAATATTTTTATTTTTGCTTACTTTATTATTTTATTCCTCACTATTCATCAGTAATACTGATATATATGATCTTTACCTTCGATCTCACTTTAATGAGTGATAAAAGCCACAAATTACTAGTTTATATGTCATTATTTGAATTCTCACTTTATCAACTGATGTAAGTTCTAAAATAATTTTTAATTTCAAAAAAAAATATTAATATAAAATTGATCCGGGCTACACAAAATTCTTGGATCCGCACTTGTGTATAACATTTTATTTGTCAGATATATTAACTATGAAATATTTTATAAGAATTACATATATATTTTGGTTATAATAAAATAATTATATGTCTTTTAAAGTACTAAATAATTAGATTAAACAAATCATAAATTTAATAATTATAGTAATTAAATTCAAGAAAAAATTATTTCTAGACAAGAGCTGTTGCTAAAATAATTTTTTTCTTATAACAATGAAATATCTTATAAGATTAAAAAATGATAAAGTTCTCAATTGTAGGTAATTAAATAAATAAATAAAGGCCAATTAATGTATTGTATGTATTTTTATATTTCTTTATCTTTTTTTATTTACATAATACTGTTAAATAAAATTATGCCTACTTACCATTGATCTTGGTAAATCCTAAGAACATTATTCTTTTGATTTCTAATTAAAAAAACTTATAAGTTTATATTGAAAATCCTTTACGTGATTTTTTTTAAATGAGGTATAATTAACCAAGCAAGTCATCTAAGTATTTGTCCATTTAAATTGTAAATGAGAATAGCTTGTAAGCAAATTGTAAATGGGCATAATTTATAAGTATATGATATATGACACTTTTATGTCTAAACTAAGTAGTTTTAGGCAAATCGTCTACAAGTTTGACGATTTCAAGAATGAGTAGGAAATGATATAATGTAGTTTTAAGTGAATTGTTTGTATGCTTGGCGACTTACATATTAACTGCAAATGGAATACTTTTATAAGCAGATCATCTAGTATATGAGGATTTAAATAGTTTTAGGTGAATGGTCTAGAGCTTTGTCAATTTACATATAGATTTCAAATAAGAATAATTCGTAAAAGTATTTTCAAATAAGAATAATTCGTAAAAATATGTTTGACTTTATATGTAAACTTCAAATGAAAATAGTTTGTAGGAAAATTGCCTAAAATCTTAGTTATTTATATGCAAATTAAGAATGAAAAGAGTTTCCAAGACATAACGATTTAAGTGTAAATTACAAATGAAAAATTTGTAACAGATTTTCATTTAGTACATGATAATTTACAAGACATGAATCAATATATAATATGGAGTAAATGACGATCTATTGTAAATTATAAATGACAATTTGTTCTGGGTAATACAGTGAAAAAATTAGACTAACATACGTTTGATCTAGGTCAATTCTTAGTACATTCTTTTTTTGATTTTTAATAAAATATTGAAATTTTAATTATTCATTTCGATATATATTTTTTTTAACGAATATATCGAGACAATATTTCAAAACTCATTATTTATGAATGCATTGCACATTTTAATGTTACCATCACTCTATTGCCTCACCCTTTTACTTGAGAGTCGTCTCCGTCGTCAATCGGCTTATTTGATGACAATTTGCAAATAAACGTAAATGAGAATGATTCGTAAGCAAATTGTAGGAAATATGATAGTTTTACTCAAATCGTCTGTGCATTAGACAATTTACATATAAATTATAGGAATAGTGATAGTTTAAGCAAATCATCTCTGTATTAAACTATTTACATAGTACTTGGGCCAGCCTTTATATTCAGCTTGGGCCATAATACTTTGTATTCAACTTATTTACATTGTGAGACTTGTAAATTGAGATATTTGTACTCTTAGACTCCAGTGAAACATGTTCTTGTGTATTCACTTGTTGGATTTGTATTAGTTATGGTTGGACATCACTATCTTGTCATTATTATCATATGCTCCTCTTAGTTGGATATAACTATATTATTGTTGTTATCAAGTCAAGTATTTCCCTTGAATTGTTATTAGAGCAAGTTATTGCTTTCCTTGATTGATGCTTAGATTATGTATGTTAGGCTCGTTTAGACCAGGGTGGGTCCATATCTACTTTGCTTATTGAGTTGTTACGATACAGTTGAATTCAACGATTGAGAGATTTATGAAATGTCAAAAGTTTGATCTTGCAGGAAAATATTTGTGGGGAATGGTAACCTATGAACCCTGAACTAGATTAGGCTCACATCTAATAGATGTGGAGATACTAGTGGGCAAACCAAAAACAAAATACAAGAAAATCACAATTAAAAACATAATAATTTAAACCCAATTTACAACAAACTAAAGTATCCCTAATTTATATCTATACTAATATATAAAAGGGGTTTAATGACATAATTTTTTATTTTCATAAATACTCTTATGAGTTGTTATTATTACTTAGTTATATTTAGTAGTTATTATACTTCAATTAAATATTTTTTAAAAAAAATTTATTCTAGTACTTTACTATTTTAATATAAATAGGATTGTAATTACTTTAGAACTATTAATTTCTTTTTTACTAATTCTTCTCAATATTTATAAATCTTTAATTTTTAATAGTTATATGTCTATAGTATTTAAGATTGAATTTCTCAATTTGTTTGTTTAATAAGATCTTAAAAATCATAATTCTTTAGATCTTATCAAATTTATGAATTGACAAAAATTTTAATTGTATAATTTTCATGATTATAATATTGTTGCTTTAACTTTTAATTCTAAAAAAAATTATTTTATTAATTAAATATCAATAATAATTAAGATTGAATTTCTCAATTTTTTTATTTAATAAGTTTCTAATAATTACAACATTTTTTTAGTTTTTCTCAAATTTAGGATTAAATTTTTATAAAAGACAATACTATGAAATAAAAAATAGTAAGAATATAGTTTTCTTAATTATATTATTTTTATTTTTAATTTTAATTTATCTTCCATCTTAAGAATTATTATTTTTTAATAAAGTTACAAAGCAGTTATAATAATTTTTAACTCATCCCAATTTTATAAATAAAATTTTAAAGAAAACTCTATGAATTAAAAAAAATTAAGAGTATAGTTTTTCTCATTATTTTGTTGTGTTAATTTTTCTTCAATTTTTAAAATTTTTAAAAAAATTAACTTTTTATTAGATTTATCTATTTTTTTTATTGTCATTTTTTTTATTAATTATAATATCTTGATATGTATATTATGATGAACATATATATAAATATTATAAATACAATTCATTACACAACTGCATGTTATGAAAGCTGGTTAAATAAAAAAAAAACAAAGAACAAAAATAAAAGAAAGGTGAGATGAGATGAGATGAGATATAAATCTAGGATTTGTTAATTATGTGAAATTGTGGTGGGACTTGTTAACAGTGTTGGGCCGAAAGATAAAAAACATGAATCTATCCGGGAAACTTGAGCTTATCCTGGTGGAGGTTGATCCTTTCCCTGGACAGGATTACAGACACTCACTGTACAAACAGCACTTTAGGGTTAAACCAGTCCTGCAGTGCTCCTATTAATTACTGAAGAAACCCATTTCAAGTCTTCCATCTCTTTTTCAACTCTTGTTTCTTACGCTCTTCCATGGATGCCTTGGACTTATGGAGTCAGTTTTTACAGTTTGTAAAATCTATCTTGATAATATTGTGGATTTTATTTTCAGCGTTTCAGGGTCTATGCTATTGGTTTGTTTTTCACTTTTTCTATACTATTGTTTCTACGGGCATCAGTGATGAATTCTTCTAAATTGTTATCCTTGCACTTTGATTGCCAGTGAAGAAAAGTATGGGGAGTGAATTGTCTGAGATGCTCATCGTTTGATCTAATCAATTTCATTTTAGAACTAAAGTTTTGATTTTTAGTTTTGGAATGTTTGAGTAATGCTTAGCTTAAATGGATCAGTGATGTTACTAATAATCTGCGTTATCTGTCTGCAATTTCCTCAAGGAAATTGAAGATAATCAAATTTTTACTGAGATCCAATCTAATTATCATCCTATGCATGTGTATGATTGTGTTTTTTTTTTTTTTTTTGGGTTTTATTTCTTCTAATTGAGAATTGAAGTGTGGGTTTTCCAATCTACTAGGAAAAATAGGGAGAGTAGGAGTAAAAAGAAGTTTCAGAACTGGACTAATTAATGCTTTGCAGGGTATATAGCTTCTTGACTATCAGTGCTGGAATATTTCAACATTAACATGGGTTGGGTTGTTTCTATTCTAGGAGGTAAGATAAGGGTTTAATCTGGGTTTATGCGTAAATCATCCATGTGAATAAAGTTCATCTCATTATCAGACTATCAATGGGTGGGCTATATTGTTCTATCTGTTTGAATTACTAGGGAAGGAATCTTGATTGACCTCAAATTTTTCAGTAAGCTTTGTTGTTGTGCTTGTTTAGCTGAATTTAATGGATCGCTGATGCTACTGTATAAACTGCGTTATCTATCTGATCTTCTTGAAAGGAATTGAAGATGACCACAATATACTGAGATCCAAGTATTTTGTAATGATAGATTTTACTCTCTAATTTCCTTGCATTTAGAATTTGAAGCTTCTTATTAAAGGTCTTAGCATTTCATTACTTCTGAATGCTGTGAAAAGCATTGTTCTTTTTAAAAAAACTATGCAATTGTAGACATTTTTTTTGTTGATGCATTGTTCTTTTTTGAAAACTATGCAATTGTAGGCTTTTTTTTGTTGTTGTTGATGCCCACAGAAAACAAGATAACATTGATATGTGAATTAAAATGCTTTGTACTATCATTTTAATGGAAGCAGGTTCTAGTTTGGGGAATCTGCGATGGGTGACATTTGTGAGTTTTTCAGATAGGATCACCATTGAAATTGAGACAGGCCTGTGTACACCAAGTTCTTGTTGGTTATTGCAATTGGCGTGTGAAAACAATAAATAGGTATTGTTGCCCTGTGCACTGATTGTTCTTGAGCTTTGGTCATTGGGATGTCACTTTCCCAAGTGGAGCTATCCTGTGTACATTGTTAAATTTTGCTTATCATTTGGAATTCAAATGTAGCTTTGTTGATTTGTATCCGATGAATGTATCATTTTTGTGTCTAGTTTTAGACGTGTAAAATGCAATGTTGACTGCACTACTTTATTCTAGATGTGTCCAGTGTGTGCACTGATAAGTTTATGTTGCTTTAGTCTTTATTTGCTTGATCAGTTTTGTGATTTATAAGTGATTCACTTAATTACACACAAGTGAACTATGTTTGTATGGTATATAGAAATTTGTTTAATGGAGGAATTATCCTTCCTGAATTGCTGAATTCAACTAGTCTTTTAGTTAATGGATAATTAATTATCCTTGCTTATGAATATTGTCTCCCTCTTCCTTTTAACGGCTTGGTAGCTCGGAAGAAGAGAGAAAGCTTTGTTTCCTTTTCTATCACACCAGTAGAGGAGAGGATCCAAATCCAATAAGGATGGTGTTGCGGGAGACTTTCCAATTAGAGGCTATATCATTAAACCAAGGGTAAGGGGTGATTGGAAAATACAGACATCATCAGTCATCACTTGTCTTGGTGAATTATGGCAATGATATTTATTTCAATATGCTCTTATGCCATACAGGAACTTGTTCTTCATGACTTCTTGCAACCATTTGGTGTTCACATCAGAAGAAAATCATCTTGTAAGTCCAATCCTATGCTGATGAGTCAGATGTTGAAAAATCCTCATCCAAAACAGATAAGGGAGAGCATTTTGATACTATAAAATTGGATTCAGATCATCTCATATTCTTACTAGAAAATGAGAGGCCATGTATGAAAGAGAGAAATTTAGAAAAAAAATTTAAAAATTAAATTTGTTTTTTAAATATTATATATATATATATATATTAGATGAGATTGATTCCTCTCTCCAAGATATCATGTTCCATATTGTGAGAATTCAAATCTTACAAAATCAAGCCTTGAACTATATCACAAAATAACCCACTGTCATTGTAGATGAAGACTATTAGGGCTCGTTTGGTGTATTGTTTAAGTATAAGGATAACAAGATATTATAAAATTATTCAATTGGCTCTTATATAATGTTTTATAGTATCATGGTAGTATAGATTTATACTGTTGCACCATTTCTTATATTGTGCGTAATAGTATAAACAATGGAGAGTAGAAGGATAAGTAATAGTATAATAGTATAATTACTATACAACTTAATATATTATTAACGGTCTTTAGTTTAGTTCTTAGTGAGTGTTTTGGTTGATGAAAAATTAAGAGAAAAATTTTCCCGATTGGGATTAGGTTCTTTTTCTTGAAATTAGATATGTAGTTTATTCAATTTTTTAGAGTAGATTTTAATTAAGTCATGCCGTGGAGTTCAATAAAATTACGTAAATTATTGCTAAAATGAAAGGAAATGTGCAAAAACATGGAATATGCAAAATTTAATTGAAGTAGGAATTTATGTATTAATTACAATTCAATGAAATAAAATGTGAATAGAAATTCAGTTTTTTTTTTTTTTTTTTTCCAATGTTAAATAATTGCTAAAATGCAATATTGTATATGGTCGAATTTTAATGTGATTACCAATTCAATTATAAAAAAATTAAGTCCAGAAAATTTCAAATTTCGACTACTAGAAAAGGTTCAGTTTTTCTTTATGGCCAATATTGCAAGCCAGCTTTCCATGTGCTGAAAGAAACTGAATCTGTCGTTTTGCCTATTTAAAAACTAAAAATATTTGAAAATAACCTAATATAGTACCATCCAGGCTGTTTTTAAATTTCAAATTTCAAAAACTCCTCCAGCTCATTATGACCGTTACCTTACCTATTCTCCACCTTTCAAAAATCACAACTCACTATTCACAGAACCAAACAAGCATAAACTAACCGTTGGATCAAACAATCTATAAAACAAACCCTCTCGTCCCCACATCCCTCCGCCTTCATTTCTACCTTTAAATCTCACTTTCTCTGTCTGGAATCCATTTCCCTCAGATTTTCCGAATACACTTTTGTGATTTTAGCCTCTCAAAATCAAAATGCGTGAGATTCTTCATATTCAAGGTGGCCAATGCGGGAACCAGATCGGAGCCAAGTTCTGGGAGGTTGTCTGTGCCGAGCATGGCATCGACCCAACTGGAAGATACACCGGAGATTCCGATCTTCAGCTTGAGAGGATAAACGTTTATTACAATGAAGCAACCTGTGGGAGGTATGTGCCCAGAGCTGTGCTTATGGACCTTGAACCTGGTACCATGGACAGCTTGAGATCTGGACCGTACGGACAGATTTTTAGGCCGGACAACTTTGTTTTTGGTCAGTCCGGTGCCGGAAACAATTGGGCTAAAGGGCATTACACAGAAGGTGCAGAGCTCATTGATTCTGTGCTCGATGTCGTTCGCAAAGAAGCTGAGAATTGTGATTGCTTGCAGGGTATGTGTTTTCCTTAAAACTATTTCTCTGTTTTCCTAGCTGTAATTCTCCCCTGTTTTGTTGTTGCTCATGCTGGGTTTTGTTTTCAATTTGCAGGTTTCCAGGTGTGCCATTCTCTTGGCGGAGGAACAGGGTCTGGGATGGGTACCCTTTTGATTTCAAAGATCAGAGAAGAATACCCAGATAGAATGATGCTTACTTTCTCAGTTTTCCCTTCTCCCAAGGTCTCTGACACTGTCGTTGAGCCATACAACGCAACTCTATCTGTCCATCAGCTTGTTGAAAACGCAGATGAATGTATGGTACTTGACAACTGAAGCTCTATATGACATTTGCTTCCGTACCTTGAAGCTCACCACACCAAGCTGTAAGCTTTTTACCACCCCTTTACTCAATTTACTCTCATGGCCTTGTGTTTTGTATTTGTTGTGTTTTTCTTCTCTGAATTAATTCTCAAATTATTACTGAATTTCTTTGGAACAGTTGGTGACTTGAACCATTTGATTTCCGCTACCATGTCTGGTGTCACATGTTGTTTGAGATTCCCCGGACAACTGAACTCTGACCTTCGCAAGCTTGCCGTCAATCTCATCCCCTTCCCTCGCCTCCACTTTTTCATGGTGGGTTTTGCTCCTCTTACTTCTCGTGGTTCACAGCAATACAGATCCCTGACTGTGCCGGAGCTCACCCAACAAATGTGGGATTCAAAGAACATGATGTGTGCCGCTGACCCACGTCATGGACGCTATCTCACAGCCTCAGCCATGTTCAGAGGCAAAATGAGCACCAAGGAGGTTGATGAACAAATGATTAATGTTCAGAACAAGAACTCTTCATACTTTGTGGAATGGATTCCAAACAATGTCAAGTCTACTGTTTGTGATATCCCACCAACAGGTTTAAAAATGGCATCTACTTTCATAGGAAATTCGACATCCATTCAGGAAATGTTCCGTAGGGTGAGTGAGCAGTTCACAGCCATGTTTAGGAGGAAGGCTTTCTTGCATTGGTATACAGGGGAAGGTATGGATGAGATGGAGTTCACTGAGGCTGAAAGTAACATGAATGATCTGGTTTCGGAGTATCAACAATACCAAGATGCCACCGCTGATGAAGATGAATATGAGGAGGAAGAGGAGGAATATAATGACATGTGATGTAATGTTGATAATCTAATATTGCGGTTGTTATAGATGGTGATGGATAACATGCCGCAACTGCCGGTTGCTGGTCTCTGGTGAAGGAAAGTTAGTAGTGTAGGCTATGCTCATCCCATATTATGACTCTGTTTTTGTTGTTTCTTCTTTCTACCTTGTGTACCTGAGATTAGAGAACATTGATGAAAGTTTTATTATATGTATAAGCTTTCTAATGGAGGGATCAAATTTCTAAAATAATAAATTATTTAGCATGATGTTCTTTCAACGTAGGCAACTAGCTTAATAACTAGTTGAGACTGGATAATCAACTGCAAGCTATTTTGAGAAAAATCTCGAAATCCGTGTTTATACCTCATCTTCAGACTGGATAATCAACTGCATCTTAGTCCCAGTATGTATTACTTGGACTTGAGAAAAATCTCAAACACTCCTCGTCCTCAGACTCAATTGCATCTTCGTCCCATTACATGACAAGCTTTTGAAATGTCTTCTGTTCTAAAAGTGTTTCTAATTAAACGACCAGTCCATTGTGTCAGCTTCTTGCAAATTAGATGGGTGGTCTAATAAACAAATTCACTAGAGCTCCAGCCTGCAATCATGCTGCTCAGAAGTTGGGGAAATTCTTATTAAGACATCTTCTAGGTTGCTTTTTACAGATAGCAGCAAGAATGAATACAGATTCCTATTTACTGCCTCTACATATTATTTACTGATTCTTGTTTGTTCTTTAGTTCTTCTTCATAAAGATAATTCGCAAACCACTAGCGTAAAGAAATTGTTATCTGTTATGCATATTTGAGCACTCAACCTACAAAGTGGTCCTGCTTAATTCACCAGCATCATGTAATAGCTTCAAGAATGAATACCAGTCCTTTCCAGCTTCTCACTCCTTAATTCACTGCATATTCTTTATTGAGAAGTAAAACAAGTTTCTATGTTCTACTAGTTGTCAAGCTTCTCCCTGTGTACGTTCTTTAGTTATTCACAACAGATAATCAAAATACGAGTATAAAGAAATTGATATCTGCATTGCAATTTCTAGCCATTCAACTTACAGAGTGATTTTGGTTATGTCATCAGCATCATGAAATACAGTCTAACAGTGCAAATTTCATAAACCAGATGAAGTTAACAAATTGTGCAATTTCAATTTCCCAATTCAAAGTTGAGCCTCAGTTTACTCCACATTACACACTATATGTAACAAAGACTAAATATGACGGTTGATTAACAGGTTACACTAATACAGCAAAACCTGAACATACAAGAAACACCAATATACAACACGAGCATCCAAAATGTTCCACCTTAATCATCCACCTTCTTACCATCTTGAATGGTTTTCTCTACAACTACATTGACTTTCTTGTACTCAAAATCTATAGGCTGCATAACATACTCTTCTGGCACTATCGGGCGCCTATTGCCAAAAATGGTCCACAAATACAGCACAACGAATGCTGTCAATGCTCCACATCCAGTACCAAATATCATAGCAGCAAGAACTCTCAAAAGACAATCACTCCTTGGTTTAGCCGCCAGAGGTTCAGTGTTTTTAGAAAAGGCTTTAGGATCGAGAGGCTCTGAATGCATCCACTGAGGAACATGCCTTACCATAAAGCTCCAGGAATAGACATAACATTTCTGAGAAGCATTTGCCTTCAACGGGCTTAAGCCCACAAACATTTCTTCCTTCCCCCACAATTTTGAGAAATCAATTGAGTGCCACAGCAATGGCTCAGACGGCCTTAAATCACCATATTCAGACAATCGAACTTCCAAGCGCTTAGAACCTGCTTCATAATCAATCCAAGAATGCAGTTTTCCCCCACTACTTTCAGCCAGATTGACAGATGATGTATTCCTCTCTTTAGCTAATGAATTGCCCACATTAATTGCCACATTATTCTTAACAAAGTCACCCTTCTTAGCGTTCCTCAAGGTACTAAATTCAACAGAAACATATTTTCTCTTACCCAATCCAAAAGGAATCCCAGATAAACTATTATCGAAGACACTAGTATTAAAATCACTTGGAACCATAACGAAAACCAAACCATCCGCATTCTCCAACGATATCGAGAATGAGAAATAAGTTGAAAAGGAGACTAATTTCGTAGGTTTACCTTCAACAAGCTTGATGGCTTTCTTGTACATTATTCGCCCAGCTGTTGAACTCAAAGAACCAGAAAGTTGAACCGCGTATCCGCCATTAACAACCTCTGCATCCCCATAAAGAGTGACATTTGACTTAAATTTTGGATCTTTTTCAAACTCTGAGAAAGAAAACGTTGAATCTAGATCTGCAGCTAGGGTCTTGAAGAATAATATGATGAAAGTTAAGGCCGTTAAGAGCTGAGAAGTAGAAAATGCGGCCATTGTTGAACAGGGTTTCAGCTATATCTTGCTTGTATGAACTTGTGGTGTCTCAAAATTTGTGTGGCGATCCCATTTTGCAAATTAGGGTGAATTTTCTTTTTTCTAGGGTTTGACGTTTGAGCGAAGAAAGCAGTGGAAGAAAGTAAAGAATATTGGGGGAGTTGGCTTGGAGGTTGTGAAAATTAATACGTTTAATCGTTTCTGCAACACACTGTTTCACTTTCTCTCAGTGGCTGAAGCTGACTGAGGGAACATAGTAAAGCTCATTTTTGCAATTTTAGACTTAGTTTTTGTAATATTTCTCAAGTGTACCATGTCCTTAAGTTTATACTATTCTAATTTCTAACCCAATACTTTAATATATATTTGCACATTGCTTCTTTTGCTTTACTTCTCCTAAGTTTTTTTTTTGGCAGAGTGATTCTCTAAAGTTCATCAAATATATATTGGCACATCAAATACCAGATTTTCTTTTATTGATCTTTTATATCTTGACTAGTAAAATTATTAACTATTTCATTAGATACCCATAATGTCAAAATGAATTTTTTTCTTGTTTTATTTTTAAAGACTCAAACCAAAAAATAAATTGGTACAAAATATACATCAAGAAATTAAGTAATTAAAAATTAATTATTAATAGAACCAATATATAAGTTTCAAGTTAGTTGGTTAGTTGTAATCTTCAAAAATATTATTTCTTTGTTATGATAAGAGAAAATTATTTAGTTAGTTTTTATATTATAGATTTTTCTAGTGAGTGTCCTAAAAATACTTGATAAGATACAATAAATATAATTTTTAGAATTTAAAACATTACAAAAATAGTAAATTATTTATTACACAATTTTGAAATTAAGATCTACCACTATGAGATTATACAAAATTTTATATTTATCATTAACAAGTGTTCTAAAAATACCTATTAAATTTTTTTATATATTATAGGTGTTTAATAAAATGATAATATAAATTCATATTAGTAACTCATCTTTATAGTATATTTATATAGTAATAGACTATACAATGAGGATGAGAAAAATAACACAATGGTACCATATTTCTAATATATTATATAAATTTTATATTTATCCAATTCCATATGATGCGTTAAACATGCCTAATGGTTTTAGGCTTTAGTTTGTGGTAAAACTGAAATTAAGAGAAACATTTGTACTCAGAAAATAGTACAACTTAGAACCCTTAAAAGCAATTTCACATCAAACAATGTACACCACATTCTCTTTTGGGAATCTTCTTACAAATTATATTGGTTAATCAAAGGTAGACAGCTGTGCAAGAAAATAATTTCCACTAACTTATTCTTACATCATTTAATTTTGAATGAGAGAAAAAAAAATTAAATTTCTTTATAAAAAAAAATAGAAAAAAGTATTTGTGGGGATAATAAAAAGAAAAAGTGAAGGGGATGCCACCTTGGTCTTTACTCCAAAGGGGACCAGAGTCTATTCCGACATATAGACCAGACGGTGGTGTTGTGCACCGTGCTCCGTGCCTCCTTTGGTCACTTTAACAAACTCTTTCCTGTTATGACTAATGGTTGCGTGCTTTCTTTGTCTTGTTCGTTAACTTAACTAATAAATATTATATATTACAAGCTTAGCCGACAGTCAGACAGCTGTCGTTTAGGTTAGGGCATTTCCAATTTTTGCTTTTAAAATGAAGAACCTAATATGAGTGCAATTAGTTTATTTAGTTCTATTATTAAATGAAAATAAAAATACTTAGTTACTCTTATCATTAATTACTTTTATATTATTTATTAAAATCATGCAATCCTAATAACTAATAGAAGAGTGAATGAACAGAGTCAATGAATGCAATCAGCATATTTTTGGTGTTATTAATTGATGTAGGGCCTAAGTATTCTTAAACATTAAATGACCAACTAACCAACAGACATGTATGTTATAACAATAGCAAGTACTTCTGATTAACAAATTTATTCTAGAGAGGTATCTATGGCTTGTGAAATGAGTTATGAATGGTCTATTGGTTACTCTTACAATAAAGAATAGTACACAAACATTTATAGACTGCCTACCTCATTTCTCTTTCCATACCTACTAGTGATAGTTATGTTGCATTCATTGAAATAATAATTATAGCACAATAACACGTAAATTGTGAAAGATACAACTGGCTTGTGAAAGAATTTGGCTTGGTGTTCTTTTTCCCCATTGGATTTTTGTTGCTTGGCAGTGCTTGCATCTTGGACAAGACAAAATTAAGAAACTAGAATAGAACCACAAAGGATCTGCCATATAACATGGCAAAACTTTGGACCACAAGCCTTGTGAGCTGGGAAACGGTGATGGCTATTAGGCCTACCCACCTGCCATAAAAGCAATCCTTTCCTACCCAACTTTCTTCAACTCTATTACCTTTCGCCCCAACAAAGGCTAAAAACAGAACAAAAGGCTTAAATGGGAAAGCAAAGCAACATCAAAGATGATAATCATATAGATGAAAGTTAGACTTTTGGCCAATAGTGGAGTGGGGCTCTTCAAACCAAGAGACAGCTTCTCCAAGAAATTCTAATTAGCATAAACGAAGCTAGAGAAGTGAATCAAGCATCGTAATAGTCAAAAGCAAGAGAATCAATGTTATTTGCACTATAAAAATTAATTACTATTGATGTTGGAATCATCCTTTTATTAAACTAGCAATCTAATGAAGATATGATAAGGATTATTAAAAAAGTGGTCAAAGCCTTTCTATCGAAAAATTCCTAACTACTCAGGGTGAGGGGGGCTTAGAAGAACGAGTTGGGATTTAAGGCTAAAAACTTGAAATACTTCATTGCTATGTAGCAGAAACATACATGAACAAATATCTTACAAATATAAATGATATTGGTGATATAAAATGTGTATCAGATTATTTATGCCAGAATTCACAAGAGATGCATGTGCATTTATGCATGTAGCTTTAAGCAAACTCTATGTACATGCACAAGAACACCTTTCTGCATCACCTGGGATATGTATAACATGCAGTGCATATGCATCTTGTTTAATTTACTTCTAGCATGGATAAAAGCTTTTTGACACTTGACAGTGCTAACAGCATTCTAATAACTGATATCTAATGATCCGTAAGAACACAGATGTTGCCCACCATATCTAATGCTAATGGAAGACCAAATAAGGCCTTAAAAAAATTGCAAGCCAAAAAGAGATAAGAACACACAGTATTCCACTCGATGCAACTATGGGCACTCGCAGTTGTTAGACATGCTGCATATCAACTAGGCTCCCAAATAGAGTAAGTATTCATATGGAAAGAATACATCACCTTCAGGATTCAAAAATGCTGTAAAAAGCTTTGAGCATTCATTCAGCAGCAACATAAAAGACTGGTCCACTCTTCTTTCTTTTCTTTTTTTCTCTTTTTTGTGATTGTCTTTTAGATCTTCATATAAAGTTCTCATATAGCTCCTTGCTGTAGTGAACACAGATCTATGTTCTGCTGCCTACTTTACACTCTAAACACTTTTCATACGCTATGGCTTCAATATTTTTTTCAACATCCTGCAGCCTGTTATGGTAACTGAAACTAATATACTTTCCTTTTTATATACCTTAAAGTTATTTAGTGACAACCAAGGACAGTATAAAAGAAAGTTGTTCTTAATCTTCGTATCTCCTTCCTGCATTGATCAACCCAGAGATTGTAGTTATCTTCCATAAAAAGAAGCATAGAACTACAGGTTGTGTAAAACCAACATTACAGAAGTGGTGATGAAGATCAAGAAGAAACCTTTCACATGAGAATTGACTCTGCACAAAATGAAAGAGAAAAATGGAATACAGCCCTGGGAAAAGCTTGATTCAAGAAAGAAAAAAAATCCCTCCATTTTGACAGAAACAAATGAATCAATTTGGAGGTATTGATTCCAATAATTAAGGACAATTGGACAGCATGGTTGCAAGAATTAAACAGCTTAGTGACAGCTCTTTCCACCCCTCTATATTTCTTGGATGAGTGAGTCCAAGTAGATTCATGAGTTTAGCTGCCCTCTGGAGTGAATGATTCCCCATATTGACACTAGCATCCATATTATCTGTACTCGTTTTGTTTCATCAATGAAATTAAAATATATCGCTTCCTCCTTCAAGTTTCCAAACTTCCTCCTTTTCTCTTGAGATGCATTCATGGAATAACCTAAGTCTTTTCATTCTTGGAGGGACAAGGACCTCCTTTCCAGCCATCCCTCAGCCATCAGCAACCTAATAGTAAGAAGCTATGCAGCTCAAGATGTTGCCATGAGAAACCATATTGTCCCTCATTGCCCCTGTTTTCTCTATCTTTTTTATTTTTATTTTTAAAACCAAATTATAATTGAACTCACTGACTGCATGTTCAGGCTCAATTGCTCATATCCAGACACTCCTCTATCCATTAACCATGTGATTCTTATAACTTTTGTGGACAAGAATCTAAGTACAAAACAACGTTTACAACAATCATATAAGGCACCAAAAGAATTGAAAAAGATAGACTAACTATTTCATAGTGATTACAGAAGAAAATTTATTAACATCAACTTGTGTGTGGAGCAATTTCACTGACATCTATGTCCACCAAACTTTCTTTTCCAAAGAGTGTAAATCCCACAGTTGCCTGCAAGAAGAAATCTTTCAGAAGCTAACTTTAATTTCACTTAAGTAGATTGATAGAGGGGAACTTCTTATTAAAAACCCTCCCTCCCCCCACCCCCACTTCTCCCCCATTTTCAAAAAGAAAAAAGAAAGTTGTTACAATCTCCTGTAGAGGTGCATTATTCACAGCCTTCATTGTCATGTGAAGTTGCATCTGGAATTCCAGACCATTTCATCACATCAGCCTCATGTCAACTTCTTAAAGTCAAAAAAATAACTTACCTTCTTGGTTTTACGATTCAGCTTCTTAAGGCTGCCTACAAATTCTGCAAAAGTTCCAGATAGAACTCGAACCGTTGAACCTGGAACAAGTTTATTCACCTTTCCAGCAGATGCCCCTTTTGTAAGCTGGTCAGAAACCTTTCTTGATCGCCTCTTTGGCTTAGAATCCACAGTAGATGTTGAAACTTTCATTAGAATCTATAGTAATGTCTGTTTTGAGAATCCCAGAGTTCAAGATTCCTTTTTTCTCTTCTTCCTCAAATGCTTGGTCAGTTTTTTCTTGTTCTTCTTTTGCCTGTCGGAAGATTGCTTTCATATCATCAACAGATACAGGCCGAGGTTTGTTAATCTGCCTCTTTCTGAAAATGTTTGTATTAGACTGATAGGAAACTATACAGCAAAGATAAGGACAAACTGAAATCAATATAAGATGATTATGCAAAAGATAAACCAAAAATTCTGAAAAGAAAGTATTCTGCTACTTGTCAAGTCTCTTCATTCGGGATTCTGCAAAGTGTTAATAATATGACTTTGAAATCTTCACAACACCCATTAGCCCATTGTGTCTTGAAATCAAGGGATTGTGGATGAGATTGAGAAATAGTTTTATTCAGATAATCATGTAACTGAGTAGCTTTTGGAGTCCTTCATCATGTATAGTAAAAAAAGATGGTAAGTTGCTTAAATATTTTTAACTGTATATTTTCTACTTCCACAATTCACGCAAGAATTTCATATTTGCTCTAAATTTTTCTAGAAGCAGTTTAGCATGTCTAAGGAGCACAAAATGAACTATATTAGAAACTTACGTGTTTCCAACCTTGGAACCAATAAATCCTCCAACTCCATCATACTCTCTTATAAAGTCGTGGAGCTCCTTGTTCATAACACATCTCAAAAAGATACAACCTGGAAATAGAGGCTTTGGTTTAATTGAATATGAACCATTCTTTAATTTCCTCTTCACTTGGACAGCTGGAGCATAAACCTGAAAGGTACAGATACTATGAGCTTGAAAGCAACATAAATGAAATCTAACTTTTCAATTCACCAGTCTTTACTAGTATGTCTATTTCAGTTTCTAGATGTATCACTCCTTATATAGAAGGATAATCGTTTATTTTAATAAGGGATGTCCACTTTGTACAAAATTATGAGTATGAGCACAAGCTTAACACTGAAGAAGACTTCTTCACCATGCTTACACTTTGAATATACACCATCATGGCCTTGGGTAAGCAGGCATGCATGTGTGGGAAAGAGAAGTTGATTTGGAGATAAAAAGAAAATACATCTTCCATCATTCTGGGATTCTAAATAAGGATTCAAAAGCTTTTCCTTTATGTCTCCTTATATCCCATCAGTTAGTAGGTATACTTGGTACAAATAAATGGCAAAAGGAACTACTTGGCGATAAATAGATTTCTCAGTCACAAAATTAGAAATTATCTAAATCAGTTTGAATACCATACAGTCGCAATTATGAGTTTGTTCTACAAGCAGAAAGAGTTAAAGCAACTGTTGCACAAATAACCAATGCCTACAAACAAAAAACCTGTAGTTCACAATTTATTCACCAAAAAGCCAAAGCACTGTATGAAGGAAATGGAATTGAATTTGCAGTAAACCCAGAAGTACTAAGTATTAATTTGAAATAACAAAACGCAAAATTACCTTAAACTCAATATCAGGGAAAGTCCTAGCCATTGAACGAGCAATTCGTTCGGCAGTCTCTTGACCCCTGAGCCGAGAAACCCGAACAACCCACCATTGAGGACCCAATTGAGCGAGGTTATCAAGGTTGAGTTCCTCAGTCCAAGAAGCATATCTCTTCTTGGGCTTCTTGAGAAGCCTCTCTTCTACCTCTTCTCTCCAATTGGTTGCTGGCTTTGCTCTCTCTTCTCTCATTTCTCAGCTTCCTTCTCTCTTTAACTGTAAGTTGTTGGGTTTCCGTTGATTCAAGAGTCGCAGAAATAGAGAGCTTGGAGTGTCTAGGTCCGAATCCTACAGATTTTGAACGAAAGTGAAGGAAGTGAGGGTAAGGAAAGAGAGTGGGAACAAGGACTCCATAGAAGCCCCTGCTTCATCTTCACTGATTGTTCGCCGGAGATAGAAGTGAACGTTGAGTTAGCAGAGAATGGATTCTAAACCAATTTTTTTTTTTTGTGGGCCGTGAGTGAACCAGAAATCACAAACAGGCCCATTTTCTAAATAATTAGCATCTAGCTTCATGGTAATATGGGCTGAGTCAGTCCAAAACTTTCAAAATTTAGCATTCTGCAAATGACTTTAGCGGATTGGATTAGTCAATATATACTTAAATTGACATAAACATTACTTATCAAAAAATCAAAAAAAACAAAAAAACAAAAATAGAAAATAAATTTTATTGTTTTAGGTCATATAGTAAAAATGAATAAGATTTGAGTAGAAATCTTAAAATATAAAAAGCTAATTATAAAATATGGTGTTTTTCTTTTCTTTTATAGGTAACCTTTATCACATCTATTCACTTACTCTAAACAAGATCATGAAGGTGTTTTCAATCTAATAATTAAGGTTTGAGATTTCTAACTTAGAGCTTCAAATGGCCAAATGCCCCATTCATCATACCTTGATCCTGAGTAAGTATGTAAGAATGTTCATGCTATGGTTAATATTTGTTATAGAGAGCATTTTTAGTAAATGAAAAGAAAATATTAAATAAATTGAATGGTGTAAAGTAGGAGAAAACTTCATAAAGTGATTTAACCACGTGAGTTTTACAAAAAACTAAGCCGTGTGTAAGCATCTCCCCCTGAACAATTTAGTCATATTTAAACTAACCTAACCCAATAAATTAATTAATTTTACTAATCATTTACCAATCTCTTTATGTTTTCCGTATCAAACTAATTTTTTTTTTCTCTTTCCACCTTTCTCTTCCTTCTTAGATTTGACTCTCTTTCTTCACCATCTCTGTCAGTTTCTCTCTCCACCCACTCTCATCACTTTAATCAACCCCATTGCCATCGACCACCACCACCTTCACCACCTTCACCGGAACACTTTCATTGAAATATCACTACCACAATATCATAATCAAATTTCATTGTGAAAATATTAAATTTACCCTAACATAGAAATTATAATCACTAGGCTTTTTTTTAGAGTCATGTGAACATATTTTTAAATTTTGTCTTTTATTGAATCACCAATTAATTTATGATTGTGATTAGTGAGTCACTCATTGGAGAACTTAAGCATACTAATGAAAATCATGGTAATATCTAAGCTCTAGACCCCAACACATTTCAATGGCATCCAACCACATATATAACATATATAGAATTTCTATTGTTGTCACAATAAATGGCCCTCTTTTACAACCCGTCTAATACAACAAGTCATGACCGCTTTTCTTATTGGGTGGAACTATAATTCATTTCATTGACAAACTATTTTGCAATCAGAAACCTTTTATTTCTATGAGCACATTTATCTAGAATTCAGTAATTAATGAGCACATTTATCTAGAAATTCAGTAAATTAAGAGTGAATTTTATAGTATACTATGAAGATTCTGGTAAGTATAGTTGTGATCAATGACTGTGAGTTAGATTTGAGAAGGTAGATGGGAAAAAAAATAAAAAATTAAAGAGTTTAATACGAGAGAAGAGAGATGATAAGTGAAATTGGTGGGTGATTAATGAAATAAATTAATTTACTATAAAGTTATTTAAGTGAATTGACTTATTACATTGTGTGAATTTATTAATTTCTTGTAAGAGCTATATGATGAAGTCATTTTATTTAAGCATTGTTTCATTTGACTCATCCCTTGATCCTATCATTTGAGAATTATCTTCCATTGGGCTCACAAAGTCAAACTATTTATTCATTTTGCAACTTTGACTATCTTTATTACACAGTCAAATGCTACATGATATATATTTTTCATGGTGGAAAAAAATAATATTTACAAAATGAAGTGTATTTCAGATTTTCTTTGGGTGATTAAGAAAGACAATTTTATTTATTTATAATAACTATAATAAAAGTTCAAACAACATAAGAAAATAAATCAATGCCATTGGGCCAAGGAGAAGAGGCTGAAAGGAATACATAGCTTATTTACTGTTTGGGTATTAAAGGAATAACATCATTTTATATTTTGATTTAAAAAAAATAAAATTGGCTAATGACTTGATCAATATTTATGTGATTTTTTCTTCCATATATCAATATTCATTTTTTTATTATCTACTAAAAAATATGTTAGTGAGTTTTGTTAGATTCCACTCAATTTAGTAATTTTAACTTGTCAAGAACTCAATTAAAATAAATTATATTATAAAGGAATATCAAAACATGAAAAATTAAAAAATAGTGCTATGTGCACTACTAAAGAATAATACGTGAACGAAAAAGTGAGAAAAAAACTTTTGATCTTTTTTGTCTTTTTAGTATTTTAAGTACACTTAATAATTTTTGTAGTCCACCTATTAATATTCAAATTAAATCTTAAGAGATCTTATTATAAGAAATAATTTGTTAAAAACTAAAATAAAAAATTTTATAATCCTCAATGTCCAAATCAATAAATAAGTCAGAATACATCATTAGGCTAATGAGTAAATCAATCAATCATTGATATTTGAACACAAAATTTCAATATTTATGAAATTTCTTAAATTAAAACTCATTATTATTCAAATGAATCCCGATTTAATAAATAAATTGGCATAAATTATTGTGAATATGTACTCAATATTGTAACTACTAATATGCAAATCTGCACCATCCCCAATACTTGTTATTGATAGCATTTTAGAAAAATATTGAATAAATAGACACAAGAAATGGTGTAAATTATATGTACTAAAAAAATTCAATGAGATTGGAAGACGAAAATGGGAAATAAAAAAAAGGTATTGCCACAACGGCTATTACATTTAATCATATTGTAAAAATTTATGCAATTTATAGAAACAATTTTTTTATTTTTTTAGTTATAAGATATTGGATTGGAATGAAAAATGCATCCACATGTAACTGAATGGAATTTTCTTTAGCCGTTTACCGCCTAATGCCCAAAATGCTTTGAAATAAAGTAAGAAACCCTCCGTTTACTTCTACAAAAATTTCAAACATCTCCCGCGGTTTTGCTCATCCCGAAAGCCCTCCCATTTTTCACATTCGCTCCCTTCAGTTTCAGCCTTTTAACCCATATTTTGATTTCCTCTATCCCATCTGAATCTTTCTCAAGATTCAATTTTTCCGTCTGCTAGACCTCCATTTTCCTAAGCTCAGTTGCTACTTCCCCTTTTGAAGAGATGGGTAGGCAGACCAAAGCTAAAAAACCAGATTATCTTGGTAAAGGGAAAGTGACCCCAATCCAAGTCGCATTCATTGTCGATCAATACCTGGGGGATAACAACTATTCTCAGTCTCGCTCTGTGTTTAGAAATGAAGCTTCATCATTGATTGCCAATTCTCCGACTCAGGTAAACAACCCCATTTCATGTTCACTATTCATGTGCAGGTTTTTACCTGATATGGGTCTTGATTTTGAATGGTAAATCTGAGATTCTTTGTGGGTAATTTTTTTTTTTTTAGGCACCCAACAATTTGTTGAGTCTGGGAGACATGTTGAACGAGTACATCTCTTTAAAAGAGCAAAAGGTTATGTTGGATCAAGAAAGGGTTCGTGTGGGACAAGAGAGGTGCCGGATTCAGATGCTGTTGCAGGGTATGCAAAATGTCATGAGCGCTTACAATGCAAATGGGATCCCCTATACGACAAGTATCCCTGCACCTGCCAAAGTACCCTCGGTTGCAGTGGTTCCTCAACCGAACAACAATGGTGGATCTCCTTCCGGTACATTCCCTGTACTTAACTATGCTGCTTTTCCAGATTTGTTTTCCATGTGTTCGGATTTATTTATTTTTGTTGGGGAGAAACTACTGTGCTTTATCTAGTATCTCCTATTGATGAATAGCTAAATTTCACTAAGTTCTTTGGTTTAATTTTTTTTTTCATTGGATAGATCTATTATACGTTGTTTCTTCACAAAATAATATATTTGCAAATGTGCATTAACTGCTTATTATAATATATGCTAACCCTGAGGATGATGTCCTATGATATGCTTGATAATGCTTAATCTCTTGTTACAAATTGTACTCATCTGTTTGATAAATTCACTTCGGTCTTCTTATATATATTAGTGTTAGTGGATTAGAGTAAATAGTTCCTTCAGAGCATATTTATATTAGGGCGTGGTTTGCAGGTTTAGTCAGATTTCTATCTTAAATAGAATACTGGGGTTTAATAAATCTATAAAATCAAGGAAGTTGAATATGCAATTTATCAGTGTTGTACTTCACTTGCCTAAGCTGAGTCATGTACCATGGGACTTTCTTACTTAGCAAATTGTCAAGAATGAATATTGGTTACCATCTCGATTACATTTTGCAGTTGAAGCTAATAGATACTAACTTTTCAAGTTATAATTTTCACTTCCGATGCTATGGCCGTGTGAGTGAAAGATCAACTGTGTAAACATTGCACAGAAAATGTGTGTTCTTGTTTAGCAATAATCTCCTTTAGTGCTTTCTAATAGGTTGTCCAATGAACAACACATTGACTAGTCATACGAATCCTCCCAACGTGAATAGAGAGCCTGAAAAGTTATCCTCATCCATTTCAAATCCACCCACAAACAAGAGAAAGGAGACTAGAGCTGTTACTGATGCCCCTTCAGCTGCAAAGAGATCTCGTGTGAGGTCATCCACTAGGACCATTCCAAGCAAAGGTATATTTTTATCCTGAATTATGCATCTAAGAAACTTCTTATGTTTCTTAAATGTTAAATATGCTTCTGTCTTTCATCTATAATTTCAGGTCAGAAAACATTGTCACATTCAGATAATGCTGTCAATGCTGAAGATGTTGCTGTCCCCTCTTCTACAATCCAATCTTCACCTTACAATTGTGTAGCAAGTGGGTCAATGGTTCAAGGATCCAATGTTGCTAAATGTTTATTCAACCAGCCATCACTTTTTATTCCAAACAATTCATCTTGTCCCTAAGACACCTCCCAGAGGAAACTCCTCTTATAGTGACAAAATCATATCTCCTGAGATTTCATCTACTGCAAATTGCAGTTACAAAAATACTCCTCAAGATGTTACTCCCACTTGCTGCACTGTAATTTCATCCAAGAGAGTTATGGTCAGCCCTATGAAACAGATGGCTCTCATAGAGAGTAACCGTTGCATTTCTTCTTGCTCACCTGTCAAGAAAAACTCGGAGCGAGCCAGCAAGAGGGATCATGTACGAAGCAGGCTAGATTTTGATGGCTCCAATATGCCAATGAGTTTGGAAAAGCCAGCTGTTGACGAGGTTTCTACATCTGCGTCTGAAAAGGAATTGGATATTTTTGACATTGATTTTCCTAATTTAGAAGCCTTGGAAGTGGACTTCTCATTAACTGAGATGTTAGGTGATTTTGATCTTCACTGTGAAGAAAATGGTTTCACTTGCCAGCCAACATCAAGTGCTTCTAAGGACATGGCTTCAGGGTATTTCTTCCTGATTGATTCTAATATTTATCTCTTATCTTATTATTATCCAACTCATGATACTTTGTTCTATAATCATAGGTCATCTCATGACTGTGAAGTTGGGATCATGGGAACTAATCAAGTTATATCCTGAAATATCATCAACTGTGACACAAATACTATCAGAGAAAGACATGAATGTAAAAGGTAATGAAACTCACTTTGTATTTTCATAATTTCCTGTAAAATGTGCCACTTGTATTTTATTGATGGAATTCATTGCTGCAGACCTGGATTCACTGTCTGCAGTGAAGTCTGTCACGAAATCCATACGCATTTGGAGCCCTGGTAAATTTATTCTTCAATTCTTTTAATGAGCTTTCTTTCCCATTTAGTTTTCATAGATCCAGTCATTAATGATTTAATTTGTTACATTTTGTGGCCACAGTTAAAAACTGCCAGAGTTCTCGGGACCAGGAGAATTGTACGGCAAGAGTCTGACTACTTGAAAAAGGACTCTTAGGCTGACTTGGTTCCCTTACTCACTGAAATATATCTTACTGGTTATAGAGCAGTTGCTGCAGCTAAATCTGGTCTGGTATAGTGCTAGGGGACTCATTTTCTTCTAATCTTACAAGTTTTGGTTGTAGAGGCTTGCTAAAGAATGATCAGTGCTTAGTTAATAGCATAGTTAACTTTTCTCTCTTTGTTTTGCACCATAATTAACAACTTAGTATTGTACATCTAGATTGGCACCATAATTAACAACTTAGTATGAAAGCCTCAAAATTCTTTTTGATTCCAGCTTTTACATAAGCTTTCTCTTACAAGTGAATAGAAAGAGACTTATCTGTCATTATTTAATCCAAATGTCATGAAATTACATTTGCGTAAAGAAAAGCTCCAATGAACAACAAAATATTAGAGAAATAATCTTGTCTTTATGTTTAAGCTAAATACTTCCGTAGCTTATCCACTTCATCAGGGCTTCCAAGAAAAATAGGTGAACGCTGGTGAACCTGCAGAATAGCATGGTGTCAAGTGTTGGCATGTATTGACTTGGCCCCTATATTTTTGACTTTATTCAGTAAAGTCATTTAATTATTCTAAAATATAATTCTTATGCTCTCCTTTTAGTGGTAGAACAAACAACAAATTTCATCCTAACTGCTATTGTTTAAGATGGTTAGCATATAACTTGGAAGAATACTTTATTGGAACCTGCAAATAAATTGTTACCTCCTCTGGTGTGATATCAAGTATTCTCTGGTTACCATCTGTTGCTTTTCCTCCAGCTTGCTCTACTAAATAGCTCATTGGTGCACACTCATACAAAAGCCTTAGGTTGCCATTTTTGTTGCTGATGTTCTTCGGATTCCCATAGACACCACCATAATGCAACATTCGATGGATTTCACCAACAAGGGCATCCCTACATAACGGCCAGAATATGGCTTGCCATTGGAACCTGGCTGCTTCAGGTGGGCAAGGTATTCCTTCAGCTTGTCATCCCATAGATCATAATTTCCCTCATTGAAAGAGTAAATTTTTCCTGATTTAGGTATCTTAATATTTTCATGTGTCAAACAAATTCCCCATATGATGGATCCAAGGTAAATGAAAACACCCCTCTCCCTATCGAAAATGTCAAGACCACCGAGCTCGAGTACAGGCAATAGCCAGCAGCCAGCAAGTAGCTACCTGGCTGGCAAACACTGACAACACACTTTTGTCTAGCTTGGTCGAGCTGTTAATGTTTTGTTTTCCAGAGTAGCGTGAACAATTAGCTTGGTCAATTTCGTGATCAAATTTAGCTTAAGAAAGGGCAAATCAAAGAGAGAGCTATTACTATTACCATGGAATCATCCTCAATGTCAAAAAGGCATTGCTTGTCAGGACCATATATGCCGAAGATAGAGCCGGTGGTTAAAGCAATGTCAATGTTGGCAGATCCATCAATAGGATCAAAAACAACAATGTAGTTTCCTGAGTAAGTCTCCTCCACTGCAACAGGCACATCTTCTTCCTCTGATGCTATGATTCCTGTCCGGCCACTAGACCTCAGGCAATTGCAGAATAACTGCAGATTAATTAACACTTACTAATCATATACAACATTTGTCAACTAGTAGATAGCTCAACCAACAAAGTCGCCTTGTCAATTTGCTACCCAGGATTCGAATCCTAAGGTGCTTGCCTGGGTTGTATTATCCCAACCAAGGCCTATACTGTCCCCCTCTATCTACAACATTTTTCCTTTTACAAATAAGAAAAGAAAGAATTTTTTTTTTCTTTTAGCATAGATTAAGATTGTTAGATTTGACAAAAGGGGTGAAGAAAAGGAAACTAGAAAGACCTCGTTGGAGATAACATCAAGTTTCTTCTGATCTTCCCCTTGGATATTGATGGTGCCATGGCCACCAGTGAGATTGAAAATACTAGACCTTTGAAGCAGGGAAGCAATCTGCTTGCAGGCCAAGGAGATACTAGAGAGCACAATAGTGAGCTCTGCATCGATGTGACCAGCTTGTTCTTGCTTTAATAACCATGTTGTTAAGTTTTCCAAAGCAAACTCATTTTTCCTTTTAGTATCATTTCCCTTGACTGCTTTGCTTTCAATCTCAGTCAACTGGGAATGAGACTTCGGTGCTTGGCAATATTTGATAGTACTAGAGGTGATTGTCTGTGTCCTGTTATGATGGAAGACATGTAGAGGTGAGAGATGAGAATCAGAAGAAAGAGAGGTGGAAAAGAGGGTGTGGAAAGATGAAGCTGAAATTGATTGAACCATTGTCCTTCCTCCTCTTCTCAGTTCTAACAAGTTTGCTTATCTTCTCTTTGTATGACAACTGTGTGATTCTAATTTGCCAAGGGGATGTTGGCTTCAGTTTAGTAGCGTTGGCAATGTAAGCGCGTGAATTGTAGGCCCAACCCCACCTCCAACAACAGCAATTAACAAAAACAAAGGAATTTTTTAAAAATAAGAAAATAGTACTTATTATTTTATTTACTTTTTGATGAAAATGAAAATGCATAATCAAACTGAAGTATGCTTTATACAAGACATAAGAAGGGTATTGTAATTTGTACCCTTTCAAATCAGAATTAAAATAATTTTAAATAAAATAAGGAAACATTATGAAAAATAACTAGAGCTTCTATCATTGTATGTGAGCTCTATATTTGATTAGGCCCGTCAAGAATGTCTCACAATAAATGTAACAGATCTTTTTTAGGATTGGTGTCGCAAGCACCTGCAATTGTTAACAAGAGTCTCGTATAAATGCGATAAAATATCAGTAATATCATGCAATAAAAAAGAAAAAAACAAATCACAATGGCATCCACTTCAATCTATACTTGAGTTTCTAAAAGTGATTAGTTTCATAGGTGAGTTTGAGTCCCCACGCATGAAGACCCCATAACTCAGCTAACTCAGCAGGTGTTGTTGAACCTAGAATAACACTCAAATCAAATAATTCGAATTTATTTGAATTGGAATTTGAATAGTGCATAGTCCGAATTCAATATTAGACTGAATAATTCAAATTAGTATTCGAATTAAAATTCAAATCAATATTCAAAATAATATATATTTTTATTAATAAAAAATTACTTTTTATGTTTTTTTTTAAACCAAAATACTCTAAATATTATAGTATTCGAATTTGAATATTTGAAAATTTATTCAGATTCAAATTTCATATTAAGATTCGTATAAGTATTTGAATTCCACCCCTAATAGAACCTACCACAAATTTCTTAAAAAATTTAATTTTTTAATTTCCCAACTCATCTCTAATTATACCGCCAATAGTTATTGGGTTATCTAAAACTGGTCCAAACAATTTTTGTATCAGAAGGAGTTTCTAATTTGGGTTTATTGATAAAAAAAACTTATGAGTTACAAGATACACTCATCTCCATCTCTATTTAAATTAAAATTGTAAAATTTACATGTTGAATCGATATGATAAAAAGAAATATCAAGCAAATATGGGAAAGAGTGTTAAAATATATATAAGAAAAAAGTAAATTTCTTTTCATAAAAATATAAATTTTTAGACAAGATGGTCATTCTCGTGATCCTAATAAAATTACACATATTTGTATTATTTCACGAATTGATTATATATTGACATAAAAACTTGTCCAAATGCTGAATAAAATGAGTTCATGACTTGTTGATTGCAAATCCTTGTAAAGTTTTTCAGACAATGTCTTATTTTTCTTTCCTTTTGCAAAAAAACTTCATACACACAAGGTTTGCTCAGAACTTATTGCTTGTACCAAGTAACAAAAAACTTGACACCAAGATAAAAGGACTTCTTTCCTGAAGTCAATATATAGTGTATTCAATAGCTTGGAGAAGTTTCAATTAAAGAACATCATCTTCCTAAGCAAAATTTAGTTCCTTTGCATTCACATATCAACTTAAGCTAAAAACTTCTCCAATTTCTCCACCTCCTCCACGCTTCCAATATATAGAGGAACTCGCTGATGGATCTGTCACAAAATAATCAACAAAAAAAGTTTCCAAGTTAATAACAATATATCATGCAGATGATTGGCAATAAATTAGTTTATATTGTACTGACTCACCTCTTCTGGTTTAATATCAAGTACTCTCTGGTGGCCATCTGATCCTTTCCCACCAGCTTGTTCTGCTATAAAGCTCATTGGAGCACACTCATACAAGAGCCTGAGCTTCCCATTCTTGCTCTTCTTGTCTCTTGGGTACCCATAAATTCCACCATATAGCAGTGTCCTATGGAAATCTCCAACCAAACTACCAATATATCTTGCAGAGTAAGGTTTCCCACTTGGACCAGGGTCCTTAAGATCATCAATGTACTTCTTTAACTTGTCATCCCACAACTGATAATTCCCTTCATTGAAGGAATAAATTTTCCCTGATTTAGGAATTTGGATGCTCTCCTGAGTTAAAACAAATTCTCCATACATTGGGTCCAAAGTGAATGAAAATACACCTTTTCCAATTGTGAGCACAAAGATTACAGAGCTAGAATACATGCAATACCCAGCAGCAAGTAGGTTGCTTCCTGGCTGACACACATTTATAACACACCTTTGTTCTACTTTGTCAAGCTGCAAATTAAGATCCCAATATTATTGATTTTTGGGTTTGGTTTAAATTATGGATTTTGATTGGAAATGATAAAATAAAATGAGGGCAAGACATGGACTTACTGTTGAATCATCTTCAATTTCTGCAAGACACTCATCATTAGGGCTGTAGATTCCAAAAATGGAGCCAGTTGAAACAGCAGCATCAATATTAGATGATCCATCAAGTGGATCAAAGACAACAATATAGTTGCCAGAGTAACTCTCTTCCACTGCAACTGGCACATCCTCTTCTTCTGATGCTATGATCCCTGTCCTCCCACTTGATTTCAAACAGTTTGAGAAAACCTATACAAGCAAAACAGATGTTTGAAAAAATGCCTAAATGGAAGTCATTTAATTTAATTTCATACTTTGCACACAAAATGACAACATGGGTTTTCACATACTGACCTCATTTGAAACAACGTCTAGTTTTTTCTGGTCCTCCCCTTGAATATTGACAGCTCCCTGAACACCAGTCAAGTTAGAAATGCCATGCTCTTTGTACCAAAGAAGCAATTTGCTTGCAAGCCATTGATATGCTTGAAAGAACAATAGTGAGCTCTGCATCAATCACACCAGCCTGCTCTTGCTTCAATAACCAGCTTGTTAGTGTTAGAATCTCATACCCACTTTTCTTCTTTGTCTCTGCTTTCTCAGCTGCTGACCCAACTGCCATACACCTTATTCCAGAACCCACATGTTTTTTCTTGCCAATTGGGCTTGAAAGAACTGTTTTGGTATCAAAGACACATAATTGGAAAGGTGAGAGACGAGAGGAAGAGCAGGAGTTAGAGAAAATCAACTGGGAAGATGCTGTTGTTGCTGCCATTGCAACCATGGTTACTGTCTTCCTAGGATTTACTCTTGTTTCTTTTCTTTTCTTTTTTTTTGTTGGTTTTGTTTATGAAGTTTTGATCTTTGTTGGATTGTGTTTGTGCAAAAGATTTGAGATTTGAGGGGCTGGGGAATGTAAGGTGGGTAAGGATTTCTGTTAATTTGGGACCCACTTATCCTCCTCACTTCATTTGTTTTCTTGTTTTGTGACTATGATTCTTTCAGGAGTGCAAGAAAGGAATTGGGAGGAAGGATTTCTTTTTTCTCCTTGCCCTTTGGTCACTACTGGACGAGGGAGGGATTTGCAAGTGTTGCTGCAACTTGCATTGATTGTGGTTGGGGGAGTTGTTTACAGCTTCTTCATGCTGAACCAGAAGGCCTTCGAGTTTTTTAATCTTAGTACATCAATTTGGGCCTCACACAAAATAAAATTTGGGTTTATGTCTTAGCAAATATTTAAAAGTTTAGGCCCGTTTTACCAACCTAAAAATTAATATAAAAAATCTTCCATACTCTTCAATTATACTTGTTTTGAAATAGATGTCGGATGTCAATATTCATTTAAAAGCTAAAATTTGGTGCGAAAGAGGGTTTTTGGCCATATAATGAAAGCGTTGTTCAAACTCAAGAACTCATGCTGTGATAATATAATAAATTAAAATTGTTGTTCCTCATCTGAAAATTAGGGGGAGGCATTGGCTCAAAGAGCAAGATTTTGACTTGATTTGGTAATGTTGAGGGTGCTTATGCTTATAAAAAAATATAAATTACTTTTTGTATGTTTGGTAAACAAAAAGTTAGGGTGGTTTTGTTCTGAGCTTTTAAAAGTAAGGGGTGGGATATTTTTAAAAGCTTGTTTCTGTTATTAAAAATTTAAAAGCTTAATATAATCTTAATTTTTAATAAAAAAACTTACAGCATTACCAAATCAAGCATAATATTGTGGATTATATTTATTGAGAGCATTTTTTATATTATTTTACCAAACACTATTGTTGTGACATTTTAAAAGCAACTCTAAGAGAGTTTAAAGAATACAACATCTCTCAAAAAGGCATAACATCATCAAACCAAGTCTTTATAAATCGATTTCATAAATCTTGAACCCAAGCTCCAAGGTTATCTATTCACAATGAAGAAAGTAAGTAATGTTTATATACACTTACATTTTTCACACGAATGTCATATCAAATTTTTATCCTTAAAATCAAATACTTTAAATTGCCTCTTACTATATTAGTTACTAATTTCTTTTATTTCTCTTAATTAATTAATTATAAAATACACTTATTTAGAACAAAAGATTAAAAATTTCTTTTCCTAAATTACCTTTATTTGTCTTTATATTTTTGTTTTTAATATTTTGTCTACCACCAAAATTGTTTTTCCTTAATTTCATTTTCTACTCATACATATCTCCATTGCTTTCCTATCCAAATAAATTCATAAAAATCACCATTAAAATTAAAAAAAAAAAGTTAAGCAAACAAGAATAACACATTAATCTTTTGATATAAAAAAATTGAGAGCAAAAATAAGTCGTGGGATAAAACTAACTTACTCTTTTTTTTTAATTGTAGAAATATATTGAAATATCAATGAAATGAAATAAGAAAAAAATACTAGAAAAAATAATTTTTTTCTTTTCTTCAACCATATAGGCAGTACAAAAGCTACATAAAAAATCTATACTGCATATTATATAAAAGAGCTTTAGAGGCAAATTTTTTTGATTTTTCTATTATACCCTTATGAGTTGTAAAATTACATAGTTATGCTTAGTTGTTATTTTGCTTCAAATAGACTATTTTTTTTTCTTCACTTTTTCCCTATTTTTTTTCTCTATTTTATCAATAGAATTGTAATTTTTTTAAAATTACTGATTTCTTTTTTACTAATTCTTCTCAATATTAATAAAATTATAATTTTTTAACAATTATATGTCAATAACAATTAAAATTGAAATTTTGATTTTATTTATTTATTTAATAAGTACCAAATAGTCTTAAACTTTTTTAATTCTTCTTAAATTTAAGAATTAAAATTTTAAAAATTACTAAAAGAAATATTAAGAGTATTGTTTTCATGATTATAATATTGTTGTTCAACTTTTATATCATAGAAAAAAATTAAAAATTTTCAATAATTATATGTCAATATTAGTTAATAATGAATTTTTTATTTAATAAGTTTCTAATAATTATAATATCTTTTATTTCTTCTCAAATTTATAAAATAAATTTTTTAAAATATTATGAATTAAAAAAAATTATTTAAGAGTATCGTTTCTATGATTATACATTGTTTTTTTAACTTTAAATGAAAGAAATTTTATTTTCTTAAATACCCTATGAGATTTTACTATTATATAAATGCTTTTTTAATTGTTATTTTGTTTCAAATATTCTATTTTTTATTTTACTACTTTAATAATTTTTTCTATTTTAATATTAATATAATTGTAATTATTTTATGACTATCAATTTTTTTTATCCTAATTCTTTTCAATATTAATAAATCTATATTTTCTCAACAACTATATATCAATAGTAATTAATATTGAATTTTTTTAGTTTAATAAACAAATAATTATAATATTGTAGATTAGTTTTCTTTTAAAATGCTATGAATGAAAAGAATATTAAGAGTATAGTTTTTATGATTATAATATTATTGTATTATATGTTTAATTTTTTCTTAAAATAATTACTTGATATTTACGTTAATTGTTGATGAACATATATGAATATATTACAAATATGATTTACGCGAGTTGCATGTGCCATGAAAGCTAATTAGGATAAAAATTATCAAACTTTAATCTTTTTGTTAGTTTCTATTGGTTTGAAAAATAAAAGGAGTCTTACAAGATAAGGAATATAAGAAAGATAATAGAAAATGTAAGTAAGAAAGAGGGGAAAATGACTATATATATAAAATAATGATATATATTAATAATAATAATAATTTTAATGACAAGAAAAAAATTAATAATTATTAAGGCTAATTACACTTTACCCCACTACCTACGACTCGTTTTGTAATAACTCTCATGAAGTAATAATTAGTAAATAATCCTTACTCATCCAAATTAGTCATTAAATCTAACAAATTAACTTTTAAAAAACTAAAGTATCCTTTTTATAAGCTTTTAATTTATATTTTTTTTATGTCTTTCACTTTCTATTTCTTGTTTTTTCTTTTACCTTTTCCTTGTCTAGAAATTAAAATTTTTATATTTATCCAATTTTTGTATATTCTTTCATAGTTGTAATATATTGATAAGAAAATAAAAATTTTGATGAAAATATTATAATTAAAAATCAAATTGAAATCACTTGTATAATTTCTATAAATCAGAGAAAAAAATAATAATAATAGATTTATTTAGAATTTAAATATTATGGCAAGAAAAGAAAAATTATAAAATATTCAAATATTATTTATGTATCCTAAAATTGAATCAATATTAATAATTTAGTTTTATAGAAAATGAAAGTAAAACGATGTAAGAAGAGGAGACAAAAAAAAATTATAATGACGATATTTTAGTCTTTGATAAGTTAATTTGTTAGATTTACTAACTAATTTGGATGAGTGAGAATTATTTACTAATTATTATTTCAAATAAGGGGGTTATGTGCCTAATTTAGTAGTTTATGAGAGTTATGACAAAACGAGTGATAGTTTGTGAGATAAAATATAATTGATCCTAATTAATATTAGAATGTGATTTAAAGTGTTTGATTACGAAAATAAAAATATAAAGGGACTCTTATATACAAAATGTGTATGTAGCATTATTTAAGAAATTAATTATTAATTCATTTAAAAATTAAATATTTTTAATTTATTTATATATTCTAATCCGATGTCTAGAAGGAAATGCTGTCAGCCATTGGCTTCTAGGCCCGAAATTTCATGCGTGCCTTCTATCCCACTTTTCATTGAAGCTTAGAAAATTATAGTCCATTCAGAAGTCAACATGTGGGTGGTAAGGGCTAGCTATCAGCCTATCATGTGATGTGAATAATGTAACTAATTAATAGTATTAAATAAATAGACAACGAGCATATAAGAATTTTTTAAAGGTTATTATAAAATTAACAAAATCGGACAATTTTAAAGTTAGTAATCAGATCGAATGTACAAATTGCAAAAAAAAAGACTTGACTTTTGGAATTTACGTGTTGGAGACTCCAATAAGCAGACATCTAAGCGCTTCATCTATGCTAGTCGTCAACAATAAAGCACGTAGTAGACAAGAAACTACACCAATTGACAATTTCAAACCCGGAATTATTGATTTTAATTTGTATTGAAAGTCAGAGTGTTCATTTCTAATTTGGTGCATATTGTAAAATTAAAATTTGAAATTTTTAACTCAATTCGTAAGAACCAATAAATAATTATAAAACATAATATTCAATTTTATTAATGTATATTATAAAATTCACAATGCATGAACATGTATTATTCTTAGCAATCACTTATTTATGATAATACATTATGCTATAAAATTGACCATTGCCATAGATAATCTTTACCATCCACTTAGTCAGCAACTTCGTCCACTTGCTATTTGTCTCCACCGCTACTATCTTAACTTTTGACCCTATTCAGATATGAGGTCGACCGTAGTTGAAAGTCCACAGAAAGATGACAACGACTTGTCAACCAGTCATCAAAACAACTAAAGACGACAATAACTTTTGACTGGACCTATTAGAGATGACGACAACTATTGTTGGAATTTGTCAAAATAGCCGACAATCATTGTTGAAACCCATTATAGACAACGATAACCATAGAAGCCGCTAGAGATGATTGTGTAAGATACTGGAGACGACGACAACCATTGCTAAGTACTTGAAGTACAATTTCTGTTGTAATTTTTTATGCGATTCAATATCGTATATTATAATTCTAACCAATTTCAATTTTGATTCAATGAACCTAAACGCAACCTTAGAGATCGTCATATAAAATTATACAATATAAGTTCAATTTTAATATATTGTTGTATTTGTAGATGCTCACATAGTAACTTGTCGCACATATCGCTACAATATTTTGTATAAATATCAACGATGTAAATTTTATATTATTTTGATAAGATGTGGAAACCGACTATGAGTTTTTTTTTTTGTCTTCTTTTTTAATAAACACAGAGAAGGTGATAATGACTTTCTCACCAACTTGTACATATGTAAGTAAACCTTCCAAACGCGTCCAATAAAGACGCCGGAGGTGTCAATTTGTTTATTGGAGAATGGTGCTAAATACAAGCAACCGAACCTTAAGCCTGTTATTGTTAGTACCTATTTATAGACCTTCCCATTTCGTTGTTCATAACTCATGATCAAATCCCTTTATATACACAAACACCTCAATTCAATCTCTTTCCACAAAACATTTTGCCTTTGTTTTGTCTCTCTCAATTCACACAATCAACACAAACCCCGATTTTTGTCTTTGCAATTAACCCATATATGGCTTTCTCTACCAAATTGTCCTTGGTTCTCTTTCTTTCTTCCCTTTTCATCCATGCTTCATTAGGTAATTACATATATATATATATATATATATATGCTCGATATATAATTTAATCTTATATCAGTGTCAATGGATTTTGATAGAAAATATATTTGTTTTTGATCATAGGTGAGCTTATATGTGAAGAATTACCAAAGGATGTATGCGCATTTTCGATAGCATCATCGGGAAAAAGGTGTTTGTTAGAGACGGCTAAGAATGAAGAAGATGGAAGTGTTGAATATCAATGCAGGACATCAGAGGTGGTGGTGGAGAGAATGGCTGATTACATAGAAACAGACCAATGTGTGAAGGCATGTGGTGTTGATAGAAACTCTGTTGGGATTTCATCTGATTCTCTTCTTGAACCACAATTCACATCCAAGCTTTGCTCCCCTGCATGTTACCAAAAGTGCCCCAACATTGTTGACCTTTACTTCAATTTGGCAGCCGGCGAGGGTACGTAACCAAAATTCATTCCTAAAAGAATTCTTTAATTTCTTGATACATTAGAAAAAGAAACTTGTTATATAGATTAAATGAAACTTATGTCACGTAATTTCAACTTTCTTCGAAAAATTATTGAAAATTTGAAACGAAGAGAAAACGATTGCTTAATTTCAAATTAACTTTCTTTATTTTATAAAATATAAATGTTAAAGTGGACTATACTTTGTAAACCATTTTTTTATTTTTTTTCAAAAAACATATTAATGAATTTCCCAGCTAGATAAAATTGTTCTACCTAGGAAAGCCAGGTTTCTTGTTTATAGGGCAATGTTATTCTTGTTCTGCTTTCACTTTCTCCTTTAGTTAAAAATTGATGATACCTTACTCACTGATCAAATTTATTACTTCAAGCTCAATCAAAGTCTTGTTCTTCTTGTATATCATAAATTAACAAAGAAAAAAATTGGAGAATTTTAATTTGGTATATATATAATATATCTGCAGGAGTATTTTTGCCATACCTCTGTGAGAAGCAGCGAACCAACCCTCACCGTGCTATGCTCGTGCTTTTGAGCTCCGGTGGTGCAGCCCCTGGTCCCGTTTCCAGCAGCAGTGAGTCACTCACAGCTGCTCTTGCTCCCTCTCCATTGTAAACAACACATTGATGTCACCTTTGGTTCCTTAAAAATTTCCACTTTAATTCCTTTTGAGAATTAGTGTATCATGAGAATAAATAATTAGAACAATAATTACTTGTTAGAGAGAGAGAGAGAGAGGGGAATTGTTTTCATATTGTTTATGGGTTGGCGTTTGTTGATGATATGTAATTGAAGAGATATTCAGTTTGTACTTCTTATTTTACAAAAATTCAATCAGAACAGTTCATATTTCATATATGATTTAGTATTTATGACATTAATAAAAGAGTAAATATTATTTTTCTATAGTTTAGCTAGAACTAGTGTTTGAATCGCTTTAAATATATTTCAACTAATTCAACTATATAGTCTGATCCAGTCCATGTGGCTAGGCCTTGAGCCCGACTCCTTGATCAATGGCCCAAAAAAAAATGAATCTAGCCCAATTGTCAAAATTAAGAAAAGAGAAATTGAGATAAATCATAAAATTAAAGTGACGTTCATTTATTTCCGATGAACCTAACGTGCGTTACATACATATATTATGAATGAGTACTTACATAATAAATGATTCTTTCCTATAATAATGGGCTAAAACGAATTGTTAATCAAACATTTATATGTCATAGAGACTATGAATAATGGTTAATTTTTAAAGGATGCGTAAAAAAGAAAGATTGATGTGTTTAATTTTATAAATTTTGAGTTATTGGAGAGAATTAAATATTTTGAATTTTATTTTAATGTTATTGTCATTAAAGGAAACTAATATTTTTTTGTGCTATTATCTCTTTTTAGAAAACTTGTATTGAGTTAATTAGTTCGATATAATAAGAAATGAAAATTTTAGTTGGTTTTGCAAAACTACTTGTCGTATCCTAAGTTCATAGTCATTTTACCGCAAACTCGAATAAGAACACAGTTTCTTTCATCTGCTTAATAGCATGAGAAATTAGCAAGTTGCAGTGAAAGAAAGTACATCTCCCAAATGACGATTATAAACAAGAGGACAGCCCAAAAAAAAGGAAAGCAGCCATGTCATTTAATTATGCAAGTAGATTTGCTTATTCAAAGCCATGGCATGGCACAGTTGGTGGAAGTTACAACTAGATTTTAGTATGTATAATTAAAATAACAATCCCAGATTAAAGGTCCTATTATTGGACTTTGTTACTCTCATAATCTTTTCCATTACTTATTCTTACTCTACTTTTTGATCCCAGTAATGGGAGTGTTACCCATGCCCAGTCCATTTTTGAAAGATTATGATGCCTGTGATACCCTTTTGAGATACATACATGAAGAGCTTATCTTGTTTTGTTTATATTTTTTTTGTTGAATATTTATTTTGTACACACTCACTATGCAAAAGGGTGAACACATTTATTCCGGCAAAATATTGATTTTGTGAGTGGATTTAATAGAGTTTTAAGAAAATTTCCTTACATATTCTTCTGTTGTGTTTTGCAGAGCACCACCATCAATGTTTCCTCGTGCTGATGCAAAAATTAATAAGATCACCTTTCCTAAGGGTGTTTACATAAAAAATTCAACCAGAAACATCCAGATTCTAAATATGAAGATGCCTTCAAGTTTTCCCTTGTTCCTATATTTACCATAGTTTTTCTTTGCAATGTTTATGTAACTAATTGAGTGTTTATTTTTTACTCTCTACTGTAAGAAGTTATAATTTAGATTTTGGTTCTCTTAGGTGCTACCATATGTTCATAATGGATAATAAATAATGATGTTCATTGTTCATTAATTTGAATATTTTTTGCAGAATGAGAAAAAGGTTTTTGAGTTAGTTTATAGCCGTTTCGCACTTATGGTGTGGCAAGCCTTCTTTTTTGGATGGATGATCTAGATATTGCCCTACTGTTAGCATTGTTTTTTCTTTGGCTATAGTTGTATTTGTATGTTGTTACAACGTCAACTGGCTGGGAAAAGCTTTGCAATGAGTTGAACCTGATAATTCAATCTCTTACTTAATCTTATGCACAATAGACTTCACTTTTGTTGCTTTTATATTTACATGTGTTTACATAAATATTGGCATGATAAATATACTGGTCTGATGATTTTATACTTTTTGAACCTTGAGAGCTTGATACTCTCCCCATCTTCTGTAGTTATTATAAAAGCTTTTCACTTCCTGGTTTGAGAGGAAGACAGTGTCCATCCTAAGCTCCTTGACATCAAAATGATGAAAAGAGGATAAAGATAGAAGCCAGTAAGTATAACTTTTCCTTTAGGTGAACAAGAAGAATCAATCGCAGACACTCTTTCTTGGTGTCTGTTTATTCGATTTTGAACTTGGATTGAGATCATACCGCAAGAAACTGATCATGTTCTTGACTATGTATACCGAGAATCAAGTATGCTGCATATATATTGGAGCTGTATGGGTAGATACTGAGATCATACAGCAAGAAATTGATCATGTTCTGAACTACTACTGAGAATCAAGTTTGCTACATATAGATTGGAGCTTGGAGCTGTATGGAATAGTATGATCTGAGTTTGTCTTGGTGCACCCAGATGATTTCTGTGCTTTTTTCCACTGGTATTTGATGGTTTCCAAGTATTGTACACCTATTCAATAACTTATGATTATTTTTGGCTTGTTTCTAAGTTCTAACAATTCCTTGCTTTCATATTTCAACTTAAATGTTTGCCTGTCTTATGTATAAACTTCAACAAAATATTTCTCATTAACAAATGGGACAATGCATGCAAAATATATATTGCTTTAATGATGTTCATTGCATTCATGTCATGAGAACTCTCAAGTACTGGATAATGTCCAGAGAGTTTATATTTCTTTTTGAGTATTGGGTAAACTTTTTAAGTTTCATTGCACTCAGGTTATAAGAACTCTTCAATACTATTTATTTATTTTTTATTTTTTGAGATTCAGTGCTTATGAAGAGGTTTATGGTTTACGGGTTCTTCAGCTGAAAGAGCAGAGAGTTAGTGAGGAGGAAGCAGTGGCTGTTGCCTATGTATGTATTCTGGTTTACTGAATCAGACTCTGAACAAATGTTCTTTGACATTTGCATTGTCTTTTGTTTCTAATATTATTTTTTTACGGTCTAGATGGAATACAGGGCAGAGAAGAAGCAAAAGAAGATGGCATATTCTTTTTTGTTTCGAATATTATTTTTTCTACGGTCTAGATGGAATACAGGGCAGAGAAGGAAGCTGAGGCAAGACAGATAAAGAGGGAGGGGGTAATTGGTAACTTCAAAAGAAGCACGGGGCCATTCTCTAAATGAATATTTTATGGTATTTTTGAGCCTAAATCTGATAATAATATTGGCCTGTCAGACACTACAGCTTTTCTATGTTTAGTTTTTGAATTCGGATATTAATTTTTAGTATGAGATAAAGTGATCTAGAAGAGACTTTTCAAGTTTAAATCTTCAATCCCTCCCACTTTTTGTTTCAATTTTTTTCCTGGATACCAATGTCTGCAATCTGTTACTCATTGAAGCTCCTAGGCTGGTGTTGTGCGTGTTCAACTTTATATTTGGTTTCAAATAAATTGATTGAATGCTTCTTCAGAGTTTCATTTCAGGAGCCAAATAAAAATTTCATTTTTTTATTATAGGGTTCACCATTATTCACTGTTACGTTATCCCTGGAAGATTACTTGACTCCGAATCCTTGCTCATGCAATTCTCATTCAGATTCTAGAATTTGTGTAATGGTCTTGAAGGTTACATTCTTGATGGTAATATACGAATGTGTATATTTGATGATTCACTATAAGGGGTTTGGAGGAATAAGGATAATTACAGCCTGTGAATTTGTGCATTTTTTGTGGTTATTGAATCATTAACACCTAACCATTATGTTAAAAGTTAATTTTATGAGAGTTGGCTTGATGGTTAAGAATGTGCATATTTTTTTATTGGAGAAAAAGTGATTAATTGAGATGCGATAAGTTGACTTTGTGGCTTCTCACTTCAAATTTTATCTTTATATTTTCTCTAATCTGAAATCTTATTCTGTATTTTAGTCCTTTTAGATTTATTCACTTTGCATTGAACTTAGATTTGTACATTATTTTTCTCTGTGGATTTGGACGTAATTTGTTATTTCTAATTGTAAATTTTATTTCATTGTTTGAAATTAGTGCAAGTTAATAATGTCTTGCAGGTATTGGATATGAGATAAAGTAACCTATATAACATATGATTATATATATATATATTACAAAGTTTAAATTGATATCTATTTAATTATGATGATGATAATAGTTGAACTAATACTTAATTACTCTGACACAATATCTTTATTAAATCACTAATCCCGCTTTAGAATATTGCATTGTCTTCTAAATGATGATTGCTGGAAAGTTTAAGCCAGTTTATACATAGCATAGTACAAACATATACTGTGACAATGCTTTTTATTTTTATTTTTTATTAATAGGGGAATAAAAAATGAAAATAACAGAATAAAAGAATTACAAAGAGAAACAATAGAATCGATAGCTAACCTACGTTGTCAAGCAACTCCTTCAAAGATCAGACAAAGAGGGAGAATCAGCAGCCAATCAACTCACAATCCTGTGACAATGCTCTTATTTAAAATCATTGGTATTGTTACGTGAATCTCCTTGTAAGTTAAGTCATAATATTAGCAATTATGTTGACTGTCACATATTTTCAGTTACTTTCCATTACTTACAAAGCAATTTAGAGTCCTTGATCTATGTGACAGTCCAAAAAGAACCTATAAGTAAATTAGTCAATAAGGATCTGCTAAAGTTAAAGTTAGAAAAAGAAAGTGAAAATAAAAAGAATGCAGGAATGAGACTAAAGGTTTTTTCATGCTTATTATACTTTTCCTAAAGGGCAAGAATACAGTTTCTTTTTCTTTTTTCATTTATTACGTTTGGCTCCTTGTGTTGAAAGTAGCAATGCTATTAAACGATTCTTCATTAAACACTTTCACTGTCCTGTTTTGTTAAAGGTTGGGCAACATCAAACAAGAAGAATTCCCAAATCTTCCAAAGTTGATATGAATTAATTTTAAAATTAGATAAAATTCATCAATAGATGGATGAAATCATTTCAACTATAATCTATTATATGACATAAAAATTAACAATATATAAAAATATTTTTAATATTTAGATTTAATTTTCTCTGAAATTCTCTTTCTTTTCTTATAAACGTTTTATGAGAAAAGAATATGTTTCAAGTTTTTAAGCCAACTAAATATGTACTAATATTCTATAATTAGAAATATTTAAGAATTAAATTTAAAAATGAATCATTTTGAAACATATTTTAAAAATACCAAAAGTGTATAGTGTATTTGGTTGGTTCAACCCATGAACTATAGCCCAACATGATTCCAACTTGGCAGTCTAGTTATATTTCGTGTCTTCAAAACATGAAGTCAACTTTGTTGATTCGTATTTTGAAGACACAAAGTAAGATTTAATCAATTCTCTTCCCCCATTTCCACCCTGACCATCATTTCTCTTTCTCTTTTTTTTTTTTCTTGCACTTACTCTCTTTTTCCCATGGGAACTGTGACTTGCAATTCTCTTTCTTTTCTTTCTTTTTTCTTTTTTTTTGCTGAAACCTGCACTTTATTAAAATTTGGATACTTTTATTTTCTAATTTTATTATAATTATTAATATTGATTATAGTCCAAAAATTTCTAATTGAATTTATAGTTTAGGGGTATAGTTTAAGTTAAAATGTTACATATCTTTTAAGTTTCTAATAGGGAAAGATGATTTTTTTGCAATGATTTATTTTCAATATAGAACTTCAAATTAAATCTTCAAAACAATACTAAAAAATATGTAATAATTTAAGGATTAAAAGTATCATTTTGCAATCTATCAAAATATATATATATATTTTGCATCTATTATTATAAAAATACAAAAAATTTCAAAAAAAAAAAAAAAAAAGGTAAGAGAATGCATGTAAAGAAAAAAGAAAAGAAAGAAAGAAAGTGGGTCGTGTGTTGAAAATACGAAGTCAATTTTGTTGACTTTGTGTCTTGACTGGACTGTTGAGTTGGAATTTGATTAGTAATTTGTTTCAACTTTTGGTCCATTTATAGTGTTATTTCCACTTTCACTTGCTCCTTTAATTTATCCCTGAATTAAATATTGATGATACCTTACTCACTAATGAAATTTATTTCTTCAAGCTCAATCAAAGTCTTGTTATTCTTGTATATTACAAATTGTTAAAAGAAAAAAAATTGGAGAATTTTATTTTGGTATATAATATATCTGTAAGAGTATTTTTGCCATACCTTTATGTGAAGCAGCGAACCAACCCTCACCTTGCCATGCTTGAGCTTTTGAGCTCCGGTGGTGCAGCCCCGGGTCCCATTTCCAGTAGCAGTGAGTCAATCACAACAGGGTTCATTTCAAGCTCTCATGCACTTGCTCCCTTCTTCTCACACCCCTCCAGAAGGTATAACTAGTCGGAGGAAAAGATAACCCAACCTCTGCAACCCTAACTTAAAAAACAAGAAATAAACATGACTCTTAACTAAACTAAAAAGTAAAAGTAAATTTTATAAAACATAAGTTAACTAAAGTGAATTTGTTTACTAAAACTTATAATAATTTATTAAAATTTTTTGTAGAGGTTCCCGTAAAGTAGAACATGCCTATATAATATAAACACACATTCCTATTTTTATAAAATAACAACAACAACAACAAAGACAACAAGGAGCTCCGCTCCATTTCTCATCACAATAATAAATAATTAGACTATTACATTACATAAGACTAGACTTCTCACAATTCTAGTGTGACTGCAAATTTTCACCATTTGACTTCAAGATTGAGATTCTGGCAAATTCTGCATTGATAATTGTTCTCCAGTGAGATTCTGTTACTAAAAAAATATTAACAAAGAAAATGATGAGTCTTATGAACTCCGTGAGTAGAAAAGTGTAACCAAAGGGTACTGGCATCATTTAACACAAGTATATAACATATATAGTCAATTAACAAAATGTAACAATGTTCATATCATAATTCAAAATACACGTACACATTTATAATCGTCATAAATTCATAATTCACATGATTCATATGATAACTAATTACTCAGAGCAATCATAGCATTCAAAGCAAGCAAAGGGCTAACAAGTAACTCAGCCCTGCACAACAGTATCTATTCCACTCCCACCGAACATTTACCCGCCTGCACAACAGATTAATTCTCTATACACAATCTATCTCATTGAGGTTGAGAACTCAATTCTTTTAAAATAATTGTTAGAATCAGAATATCAAATCAAAATATCCTAGGTGCACCTGGATTTCAATTTCAAGAATAAAAATCATTTCAGAGAAGAATTTACTTGGTTAGCCCTTATCAACCATAAACAATTTCAATCATCCAACATAATTCAAATAACTCACTAAAACAGCTGCACATGCTTATTTTTTCATATAAAATATTTATTCAAATACACACACAACAAACACATATAATAATCTAGCCACCAAAGGGTAACAGTTAACCACTCATCAGGTTTACAAATCTTGTTCGTCATTTCCTCTTGCTCCCAGGTGTCATCAAGCTCATAGAAGGGTTTGGAACTGAAATTCATAGTTCTAAATAATACTTAGTTCATAAATATTATTGTTATAATCTTTTAAATTACTAAGCTTATATATCAATTCATATAGGTTTCTTTATGAAAGTTTTCTAATAAGCCATTACATGTCAAGTAATATGAATTGTACTTATGTGGTAAGGTTGATAATGGAACAGATATTTTAGATGTCTTGACAATGCATAAGCTAGAAGGAAAGAATTAGAAAAGATAGAAAATATTAGTGAGTTAGAAGATGCTAAAACTGTTCCAAATTTGAGGTTTGTACCAATGTTTCCCTCTAACAATCATATCTTTATTTAGGAAATTCTAAATTCGGTTACGTAAAATTTATTAAATACTAGAACACGTGTATCTTTATAATGGTATATCATTTGAAATTTTTAGATTTATATATCAATATATTTTATTCTTTGAAGTTGCATTAAATTCTGTAAAATGCAGAATTTTGGCAACTCTGACCTTACGTTAGTTATCTGAACATAACTTTCTCTAGGAAAAAAAAAAATCTAATTGATGTGTCGTCTAGCATGGCATAACGGTCCTTTTTTAGGCATGCAAGAAAGGGTTCTTAGAAGCACGCAAGCTTGTCATAGGCATTGATAGATGTTATGAGAATATGGTGGTTCGTTATGTCGCGCTGGATGACACATAGGAGCCCATTAAACCAAGTCAGCTTCCATCCAATTAAAATGGATGGTACATGATGGAAAGGACCACATTGTGTGGTTTTTGTAAATATAAAGATGACTTTTTAACTTTTTCAACTGGGATGACCAAAAAATTTTTTGAAAGAAATTATATGGACAACAGTATAATTAAACCTTTAATTTATTAGAGTCATGGCCATAATTTTAAATAGAGTGATGTAGGATAGGAGCAAAGATCCAGTCTATGTGGCTAGGCCCCTAAGCCCAACTCATTGAACAATGGCCTAAAACAAATGAAGCTAGCCTAATTGTCAAAACTATGAAAGAGAAATTGAGATAAATCATGAAATTAGAGTGGCATTCATTCATCTCAGATGAACCTAACGTACATTACATACATACTATGTAAATGAGTACTTACATAATGAATGATTCTTTCATATAATAATGGGCTAAAACGAATTGTTAATCAAATGTTTGTATTTCATAAAGGTAATGAATAATGGATAAGTTTTAAAGAATGTGTAAAAAAAGAAAGATTGAATGTGTTTTATTTTAGATATTTTGAGTTATTGGAGAAAATTAAATATTTAAATTTAATTTTAATGTTATTGTAATAAAGAAAACAAATCTTTTTGTAACCAAGTCTCAGCGTGTCATGGAGAACAGTGTGAGAAATCAACAATGGCAGCATAAAATCAAGAATATTCTCAATTATCCAAGTGAGATTAGATAGGTTGTTTTTGTGGAAAACTAGTTTAGTCTGTTCTGAAGAATTGGTATATAAAAAATGACAATTGAATAAGTGAAATTTAAAAATTATAATCCTTTAAATTTTGTTAGTTTGTATATTGTAAGTATAAAAATAAAAAATAAAAAATTATGTCTACCAAACATATATTGTTAAGCCTCATATTTATAAACACTAGTCACTTCCCTTTATATTATGAGTTAATCATAATTAAACCTAGTACCTAACAAACTATATAATTATCTGTGATAATTTAAGTTTAAACTATCAATGACAGTAGACAGGTAATTTTACATTAGTCACACCCCACACGAATGTATGACTGACTAAAGAAAGGAGGTAGCCAAACCTCTGTAACCTTGATTTCAAATCAAAGAAATACATATGACCATATACAAAACTAGAAGTTGTTAAAATAAGATTTTTATAAAAAAAAACATAACCATATGCAAAGACTCATTTACTAAAATACATAGTGATTTAACTAAAAATTTCGACAAAGATTTCCCGTAAAATAGAACATGCCCTATAATACTAATATAATATACCTAGGTTACATACAACCAGACTACAACAACAACGATAACCACAAGGAGCTTTGCTCCATTTTATACCATAAACAATAATAAACTAAACTGTTACATAAATCAAAATCTGAGACTCAAGCCTTAATATGACTGCAAAGTTTCATCCCTTAGCTTTAAGTAGGTTATCTCGGTGAATACCTTGCTACAACACTATCGGCAAGTCACGTGTCAAACGATGAAGTTTGTTAATGTCCTGATACTAAAAAAGACAAACAAATGAGGTGTGAGTCATAATTCTGTGGGTGAAAAATGTACCAAATGGTACTAGCATCAATCAGCACATAAATAAAATACATAGGTCAAATAATCTCATGTTAACACTAAGTTTCATACATTTATTTAAAATTAACCCCTCTTAGGCATTTTCACAATTACCTTGTAGGCATGTTAGATTCCAACTTATATACTTAAAAAATTTAGAAAAACCAAGTCCAAACATCATCTCTAGTAAGTTAGCTACCTTTCTTATTCAGTAACTTCTCCTAAAATCAACCTTGAACCCACTCAAATCCCCACATGAACACAAATAGGGCAAAACATGGGAAACTGAGGTGTGCCTCTACTTATAGCACGAAATACTACTCAAGCGCATCAAATAATTCAAACAAGGCACAAACACATTCTCCTAAGTCTACTCTACAATTCTTCTTTAGACTTCTCTCACTGGTTTGGCCTCTAAGTTTGCTAAAATGGAGTTATACCAAATTGAGCTCACGAATGCAATTCCTGGTTCCGTGAAGTATCTTCCTGTACTTATAAAGTACATATAACTTGAAACTAGACTAACTGAAGCTCACCTGCAATCTTGTATGAACCCAAAAGTAGTCAAACATCTCTAGCAATAAATATACCTCTAATCATGTTATGAAATATTTTAGATATTATCCCAAGACCATAAGCTACGCCTTCTCTTCAGAACTCTTAAACTAATTCAGTCTATAAAACACCTGAAATACCATATTTCTTTGAATTATAAAATCTAAACCCTATCTTCTTTTCAATAACCACTTAACCATCATTTTTCATCACTTTCAAGCTTCAATTTATCCTCCTAAATTTTGTAAATTCAAACCCTCAAACAAATACTAAGAGGAAAGCTCTTTGACTACAAGTAAAACACAAGATTTAGTTGCAAAAGAAAGAGCTTGAACCATACCACCTAAAGCTGTCCAAAACAAGGGAACTATAGTGGCTAGTTGTTGTTGCCTTCTGCCCTTGTTGCCTTGCTAAGCTAGGCTTACAGTTGAACAAAGGAGTGTAGGGTAAGGAGACCATTGGTACTAATCTTTAAGGAAAATCTGCCAACTCGGTTTGGAGGAAAAGGAAGGAGCTACTCACGGTTTGATAAGGGAAAAAAGCTGTTGGCTGCCACGGCCGGGAAGGATGCTGTAAAGCAAGGGGGACTTGGCTGAAATTTAAGGAGAGCCAGAAGTTTCTAGAGCAGAGTAAAAACAGAGGAAGTATGCAAGGAAAAAGAATCGGCTAAGGAGAGAAAATGGAGGAAAAATAAATAAAAGGGAAAATAAAATAAGTGTTGGTCAAAGTCAAAGGTTTTTAAAATTGTGGTGCATATTAATTCTTGATACATGGGTGTATATCTATATATATACTATATATAAAATAGCCTTAAATGAAGAATCTTTTGATTTCCTATTTTACCCTATGTACTTATTAAATTTTAATATTGTCACACCCTCTTGATGTTTAGAGTTTAAATGAAATTAAAATTTTAAAACTTAGTATATTTCTAATTAAAGTTTTTTTCTAATATGAATTTTTTTTCAAGATTTTCTAATACTTTTAAAATTGTCTAATTATGTTATACAAATAACATGAGCAGTTACTAAATTTACATAATACAATGACAAGCTTGGAACTCTTCATCCAACCATAATTGGTTTTTTCTTTATATTTGTTTTTGAAACTACATGTTTATATACTCTTTTTGTTTTTTTGTTTATTACAACTTCTGAAGTTTCATCATTAGAGTCTTAATTAGTAGGCTTGCTTAGTTTACAAGCTAACTAATTAAGTGGATTAAATCTTTTAATTGTCCTCTTTTACTTTTGTTGTGGTGGTTTATTATTGAAATAGAAGAAGTAAATTTTCATATAAACATGTATATACATTTTAAAAACCATATGCATATTATTCTTTAGCAAAATTGGGCATGGCAGAGAAACCATAGTTAATTTCATACATATAGTGTTGTTATTAATTTTGTTAGTCCTTTTATTTATAAGTATTATTATCTTATCTTCTTGTCATATGGATCAGTAGAAGAAACTCTTACCCATATTTGAATTCTTTCATATTTGGCAACTTATTGACATTCATCAGCTCTGCTTACTAATAACTATGAGTCTAATTGGGAGTAATTAAATTAGTCCATTATCTTTGGTATGGCTAACGACTTTTTTTTCTTTAATTTTGTAAGGATTTATTTGACAAATTCTATTTAATTGTTATGGAGTCTCATACAGAAGTATCTGATATGTTTATACTTTATTAAGATTTACATAAACATCTATTATTTTTTTTTGGTAAGTCATTATACTATATTATTTATTTGTTAATTATTTATAGATGTTTTATAAATTATTAAAGAGTAACTTCAAACAAAATGTATTCTTATCCACAAGTTGCAAATCTTGTAGATTTTTTTTTTCAATTTTTCAATATATTTATATATTATAAATATGATTTACGGACAATGCGTGTATCACGAAAACTAGTATGTGTGTGTGTGTTAAACATTTATGCACTTAGTTTACTTAGTTTATAATTTTATTTCTCTTATACTAAAAGTCACATAGATAACTCTAAAGCATATCACTAAGATATCAGGTTATAACATATATATTTATTATTAGACCTGTTCAATTAAATTAGAAGTCATTCTAATTATTTGAATTAAAACTCTTTATAATTCACCTAGTCTAATTACCGTGCAATTCAATTTTTCTATTATGCAATATCCCTATTAAATCTATTTGGGTATGAAAATAATGTCAAATCCTAAATTTAATCATATATGTCTATATCTTAAAATTATAACTTCATTTAGGAAATTGGAAACTCATTTTCTATCCTAATATCCAACATGTTATTACCATAAATTTTAAGTTACATGTTTTATAGGCCACATAGGATATTATTTGTTTTCTATTAAGAGTGATAAATTATTTACTGCACATTCACATACCTCATTAGATCCAATTACTACTTCTTAGGCGATTTATTATTAGAATTAGAAATAACATCAAAATATAATAACTTACGTACATACAAAATAATTATGATGCTTCAAGTCAAAAGACTATTTGTACAACTGTAACATGAGAACCACCTATTGACTAGGAGTGTGCACGGGTCGGTTCGGTCCGGGTAGTGACAAATTTTTGAACAGAACCGAATTTATCGGATATTTAAATTAACTACCCGAAACCGAACCGATAATGAAAAATACCCGAAATTAACCGAACCGAAAAATTAACCCCTACTTCGGTTCGGGTAATGCATTACCCGAAAAATAACATATCAACCTAATTTCAATCAAAATAAACTCATCACCTTCCAATAATTCTTCAACTATTTTACTAAATAAAATCATAAAAAAACTAATTTAACTTTTATACTTAAATAATCATCTTAAACATAATAAAATTCAAAACTAAATCACAATAATACAATTATCCACTAATAAAAAGCTTAACAAGTTCATAAATGACAAGTTTATAAAAATAAAAATTACAACAACAAATTCAAATTCAAATAGGCAGTAGCTTCCATTTCAAACAAAAAGAAAAAAAAAATAGTAGATTCCAACAAGCAGCAGCTTCCATTCCAAAATAGCAATCCAATACTCCAATTATCCTACAATATAAATACAATAGTTAGAACATTTTAGGCCAAATATCATGATAGAAATAAGTTGAAATAATATCTTACTTTAGTTGTAAAACACATCAATCATCAATGACAAACATTGGTTGTAATTTCAATCCAGCAAAGTCTACAAAAAAGATGAAATCAATCACATAGATTTATGAAACAAATTAGAAGTTAACAAATCAAACTAGTTTTTTAGTAAATTATACCTTGCTCAACCTTTTCCATCTCTTCAAGTTTCTCTTCAATATCAATTGAAAGAGGAGAAGATCTCATCCAACTTTGAGTGCAAATTAGAGCCTCGACTAATCTCGGTGTCAATGAGCTACGAAATGCATCAAGTACACGACCACCGGTACTAAAAGCTGATTCTGAGGCCACAGTAGATACCGGAATAGCCAAAACATCACGTGCCATCATAGAAAGAACTTGATATTTTGAAGAATTTAACTTCCACCAGCTCAATATATCAAAGTTTTCATCCTTACATTCATCAAGTCCTTCCCCTAAATACTTTTCCAGCTCTGATTTATTTTCAAATCCTTGCTCTTCTGCTTTTCTCTTTCTAAATCTTGATGTAATAGAAGAGTTTTGACCAGTATTACTTGTGTCAACCTCATTGTTAGCTTGAGAAATAGATATTTGTTGACTACAAGCTCCACTAGCCAATTTATAAAACTCAAACAAATCATATAAAGTATTTTTCACTTTTTTTCTCAATTCCAAAGCTGTCAAAGCATCATAGGATTCATCAATAACAAAATCAACAAACTCTAATTTGTTTCTAGGATCAATCACCACTGCAACAAATAACATGATATTGATATTTTCAACTTTTCCCTAATACTTGTCATGTTTTCCCTTCATCTTGAATGCCATTGATTGGATATTTGGATCATCACTTTTGCACAATTCCAATATCTTTAAGCCAATTTCATAAATCTCTTGACAATATTGATTGCTAGTGACATATAAAGAACCAGAGACACGTAATGTTGCATCATAGAAAGTTTTCAAAAACGGCAATAAAGACCGTGCATGCTCCCAATCATCCTCTAATGGTAAACCCCTCATTTTCTTTTTATTATCTGTTAGCTCATCAACATATTTTTTATCTCGTTCTTCTAAACGATCAAAAGCACTCTGAAATTTCAAAGCTGCCTCTAACATCAAATAAGTAGAATTCCATCTAGTTTCCACATCAAGGCATACAAGACTTTTGCTTTCAATTTTTTCAGATTCAATACAAGCTTTAAATCTTAGCATTCTAGCAGGAGAAGACCTTACATATCTTACTGCTGAACGAATACGAAAAATTGAGTCATCTAGATCTTTAAGTCCATCTTTCACAGTTAGAGACAATATATGAGCACGACACCTCATATGAAGATACTCACCCTTTAAAACAGTACCCTTCCAATTATTGAGTCTTCTTTTTAAGTATTGCACACCAACATCATTAGAGCTCGCATTATCAACAGTGATAGCCATAACTTTATCAATACCCCACATAAGTAAACACTTCTCAACAGCCTTCCTAATTACCTCACCCGAATGACTAGAAATAGGACAGAAATTTAAAATTCTTTTGTGTAATTTCCAATCATTGTCAATAAAATGACCAGTGAGACACATATAAGAAAAATTCTGCCTAGATGTCCAAGTATCAGTGGTGAGGCAAATTCTTGAGTTTGCTTTTTTCAAATAAAGCTTCATGTTTTCCATCTCACTAGCATATACATCAAAAATGTCTCTAGTCACAGTGAAACGTGAGGGAACAACAAACTTAGGCTGCATCATATTACAAAAAGCACGAAAACCTTCATGCTCTACATGCCTAAGCGGTAACTCATCAATTATGATCATTCTAGCAAGATACTTTCTATATAAATCTTGATCAAACTTCCATGCCATAACTGTGCAATTAGTATCCCCACCCTCATCTAAATTACTTTTTGATTAAAAGCAATTATTTGTTGACCCTTAGCCATTTTGTTGTTATAGGGATATTTTTTACATCTTCCTAAATGATTACGCATTGCACTTGTGCCATTTTCAGTAGAATAAGAAATATCATCAGCACAATAATGACAAGATGCTCTCTGTTCATGATCTAATTTGGTGAAATGATCCCACACCTGAGAACGAGTCTTACCTCGACCCCCAGACTTAGCTTTGCCACGTAAAGTTGGAAGTGGTGGTTTTGAAGATGCACCAGCAGAACAATTCTCTTCAATTTGAATATTATCAGTTGTATCCATGCTATTGCTTTCCATCTAGCATATAAAAATGACAATTGCACATTAGAGATAATGATGATGAGAAAAATGACATTGATTTTCCAAATTATAAATAATCAGTCATGTTTACATTACAGCAGTGATGAAAGCCCAAAAGATAAAGATTGACACTTACAAGAAAGTTATCCTTTCAAGTTATTTCCTACGGCTTACTTAAATATTCTTTGTTTTGAAAGTTGCTGTGTTTGATTTTATGTAAAAAAAAAGAAAAAAAAAAGAAAAAAAAAACAGAGCCACCATCACCGTGGCCAAAGTTGCTGTGTTTGATTTTGTGTAAAAAAAATAAAAAATAGAGCCACCATCATAGACGTCCATCACTGTGACCAAAGTTATGTGTTTGATTTTGTGTGAAAAAAAAAGAAGACAAAGCCACCATCACAGTGACCAAAGTTGATGTGTTTGATTTTGTGTAAAAAAAAAAAAAAACAAAGCCACCATCATAGACGTAGAGAGGAAGTTATGAAGAAAACAAACCATGTAGAATGTAGATCTTGACGGATTGATGACTTGGTGTTGGCTGGATTGTGTAGATCTTATAATACCTCCTTTTGATTGAGCTTGAGGTGTCCCAAATCAGTCCATAAATTGAAAGGTAGCTGCTGGCTGCTGCTCACAAAGACAGAGGACGGAGATCCAAATCAGTCCATCAATTGAAAGGCAGTTATTACTCACAAAGACAAGGAAAGGAGATCCAAATCAGTCCATAAATTGAAAGGCAACTGTTGCTCACAAAGACAAGGAAGGAGATGAGATTGGCAGGCTGGCAGATGTGGAATGGAGATGAGAGGCGGGCAGGCGGCTGCAAAATGTAAATGGCCAAATGGTGAAATGGGTAAGACAGAATAGGGTTTGTTAATTAGATATTAATATTCTTTTTTTTTTTTTTGGCTCAAATTAGATATCTTATATCTATATTCATTCAATTGTATAATAATTTTTTTTTTGGCTAAAATTAGATATCTTATATCTATATTCATTAAATTATATAATTTTTTTTTTTTTTTGCTAAAATTATATATCTTATATCTATATTCATTAAATTATATAATAATTTATTTATTTTTGGTAAAATTAGATATCTTATATTTATATTCATTAAATTATATAATAATTTTTTTAATATATAAATTCGGGTAACCATGGGTAACCGTTATATTTTAATAAATTACCCATACCCGAACCGAAATTTTCGGGTCTTCAATTTAGATACCCGTAACCGAACTAAAATACATGAATACCCGAAATTACCCGAACCGAATGACCGGTTCGGTTCGGGTTTTCGGGTATACCGGGTTTGTTGCACACCCCTACTATTGACATGTAGAGAAACTCCTTATAATGTTTTCAGTGGAACCAGTTTAGTGAACTCATTCTTTATTAAGTACCTACATATCAGTTTAACAAAAAAATACAACTCATTAGTATTATCTTATCATGATTCTTATTTTTAGACTCTTAATGATTAATCAATAATTTTTATACACGATAATATTTACTTCTTATTCAATTAAATAAATATTATTATCTATTACAATAATATGAATAAAATTGTATACAATAATAATATCCGCAAGCTTTAGCAGTGTGAAGAAACAAATGTTGACGACTTGGAGCAAAGAGTCTCGTGATTTAAGAAATACTTCTATCAAAGAAACCCAAAAAAAAAAAAAAAGGCTCAGTGCCTCAAGGCAAGAACTGAGCATACTAATATTAAGTTCTTGACATAATCAATATTCAACTGTAGGCACAAGTAGAAATTCTTGCTCATAACAAAAAGAGACAATCAATGTTGTGATTTCATCAAGAACAACATTAATTTTGCAAGAATCAATAAGAGCAACATGCCTTCAAAATTAGTAGTTGTTTAAAATTATATCCAAGTCAAGGGTAAATTCAAGATCATCTCGTTGACTCCACTAACATTTGTAAAAATTCTTAAACAATAATTTAATTGTTAAAAAAAATTAAGAATTATACTAAATTTACCTCCACAGTTTTTTGATTTTACACTCCTGTCCCCACTATAATTGTTAGAAAAAGTTTGACCCCACAAATTTAGAATTATCAAAATGACATCTTACTATTTACAAAAATAAAATCTAATTTTCTTTTTAATGCTTATCAATTTACTATATTATAAAGTTACAATAAAATTTCAATTATTATTCATATATAATAATAATAATTGAGATAGAATGAAATGACCAAATAAAATGTTAATTTTATATTTTAGCCAAATAATATTTAGTTGATTCTCTTATTTTGTCAAAATAATAATAATAATAATAAACAAATATACAATTAATAAGTGATAGAGGTTGTTCGTATATAACATTATATTGTATTAATTCGGTTTGTACGACACACTTACTAAAAAAATATCTTTCTCATATTATATTTATTATTCTTTACTCTATAAAGATATTATATATATATTTAGACATAAAAGTTGTATAATGTTATTATAATGTAAATTTTATACATATTTTGTTTTACTCAAAAGCACATTATCTGTATTTGAAATCGTACATTTTTATTATAATAGAATATACCTATTGTTTAGCTTTAAGTTCAACAAATTGCCTATGAAAAAAAGTTAATAAGAAAATGTTTGATTTAACAAAAATTTTTTTTTTAAATTAAAAAATTAAATGTATTATAATTGTGTCTTATGTGATTATCATGCTGACCCACAAATTTTTTTGGATCCTTTGATTCAAGTGGAATTTCTTCATCTTCAAGAATTGATTTACAAAATAACAATATAATTTTGTTAGAAAAGTGTAAAATTAGGTGGGTAGTAGATTGCTTTAAATAAAATAGAGGTAAAATAATAGCAAATTAACATCAAACATAGTGTTTGCATTTATAGTGGTAATAGTGACAGAGCTAGATTTAATTTTGAAGGGGCCAAATCATAAATTTGATAAATTTGGATAAATAAGTTGCTATGTAATGTAAAAGTTAGTCAACACTTTGTTAGCAATCATAAATTAATTTTTTATATATAATATTTAATTATTTTAAAATGTTAAAATAATTTAAAAAACACAAAAAATACTATGACTAGTATTTATTGATGAAAATTTACAATAAATCAAGTATTTCTACTAAAAATAAAATATCAAGTTTTAATAAATGAATAGTGACTTGAGTTTAACTTCAATATTAGATTTGAAGAAGAAAAAAACATAAGAATGAAGAAATCAAAAAATAAATACCCCATTCTAATTTGTAAAAGAAGGTAGTATTAAAATTACTATAGAATAACATGAGTTTAATTACCTTATTTATTTACTTTTGTTATTTCCATTCTCTTTATTTGATTTTTTCAACCAAGTGCAACCGGATAAAATAATTATATATATGTTTTACGAGAGTCACAATTATAAAAAATTATCAAATTTTATAACAATCACAATGCTGAAAGTTTGGTCAAAATATATATAATTGATCAAAAATCTTGTAGGGGCTAAGGGGTTAATTAAATCGATGGTTACCTTTTCATAAATTTTTCTAGTCCTGTATTATTGATTTTTTTTATTCCATACCTATGTTGAATAGATATTAATCTAAAGTCTCAAATTGAAAAATCTAAATGTTTTAAATCTCTTAACCTTGTATAATCAATAATATACAATAACAGAATGAATTCTTAGTAATCATGTAATGATATCAAATTTGTACCATATTCATTTGGATTTTGGGGTTGGAAAATTAACATATTATACTATCTAATTTTATCATAAAAATACCATATAAAATTATAGAAGTACAATTTTTTTTTAGTTCCAAATAGAATCAGAAATTTGTCAATGAATGATTGACACGTAATAACAAATACCAGAAAAAAAAAATGGAAAGCAAAGCCGAAACTATTATTTTATGTTTTTTGGGGTTAAAAAGGTAATAACAATAGCCGGAACATTTGCCCTATAAAATGTACTGCACTGTCTTCGTCATAGTTGCAGTTAAAGTCAGGTAAATCGCCGGGAAGGGCAAAAAACGAACACGCAGATGGGGGTCGACGAACCAAGCCTCGTCGCCATCGATGGTACTTCCACCGCCGAAGACGGTGGGGACGCAATGGGAGGCGGTGAAGAAGGTGGGAGTGGGGACGAGGCGTCGATGGGAGTCGGTGATTGTGGTGGGACTAGCGGTTGTGGGGGCAGCGACAGAGTTAAAGGGCCTTGGTCTCCGGACCAGGACGTCATATTGAGTCAACTCGTTAGAAAGTTCGGAGCGAGGAATTGGAGCTTGATTGCTCGTGGAATCCCCGGTCGATCCGGCAAGTCTTGCCGGCTACGGTGGTGTAATCAGCTTGACCCGGCTGTCAACCGCAAGCCTTTTACTGGTATCATACCCACCCTCGATCTTAATTTTTCAAAATGTTTATCTTCTTGTTTTCTTTTGGAAATAAAATGCGCATTGGTTACGTTTTTGGTGACTTAGTCGATAAAGGTTTATACGCAGTTTTCAAATTAATCGTAGTTAAAATCAAATAATCTTGATAAAGGATTTTGCATGTTTCAAGGTTTAAAATTAAGGTTAGAGTATAAGAGATTCTTTCATAGAAATTACAAAGTTTGAATGATGAAAATTGAGATAATAGGGGGTAGCAGTATGGAGGATACAATGTGATGCTTTTTGTATTGTATCAGAGATTATCCTAGCTTAATTAAGACCATATTTTATTAGTTGTGGCTACTGTGGTGTGATGACGTGTACCTGACTTGAAATAGTGCTGTAGTGCTTATATAGCTGTTCTCTGTTTCTTGAGGTTCAGAGTTCAGGTGGACTTGACATGATAGTTCTATGGAGACCTTTGGGTATTTGTCTCTATTAATTCCTGCACATTGTTGAGATTTTTCTCTGATAGTTTAAACCTTTGGAGTGGCTCGTGGTTGAAAATTTTAACAGGACAGTATTTCAGTTGGCACAGGGGCTTAAACAGCTGTGGTGACTGATGGTTCATTGATCCTTGGTAGTCTGTTCAAGTTAGGGAATATTCCCGTTTCAAGATTCAGTATACCTGTAAGCTTTTGGTTATATGGTTAATTGTGCAGAACCTAATAGAATAAGCTTTTAGTTGAAGGTGTCATGCAACATGCATATCTGGTTCCTTTTAAGAGACTCCACATATGCAGCAAATTGAGATGTCGTATATAGTTAGTATTGTGGGATAGTGACACAATACCCAAATGAAATTTCAAGATTTTTCTGTCGCAATGGATATGACCCTGATGAGAGAGTAATGTCAAAATATGCTTGCCGGTTTAGATGACATTAATGGAAGCGTTTCTTGTCGTTGATTGACCCTCTATCGTTTTCTTGTTCCATATGAAGACTTCCTTTTAGCCTTTCTTTCTGTTATGGCTAGGGCATATCATTTTGGGTCCTGACATTATGTTTGTTTATGGATCTATTTGTTGGGATTAAGGCTAGGTAATCTATTTAGATTGGGTTGAGATTATAATTGAGTCTATGTTTGTCATTTTAATAATTGTAATCTGAAAGTTACATACAGTAAAAGCATTAAACATACTCTATTTGTACTTTTGTAACTTTTAATTACTTGTAAAATTGATTTTTGAAATGTTTCCATATATTTCCAAAATAGTTCATTCCTGTAACGTTTTTGGTACTTTTCTGCTATGATACATACCGTGTTCTACAGAGGTCGATATGGTATTTTGTTCCTTATTCTGCATATGAGGTTCCAAGTTCGAGCAATCCCCTTTTCTCTGATAATATCCTTTTGTAGTTGCAAGGCCTGCAATTCAGTTCAAAGTTATTGGAGGGATGGCGCATGGGAGGGGGGGGGGGGGGGGGGGGGGTTAGTATCAGTGTCTGTATGTGCTTGCTAGTTTTTAACAATTTAAGGTTTTGGACTTGGTAGTATTTTATCAGAGTTAATTATGAGTAAAAGTCACATTGATTCAACCCCATGAGATTTATTTTTCTTCCATTTACCAAGTTTATTGTGTAGTGGATGGCTATGGTCATCAGTTCTTGGCTCCTTGCCTGAAGTCGCTTAACTTCTTGGCATGCATGCAATATGTAGATTTTAGATAATCTATTATACTCTTTTAAAGATATGTTAGTTCCTTTAGTAATGGTGATAATTCCTGGAAATAATCTCATTCTCGTTTACATGCATTAGCACTTAGCAGTAAGTTGGTTATAGAGATTCTGTTAGATACTCATTTGTTGAGATACCTTATATTTATTTTATACAACCTCATAAGCAATTGAACAGGAAGAAAAGTTTCCCTTAATTCACTCTTTCCACATATATTTTTAGCATTCTGATATCTGCATATTTACTTACCAAAAAATGGTCTATTCTATTGTCATGTGATTGTCAACTTGCTATTGAAATGGTAGAGACTAGGGAGCAATATTTTACATTGATAACATAAATCGTAGAATTCAATTAGATCAACACGATTACATGTCTGATATTTTTCTGCATGAGGACGCTCGCACATAAAAGTTTCTATACGCACATACAAAGACATAGTTACATGCACATTTGTAGAGATCAATACATGTGTATATGTGTGTTTGTCTTTGTTTGTACTTCGTATATAACTTCTGCCTGTGAAATGTTGGTGTACAATGAAGCCAAATAAAGTTTTTCCAGAAGTTTGTATGTTGTAATTTTATAAGTGGTTTTGAACAGAAGAACAAATTTAATCAATCTCATGAACCTTCTATAATAAATTAAGTGTATCATAAACAGGCGATTAATATTGGTCTCAATTGTGGATTGAAATCTGATAGATATGTCCATTGCACTTATTGAAATAGCTCTCCCTCTAATGGTGTTGACAGCAATGAGAGAATTGGCTAAAGTTACAAAGTGTTCTTCTTTAGTCCTAGTATCTCTAATAAGATATGATACATATGGCTTATTAGCTACCTTGTAGAGCATACAAAATGATTGACATGAGAATGACATTAGTTGAGTTCACTTAAAAATAATTCAGCATTTCATTCAATTTTGAATTGTAAGATAATGTCTTCATCTTTCTCCATGGAGAACAAGGATAATAAAGATAATGTTGTTTCAGATGAGGAGGACCGGATCATAGTTGCTGCACATACAATCCATGGAAATAAATGGGCAGCCATTGCGAAGCTTCTACCAGGGCGAACAGATAATGCCATTAAAAATCACTGGAATTCCACCTTGAGGCGTAGGTGCGTGGAGGTTGAGAGGATTAAGTTGGATCCTAGCAACAAAGTGGGTGATGTTAGCTTGGACAAAGCAAAAGCATCATCTTCAGAAACTATGTCCTTTGGGGATGTTAATTCTCTGAGATCTTCAGAAACCAGAGGTTTCAGCTCATTGGGGAACACAAATGATCAATATGAAAACAAAACACTGACATATCAATTTAAAAACCAAGTCCAGGCGGCACCTACTCTTTTCCGTCCTGCAGCACGTGTTAGTGCTTTTAATGTGTATAACTCGTTGGATGGCCCTCAGCCTGCATCATCATTTACAAGGCCTGTTCCGATGGATGGATCTCTATTTCAAGCTTCAAAATCAGATGTTGGAATTTGTAAACTACTTGAAGGAGTTAATGGTGAGCAAATGGTACCTCACGAGTGTGGCCATGGTTGCTGCGCTGCGCAAAATGGGAGAAGCTCTTTGTTGGGGCCAGAATTTGTTGAATTTCTAGAACCCCCATCCTTCCTAAGTTTTGAGTTGGCTGCAATAGCTACAGACTTAAGCAACCTTGCTTGGCTGAAAAGTGGGTTGGAGAATAGTAGTGTCAGAATGTTGGGTGATGCCGCTGGCAGGGTGATATCTCATGGGTCTGCAGTGCATTCAGGCCATTAGACGGTTGAATTATGATCACTTATGTTTTTTGAGATAAGAACAAGACAATGGGCGTGAAGACCAGTATGCTTGGCAGCAAACTCTCCTTAGGACAATCTCAAGTCTGGGTTGTGGAGTTGTTAACAATTTATTATTAACTTTTATTTGCTGTAGGCAAACAATTATATTACAAATATATATATAATAATAGATATATAATTATACTTTCATAATGAAATACAACGATGTGTTTTCCCGTTTTATTTTAGCAAATAACTTAACTGAATTCTTATTTTTTTCTTAAATACAAGGAGCTAAATAACCAAGGATTCTAGAAGTTCCCAAAGGATATATATGTAATCTCACCGTTTAAAAAACCAAAACAGGACAATTTCATTAAAACTGGAAACTAAACGGGATACCGAAACATTTGCCCTCTAAAATCTAGTTTGCTGTCTTCTACAGTCTTGCAGTTAAGTCCGGTAAACGAACACGCAGATGGAGGTCGACGGACAAACTCTCGTTGAGACCGACGGTACCGCCAGCTTATATATTGGTGGGGACGCAATGGAAGGTGGTGGAGACGGTGGAAGTGGCGATGAGGGGTCGATAGGAGTCGACGATGGAGGTGGGAGTAGCAGTCACGGGGGAAGAGACAGAGGTGAAGGGGCCTTGGTCTCCGGAAGAGGACGCCATACTAAGTCGGCTGGTTAGCAAGTTTGGGGCCAGGAATTGGAGCATGATCGCTCGTGGGATCTCCGGGAGATCCGGCAAGTCTTGTCGGCTCCGGTGGTGTAATCAGCTTGACCCGGCAGTCAAGCGCAAGCCCTTTACTGGTATAAGCCTCCCTCCTGGATTCAAATTTTCGAATTTCTTTGTTCATTCTTCAATTGTTTTTCTTTTTCCTTTGAGTTAATGTGCGCATTGGTGTTTTTGGTGATTGAATCACGAATGATTTGTATAAATTTTTGATTTATCATGGTAAAGAGTAACCAATCTTGATAGTGGATTTAGGGTGAGTTCCTGAAAAAACCCATAGAAGAATTTAATTCAATTCAAGAATAAATCGTCAAATTAATAGAATTCAAATAAATTACATTGAATTTTATTATTTGGAATATGATCATAACTAATAGAATTCAATTCAATTTAATTGTTTTAGAACATTAACAAGTTCTTTTTTTCTACAAAGTAACTCAAAAAACTCTATTTGAATGAGCCCAAATGAAAGCTGAGCCTAAACTTATAAGCCCTTTTCTTTATTATTGGTGGCTTAGAACCAGCAGAGGAAATTAATGGAAGCTCAGCAAGCAAAGCCGAAGGTAGCGCAACACTGCCAATGGAGAGAAAGAGAGATTGATAGTGACAAATCTAATGCCATGATAGAGGGGGGAAGAGAAATGAGAGGGTAGGGGAGGGCAAAGAAGAAGGAAAGAGATGAGATACGGGCATGGCTTTTGAGTAGAAGATGAGAGAAGAGAGAAAATTAAGGGCATATTTGTTTTTTGATCTAATTGAATTATATTCCTTACAAATCGGATCAATTTTGATCAGAATTCAAAAAGAGAAAAAGTTATAAGAACAAGATTTGAAATGAATTGAATTCTAATGTAATATGCATACCAGACACAAGAATTTAATTTAAATTCATTTAGAATTAATTGAATTTTACAATTTTTTTTATTTTATTTTTGATTCCGAACATACTCTTATTGTATTTTGAAGACTTAAGTGAACTTCAATGTATAAGTTTGTTGCTCTCTTACTATAATTCTTTTTGTTATCAAAAAAGAAAAAGAGAATCTGATTGATTAAGATAAACTAGACTTAAACGCTGGAAATTGAGATGATTGCAACTGGGAAGGGGCATGGATTATACAATGTAAACTGTAAAGCTTTAGAAAAAATATTAAGTTCCAAAATATCATCCTTATTTCTTTTACCTTTTGTTTAGTATCATACATATGATATTAGCTTTACCCAACACCATAGTCTTATTTTCTTAATGTTGGGAAATGTCATGTACCACGTTTAAAGATTGGTTGTACTGCTTATGTGGTTGTGTTTGTTTGCTTGAGATTCAGATGATAGATTTTGTGAAGACCTGTGGAGGTTTGGGTCTGTTACTTTCTATAGAATCTTGACATGCATTTTTTATCCTACTAATTGCTTAAACCTTTGGAATGGCTCATGCCTGAAATATATAGAAATTTTAAAGCTGGCCAAGATAGAGGGAGTGGAAGTGGCAAACTGGCGTAAGAAAGAATGGAGATGTTATACCCTGTTGATTAGACAGAAATTTCACGTGTTGCCCTATATTTTATATTCATCTTTGGAAAACAGCAGTCAGAATAGCCCAATTGGTGACCTCTGGCCCGTTGAGTATGTATTCTGCTTATTTTCAAAATTTATATCTAACAGCTCTAATTCGTAGATTGTGTTAGACACGTAGTTCCTTTGCCCCATTAAACAACCTTGCTTGAGTCAACCAACATGGCTTCCTATTTCATATTGATTATGAATCTCAAACATACCGTATTTGTCTTGTATAATTTTGAATTTTTGATCACTTGAAGGTACATGTATCTGTGCATATAGGCATCAGATAATCCGTTTCTTCTGATTCTATTCTCATGTGATTGTACTCTTCCTGTTGAAATAGTAAATAGGCTTCCATCGTAATGCTTTCATTGACCGCATAAAATCTTTTGAATTTCATTAAAATGTCATGACTGAATATCACAGTCAAGTTTTCTTTGTAGGAGATAGGCACACACATGTGTAAAAATACCTATGTAGGCAGTCGCAACCGTATAAAGTTATCTATATAGGCACGCAACCACATGGATGCATGCAGGTTCATACAAATTAATACACTTACATTCATTTATCTGTATCTTTTGCCTGGGAAATGTTTGTGACAATCAAGTCATATAAAAATATTTCTTAAAATTTATATTTGTAATCAATCTCATGAGCTTTCTATGTTAAATTATTAGGTGTATATGTATCATTTAAAAAGCCAATATTATTGATCTAAGGTGTGGATCCAAATCTTCTGGATTTATCTCCATTGCACTAGCTCTCCCTCTGTTTGTGCTGACATGAATGATAGAATTGGCATACAGAAGTTACAGAGTTTCTTTCTGCTAGTATTACTTATTGTATATGATACTTCTGTCAAGTGAAGAATGCAGCTAGAACATAAAATTGACATCAGAATTACTTTAGTTACCTTAAAAGATTCAGCATTTTAATTATTTAAATTTGTGAGTTGATGCCTACATCGTCTGCAATGGAGAAAAGGGCTAACAAAGAAAGATTTTTTTCAGATGAGGAGGACCGTATGATAGTTGCTGCACATGCAATACATGGAAATAAGTGGGCAGCCATTGCAAGGCTTCTGCCAGGGAGAACGGATAATGCCATTAAGAATCATTGGAATTCCACCTTGAGGCGTAGGTGCATGGACATGGAGGCTGGTAGGACTAAGTTAGATCCTAGCAATTTAGTGGATGATGTTAGTATTGACAAACCAAAAGCTTCATCTGAAGAAACTATGTCATGCGAAGATGTTAATTCTCTGAGATCTTCTGAAGGAAGAGGTTTCAGCTCACTGGGGAATATTGACGATCAATCTGAAGACAAAGCTCAAATAGGTCATCAATTTAGAAAAGAAGTCCAGGCAGCACCCACTCTTTGCCGTCCAGTAGCACGTGTCAGTGCTTTTAGCATGTATAACTCGTCAGATGATCCTCGTCCTGCATCATCATTTCCGAGGCCTGTTCCAATGAGAGGACCTCTGTTTCAAGCATCAAAACCTGATGTCGAAATCTGTAAATTGCTTGAAGAAGTTTATGGTGAAGGATTGGTACCTCACGAGTGTGGCCATGGTTGCTGTGCTGCAAAAAATGGGAGAAACCCTCGAAGCTCTTTGTTGGGGCCAGACTTTGTTGAATTTATAGAACCCCCATCCTTCCCAAGTTTTGAGTTGGCTGCAATAGCCACAGACATAAGTAACCTTGCTTGGCTAAAAAGTGGGCTGGAGAATAGTAGTGTCAGAATGTTGGGTGAATCCACTCGCAGGGTAGTATCTCATGGTTCTGAAGTGCATACAGGCCACTAGTGAGTGGAATGAAAGATAGCTTCTGTTTTTTGAGGTAAAGAACAGAACAGAACAATAGGCATGAAGAACAATATGCTGTCACCCTGTTTTGCACTCAACTCTCCTTTGACAGTCTAAAGTTGGATCAACTGTTTGAGGTCAATGATTGTAGTGAAAAGTGGACTGTCAAGGTCACTGACGGTAAGATTTAGAATCTTTGAAAGTGTCTAAAACTTGTACTTTGTGATATAGTGTTGCCTGATCAGGATACTTAAGGGTTCTTCGTGGAGACAAGTAACTTCGACTTGAAGTTATTGATGAGAAAAGGGTACAAATTAATAAAATACCTTTTTTCACTTGCTTCTTTATTAACTAAGTTTCATCTCGGTAGCAGATGTTTCCAGTAGGACAGTCTGTTTCCTGCTGTGATATATGCTACGGGATACAGATCAATAAACCATGACATAACTAGTTGATTCAGTGACAGGAACTATGCATTACCTAGGAGTTATAATTTAATAGATATTTTTATTAGGAGGTATTTGCACCTCCATCTCTTTCTTTATCCCTTAGCATTTTGCAGCTTAATAAACTTTGTACTGATCTTTTTAATGTGACATCCATTATCATGTTGCAATTATGATTCTGGCTTTCTGAACAGTTTTAGGCCATCTAATGGTGAACTGTGAGGCCGAAGTCTGGTAGACTGGTAGTAGCTACTGTAGCCGTTGGCTGAAATGATTTTGGGGGGAGAGTGTGGGGTGGGGGTGTTAATATTGCACCAATTTTGTGTGATGAAGTCCGAACAATGGGCAACTAACTTGTCCAAATAAGGAAGAATTACCAGCCCGAATTTTTTTTATTACACATCCCCTGTGATTTGTTCATCAATGATTTCTTTTATCAGTTCTTTACTATTGTAGATGCTAACTAAGTTGGGTGACTTTGGATTCTTAGTAAGAATCCATCTGTTAAACAGTTTTTTTACTGAACTGGGGCCGTACTTTTGAACTTTGTGTGGGATGGGTAGTTCTGTTAAGTGAAGGTAGGAGCTTTACAGCAACAAGGCATTAGGAAGGTCAGCAAGGATCATTGAAATGAAATTCATTTCCATATGATATCAGGAACACTATTATTTTACCTGTAAATTATTCAAAAGGTTTCAAGCAAAACAGGGTGTGCATTGTGGGGACAAAGAAGGGGCAAGTAAAGCTAGATTTCGTGACATCTTTTAGAAATATTAGAGGACAATTTTGAAAGAACTGGTTGGATGGATTGAAGGGTTCAGCACTTAGAGGGGTATTATTTGATGAACTCTGAAACAGGGCAAATAAGGTCAGGTAAGTTCAATGTAATAGAATCTTCTGTAAAGAAGTATGTTTTATAGCTGTTGAACACTTGCTTTTGTGAAAGCAAAAGTTGAGAAATGGGTTTGTTCTTATTATAGAGAAAAACCAATGTGGAAGCTTCAGTTGTACTAAAGTACTAGGCTACTAGCTATATCAGCTCCTCCATCAAACCCACCCCACCAGGGCGACAACTATAATGTATTCTACAGATCACTGGCTCCTTTCAATTGTTTTCTTTATCGGAGAAGTGTATTGGTTCCCCCATTTGACGTGTCAAAGCAATTCAAAAGTTTTCTACCCGATTTGGTTTTTTTTTTTTTTTTTGTACGGTGATTTGGGGTTGTTTATTTGCATTTTATTATCAAAGTTCTCAACTCAGTGGATTTGGAATCTGTGTTGGAATAAAAGATTAGGACCATTTTTATTGGCTTAAAAGAATGGTACAAGGATGACAGCAACGGATTTTCTGATTTTCTGATTTTTGGTAGTTGATGCAGAGCCAGTTCCATTTTTGTTACATTTTCATACTTCAACACCCTCTTTCATGCACATCCTTAGTGAGAGATGCCGTGTGAAATGTTAGTGAAAGCTAAGAGCAATAGATTAAGATAACAAATAGAGAGGAGGCTCATATAATATTAGAATAATATAAGAGATGTTGAAATAATTTATTCTTGTGATTTTGTTTTGGAAAATAATCAGATTTAGAATTATTTTTTTTCTTTTTTTGTTCTACCATAATATTAATGTCTAAATTTTGAAAATTACTATTAAATTTTAAATTTTTAAAGGAAAATAAAAATTGCAGCTTTTGTGATCCTCATTCTACACGTAAAGGCTGATAAATTACCCCGTCATTTACGCTGAGGTGGTCCACCGCCAGTCAAGGTGTAAAATATCTTCTCCATGTGTCGCGTGTGCAAGATTCCCCATGCGCACTCACTCTATCTACCTTACGATTGCATTACATCATCGATCACAAATTAACCAACAGTTCAGAATTCAGATCTTTCCCCGATGAAATTAGTCAGGCCAAGATAATGTTTTTTTTCTTATAAACTTTCAGCCAAGTTTCGATTTAGTACCCTAGAAGAAAACTTCAACTTCCAATTCTATTTTTAGAAACAGTTCTTAATATTTTTAGTGATGGCAATGCTAGTGCATTAGAGAAATATCTAATTTGTTAGATCATTTTCTCAATTTTTGATCGGATTGGGTTATTATATATTTATGGATTGGTGGGATCGTGTCAAGTTAGTCACTATTCATCTTCTTTCTTGTTTTTTTTTTTTATTAACGAGTATTTTTTCTATATTTATTTACTTAATGTATATTTATATATTATAATACTCTATATAATAACATAAAATAATAATTTAATTAATAACAAGAGTCGAATTTATAAAAGAAATGAAAACAAAAAATATTTAGAATAATGTCAAGAATAACTTAAAATAGTTTGTATAATTCTAAATAAGAAAATTAAAAACACATAAATTAAAAAGCTGATTTTTTTTTTTTTTTTCAAACTCAATTTCATGAATCTAAGAAATCTTATTAATTATTTACTTAAATAGTTGTTACAAGTATATATAAGAAAATTGACTGAAAAAATTAGAAAAATTATTGATCATCATTACCTATTCAACTTTAAATAGTTTACTAAACTAATATTTTTACAATAAATTGATTAGTTTATTTTGGCTTACAATTTAACTTCCATTTTAACTAATGTGAAAATTTAAAAGCATGAACAAGGTTCCGGGAAAGAAAAAAAAAAAAGCTGGGTCGAATCAGGTTAGATCTATCCATCATGATCTATAAATTAGATTTAGTTGGATCAGGTCTAATCCAATGTACCTTTGGATAGGGTATGAAATCAAAGCTAATAGTTCGTATTTAGATTCAACTATTTGTATATTGAATTGAATTTGAGGCCTTGAATCAAAATACAAATTGAGATAGGTATTCGAACTTTAATTCAAATATCATGATATTCGTATTTGTGTAACTATTGGTATACTATTCGAGTAATATTTATAAATTATTATGAATTCGAATGCGAATATGAATATTCAAGTTTGAATTCAAATACAAATATTCGATATTCTATTCAAATTCAAATTTGAATGTCATTTTTATTCCAAATACAGCACTATTCGAATTCTAATAATGCAGTATTTGGCTCTATTCGAATTCAAATAATGAAGTATTTGGCGCTATTCGATTCAAGTACTAGTCCTACTTTTGGATCAGGATTGAATGGGATCCATTGTCATCTCTAAATATTTTCCACTCCTACTACTATAGTCAAATTGATAACTCGTTGCCTCATATACATATTTTGTTGACATGGAAAAAAAATATCTCTTTCAGAAATTATTAACATTGAAAATGCAATTATTAATCTTTATTTTAATAACTAGATGTTAGTTTAGGTGATAAAAATATTAGTTTAGATTCGTTTTAATTTTAAATAATTATAAATTAAATTTTGATAGTGATTGCACCACAATTTCTCTTATAGAAATTCTGAGAGCTAAAAGACATTAAAAGATAAACTTTGTAACCTAACATCTTGGCTAACAACAATGGGTGTTGGAATGATATTGAAACCAATGACAATATTAGAGAGCCTTGAAGCAAGAACCGTTTTAGGACTAAATTGAATTGACTGAAAGTTTGGGCATAAGAAGTTAAAAAAAGTATAAATACTTAGTTCTTGTGTAGCTTCAAATTCAGTATCAAAATGCACTGGAAACTAGCCTATTAAGAAAGACTTGGTAAGACCAAGCAGTACGTGTCTCTCAAATTATCTTCATCACAGCTTCTCCGTTACATGCTCAATATCATCAGCCAACAGAATCAAATAGAAGAGAACAATAGCTTTACTTTTTTCTTTATCTCTCTAAGTAAATAAATTAATTATGGAAATGTAAATTTTTTATTTTTTGGATTTTCTTCATGACCCACTTTCCTTCTTTATCAATGAAATCTCCTCTGAGTATCTCTGTGCTCTCACTGCACGTTTCTGTCCTTGTTTGCAGTGTCACTATCCATGTCTTCCACAAAGCATGAGTCTCTGTCTAATAGACCATTGTTTGCTTCCTTAAACTCACCCTATCTTTGTGTCTGAGTGAGCATTCTCCGTTAATCCAAGCCTGAAAGGTCTGATATTCTTTGTTCTTAACAATTATACCTAAAAACCTTTTCATCGTCTTAAGTGTTTGTATGAAACATTAATGGAGTTGAGGAATCACCTAATCCAATACTCCCATCTTTAAAATCCTGGGTTTTTGCAATTTTCTTTTCCTCTCTCTCTTTTACTCTCTTGCTCTCTCATTTATGTGAGGCAAAGAGCTCCAAACCCCAAAGCTCCAGACTTTGAGGTATTTGAGGCTCTGTTTCTTGTCTTGAGCAAATTTTTCACTTCTGGGTCTTCGAAAATGTCAACTTTACCGATGTCCAGCATCGATTTCGGGCACGGTGGTCACCGCCGTTCCGTGGCCGGAAGTGACATGAGCGCTGATGGCAGCCTCTGTTTCTCCGACGCCGACGATGGTGGTTCATGCTATTCTCGTTTCTATTCAACAAATGGTGGGTCGTACGATGAGTGCAGCTTTGCTTGTGTTTCTGATCCTGAGGTTGGAGGTGTTCCAGATTCTAGAAGAGTTTCTTCGGGTTCAGATTGTTCGGTTCAGGTTGAAATTGAAATTGGTGTTCCTGAAATTAAGGTGCATTTGGCTAAAGTAGAGAGAGATTGTAGGATTTGTCATATGGGTTTGGAGAGTGACAGTCGTGAGTCTGGAGCTCCTATAGAATTGGGTTGTTCTTGTAAGGATGATTTAGCTGCTGCTCACAAGCATTGTGCTGAGGCCTGGTTCAAGATTAAGGGAAATAGGTCAGTAAAAACCCTAACTTTTTATGCTAAATTCCAGTGCTTTATAAATAGTACAGACCCTTTTCCTAGTTTATAACATTATTGAGGCATATCACTTCACATAGCATTAGTGCTGTTTAAAGTTGAAAACTTCTTATTTTCTTAAAGGAAATGATAATAATAATTGCCCACCAAGAAAACAACAAAATGAGACTAAAATTATTCATTTCAGGAAGTTTCTGTTCCAGGTTGTTTAGGTTAGTGCTGGATATAAGGTGTAGAGGCATATTTTAGCTGGTTTTGAGGAAAGGGTTCAGGCTTAATTATTTTGTTCAACAAAAGGGAAAGTTAAAGTAGAAAATAAAGCAATGAGTAAAGCATCAGGTAAGTCCTGTTGACAAGTGCAAGTACAGTGGCGATTCCTTGTTGCTCTGTCTTCTTTTGAAATTTAGGAATCTCTCTATTTGCTTCTTTCCAGTTCTTTTTCTATACCTGAAGTGGAGATTTGACATGCCCCTACCTAAATTGATGTATTCATCCATCTTCATGGGAATCATTGCTTGTGGGTATGCCAGTTAGAACTTTTTTTATTCTTTAATTGCATATCCAAGATTTCCTGTTCATGTAATATGCATGGTTACGTTTAACTTCTATTAGGTGCCGAAATTTAAGATACCAATACCATAAGATACTTGTTCTTAAATATTGTCTGACTGTATTGCTGTATGTCATATAAAATCCCATGGTCTCACCTATAATACATTGGTCCAAACAATAGCTTGAGGCTGTGATACTGTATCTCGCACAGTGGGACAGAAGATGGACATGGACCTCCTTGTTTTTGCCCTTTGCATTTCATTGTAATTTTAAAGCCACATTTTTCGGGGAAGGACCTAATGGTTCATCTAATTCTGAACCACATACAAGTAAGTGCTATGATTTGATGGAAGATTTTAAAATTGATAATGTCAGAGAATCTGAATCAGTTCTATATCTTTATTGACTTATAGGTTGATACTTTGATAGTGGCTAATAATTTTTGAGTATTTTCTTTCGCTTTATGGGTTTCCACTGGAATTGCTTATGAAAGACAAACACACATTTGTACTTAAGATAAGGATGCTGGTAGTGGAACCTGCCTGCCATGATAAGTTGATAATTTGATCAAAATAAGTTATCTAATTCCCATTTCACCTTAGCTGAACTGTTTGGTGTTCATATACATCCCTGAACTTATACTGCTGTCAACTTTCTAAATGACATTCATTTATTTAACTTTTGGAACTCGTGTTCTAAACCCATTATCTTCTTGTATGTCTCAATTTTGGTTAATATCTAATAGGACCTGTGAGATCTGCCATTCTGTTGCACGCAATGTTTATGGAGCAAATGAGGATTCAACAGAGCATTTAAGTGAGACCAACAATGCACTAGCGGTATCCTCAGTCTCGGTACCTGCTCCCTCAGCAGAGCCTCGAAGCTTCTGGCATGGTCATCGCTTCCTGAATTTTCTGCTTGCTTGTATAGTTTTTGCATTTGTCATATCTTGGCTGTTTCACTTCAATGTCCCAGCATCATAAGTTCCTGCAACAGAGCTGTTGTGCCTAGAAGTTAAAACAAAGAAAAGGTAATTTAGAAAGAAAAAGGAAAAGGAGGTTATGTTAAAAATAGTCTAAGGAAATTGTTGCTGTGACAACTGACAATGAGTAATCGAACTATTTCAGGCCTCGTAGTGTTTGATATAGGCATTGCTATATCTTTTCCTCCATACATGTAGAAAGATTCAATTCTGTGGTTGTGTATGCCTCTTAAACCATCACAGCTTCACGAGGTTTTGGTGTTCCATCCTCTGAAATTATTTTGTTTGGGTGAAGTATTAGAATGTTGTATGTGTTGGTGCTCCAATATTCTTTATTCATGATGGTTTTGTTTCTCATCAGAAGATTTATCTTTTATGGGGAATCTGATAATCTATCTTGAAAATTAAGGTGACTAAACAGTTGTAATGGTTTTCTTTAGTTTTTATCTACTTGGTCCTATCAAGAAGCTTACACTGAGATGCAATGAATGTTATGTAGGTGGTCTTTGGTAACTTCCTATTGAAGTATTATGAGAAGGCAGCCTGTTATTTCTAAACAAGTCCTTCTTGGTCTCCAGTGGCTTGTGAATAACAATGCTGTTAGCACTTAGCAGGCTATTCCTCAAAGCTGTAGCTAGCAGGCAAAGTATGAGTGAGCTGAAACTGCAGCAGTACATTCATCCACAAGCTGGAGGATCTCAATGAGCCTTAGAACTGCCCTCGGACGTATTGGTGTTGGGATTTTGGGTACTTTCATTGTTGTCATTAAACTAAACTAAATACACATTTGGAATTCTGATGCATATTTTGGTTTTGAGCATGCAAAGATTCATTTGAATAAAACAAAAACAAATAAAGATAATAGCTTGCTTTTGGATTTGTATCAGGTTTCTGTTCTGTTCCGAGAGAGTTTTTGATTTTGTGTCCTGTCTCACAGATTTTCCTCATTATGTTTAGGAACGGAAGGATTTTAATCCGCATGCTTCCTAATGGAGAAAAGAAAGGATCTGGATACTCATGTTTTTAACCGCTTTTTGGAGAGAGGAAACGTCTCAAATGTTTTTCCACATAATAACAAAAAAAGGATCTTGGAGTTTCTCTCTGCTGCAGAAGACTGAACTAATCATGGGGAGAAATTTCATGTTTGGATCATAAAAATTAAACTTTTCATAAATGTAAGACTCTTTTCCCGTGCAAGCTACATCTGTGTCCCGATTGAGAGAGAAGGCTGCGTTATAATGTGCCTGAACAATAGTGAATAAGCGACTGCATATAAACATTAACTTTCAAACCAGCATTATAGTTTAATAATCCTGTAATATAGAGCAGAAAAATAAACTCATACAGCAAAATATTAGAGATGAAAATAGATACAAAAACTAAAACTATGGAGAGAAAGCAAGAAATTACTAAATATAATCAGAGGAAAGTCTATACAGTTTCAATTTTTGTTCTTTTTAGCTTCCAGATTTGTGCCATCTTTGAGTGTTTCTTGGGCATCATTTTCCATCCCAAGGCTGAAAAGACAAGTTGCTTGAAGATACAAAGCAGTGGGCCAAGCAGGACAGATCACTTGTGCTTGCATTGCATCTCCTAGAGCTTCTTGTGACTTGTTGCTCATCAAGTAAGATAAGCAGCGCCTAGCATACACAGTGGGTGATACCATGGTCCCTCCATTAATGAACTACAGAAAAGAGGGAAAAAAATGCAAGTCAAAATGAACAATCCTTCAGCTACCATGGCTAGAACATAATGCTACATATGGCTCAATGGTAATAGCGCAAGAGAACTTACTTGTGTATAGCAGTCAATTGCAGTGGCAAAGTCCTTAGCTCGAAAAGCAGTATCTCCATGCTTCTTAGAATTCAAGGTCTCCTGCATTTGGTTGGTCCACACTTGAAATGAAAGCTGCAGATATCCAAAATTACTTAATCAGAATTTGCACTAAAGTGATAAAGGATTTTAATAGAAATATTAAATGAAAGCTGCCTTGATTTAAATACAGTGACCAAGCGATGAGTGTCCCTATTTCTTGTAAAGTCAAGGTTGTAGCAGACCTCATTGGCAATCCCTTCATCATCTTTGTATCCAATCTTCTCCAATATTTCATGTATTGCAGTAAGATCCGTTCTTAGGCAAGCTTCACCAAATGGTGTTAATGACAATGGCTTTGTTGAGGAAGCAGTTTCATGTGGTATACCCATCAAAACATATGAGGAAACCTGATAAATACTATTCAATGAGAAATTATAGTCTTCCCAGGTTGGAATTTCGTATTTCTTGAACAATATAATATTTGATATTCAATCATATCTCTAGCAAATGAAAACAAGGAGAAAAAAAAAGGGACCTCTTCCAGGATAATAAGACAAGGTGTACTACAATCAAATAGCGAAGTTAATTATTTTAGTCACATTATTCCCAATTTCCCATAAAAAAAAAATGGTTTCATTATTTTATCTTGAGCAATGGAAAACGCTCTATAAGTTTACAGAATCGTTTTAAGAATATGAAGTATAGAATTGTTAAATCAACATGAAAAAGAAGCAAAATAGATGGAGGTATAATATATCAACATAAATGATATCAATAAAAACAAATGTATCATACTAGTACAAACCTCAAAGCTTATTAACTACATTATGTACCTCTGTTTCTTTCTGCAGTGACATGAGAGAAGAAACAAGAGACTTTGCATTTGGTCTCTCACGAGCTTCATACTGTAAACAACGGGAAGCCAAACGCACCAACTCAGTTCCGTCATCATTTGAGAAGTGACCCTCAAGAGCAGAATCCATCAACATCAGAAAATTTTTGCCACGAATCAGGTCAAGCGCCTGCATAATATGATATGCCAGAAAACCTTATAACTTCAAACCTACTTCAGTCACAATTAGATTATTCAACTTGTGCAAATTAAGTGAATTACTACAAACCAAACTTAGTTAACATTTGACATTGACTGTTTAGAGTTTGATGCAATACACCGAGAAAGAACAAAATCTTTAGCCATGCAAAGTGGGGCTTTCAGCACTTACGAAGATAAGAAGCACATTCACTAGTGTGCATCACACAAATCTATAACTAATGCAGGCAATCTACATCTACAGTACCACAAACTGCTGACTGTCAGTCACACACCCAATTGAATAATCAAATTCATTAAAGTTAGTGAGTTAAAGCAGATAGTTGCATAGTCTATTTAGGAAAGAAGAAAAAAAAAAAAGGTTTATCAGAATGCTTGTATAGAATGTAATCATATGGAACATACCATAACTAAGCAGAATGGATCCAAAATTCAACAAGTTGAGTCATCTTTTCTCAAGAACAAGGATACAATGAAGAATCAAATTGTTAATAAATGAAGAAAATTTACTTTTGGCAAATTGCCAATTACAATTTTTTAAGAAACTGCAGACAAACTGAAGATTTATACGACTACTTTTTGTATACTTTAGAAAAGTATGTAAGGAATTTAGGAATTTTAGTTTTTTAAGTATAATTTGGATATTCAATGGAAATTTTAATTATTGAAAGGCTGATATAGAAGCCTTCCATCATTTCAAGCTCATTCAGTACAACCTAACTTTATTCTAAACCATGCGGGCTCTAGTTAGCAATGAAGAATGGACAAAATTCATATACTTTTTCAGTTTCTCAAATATTTACTATAAATGAAAAACTTACATGGCTTGGGGGAATATGTTTACCACTCAGAAGATCTAGTAACAGGGTTCCGAAACTGTAAACTACACTCTCTTGTGTCACTCTGCCTGCCAGAAAGAAAAAAATGGAAAAAGTGAAAAAAATAATTTCTATACACTATAAATACAATTAATGGCATCCTTTTTCCAATATATGCAAGCATATGTACACTAATCCAAGCGATAAGATGCCTATTTGATTAGCAAACTTCAAGTAGACATCGGCGCCTAATTCATGAGTGACATTGCCAAGTGAGACAGATAAGTACAGAAATAAATGAGTCCTTTCACTAAAATAACCACCAGCAAGTTGTATTGTATAAAATAACTTTCATCATAGTTATTTTGATATTTCTGCATTGTGTATCACTATCACCTACATTAAGTAGCAAAGAATAAAAATTAATAGTAATCTAGTATCTATATGCAACAGAACCTCTTCCAGTCGTCCAGCTAGAACCTTTAAGCTGCAGCAAATAAACCTCCAGCACAACAAAAGAGAAGCTAAACAGAAATGGTGCCATTAAAAAGAAAAAAAAAAAAAGTTTCAATAATTATATGACAGTACAGACTACAGACCAAACAATTTTAAAATGCATGTCGGTACACTACACCCAGCCTTCCAGCCCAAGATATATCAAATTAAGGCATTGATTATGCAGGTACTGATCCGATCATATCATTTAGAAAAGCCAAAACATCCTTAGGATAGTAATTTGCCTGTTCTTAAGTACTCTGGTGGGGTGAAAGCCAAGTTTGTACTGTAACTCTTGCCGTCTCTGCTGTTCTTCATGAGACCAAAGCAAGACAGCCTAGGATTACCTTCCTGTAGATCCATCATCGAAAATCTAAGTTACAAAAGTAGAATAACATGGATTTATAAGAAACCTAGAAGAAGTATCCGAAAGCAACTTAAACCTGATCAAACAAGATCCTATAGGCATTAAGATCATGATACAGAGCCCTCCCTTTACTGCTGCAATATTCTAGTGCTTGTGCTAAATACAGTGCCACCCTCAATCTCATTGCCCATTTCATGGGTTGCTTCTCCCCTACACACCAAATCAATCATAACATCAGTCATATTCTCAAATAATAATGATCAAGTCTTTCCACATCAGCAAGCTTTCATAACCAATGCTCTTAGCCTCTTACATTCTACTTTGTCACATGAACAAATAATTTCATCTATAGCCAAAAAAGAAACAAAAATAAAATGAGAAAATAATATCATAGTTCCATTGAACTTACAGTGAAAGAGATGTTTTGCTAGAGTTTCATTGGGCATAAATTCTGCTAAAAGCAACCTCTCCTCCCCTTCATAGCAACAACCAATCAGATTAGCCAACCGCTCACTCCTCAAACTCCCAACTGATCTCGCTTCTTCCTACAATTGAATTCCAATAAACAGAAAGAAAGTAGAAACTCTTCAAAAGTAATTACAAGAACAAAATATGAAAAAAAAAAGAGAAATAAAAGCGCGAGTTGACGAACGAGGAATTGACGAGAATCGGGCCAGGCAAACTTGTTGAAGCGTTTAACGGCGACCCAACAGCCATTGTCGAGCTTTCCTTTGTAAACGACATTAGGAGCTTTTTCACCATGCTCCGACACTATGTTGTCGGAAGAGAACCCCGACGTGGCAGACTTCAGTTGCTCCAAGCTGAACTCAGTGAAAGTCGGCCATAAATTCCGGTCACTTTTGCCCCCATTTTCTGCAACAGTCACGGAATTATTGTATAACCAAAAAACAGAAAAATGCAAAACAGAGAAAAGAGAAATAACGTGAAATGAGTGATACCCAAGTCGGAGGATTCAAGGACGGAAGGTTTCAGGTGGGAATGGAACCAGCAGAGAGAGAATTTAGAGCAACGAGCTCCCATTGAACAGAGAAAGAGAAAGAGAGAGATCAAGCTGTAAACTTCAAATGATCAGATGGGTGTGCATTGACCCCAAAACCAGATATAGCTGAAAGCTTAAAGCTTTTTTTTTTTGCAGAAACAACTAGGTGATGGACTCTCTGTATTCTGTACGTCACTGAGAGACAGAACGTAAAATAGAGAAAGAAGATTTGGGGATTCAAGCTCCAAGTTACTACCACTACTCAATCATTTTTACCACCATAGTCTATGTGGGTTTGTTGCTCTCTCTTTCTCTTCTCATTGTATGTCTCTCCCATTTGATTTGATGTGTCTCTCTTACCAATTGCCCAAAAAAGGTCTTTTTTCTTCCTTACTTTCTGGTTTCAGCTTTTTGCCTTTTCTAAATTCTCATCATTTCCATCACGATTAAAAAAAAAAGACTAAAAAAACCAGGGAATTAAATAAAAAGAAAATAAGAAATTAGGTACATTTGTTGCATTAAAAATATATATATATATTTTATTCTCTAATAATATATTGTGCCAAATTAATGAATTTTCACTACTAATTCTTGATTTCGTACATTAAACAAATAATCATAAAAATGACGATTATGATTTAACTCTTAATTATTAATTAAAAAATCAAATTTTATCATTAAGAATCTTTCATTCAATTTAAGCTAACTAAAAAAATTAATCACATTTTGTAACAAAGTATCATATGTTTGTAAATTGTAAGTGTGTTTAACGTTTAAAAAATTATTTGTTAACTTTAATTCTTGTTGGGCAATAAGATCACTCAATTCAGAGAGTGCTTGAAGAAATTTTGAAAATATGCTTCAAAGTTAATAGGTCCTTGTGTGTGTATAAAGAAATTTTGTCAATTTTGAAATATGAGGGCATTAGCCATTGGTTTGTTTGAGTCAACCTAACAAGTTGCAGTTCAAGTGATAAGATGTTTGAAGTCAGTTATTAAGAGGTATTTACAATATCAGAGATTCAAGTTTGCAAGAAAATACTTGTTCAGAAGGACATGCATAATCACAAATTTTGATTAATATTAAAATTTTGAAAGTGGGAATATCCAGTGAGAAAAAAGAAAAAGAAAAAAAAGAAAGAGGTTATGCAAAATACATTACCACCCACCCTCAACCTTCTTATCTTAGTTGGTATACTAAATTTTGGTCTATTAGATGGTAAGGGTTTGCACTAAGAAATAACTAGGGATTAATTGTTACTAATTAACATTATCTGGTGCTAGTCAAAGTTTGCCCTTGCCTTTATTATTCTATCTCTCCACTTCAACAAATGACAAAAGAATTTTATTTTAAAAAAATCAATGTATGTATATATGGAAAGTGGAAACCACTTTTTGATATCGTCAACGATGTAGTATGAACACCTCAAATCGTTCAAATGTAATATGGTAGGGAATACCGAGAATTCAATCTACTGGTAATCTTTGTCTTATTATTCTATCAGTTTTTTTTTCTCTCTTTTCTCTTTTTTTATATTTTATTAATTTGAATTTAAAATATTTATTGTAATTCAAGACATGTTTAAATTAATAGTTAAGAAATTTTTACAATATCAACTATTTGAACTCATAAAACTAAATACTTGTAAAATAATAACTACGAACCTAAAAGAAATTGGATTCACTTAAAATTCTTGAAATATGTATATATATACTCATTCTAAGCTACTTAACTCTAAACTGTTCCTTCACACTTCGGCCACATGGGGTATATGTAGGTGGGACCAATCGATCGGGGTTGGATCACTTTTGGACAACTGATCAATTAACATTTGTGTGCTTAAAATTTTCAAGTCGACTCATCAACCGATTATATCGGTTTTGAAAAGTTATCAACCGCCTGAAAATTCAAATGATTATAAACATAAAATTCAAGAGAGAAAACAGGGTAAGGAAGAGTTGAGAACTTTTGAAAAAGTGAATCCACAATTTAGATTTGAAACTTAGAAAACACCACAATATCTTAGGAAATTACGAAGCTATAGAAGAGGTTGCTGTTAGGGCTTACGTTCAAGCTCGGCTCAATGAAACTTGGTTGAGCTAATCTAAATTTTCAAGTCAAACTCAGATAAGATTTTAGTGTTCAATTAGAAGATCAAGTTTTTGGGTTCAAGATAGAGAAACTCGCGAGTGGCTCAAATAGGCTTAGTCTAGAAATATTTATATTTTTACTAATTATTTTAGGTAGAAATATAGTTTGGATGTATTTCAAGTTTGATTGCATTATATTATTTGAATGATTTATATTGTTACCATTATTAAAACAAGAATAAGTATATTGATTTAGGTAAGAAAAAAAATATTTGGTTTAATAATAGGTCTCATGAGCTCGAGCTGAGCCCAACTATTATAATCATGAGTCAATCTCAAACTCAAGTTCTTTTTTTTTTATCAAACACAAGCTAAGCTCTAACAAACGAAAAATTCCTTGAGCTTAGTCGAACAGGCTTGAGATTGACTCATGTCTAGCCCTAGTCACCGTTGTTAGTAGAGACTCCGAATGCTTTTAGTTTTGAGTCGGGTGATTTTGATTTCGGTTGAATTTGAATTTGGTTGGGTTTAAAATGATTATTTGGTTTAGCAAATTCAATAATTCACATTAATGCTTGCAATGTTGAAACAATGTCGTATTCAAGTGAAAATCTCAAGATTCAAAATTTTGATGAAATCCTTAGAGATTAAATTAGTAATTTAGTCAAATTTATAGAGATTTAAGATTGTTTTGAGAAACTTGTTTTTAAATGGTGTAGCACGCTCTTCAAAACTTTTGATTTAGAAAATTTGAACTTTACTAGTTTATTAAATTAGCTTATAAATTAAAGTTCAACTTCAACTCATTTACAAACCAAATCGAGTATTAATGAATAGTTGACAAGCATTTCTAATCATTTAGACCCTAACTTAAGTAGATTATTGCAGTTGCAAAGCTTGTTTAAAGATCATAAGGAACCTTTAATTAGGATTAATTTTGTAGCCTTACTAGTCTCTATAGAATACTTTCTTTCTGTACTCCCTGAAGTTGGACAAGTAGAGATCTATCATCCCAATTTTCACCTGGCAACCTTTAGGATTAGAGATCATAAGCAAGTATTCCTATCTAGCCATCTTCTACCAAGTTAGGTAGCTAAAAACCATAATCAAAGGAAAAAAGGTCCCTTACTTTAAGCAAATATATTTCAAAGACAATGACATGTCCATCAACTAGTGAACTAGATAGCTTTGAAGAATAGTACTAGCTGGGTTCTGGTCATCTTGCCACTCAAACTAACTCTTTTTTTGTTCATCTCTCAGGTTTTATGCAAAATTAATTAATTCAACTCCCAAAAAGAGAAGAGCATACCTAGCCATACTAAGCTAGAAAGAATGATTGAGCATGCATGATCACAATCACACCAAATGATCAATTATAATCCTCTCTGCCTATGCCTTAAGTGGTGTTATAATTTGAACCACCCAAATGGGGATAAATAGGACCCTCAATACAGGAAAAGAAGATCATATAAAGGAAGAAAGTTGAAATTTTTAAGATTTCAGACATGCCTCAATTATGCTTTTTGTATCACTCACACACATACCAACAACATCATTGCTCTTTTTTTTTTTTTTTCTTTTTTTTTCCAACACAAGTGAGTAATTGACTGATTTTTCTAGCTTAAATTGCGCGATTTTGTTCATGGCCATAGTGATGCGTGGGGCATCCAGAAATTTATGTATATGATGTTGTGGATGCAGCAATTAGCAAAAATGATGAAGAGGACTAGTACTCGGAATAGGACCTCCTTAATTTGCTGTCATTTTTCAAATAGGAAGGCCACATGCATGGCATGGGCAAGCAAAATTTCGCTGTAAAGCAAAAACTCATTTCTTTGAAAATTAAATGAGTAACAAAAAGATGGGGACATCATTTAGGTGGATTTCAATGATGCCTGCTATTGATTTTGATAAACGTATTCAAAATGCTATATCCAGCCTTATTGTGCTTCAATTACTGTATTTTTTTTCCCTATAAGTCTATCCTTTGTTGATTCGAAAACTAGAAACTGATTTTTGAAAGAAATGTCACGTCTACGGAGAAATTTACACATTAAGAAAACCCAATATTAGAGTATTGATTTTCCTAAGTCTATGTATCTTGATAGAATGAGTAGTCACTAGTCTCTGCCTCTCACTGCTTCCAATTACCCACAACATGACAACATGGATACAAGAACATGAAATGCAACCCCAATGACGAATATTTGAGATTCTCTCATGTGCAAAGTCATGTTACACCGATAATAATATACAGATATTCTCTCAAAATATATCTAATTAAAAAATATATTCAAATGTTATAAACAAGTTTTGTTTCAGTATATCTATCTCATATATGATCAAATTTTGTTCTTACTAGAATGAGAGATAATCTATGAATATGAGAGATTCTTAATACATTGCTCTCTCTATGTTAAGATTTATAATCATGCAATCTTATTAAAACCTTATACATCTTGGCATGCTAGTGTTGTGAAGAGAGCAAGTCTCATAACAATGCTGAGACATGGATCTTCCATTTACTTCAACAGTAGCATAAGTGAATGATATGACTACAAAAAGCACGTAGAGAATAAAGAGCCCTGTAGCTGTATTTACACTACTTACACACGTAATAAAGACAAGATGCATGTGATTGAACATGGGAAGTGCTTCGTTCAAAAGCACATGCACAGTCAAACAAAGACCATGTGCTTCCTCATGTCAGTTATCACAACTTCCCTGGCAAGAATCAGGCATGCCTGATTGCTTGCTGGTATGTTTCCCCCAAAACCATCAAATAACTTCCCCAAAAAGATAAAAGAACCCCCTCTTATTTGCATCATACATTTTTCACTTCAACAAGAAAACTCCCCCAAATCCATATAATTGTCCAGTTCATTTTCTTTCACTATGTGATAAAGCATAGAGCAAGCACTCCAGTAGAAGCACATAAATGTAGACAAGACCCACATTGTATGGAAATAATTGAAGCAGGAGGGTACTGAAAAATTCCTGTTGTACAATGCAGAGGCAGAGGCAGATGCTGATGCTATATAATTTAACCAGGAAATAAAGGTGCTAAGCTGCAAACTGGAAGGAGCATAACTTAATTACAATCGCACTAATACAAATTAGGTTACCAGTCAGGACAATAGGTTACTGATTGATCCTGGTTACAATCTCAACAGTAAAGAGGTAACAGCTCCAGCAACTAAGGATTTCTAACCGCATCAACAGTCTTGCAGCATAAGCTCATCCTATCTATGCACCATTCATTGCAGAGTCATTATGGAGTCCATTGCCATCTTCCAGAATCTTACCATTAACTTGTATTCTCGGCCTCTGAAGAAACGATAGACAAGACATGCAATAAGTCTAAATCCTAGACAAAAGAAATCGTGAATTAAGAAAAACCTAAGAACCAAAAGATTCACCCATACCCAATCCATTGAGTCTCCTGAATTTCCATTCAATAACTTGTGATTCTCTTCTTTGGTCTTGCTATCCTTGTCTTTTGTGCTTAATGGTAACAACAGAGCCACAGCTCCAGTGGTCCGGTCAGGCAATTCTGCATGAAAAATGTTGTCAGCACAATTGGTGATTGGTGATTGGTGACTTGGTGCCCAACTGAAACAATATTGATAATAAGAAAATTGATTAACTTCAACAATCCTAACCTGGCAATTTCTTGTCAACAAAAAACACCACCAGATTGACAGTATACCTGCAGGGGATCTTAATATTAAATTAAAGAACAAGCATGCAGAAAAAGTTAACCCGTAAAGTTCAAAAAAACACAATTTATACAACATCCTTCATACCATGCAACAACAACATCAACCGTGTAATGTTTGCGAGATGCTACAATCAAGAAACTCTGAATCACGGCAAGCAACCATGCGAACTGCTTTATAAACCTGCAAATGGAACATAAACAATCACAACAAATCTATAGTCATTTACAGGAAAGAATTAGGTAATAGCACCATAGGATACCGGACTTGCTCAACAAAAGCAACCAGCCCAAGTATTGTATATGAAGCTTCGACCAGACAAAATATACTGACAAGCAAACAAGACCAAAATAACAGCCATATTCACAAGCCAAACTATACCTTTGCATGCCATATTTCTGATATGTAAGCACAAACACGAGAGAGAAAATCATATGTGATGAAAATATCAAATCACCACATCCATATAGCATACCCCGAGGAGCTGCACATTAAAAAACCAAATGAGCACAAAAATGTATAACTTGGGCAACAACAGAAAATGACTTAAGGAACAACAATAGATACTAACATTTAAGCAAGAGGAGTTCAAGGACACTCTCTGGAGGAGGCAGCCTGGCAATTTTGGAACCCTGCATGATACAGCAAGAAGTGCCTGATTACAAGACTTTCTACAGGAAAACAGACACCGATGTAAAGGAAAAACTTCACCACCTACCCAAAAGGGGCAAAAGAAGAAAGAAAAGAAAGATACCACCAACAAAAGGAAATTCATTTAGAAGATAACAAGAAAACTAACAATGCTACATCATAATGTAAAACACATCTTTTTCCTCTTGGCAGAGACAGGAAAACACATCTTTTTCCTCTTATAGGATTATACCTCACGGCAATGATAGTTTGGACCAGGAAGTTGGGTAGAATAGAATGTGATGATACGAAGAAGTTGAGAACACTGCAGCAAAAGAAAAGAAAAAGTAATCAGAACAACAGTGAATTGCATCAATTGCAAAATATGTTCAAAAGAAACATATGGGTATAACTTCAGATTAGTTCAAGGATCTGAGAAACAAAAGGAATGATTTTCCCTATTCATGTAAACCACCATTTCTGTACACTAATTCATTTATACCTCAAAATACCAGAAGGTTAAATTTCTTTAGCTTCTAAGCTAAGATAAAATATTGTGTAGTCTTTCTCATAGAAATATAGGTTTTGAAAGAGTTAATAGCATATATAGCCACAGAAAAGAGGAAAAATCATGCAAGCAGAGAAGTACACCACCACTCTTTTTGCTTTATCTGATAGACAATAAGTATTGACACAATAATCAGCAACATTTGTTATTCATGGATAAAGGATCCATATATATTGGCACCAATAAGATGATTGCATAAACTTCTTTTTTAGAGAAACAAAATTAACCACCAATGATTTCTTTTTCCACAAATTATCAACAAAATTATAAAATTACCAAATTACCATTAAGAATCAATATTTCTCAAGTTACACTAAAGCCCACCCAGTTCCAGGATTAATCATCATAAGTTCTCATTCAATACTACATCAAGCCAGAAAAATTCCCAAAAGATTAAATCATTAAATGACATCAAAAGAAACACTTAATTATCACTTACAGCTAAGAATGAAAGAACCCTGCACCAGATGAGAACCGTATAGATCTTTTTGCTCTTGAAAATGAAAGGATGAAATGTCCACTGCAACAGAACATAAAAATGCATATAAAAATAAGAAAAAAAAATTATATTTTTTTTACTAATACAGAACTTAAACACGAATAGATATCTGGAAGGAAAAAGAAAAAGATAACTAATGGAGAAAGTAAAAAGTGAAGACTATAGGACTCTTTGAAAATTAACCCAGCAATCTGAAGTATCCATTAATGCATTAAACAGAAGGAAACCCCGCAAAGCTTCCAAACAGAAGACAAACTTATAACAGAAAAGTAAATGCATACAAGATTTCCTTCTCCAGACATATACATAACCAGCAGTGGGGTTGTGGAGGGAGAAAAAAGAAAAGCCAAATTGCAGGATGGCACAACAGTATTGTTTAATAGAAAGGAAACAGAAATTTTATATATATGGGACCTCAATGACTATTGGCAACACTAAATTAACAGACTTGAAAAATAATTTGGAATACACATGTAGAGTGATACCGTGGATCATAGTTACAGAGGTGTGGTGATGCACATTGCTTATGAAAATGCCTGAATCAGCAGGTGAATCATGATTCAGTACTGTGAATCGCCAGCATTTCCCTAGGTTGAGTATTTCAGTTTTGGCAGGTTATGTTTGGAGGACCCAGAAGAGAGAAACTTCAGTTTAATGATTTTTTTTTGAGATGAATAATCAAAGCAAAAACATGAAGCTTCCTTGCAGACACCAAAATTCTCCAAATCAGAACCTACCCAATTCTCAAAACACTGCACTGTCTGCACATCATACTTAGCAAGCTGCACTGCAGGTCCTCTGTTCTGTTCGACTGGAACAGAGCAACACAACCTTCCTTCCAGCAGCCCATACTTTTCAAAATCACAACCATTACTTCACATCAAACCAGTAAGCCTTTGATGATGGCATCCTCTGCTCTGTTTACTTTTGGTTCTCGGTGAAGCATAAGCCAGAGAGGTGCATGCTGCTGTGTTGTTTTGTCTTTTGATTTTTTTTCTTTTCTTTTGTTATTGCCCTCTCATGCTTATTTTAATTTTGTTGTTGTTTGGTAAAGGGTGATAAACTTCTACTATTAATTTTTTATTTTGTTTGGTTATGGATAAAAAGCAACAAAGGTTTAAAGGCTTTGGTAAACATTGTATACGTATATATTACATTTTTTTTAATTTACCAACTATTAAAAAAGAATAATTCTTCACAATTTATTTTGTATTAAACATGTTTATTTATTATTTTAAAAATAATAATTGAATCATATGATTCGGTATGATTTACAATTCATAAAAATAAGATTTTGATTCACGGTTTGACAACTATGCCGTAGGTAACCTCATAGATCTTCATAAGCATCACCAGAAACTGGTATTTCATCCATGGGCAGTTTACAGAATATATCCTAAATCTATTAGCTGCATTTCCAAGATATAAGCAAATTTGCTTCTCATAAAGTAAAAAATGATGCAACACATATGCAACTAGCACAATATAGCATAGAGAGAGAGAGACAGAGATACTAAAAATCAAGAACCTTACCAAGACAAATGATAAAAAGATAAACGTGAACAGAGTTTCACTTATGTAAGCCTTGTCTTGCCCAAGCTCCTACAACAATACCAGCATAATAAATTAGAAATCCACTTATAGAGCAAAAAAAGGAGATAAATAATTATAAACAATAAAAAATGGAATAGCGATACCAACCGGAAGAAGAATGAATCCAATATCTTGAAGTACAGGGCCAGGCCTATGTATATAATGAACTCCATGGGCAGCCAGACCATGTATGTACTGTTAATAATAAGTTATATTTCAATATCAGACATTCAGGAAAAAAACAGCAAGTCAAATATCAAAGTAAATAGAAAGACAAACAAACAAAACCACACATGTATACAAATATGGCTCAACACTGACAATCATAAACAGAAATTTGGAATTGTGATGCTGAACAGGAAAGACGATTCAAGTCTATTGCAACTAAATTCCAGTTGCATGCAAAATGGACATGGCAAAAAAGTCACCTGAATCAAACATCAGCTCAAAGACCTGCAGTTTCTTTAAAAAGCACATAGCTCTATATCCAATGATAGAAATGGAAGTTAATGAAAGTAGCCTACCATGATTGCAACCTTTCACTAGTTGCTACACTTACCTCATCAAAACATCAGGTTATCCAATATTCACCCTTTGGGATATTAGACTAAAAGCCTTCTATGAATAAACTAAGGGGTAATGTAAGTAAGCAATATCTAGAAACAACCTCAACCTCTACAAATATGACCATTCAAGTAAAGTTCCCAATTACATGTGCAGAACCTTATCAAAAATTTAACTCCTAATGAAAAGGGGGGAAAAGGATAGAGACCCCTAAACAATTGACTCGAAAAATTCATGAGTTTGATCAAAATAGATACCTGACAAATGAGACCGGCAAGAAGGTATTTCCAATTCACGGCAAGCAGGTTGATCTCTGTGGCTATCTCCGCACAAAATCTTTTCCATAGCTTCTCACCCAGTACCAAACAAGTAAAAAAACATAAAAATTAGACGAAACCCAGATAAATTAAAAGATAGCACGAAAATCCAAAACGTCGCAGTAAGCAAACCCGAAAAAAGAAAAAGGAAAAAAAAAAAAAAAAAAAAAAACAACCTTTGAAGACTCGCGACCAATGTAAAGCGTCATATTCTTCTTCTTGTTTTCGTGTAACAAACAACTTCCATATTACTTCACAACCACACTCTTAAGGTCAACATCATTCATAATCAAAATCAAAAACTCAATCTAATCAAAACCCAGAAAGAATTCTTCACTCTGCAAAAACAAGTCCTCTTCTATAAACCGAAATCAAAACCCAGAAAGAATAATCAACCAGAAGCCACTCAATATTATGAATCGATTAGAATCCAAAAATACTGAACTAGGAGATCCGATTAGAAAATCAACCACCGAGATTATCAAAAATTGAAATAGTTTAAAACGAACAAAAGGGAAAAGATGGGCTTCAAGTATTGAATTGGGTTTGTAAATGGATGGGCAATTGTCAAAAGGGCCTCTCTCTCTCTCTCTAAATTGTTTTATCTTTCTGGCTTTCTCTCTGACTGCTATGCACGCGAGATGAACACGGAGAGACAGTTGAGAACAGAGAAATAGAAAGAGATGGCTCTTTTATTTTATATTTATTTATTGTTGCTGTCTATTGAAAAATACAATGAAAGACCGCCGCTTACAACTTCTACTTTTCCTCTCTCTCTCTCCTTCCTCTTACTCTGAAAGTGAGAGAATGTGAGACTAAAACGGCAAACACTCAAATCGAATCTTCCAGCTTACAAATTTACAATTTATTTATTTTTTTAAAGGAAAAATAGATAGTAAATTTTAAAATAATTTAGAAAAACAGAAAACAAATATTTATAACATAATATTTAATTTGAGTGTTTAATTTAAAAGTAGTATAAAAATATTCTATATACTAATATTTAAAAAATAATAATTCTATATAAGTTTAAATTAATTTAAATTGAACCTTACAAAAATAATAACAATTATACTTATTAATTTTTGTAAGTATTTATAATTGAGTTTCTTTATTTTTTACTATTTTAAATGTTCTTACTTTTTTTCTGAAAATAAAAGGTGATATGTTTGAGTTTTCCTTCATTTAGAAAATAGCCTCGGATTCTCGGGTCTCGGACTGCATTCTAGAGGCAGGTAAATCCTAGAATTATTATTTTGATGACATACATATATTACTATTTGATTGTTTACGAAAATAGCCTCATCCTTCATTTACTTTTACACAATTGCCCTTACCCAAGAACAGCAAACTCTCTCTCTCTCTCTCTCTCTCTCTCCCTTCTCCTCGTTGGAGTATTCAAATTTGAAAGTGTTGGTTTGTTGAACGTTAGGGACGAAGGGCTTAGAAGGAAAATCACCAAGTTTGATGAAAATCCAACTTTTAATGAGATAGAAGAAAATAAAAAAGAAATCTATAACTATAATTTAATTCAAGCTAAAAAAAAAAAAAGAACTTTGTATTGGTAAGGTAATTAATTGAAACTCAAAAATTCCTTTTTTTTCTTTTAGTAGTTGTTAGTTTAACATTATCCAGGACCTTTTTTCCCTTTTAATTTTTAAAACTCTAGAAATTGATCTATTTTTGTCTCCCCGGATATGTAGTAATTTTCTTTATTTTTATTGTTTAATTTATAAGAGATAGTCCCTCTTCTTTTCTTAAATTCTCTCATTCCCAGATTAAGGCAATATTCAATCTTAAATTTTTAATATAAAGTACTAAAATATTTCATTAGTCCGAATCAAAGGATAACTTCTTCTCTAAGTTGTTTCAATTTTTCATTATTAATAACATAAATTCAACTATAAATTGTATAGGTCAAGCTAAGGCCTAAGAGCCCTATTCTTTTCACAAACCAACCAAAAACCAGTTGATCCACTCAAACAAGGATATTGGTCAGCATTAGGCATTAGGAATTCAAAAGAGCATAGTGTGAATCAAAATTTGTGGTTGCTTACTTTGATACCATTATTATTTATTATTCTTCCTTTCAAGCATGATCAGATATCATAAAGATCTTGTAGCAACAAAGTGACACTTTGGTCCTCTAGCAAAAAAGAAAGTTCCTTATGTCATTTAGGTGATTTGACCAGGCCACTAAGCCAATGCAATTGCAAAATTGTGGTTAAAATTGTGATTAAATTATTATCTACATGGTCCACAAAGGAGGGAGACAGGTTAAACTTTAACTTTCATTATAATTTTTATATTTTTATTTTTAGAAAAATAAAAATTTATCATCAAATTCACAACATAAAAAAATAAAAATAAAATAGTAGTAGAGTGGAGGTAGGGTCTCTAGGTCAATTGACCCTTGACCTCCCTCAGGCCCCTTTTATTGGGTAATAAATTTGAACTTTTGATATTGATGGAGCACTAATATTACTTTTGATTCTTCTAATATTAAATTGTTTCAATTAATCTAATTTGTGATAATTACTTAGGAAGAAAACAAAAATTATTTTTATACAATTTGTTTTTCTAATTAATCCACTAAAATTGATGGAGTACTAATTGTACTTTATTTCTCTTTATGAATTTCTTACTTCTCTCAATTTGTTCATGGACAAAACTCATAATAATACTTAATCACGTATTCACGTGCAAAATACAACTATAAAATTGGATTACAATTAGGACAGGCGTAGTTTTCAGCTAAGTCAATGGTCGAAGGTCGTAAATCGTAATAGCCCACCCAGCGTGACCATCCTCCTATGTCACGATTGACTATGTAATGCCTTTGTATCATGACAAATATGCCTAAGCTTAATCTATTGACAAATATATTTTATTAATTAATTACCTTTTATCATAATTTGAATTTCATATTCAAATAATTTTTTCTTAATCGACGTATTTACCCAATATAAATACAATAAGATTATTTTTAGATAAGAAGATGATAATGATATAAATACAATGATTACGTACAAGAAATTTATGATTAATATGCGAGAATGCGAGGTAAACATATATGCCAAGTTGATTTTGATCAAAATTTCAAACAATAACATCGAGCTACTTATTGAAGGCAGCTTCAATTCAAGTCTGATGCCTAAGGGCCCCAACTTGCTAGATACGGTGTAATGGTTTATTTCATTATTTATTTGTTGCATCAACCTCTTTTTTCTGCCAAAGCTGCCCCATTGACGACTCAGCAAGACTCCACCGTGACCATAGACTGCCATCTATAAATCCAAAGCAAAGGGCTCGGTGGTACCACAAACACATTGATTAGTCCTTTTACTAACATTTTTACATCTGTTTTGCAGAATATTTGGGGCCTTTGTCGATGAGAAAATTGTGGTTTCTTCGGGAAGAAATTAGAAACTTGATAGTTAAGCTGTATGTTGCCTTTCTTGAGTTTTAGGGTTCAAAATTTGTACGAATTCTCTAATTCTCGCATGTATTGACTTAAATTAGTCAAATATTTTAATCTTGACGAAAACGACATATTTGAAGAAGAGGTGAGATAAATTTATGTGAAGGGTTGGCCCAATTAAATTTTAAAACTTTAGCTTGGACGGAATTGAAATACTTGTCATCTACTAAATCAGACCAATTCTCTGGCCCAATCCATTTCCAATGCAAGTCGTCTTCAGTTTGTTTGTTGCTGGTAAACTTTAAGAAGTTTGCATTATCCTCAGAATTTGGCTTAGAGGCAGAGTCAGAGGTTCTGCCTTTCTATCCTACAGTTGATCACTTGCTTTCTAATTATGTATGGGAGAAAGGTATTATTATTATTATTTTTTGGTAAATGCAAGCTATTATTATTTTATTTCTTTTTGTACAAGGATGGGGTTGGTATTGTAGTACATGAATACAAGATTACAGTGGTATGTAGTTTTCTGCAACAGATGCTGCCTATCAAAAGGTGTTGCATTTTTATGCAATTCACTGCATGAACAAAATAAATCTATTGGAGTAATTGACATCTAGATGTTTACAGCAAAAAACAGCTTCTATACTCTACCGACAGGGGATAGTGGTGGATTTGGGGTATATCTTGCAGGTGCTTTCCCCTGGATTCCATCATTTTCCTTCATTCTGGAATCCTTAGATACTTCTTCATACATGTTGCTCACTTCTGAGAGATTTGATGGTTTCTGATCGCTGATAACTGCAACAGAAATGAAGAATGCTTGTAACAGAGAGATTGATGATTTGAATTCAACTGAGAAAATTTCATCCTTCAATAGAGTCATGCTGAAAATGGGACCATCTTTCTCAGCTCTTCCCTGGAAGATCCAACACAATAAAGCCAACATGTTAGTAGGCTGTTCAACAAAAATGAACGGCTGTGCATAAAGATAGTGCTTGCTGGAAATGTAAAAGCAGTACCTGTTGAAAAAGCTCAAAATGTTTGGAGACAGCGCAAGATCTTGGACCTTTTGGTATGCTACAGCACTGGGCCTGGCTGGAGAGAACACAAAGTTTGCAACCAATGTCCCAACCTCCACAGTCACAACCTCCTGATTTCCATCGATAGATCAACGTCGAAGGTTCTCCTTTGCTTGGTGACGCATGTACACCACCTGGAAGTATAACTGTAGTACCATTAGATACACCATTTTCTCCTGAGCTGCATGACCAGTTATTCTCTGTCAAACACTTTCCGCATTCCTTTTCCATCAAATATTTGTCATTTTGCAGTTCATTACAGCTCAAGTTTTCACAAGGGATCTTGACAACAACGGCCGCTACCTCCCTTCTCTGTATGAAATTTGGTGATTCTTGATCTGTCTGTCTGATATCAACACCCGACAGCACATATTCTTTTACCATGAATTGTCTCTCGCAGTTGTCTCCCTCCAATTCAGTGCAATGAGAATTAGAAACCATCATCTCTCCGACGACATTATAGACATAGCCACAACTTTTCTCTTTACTTCCATGGCTGATCCAGCCACCACTCTTTTTCTTAATTTCATTAACAAGGTAAAATGTCAAATTGAACTCTGATTCATCCTTCATAGGTGATGCCAAATTTTTCATGGTGGCTGCAAGTATCTTACCTTCATTGTTGAGCACGAATTTGAACAAGGGGACTCCATTTTTTACAGTAAGCTGCAAAAAGGCTTGAATTGTTCCTCCCTCATTGTTTTCAATGTGAAGTGATTCAGTGACACCGATTGTCCCAGAGTTAATAGAATTCACACTTCCTTTTGGTGGCTGAAAAGTTTGGGTTGAATGGGGGGCATCTGCTGCTTTATACTTCAGTATAGGGTCCAGTAATCTTCGAAAGGGACTGGACCTGGATCTAGTAGGAGCATTTGCCTTCTCTTTGTTTGGATTATCTAAACAAGCAGATGATTCAGATGTGACAGGACCAGACTTGACTGTAGCATATGTTGAGCTAAACAGTGGAACAGATGATCCCTCCTTAAAACTGAAACTTCTTCCAATCCGACCTAAGCCAAAGCTAAACCGGCAATTGGGTGACGGGTTCCTGCTTTTCCCAGCCGACAGCTCAGCAGTATCTTCACTCAATGGGTCCTTCAGAGTACTCGCAACATAATGATTTTTAGGCTTAGTTTCTAACATGTCCTTTTCTTTGTAAGTACCTTCAGATAACAGACTGGACGTCTTACTTGAGCATGAAGATGTCTGAAACATATCAGATGAAAGATCAACATCCAGATCAGTAATCAGGCTATCTTGTATCCAGTCTGAGGGTGCACTGGACTCAAATTTAGAAGGCAGTGCACATGGGTTAGGAATTCCAGAACAGGCCTCTGAAGAATGAACCTCCTCAGGAAGAAAACGATCTGAAAAGCTACTTTGCCTTGCATCATCGAATTGCTCATTCAATGACGTACTGAATTGAGAAAGCTGAAGAACGTCGGGAAAGCTGCTTTGGGGGATTTCTGTTGGAAGAAGTAGCACAATATTGTTATCCTTTCTAGGGCGTTGTTTACACCCAACATCAACATCTGATCCTTGGAACTTCGGTACCCTTTTCTTAGTTTCACAGTTGCTGGCAATCTTTTTTTCACCTGAACCGAGCGACAGCTCATTATCATCGAACTTTGATGATGGAAGTTTCACATTTGAAATGAACTTATGATTTCTATCTTTTTTCTTGATACTAAATACTTGCAAATCCTCCAAGCTCTTCTTTGCTTCAGCATCACAAGCACTGACATTTTCCTTTGGACTATGCGAGTGCCCATAATTTCTCAAGTTTGATTCAAAGTTCCTGACTTGTGAAGTGATAGTCTTATCTAAATCCTTCCTCTTTCCCTTTTTAAGAGATATGTCTGAGTGATTTTTTCCAAAGGACTTAAACGTGCCGGGTGTTACTTTCTGCCCATCAGTGCTTCTCCTAATTTCAGTTTCAGACTCTTGAAAGCGTCTGACATTCTGGGAAGATCGTTTGGCACCTTGAGGAAGGCCATTCTTAGAAGATGACTTGATACTTGACGAAAGCAGAACCTGTCGCTGAGCAAGTGTCTCCTTGTCACCTGAACTAGTAGATGATTCAATGGTTGTTCTCAGTGATGACTTACTGTTTTTACACGATGTGTTATTAGTATCTTTTTCTGGGACACGCTTTTGCTTGTGCTTCCATTTTTCAAGTTGTGCCCAGTCTAGAACTCCAAAATTCAAGACCTTTTCTTGAAGGTTTTCTCCTCTCTCAGCATGCTGGAGATAACCTGGCAAATTAGTCATGTACTTGACAAGCTCATCACTTTTGGTTGCACTTGGCTTAATAGACTTCTTATGCCGACTCTTAGTTTTGTCAAAAATCTTTTCATCTGCATCATTATGGAAATCCTTGTATGATGGACCTGCACAATCTTTTGCTTGTAACTTGTCTGAATATATTGGACTTCGATTTGATTGTGGCAATACAACCCTCTCCCTTGCAATTGTTGAGTCAGTTTGCTGTCTGGAGCTGGTCTTTTTAAGCTTTGAACCGAATTTCCTGTCCCCAGAATGTTTCAGGAACTCGTTACTGGGAAGTAGATCGAATGACATGTTAGCAGTTCAAGCTTGACTCTAAAACATCAGCTGCCAGCTCGTGTTGCCATAGAGTTCCGGATCACTTTTTTACAACCTGCTTTGTGGAAAATTTCCCATTGGAGTCAGTTCTTCTGATTAAATATACGAAATAATTCATAGATGAAAACTAACAAAAATATGGAAGACTGAAAGAGACTTTGGCATAGGATGGCTAGCCTGCCAATACATCTATGCCAAAGTCTGAACTCGGTGAAGAGGACAGCTAGGATGGCAAACTGGATGATTCCAACATGAAGATGTATTGGCAGGCTAGTCCGCCTATGTATTTCCCACTAAAAGACATATCTAAGAATCACCATGGAAGAAAACAGAGAAAGCATAACATATATATGACTGGCTGAAAGTGGATTACTTAAGGACTCAGTAGATGCTTAAATAAAGGGACATCATCACCAAAGCAAACGAAAATCTTCAAGTTTTTGGTTCGATCTATTACTTTGTGCCAAAAGTATGCTGAGTTGAGAGTTCCAAACCAAATTGATACAACCGAGAAACACTTGGGGAAAATATGATCGGCTAAGGGTGGTTCAGCCTTTTCTATGTCAACAAAATTTCAACAATACTGAGTTTTCTTTTCTTTGTGGGAAAGGGGGAAGCGAATGGTGAAAGACTATCCTTCATCGTCCAGAATAAATTTATTCTTAAACTGCACACAGTTAAGGGAAGGAAATGTACAGGTGTAGGTCACCAATAACAATGAACTAATCACCAAAATGATGGTTTTCGCTTAATTATTATCTTATTTCCTAATTAATTGGTTCCTAACATTCTCAAGCATATTTCCAAAATAGGCTACATATGGTGCGTACGATACAAAATCATAGTAAGTTCCGTCTATCAAGATACTGGAAGATCGAAACAGATCTCAAACCCAATAGCAGATGGAGTAATTACCAATCTTAAGCTTTGTTTGGTTGCTGAGAAAGCAATAATAAAAACAAAACTGCTCACCTTCCCCAGAAAGTAATAGCAATCGAGCTTTATCTCTTCCACATCAGAAAATTAAACTTACCAATTACCATCCTACATACAATCAAGAACAGCATTATTGACACGGAAAAATCAAAATTAATTACAACATTTTCTTTCTACCCAAGAATTCATCAAGATTTCAATTTCTTTCCACCCAGCCAAACGGAAAATGTACCATTAAGAATTACATCAAAATCTCTCAACGATTCAAGGACACAAACCTCATCAATCGAAAAAAATGTAGGAGGAAAAGGCTGCGGTGGTTGACCGAAACTCGTCGATCCAGAAAAAGATCCGAAACGTAATGAACTCGGAAGTGACTCAGTAAATTCTGAAGTAGATTAGAAGCAAAGCAAAGAATTACAGCTACAGAAATCAATGACGATTGCAATGGCAGTAATCAATGATTATAATTCTTCGTATTCGTATTTATCACTATGCGTTTTCTTTCTCCCAAACCGAAAAAGAAAAACAATCAATTACAGAGCCAAACGGAAGAGCTCACAGCTCAGCTCAGCTCAGTGAGTGATAGTCAGAAAGAGAAAGAGAGAGAGGATCAGAGAATATGGTGTGGCGCGTCGGCCGTTTCGTTTTCAATCAGACGGTTAAAAGCGAGTAGGGAGGCGAGGGAGGTGGCTATTGTTGGGCCCACATGAAGACTTTTTTGTTGATCACGAATCCCTATGCCTTGTGTGGGACCCATTAGGTCCACATATTTTTTACGTCAGCACCTTTATACGAAGTGTGGAATATGATTTATTATATTTTATTATTATTTAATTTTGGAATTAAAGCGACGTAATGGACTTTGTTGTACTAAAATATCCTGATTTTTCGCGTCAAGGGAATCTGGATGTACATTCAGTAGATAATTTTTGTGGCCCACTAATATCAAACCACGTGGCACAAGATATTTGACTACTCTCTTGAATATCTCTCTCCTATTCAGCTGTCCTTTGTTTTGTTTTTATTTATATTTATGTTAAATTATATAAGTTTTTTGGTTTACATAAATAACCCCAATTTTTTTTTTTTGTAATATCAAAATTTGGTAACTACTATATTTTATGACGGGTTCGAATTCCTAACTTGTAAAGACCTTCAACAATTATATAATTCAATATCATAATTGAGGTATGTTAAATTTATGAATTAAATAATTGAAGTAATTTTTTCTATTTTAGAAACTCTTATGCTACATGATTGGATTCTTAATTCTATTTTTAAAATCAATCGTTATAAACTTAGACTTAATTTTGTAATTGATTTTCAAAACAATAACTTAAATTATACACATGCAATATATTTGGAGCTAGGATATATAATTGAAAGAAATCTTTGAATAACTTTCCACCTGCTCCATTCTTTTTGTTTTTAGAAGCCTCGTATTCTTATCTTATAAATGCATGCTTTCGCATTTCAAAAGGGCTTTGATTTATGTAGGCGTTGTGGGCGACCCTCATTCTCTCTGTCTCCTCTCTTTTCTACTTTAATTTCCTTCTTTGATGTTAATTAACTTCTGATACAATTTTTTAAAGGGGAAAGCCAAGACCATGCATACAAGAAAATTAAACTATATAACAAAATAGAAGAAGCTTCTCTTATAATTCTTATATATATATATACATGATCTTTAAACTAATAATTTGGATTATTTTACAGTGTGTTTGTAATATCTAAAAAATATAGAATTCAATTCATTTTAAATGAATTTTACATTTTTTACCTTTGGAACAAATAAAACGATATAAATTTTAAGTGAAGTTTATTTAAACTTTATATTTTATTCAATTATGAATTCCACACCAAATAGGTTGGATTTCATTTTGTGAAATTTATTTGAGATAAATTATTATTTTGTCCACATCAAATAACATATTTATCCTTAATAATACAGTTGTTTTTCATTTAGATAAATCGATAAAGAGACACTACTTCAACTCAAATGTTCATCTAACTAACGATAAGTTTTTTTCTCTCAACTTGTCTTTTGTTTATTGAACAATAATTAATCTCTCAGTGTTTATATTTTTAATTGATTAATGCTAGATTTAATTAAAAATTCTGAGTGTAGTATCGAAAAAATACTTAAATCAAAATAAATTCTTCATTTCTTCCAAATAAGAGAATTATACTGAATTCCATAAGTGTAGTTTTCATTCAAAATGAAATGAATTATACAGTTTATTAAAATATGAATTCTACTTTTTATATTGTTCCTAACACATTGTTAGAGAGCATGCAGTATTATTGTTCAACAATCCCAAAGGTTGAATCTTGTGAGTTAAAATATATTGTAAAATCAAATGTCAAATAGATGGATAAAAAAAATAAAAAATATATATTAATGGATTTATCTATTCTGTGAAACAAATTAACATATGATTAATCATTTAAACAAATTATATTTCTAACACCATGCGTAACGTTTTAATTTTTTTAAAAGGAAAAAAAAAGAAAAAAAAGAAAAGGTCAAATATGGAATAATTTGTTTGAGACTAGTGCTGCACTAGTCTATGTCAAGAGTAACAAACAAATAGCCAGATGGGACTATTTGAGTGAGTAATGGAGCAAACCCACATGGGTGATGAACAACTTGCGAGAACCATATATATGTTTGAGTTCTGACTCTTAGATATGAAATCTAGAACAAAGACAGACAAAAAGGAGCTAATCTTTAGTCATGTTAATTGCTACCATACAAATTGTTGAGCTTTGAATGTTAGCTAGGCCTAGCATGCAGGACATTGCCATTTTAGATCCTTAATATGGGTTCAGTCATGGAAATCCTATAATTTGACTAATTGTTATACATTAAAATCTCTTTTTTGACCCACAAGGCGTGATTCAATTTCTTGTATATGAAGTATTGTTCAAATAGTAAGACACACTTGCAACAAAATTAGACTTATACTCACAAGTTGTAAGAATATTCATACAAAAAAAAACCCAAAAAAAATTTATTTTTTGAATAAGCATAAATATATCACTTGTTGAATAAAAACTCGATCAAATTTAAATTTTGAGAAAAGATTTGTTACCTCTCCAATTTTGAAGAGAAATCTAAAAATAAAAAATTATGCAAAAAAATATATCATCCAAAGAAACAAATAACTCTATTACCCATCCAAGATTAATTGAAGGAAAAGAAAGAAGACAACCGAAAAAAAAAAATGCATTTGAACAATTATTTAAGGTATCCCTTTCCCTTTCCCTTGCCCTTGATATATTTCAATCCCTTCGTCATCTTCAGTCTTAACAAATTTGCTCCAATAAGAGTGATTTTGCCACACAATGGACATCTCCTCAATTGGAATCCCCTTGGTCTCTGGCAAGAACTTGTAGACGAAGAAGCTCATCACCACTACAAAGAAGGCAAAGAAGATGAACAAACCAAACCTCATGTGGCAGAGCATTGCAGTGAAGAACTGCGCTATGACAAAGGTCCAGATCATGTTCACACAAACAGTAACACTCTGCGCCGCCGATCGAATTTCAAGTGGGAAAATTTCACTAGGCACCAGCCAACCTAGAGGCCCCCAAGACCATGCAAACCCACAAACATATATGCAAATGAATACCACAACAACGGATGCATACCAACTAGGTACTTCACCAGGGTTCCCATTTACTCCAAATTTAAGTGCAATTGCAATTGTGATGACAATCTGCAAAAACCAAAGATCAAATAAAAAACAACATGCATTATTCGCAAAATTGACAAAAATCAGATGCCAAACACATACTTGTTACATTTGTCAAGTAGTTAAAATCAACTCAATATACACCCACTGTGAAACTCAACATCAACCACATACCTTACAAACACATACTTGCTACGTTTCACAGAAGTAATGATACTTGCATTCCTAAGTAAGGAAAAATGAATGTACCTACCTGACAAATGAACATTTGAGCACCACCCTCAAGGAAAAGAGTTCTTCTCCCAAACTTGTCAACAAGAAGAATTGATACCAAGGTAGAAACAGGTTTGCAAGCGCCAATGATCATGGCTGACATTAACGAGCCATTGCTTCCAAATCCGATTGTTTTAAACAAAACCGGTGCATAAAATGTGATGACATTCAAGCCAGTTAGTTGTTGGAAGAAAGGAATGCAGATTGCCATTGTGAGTTGAGGTCTATACTTTCTCTTTAACAAGCTACGCCAAGGATGTTGAACTAGTTTTGAAGCCTCACTCGCAGCAATTAAATCATTAAGCTCTTCATCAACATTTGGAACACCACGAATCTTAATTAGTTTTTCTTTAGCTTCCTCTTTACAACCACGTTCAATCAAAGAGTTTGGTGTCTCTGGAAGAATGAGAGAACCAACAATGACCATAATGGCAGGGACAGCTGCACCACCTAAGCTATACCGCCATCCTTGACCACCTTTGATCTTGGCGAAGTTGTAGTTTAACATATTGGCTACAAACATGCCTACTGTGAGTGATAATTGGAACATCATGTTAAGAGCTCCTCGGAACCTATAAGGGGCCACTTCGGAGAGGTAGATTGGCACACACTGTAAACAAAAACAAAAAGGTATAATTGGTACTTCATAGGATCAAATGCACCCAATTAAACATTGACACATCTTGCAAGCAAACCAGTTGTTAACCCAATTGGTAACTGATAAAAGGCAATGGCGGAACTAAACATTTTACTTTGAAAGAATCAAATCATAAATTTTAAATTTTTTTTTGACCAGGTGAGTGTTTCTATCTAATACAAAATTTATTCAATAACTCAATAGCAATTGTAAATTAACTATAACAACAGATACTTTCTTTCATGTAATACTCAACTATTTTTAAATGTCAATTATTATTTAAAAAAATATTAATAGTATCTGTATATCAACATATAAAATGAATTAAGCATTTTTACTAAAAATAGAATGTCAAATTTTATAAATGAATAGTTATTTGAGTATTAATTAGAACATGTAATTTGGGTAAATATATAAGATTGATTAATATCACAAAAAATAAATAAATAAAGAAGATGATAGTACATGATCGAACTTGTCAAATATTAAGTATTACATAGAAAAGAACAAACATAAAATAAAAATAAAGAATATAATACTACATTCAAACATATCAAATAAGTATTATATTATATTTACTATAAATCAACATGAGTTTATCCTTTTTTTTTTTTTTTTTTGGTTTACTTATTCAAGCAATTTTAACCCATAAAATCACTACAAAATTTATATTTAATTGGGGTCATAATTATAAAAACTAATAAATTTTGTAAAGGTCAAAATGATTGAAGTATAACTTTTTAATAGTCAAAATATAATTTGTCCAAAACAAAAAACCCCTCCAATTTGGGGGAGGAATGGAAAGGAACTCTTTCCCTTGCCAATTTTAGTGAGGGAATGATATGGACTTTGGTAATCTCCCAAAATCTTGGAGAGCCAAAATAATAAAAACATAAACTTCTAAATAAAAAATAAATTTTCTCAAAATCCTGGCCGTATAGTCCCAGCCTAGTCCCTTAACTGGATATAGACATGCTATCAAAAAAGTTAGGATCCTAAGTGCTTATCAAGTGATATTATCTCCGTGACAGAAAGGGTTGTATCCCTCACTATGTGACATAAAAAAAATAAAAAATTGTGTCATCTTCATGCTTAATTGATTACCTGATTAGTACATCCAATGCCCAACCCAAGCAACAATCGGCCAACAATGAGCATCCACACCTTAATAGCAAAGCCATTCAAGAGTGCACCAGCTACGAAGAGTATGCCACCACAAAACATTGTGACACGCCTTCCCAACATTCTTGTTATTGTTGCTGCTCCAACGGATGAAATCAGAGCAGCAAGATACAAAGAAGAGGTGAACAGTGTCAAAATCTGGCTATCGAATTTGCAGTATTGATTAGAAGAAGGTTTTATTTCAGATTCCTTTTCATAAACAGATGGGAAAAATTCCTTCAGAAAAGAATCCATGGATGTAACTCCACCTATATAATACAAATCATTCCAAAAATTAAGACCCAAATAAGGATTTTCATCAATGAGAAAGATATAGTTGAAATAATCAGAAATTAAGATTGGGTTTTGTACCTGAAACTCCATGATCATAGCCAAAAATTAAACCTCCAGTGGCTGCAATCATGCAAGTGACTATAACCCTAGGAGTGAGGTTGCCAGGATACTGTTTTTTCTTAGAAGCACCGCCAATTTCTTCCCCAGCCATTTTTTGTTTTTCTTTTGTGATTACTGTGGACTGAAATTAAGAAGCAAAATTGAAATAGTGTTGACAAGAGTTATACTACAGTTATTTCCTTTTATTATGACTCTAATGCATATGGATAATGACAGCTAGTTTCTCTCTAGATTACTCCAACAAATTTTATCCTTGACTCAGTTATTTAACTTAGAAAGAAAAATAAATAAATGGGATAAAAAATATCTTGGCTCAATGATATCTAATTAGTAGTTTTGATTTTAGAAAATAATAATTATAATAGTACATTCGATTTGAGATTTCAAATTTTAAATCTTTTAGTTCTGAATTTGGTTTTGGTATAAAACTTGGATATAAATGATACTAGTACCTTGCAAGTACATGCATGCGTATTCTATATAGATTTTATATTAATTTAATTTTTTAATTAATATAATTTGACAAAAAAAAATATTTATATATGAAAAAGGTTGGAGAGAATAGGAGAGTGAGAGGGTGGGAGAGTGGGAGAGTGGGATGAGTAGGAGAGTAGAAAAGTAAAGAGATTAATGTTTGGTAGTTTTTAAGTGATTGGATGAATTTTATTAATTAAATTTATTTTTAAATAATTTAAATCTATACTTCTATATCTATCTATACTTACTTACTTATACTTATACACTCATACTATTATAAAAATCAGAACAGCCTTATAGTATTTTCTGGCTTTTTAATATAGTTTTTAATTCAAAATACAATACTAAAAGGGAGAATAGTATCCTCATAAGCTTTGACATCTTTTTAAACTAATTTTGTTATCATTTATTAGAAATTATTCACTTTTTCTTATAATTAAGAAAATAATTAACACAAATAAAAAACTCATATATTATTAACTTTAATTAATTAATTATTTAAATAATAATAAATAAATATAACCTTCTTCTAAAACTTATCTATTCCATCTATTTTATACCACAATTATAATATTTTTAACATTATTTCTTTAAAAAAATCCTTGAACGTGTGCGTAAACACGTGTGATGAGTCTAGTATTCAAATATGTATATATTGTATAGTAAAAAACCATAAGGAAGTATAGATATAGATGTAGAATATGTTAACAAATATTTCATATATCTAATTAGTACTTTTCATTTTAGAAAACAAACTGTAGATTTGTTTTGAGTTTTCAATTTTGAATTCTTTAGGACTGAAAAAGGTTTTTGGGATGAGACTTTGAAAATTATAGAAGTAGATAAAAAAGATTTGGATCCTAGAGTTTCAAATCCTTTAGAGTTCTTAAAGTTTCTCTTATAAAAATTGTTGGATAACAAGTTTCTCTTGTATAAATTGTTGGATAGCAATAAATTGTCAAGCTTGAGCCAACTCATTATTTTTTATAAAAGATAATAATCCTAGTTAATATTTTATTAAATAGATTTACCTTTTATAGTTTTATTTTCAATTTTACAATCTCCTTTTATTAATATAAATAAAACATTAGTATTTCTCTTTTGTTTTGTTAAGTCCTGTTTTTTTTTTTTTTTTAATTTCAAAAATATTCTTTAGCTTTTTTGTTTGTAAGCATTTTTTTGCTTTCAACAGTTTTTATTTGACGTATGCATATTTATTTATTTCTCTATTTTTCATTTTAAATTACATACACTTAATTTACTTAGTTTATATGCTTCTAGTGAAATTTAAATTATTTGTATAACTTTGGTTCATATAAATAGAAAATATAATTAGAATAGTTTTCAAGATAAGTATATAAATTAAGTTAATTACGTACGGTATGTAATTTGAAAGAAAAACAAAGAAATTAATAAATGTACACATATTAAATAAATAATAGTAAAACTCTTGAAGTAAAATTAGGTATAAATAAAAAAAATATAGAGAATACTTTTGAAATTGAAAAAAAATAAAAAATACTAATATTACATTTAATGTTTCCAATTATCATAGGGGCTCATAGGTACCATTCTCAATGGGTGCGTTAGAGGAGGAAGGAACCAACATGTGTGGACATTCAGCAACAATCAAGTCATCCTTGACAAGAAAAAAAAAAAGGTGATAACCTAGAATTGAAATTTTTACTTTTGCACAAAATCCAATTTTAAGAATAGACCAGTACTACCATATTACCAACCATCCTTCTCACAAAAATTATATTGATACTATGAATGAGAAAAGTTGCTATCTTTCTTGTTGAAAATTTGAAGAGGAAGACTGATTTCAAAATTGAATTTTAAATAACAAAGTGATGATTTTCAGAAGGTTAACAACCTAACTGAAAATTTGATAATAGCATACAAACCAACATGAACTTTCTAAACATTGAAAGACTAAATCATATATAATTAAGGGAAGCTAGATATTTTTATTCGATTTCTGGGTTTTTATCATAGCTGTTGGTGCTTTAATTCCGAGTTTCATGAAAAATCGTTAGCTCAATTCATGAAGCTGATTCGTCTTATACTTTAAGTTTATCATTTTTGTTCATTTCAACGACAATTATCACAGATTTTCTCGATAAAGCATAACAGAAAAACCACTTGTTGTTGGACATCAAAACTGCAAGGCTAAGACAGCAAATTCGCATCTCCTTCGACCATTACAGAATTCAGAATTTTTTTTTTTTTAGTAAGGGCCCATAGTCGTCCATCTAAATTTGGTTCCTCTCCATATTCAGTTCCCTTATCATATTATTTCCTTTATTTACATTAAAAAGAAAGAGTGTAAAATAAGAAATAAAATTTGTAAAAGGTAAATCCATTTAATGAAATGTTTAGCAAGAGCTTAGAAGTTGTTGCATGTGTACATCTCATCGACTCAGATCTCCTCTTCCATTATTGTGTCCCCTCTCTGTACCCCAATCAAAAAGTTCTCCCACCCACCAGCTTAAAACCGTTTGCAATTTTCCAAAGCCATAATGCATTTCAGCAATTGTACTTTCATAGTCCTTCAAGAATTGATACAAAGTTTCACTCTTTTCAACTAGTTTCTTGAATTGCTGATCCATCTGAATTTCTAATTTATGACCGAGACCTAATCCTTGCCTTTGATGGTTATCATATTTTGGGCCCTTGATTATTTATTGCAAGATTGGCCCTCTTCGTGGGAAAATCACCTTACTGAATTCGATTATCTCTGCTGCAGGATGTTGATTAACTATCAGTTGAGAGATCAGGGGCTGGCACTGGGTTGTGGATGGCTGTGATTGAAGCTCGCAGAGAGGCTGCGGATTCTGGAAATCAGTGGCGTTTGCTCTGACTTCTTGCAACGAAACTTCAAACTTCTCCAGTTTTGCATCCATGGCTGCAACTCTTTGTTCCACTAAGCTATCTGCAAAATCAACTATTGGTGCTGAGAGGTAATGGATGTCCTTTTCTTAGTTCTTTTTTTCAGAAAATCTTAACAAAAAACGGTGTGTGTGAATGAGAGAATTATTGAGATGCCACGTGTTACTTTTTAAATATGGGACGGGATATAAGAGTTCCATATGGCATCACTCTAAATTTATCACAAAACCGCTTCAACATGCACAAGTAGACATATCTACACAATCACTGCAATGTCCTTCTCTAATTTTCTCTAAGAAACATACGTGTTGAATTCTGGCTTTGCTTGTTATTTAGACCTCAACTGGCAGAGGCAGTGTCTAGTACTGTCTCATTTAGGATCTGTGAAGCGAAACAATGGAGGAACCGCTTGTGTTGTTGATGCCATTCCCAGCACAGGGACACATCAAACCCATGTTATGTTTAGCACAACTCCTTTGCCACGCCGGAATTCATGTCACCTTTCTCAACACCGAACACATCCACCTTCAATTTACAAACCGCCACGCCATCTCGGCTCATTTCCCATCTCTCCGATTTGAGTCTATCCCTGATGGCTTACCGGAAAATCATCCTCGAATCAGACAAAATAACCCGGAGTTAATAGTTTCCCTAACGTCAGTTACAAAACCATTGTTCAAGCAGCTGCTGGTGTCCTCATTGGAGGAGACGACGACTGCTGGTGGTGGTTCAAATGTGATAAATTGTGTCATAGCAGATTGTGTTTTGCCATTTGCAATTGATGTTGCACAAGAGCTTGGGATTCCCGTTATTGAATTCCGTACAACGAGTGCTTGTTACTTGTGGACTACTAGCTTCTGCATTCCAAAGCTGCTTGAAGAGGGCCAGCTTCCTTTTAAAGGTGAGTCAATTGATAAATATCGCTTATGATCATATTAATTAAAATTGATCATATCAACTCGATGTGATTAAAATTAAATATATTATGAAAATACCCACAAGCTAATTAATTTGATGAATTATGTTCTTCCTGTTAACCTTTCCAGCAAAATTGATGTAGATAACGACGACCTGGATCAACCGGTAACAGGAGTGGTAGGTACGGAAGGTGTAGTTCCGTCGACGGGATTGACCGGCTTATTGCAGGGAGCAACCTGACGACTTCCGGTTTCAATATGTCTTACGGGTAGCCAAGGAGTGGACTAGAGCTTCAGCTCTCATACTCAACACCTTCGATAATCTCGAAGGTCCTATTCTGTCCCAAATTGCCCCTCACATTGCTAAAATTTACACAATCGGGCCACTGCATTCCCTCGTCAATACCCGAATAGAAGGAGATGTTTATTTATCGTGCTTGACTAATTTACGACAAGAGGACAAAACCTGCATGACGTGGCTTGACTCTCAGCCGTTGAGATCAGTCCTTTATGTAAGTTTCGGGAGCTTGATTATGTTGACACGTGGCGAGCTGATGGAGATTTGGTACGGGCTTGTGGATAGTGGATACCCGTTTCTTTGGGTCATTCGGTCGGATCTGATTATGGGCAGTGAGAGAGGAGAGAAGGGTTATATTCCAGTGGAGGTCGAAGTGGGGACAAAAGAAAGAGGGTTCATAGTGGAATGGGCCCACAAGAGGAAGTCCTGGCCCACTCATCCATTGGTGGGTTTTGGACCCACAGTGGATGGAATTCAACCTTGGAGTCAATTTTGGGAGGAGTTCCTATGCTGTGTTGGCCCCAATTTGGAGACCAACAAATGAATAGTAGATGGGTGAGTGAAGTGTGGAGGATTGGAGTTGACATGAAGGATGTTGTGTGTGATAGATGGATGGTTAAGAAGATGGTGAAGAGTTTCATGGAAGATAAAAGAGAGCAGATGAAAATGACAATAGAGAGGTTTGCAAAATTGGCTAAGGTAAATGTTAGCCATGGTGGATCTTCCTACAACAACCTGGACCAACTTATTCAAGACATACGAAAATTTTGATCCACATATGGTCTTGGGATTCCTGTTACGCATGCTATGCATAATTCATGTCTCTTTTTCTCTTTGGCAAGTGTAATTGTGTGACATATTTTGATATCCACATCATTAGTTTCATTTGCTTTGAAACTTTCACAAAGCCATGAAAAACAATGAATAAAATGGAGCCTTAATTAATTATATATTTGAGACAAAATAAAAATAAAAATGAACTAGACAGATATGGAGCAAAAGCAATGGGTCTTCCCTCACATTGTCATCTTGCCCTTCCCATTACCCGGCCACGTGAAACCCATGCTACACATAGCAGAGCTTCTCTGTCAAACTGGTTTTCATATCTACCTCCTCCAATCTGTCACTGACATAACCGCCTTCATTACTCGCTTTCCCAACTCCCATTTCGAGACAATCTCTAACTGCATTCCACCGGACCACCCACGTTTTGGTCCCTACGTCAAAATTTTCTTTAGTACTAGAGAGGTGACTAATCCACTTTTGCAAGAATTGGCCACCACCAAAATGTGTTATAGTTGATAGCATCATGTGCTGCTACTGATGCTGCAAAAGAATTAGTTAGCTGTGGTGACGTTGTTCTGCACTTGTAGTCCTTGGCATGTGGGCTAACATGCACACTTCAAAGCTCATTCAAACTGGTCAAATTCCTTTTCAAAGTAAGTAAAAAAATATAGGACAAAAAAATTAAATTAAATGAAAATAGGTAAGTGCACGACAATATTTACTATCTAACTACATTATTGTTATATAGATGAGCGGGCCATGGATAAGCCCATAACTTTTGTACCAGGAATGGAGGACCTAATGAGGGGTAGCGACCTCCCTAGTCATTATAGATTAAAACTTGAAAACCCCATGATGGAATTTGATGTCAACTAAGCCACAGCCATCAGTACTGGAGCATCTGCTCTCAATACTTAACACTTCTGAACAACTCAACCTTCCAATTATTTCTGCCGTCAAATCCTATTCCATTGGACTACTTCACACTATCTCTCATCAAGGATTCTTCACTATCAGTTTCATCCAACGGTGCTGCTTTGAGGAAAGAAGATAAGAGCTGCATGATGTGGCTTGATAAAAAAAGGTTCAGATCAGTCATTTACGTAAGCTTTGGAAGTTTAGTTGGGCTTCCTTGCACCCAATTGTTGGAGTTTTGGTACGGGCTTGAAAGTAGTGGTTAGCCAGTCTTCTGGGTGATAAGAATGGACTCAATATAAAGAGATGATAGCAATATGGGCCTGACCAAATTCCGAGTGAAGTTAAAAGGGGAGCAAAGGAAAGAGGTTGCATAGTGGACTGAGATTGCAAAGATGACAGTACGGAGAAAGGTGGCTCATCCTGTTGCAACTTTGAGATGTTGATTGATGATTTACAAGTAGTAGAATCAAAGGCGTGAATTAGATGCAACTGAAATAAAGCCTGAAAGTAATGCAGTTTTAAGGCAAGTTACAAGAGTACTCATTGATCAGTTTTGCAATATCACACTGAGAAGTCATGCATCCGGAATGGCATTACTTCAAGTTACCACTAAGCATTCACATAAGTCCTATATGCCATAGCTATATTTGTAACAATTGCTATAAAAACCCTGCAGTGGACAACATTATTATACAAAAATTAAAGCTAGACAAAGCCATTAATTAATTAGCATTGCTGTGCTTCTTCAGTTAGAAGAGATGGATGTGCCTCCACTTGCTAAACTTGTCCTCGTGACAATGCTCTTGCTAGCAGTCAGCTCTGCAGCTCAAATGAACAGACAAAATCAAGTAACTTCGGAGGGACAATGCCTCCGTGGGTGCACCACATTAATCATGTCTTGCATTCAAAATTGCGCCACCCATAGCAATCGGCAGGGACCGCCACCTTCTTGCTTAAATGGATGCCAAGGAGAAAACCTCCAATGCTTGGAGGCTTGCACTGGAATTGAAGTTCCACATTCTATGAAGCTGAGTTAATTGGGATCTTGTAAGTCAAAGCTTTTGTGCTGCGACAATTCAATAAGCAGCACACCTACGTTCTACATTATACACAAAATAAAGGAATGGAGGAAATAAGTATTTAATCAATCAAATCCTTCATAGACAAATGAAATTGCAACATGGGCAATCTTTCAAATCCCAAATTTATATGTTTTATTAATTCAAAACACGCATTATATTACACAGACAAAATCAACTCAAACAAACACTTGCTTATGATCCATCATATAACCACACAACCAGAGTTTCTCACGCTAAAGAACACCATAGGAAACTAGAATACAGGAATTGTTAAATTTGTTTTAGGACCTCAACTTATGATGTAATGGTCTTAACCTGTGATCTGAATGGGCTTAACCTCTGGTTTTTTCTCTGGTACTTTTGGAACTGTAACTGTCAAAACCCCATTTTCCAGGGAGGCCTTGACTTCATCAATTTTGGCATTCTCAGGCAACCTGAATCTCCTGAGGAATTTTCCACTACCCCTTTCAACACGGTGCCATTTGTCGTTTTTGTCCTCTTTTTCCACACTCCTTTCGCCACTGATCTGAAGCACTCTGCCGTCCTCGACCTCAACCTTCACTTCCTCTTTCTTCAGCGCCGGCAGGTCAGCTTTGAACACGTGGGCTTCTGGGGTTTCCTTCCAATCGATCCGGGTATTCGCAAAGTTTGAAATTTCATTGTTGGAACTAAAGGGTCCTGTTGCCAAACAGAGTTGGAATCAGAGACATTTCTAATGGAATCAAAGAAATTGAATGCTGCAGAAGGAAAAAAACAATTTTTATATTGGCTTCACTTTCACTGTCGAAAGTATTTGAGCGTAAGTGCTTATTTATAGGCATTTGCTAAAGGGGTCGTGAAATTTCGAGAGTTTTCGATAATAGACCATTTATCTGTGATATTCCACCAGTTTCTTCTACCTTCTCCATTTCACGTGGCAAATAGCAAATGGGCAAGTGGCGAAGGGAATATGTCAATGTCTTTTTCTGTATCTTCACAACGACGCCAATTGCATCATTTATTTGTTTCTGGAACTGACGAGAAAGAAGTTTCTGGTAAGTGCTTTCATTAGCTGCCACCATTGAAGTTTGTTCTTGGCACTGCTTTTAGCCCATATGCTTGAAGCCCACGGACTATAGAATTCATTTGCTGAGAGTTTGGACCTCTTTTATGTGGGTTTGCAATAAAAGTGGGTAGGTGATAGTCTCAAATAATCAAAAATGAGTTTAATTTCAATTAAAAATTAAAACTCAATAGAAATTTATTTATTTTTAATACGAAAAAAAAATTATGTCATCTTGATAATTTTTACAAAATAATTTTTAGATTATGTTCTCTAACCATAATTTTTGGACAACTCAAACAGATAACAAGTTGAGGTTATAATCTCTAACTATAATTTTCATCTTATCGTCAATCAAAATACACCTTGCACCACATTCACAAATTTTGCTAAAGAAAAAATATATCAAAACGTGGTATTTATCAACAAAGAATAGGAGTGTCAAAAAATATTTTACCTAGAAAGGATAATCTTTTACACATTCCCAAACAAATTTTGCTTAGAATAGGTGGCACATGGTTCAAACCGTGACTATTTAGTAGTAGAGACTTTGTTGCTATGTCAAATAACTATTCAACCTAAAAAGTTAAACTCAATCATATTTGTTTACGTAATAATTTTTTGTTGTCTATATGGCAAAACCCAAGAATTACTAGTGATGGTAAAAATGTTTTAACCCAAAAAGAAACTCAACTATTACTTTACCATATTCAAAATTCTGAGAATATTTATGGAGTGAGTACATATATATTTTTTTTTTCAAAAATTTCAACAACTGTCCCATTCGACCTTCCACTTAAGAAAAAACCCTCCTTTATGCTCCTTTGACATGATTTGAGGATAAAGGAATGTATTCTTAGTAGCACTACCTAGACACAAGCAAATTTTTGTATTCTGATAAAGACCTCCACTGCCCAAAAAACTACCTTCCTAATCCGAAGGATAGAATCCTCAATTCAATCAATTGATTTAGTCTGTCCATGAACCACAGCAACGCAAGTTATATTCCTTTCATTAAGGCAAATTCTATGACTTGAAGTTGAAGCATCTTCCTAATCCTAGTTACCTTAATCTTTTTCCTCATTGATCCTATAAATACTACTGCTTCATTCACCTTCAAGACCATCATCATCAACAATATAGAAAGCTAGCCTTAGAAAAAATGTCCCTCACCCCAGGAGGTGGCCGATTTGATCCATTTCGTGTTGATTTTAATTGGAACCCTTTTGAGCACTCTAGATTCAGTTTCAGAAGCAGTCTTTCAATACCCCACCTAACTTTCCCAAACGAAACGGCTTCCTTTGTGAATGCTAAGATTGATTGGAAGGAAACCCCAGAAGCCCATGTGTTCAAAGCCGACCTTCCCGGGCTTAAAAAAGAAGAAGTGAAGGTGGAAACAGAGGATAAAAGATTCCTCTGCATCAGTGGTGTGAAGAAAGTGAAAAAAGAAGAGAAGGCTGATCATTGGTGCCGTGTAGAGTGCAGCAGTGGCAATTTTGTTAGGCGTTTCAGGTTGCCTGATAACGCAAAACTTGATCATGTGAAGGCATCTATGGTGAATGGAGTTCTTACTGTTGTTGTCCCAAAGGATGGAGATTAGGAACAATAACCATGTCCATAGCAGAGAGATTAATATTACTGGACATTGAAGGTTTTTGCTACCTAATTGCAGTGCACTACTGATTATGAAACTGTTACAACTATGAGCTCACGTGGAACCCACTTAAATAGTGAGGGGGCTTCTTGGCTCCAGAAGCCCCATAAATAAATGATGTGAATGTTTTAGTTCCTAAACTACATGAACTCGTTAAATTATACAGCTACGTACTTTCATATTCTTATTTATGCTAAAAAATCCATCTCATGAATGAATACTGTGAGTATGGTTTTGTACCGGCCAATGACCCTCGGACACATGTGATATAAACATAATACTTACAAAAAAATTGATAACTTTAACAACAAAGAAATTTTGAGAGCTCTCTATTTATACATAATATTTTAACTTGAGCTTCGGAAAACTCTTAGAAATCATCTTGGACCTATTCTCGTTCTTGTATTTTAAAATCTAGAAGGAAAATGAAGAATGCCAGGACGCTAGGAGTACGGGGATCGGATAAGTAGTAAGGAAAGACTGAACTTGACATCAATAAATACAAATGTTGAATTTTAGGTTACAACATATACCAACCACTTTTGAAAAATTCTCACCTATAATAACTTTTCATTTCCCTCAAATCCAAACAATAATAAATTTGAACCAATCCTATCAAGTTGGGTTTGATATGATCCGATTGGATTGGATGATGAAGACCTTGATTTTGAAATGTAAGAGATGTGGGCTTGGGCCTCTCGTGGAAACAAACAGCTGTCCTCACCCTTCACAAGCAAGAGTCACGAGACATCAACAGTTAATGATTCCAATTCCAAAATCACCAATTTTTCTTTTCGTTTTATTTTGGGTGATGGGCCCCATTTTTCAAATCTGTATGTCGGTTCATCTTCAACTTTCGAATTGCTTCCAAATCAATTATGGCACAACTTCTCTCATTCAGAATCTCAATTTCTATCCCACGCGCATATTGGATCAAACTAAAGAGCGTGCTTCAGCTCCAATTTTCTTCTCCCCTATATAAAACTTCCATTCCCCCTCCTTCAATGGAAGTCGCTTTCATTTCAGGGCTTCACCACTCTTCGCTTAGTCTGCAAGACACGATGACGTCAGATAGTGGCATCGGATTTGCGCCGGTGTCTCCGTACAACTCCAACTGGATGCAGTACGGTCGCCGGAAAATACCAAGGCCTGTGACCTTCTTCTGGGGATACAAGACGGAAATCCTCTTCAGTGGTTGGCCCGGTACTAGCTCCGGCATGTACGCCTTGGCTTTGATCTTTGTCTTTACTATGGCCGTACTGGTCGAGTGGCTTTCTTACTCCGATTTCATCAAGCAGGACGATTCAAACGACGTCGTTGCGACTGGCCTGCAGACGACGTTGCATACGGTGCGTTCCGGGTTGTCTTACATGGTGATGCTAGCAGTGATGTCGTTTAATGGTGGGGTGTTTCTAGCCGCGGTTGGTGGACACGCGCTGGGGTTCTTGATATTTAAGAATCGAACTATTAGAGAGACGTAGGGTCGTCGATGGGTCGGGTTGGGTATCTAATGACATTGAATCGGGTTGGTTAAATCTTGTTACTTTATTTTTTTTTAACACTAATTGTTGGGTTATGTATCAAACTTTTTAAAAGAATACAAGAGTATTAATAAATTCTTTAATTTTACCCTTAGTCAACTCTCTTAATTTTCTCTTAATTTATTTCTTAGAATTTTAAAATTTCTAATGACTTAAAGTAATACATTTTTGTCAATTTTATAAACTATAAAAACAAAAAATTGATCAATTTCATCTCAAAATTTTTATAATATTTGTAATGTCTTTTTCAATGTAACAAATTCAGATTGTGAATGAAAATTATTGATATAATTTAAAATATAATTTTATGCCATTTGTGTGCTAAGAAGGCCAATTTTTTTTATTTTTTTTTTTGCTTCTCTCATGCATGAGATCTCACACCTATTTTCAACATCTCCTTAAAAATTATGAAATTAGAATTTATGGGAACTAGAGTATTTAAAAAATTTGAGCAATTTAATAATTTTTTTTAGATTTTTGACAGAAAAGCAAGTTAGGAACTAATGTTGGAGGGTAAGAGTTCAAAAATAATTTTAAGGTGAAATTGACCAAAAAAAAAAAATGATATTTTTAAGAAAATTGATTATTTATTTATATTTTTTCTTAAAAATATTAACAGTGTTATACTCAACATTGTAACATTTTAAAGTTTGAAAATTAATTAAAAAAAATATTTTTGAGACGAAATTGATAAAAGTTGGTACATTGGAGAATTAAATGTCATTTTATCTAAATATTTCATTTTTATCTTCAGTTAACTTTCTTAATTTATTCATAATTAATTAGTTTATCAAATTTAATTAAGAGAAATTATCATCTTCAAACTAACTCATTAACTTACACATCTTTAAGTTGAAAGACCGTTTATATTTATAGAACAACAAGCACAGGCAGAAAAGAAAAAAAGAAAAGAAAAAAAGATCTGCTTGGGTCAGGTCAAGAAAACTTTCAGATCCATGTTAGATCGGGTCGAACAGCACCATTACCATCTCTGGACTCTGGGAAGGCTGTGGGTCGGGTTATGGGAACGAGTCCGTCTTACTCTTGCCCCAGTGAATACTTAATGGGCCCAAAAAGTGTGTGCATTATGCTCGCGTGAGGAATTACAAGTTCGTTATGGATTTCATTTTTGATTGATTTCTATTTATATTTTTAAGTTGTGTGGGTTCATATTATCTGAAAACAGAATAAAATTAAAAAAAATTCAGTTGATAATTTTTTTTTTACCATCATTCTATTGAATATGGTGGGAAACTACATTAATGGGTATCGCAATAGCTCTATATGCGATATTTGAGCTATATGCGATATTTCTATCTATTGTTTTAGAGATTTATAATTCTTTTATTTTATTAAATGGAATTTCAATGAATTAGAAAATTGTAATTGAAGTTAAATCAATAAATTCATTACAAAATACCAAATTGTATTATATATTTTCATATGATTTTTTTTATTAATTATATTTAATATTTAATATTATTGGGTGAATATAATTTTAATGATTAGTTATAAATTTTTTATTAAGATAAAAATTTAATAAATCCTAAGTTCACTTCTTTATTTACAGCACTTTAATTATTCTTTAGTTTTGATACATTTCTTGGTCTCTATTTTTCATTTTTCATGTTAAATTTATATAAATTTTAGTTAAGAAACAAATGGTTCTTAAATTTTGTAAATTTTGAAGTTTTTTTAATTCTTCTTTCAAGTCTATTTTATTTATTTATTAAACATTTAAAATTTTACCATATAAAAAGTTGCTCCTCTAAACTGTTTTTATTTATTAATATAATATTTATAACATAATAGCTTGTGTACTTGACCTGGTGAAAAAAGCTTGCCCACGCCACTAATGGTTGTCCACAAAATCCCAATCATTCATGATGCTACGTCTCTTCATCATTAGATCACCATATACAATTTAGCAGGCCAAAACATACTACTTCCTGATATCCCCAAGTTTACACCTCAACTCTTTCGCAATATTTTCTTTAGTAGCCCGTGCATTGGAAAGTTGGAATAACCTGGTTGAGTACGCAACATTAAAGTTGCACTTAACCCGCATTGACCGTATTTATACTTTGATCACAGTATAGTACATCTTTGGAGGCCAAGACCAGAAAATAATCTTCTTCCAGTAGGCCAAAAGAGAGAGAACCAACCCACTCGACCTGCATCAGGTGCAGCTTCATGAGATTCCTCTGAACTTGTCTCATCTAAGTCCTCCTGTTCCCCATTTTCTTGTTTTTCGCTTACAGTCTGATCTCCTCCATCTTCAGCTTTTGCATCAGCAATTTCCCCTGGCTTTTTGTCAAAGAGTCCTTTAAATTGTTTTCTTGCCTTCCTCTCAACATCCTGCTTAGAATTAGTGGACAAACACTGATGTTTAACCATATCCAATTTGTTTCAAATTGTTCTTATAACAAAATTAACCTGTCCAACCCACCTGTTCTTTCTGCTTCAGTCTTAGAAGAGCTGCTGTTGCATCAGGTTCAGCCGACTTGTCAACTTTCATCATCTAAGAAAATCCATAGGTGATTTAGAACGGATGTCAAGACACCTCACACACTAAATTTACGTGTTATGATAATTACCATCGTGAAATCACCCCTTGCGTCCTCAAAATCTCCAGCAGCCATGTATGCCATACCACGGCGATACAGACCCTTGACATGTGCAGGATTAGCATCTAAAACCTAGATAGTTTCATGAGGACCACATATCAATAAGTTTAACTCTTGGAAAATCAAATAAATTTTTAAGACCCATTAAATGTATAAAGCACTGAGAGGGCTTAAACCAATTAATATAAAGAGTTGTTCAATAGCAACAACGTATACATGGGTCTCACGATTCATAACTCATGAGGATTATGGTGTTTAAGCTTTATTCTTATTAACAATGCCAATATTAGAGAACTCCACACAGAGACAGAGAAAGTGTTTCTAAAGAACCACGCATTAACCTACTCTTTCAGTAGGAGTACAATCTTTTTTGATGCGCCAACAAGTGAGATTGAAAAGTAGAAGCTGTTTCTACTTCTGATGCATTTTTAATATAATGACATTAGCTGATTGCCTATATTTATAACATTCAAATCAGGATCATAGGGATAACCTACGTAAAGCACTGTCAAAATAAATAATAATTTGATTTCCTATGAAAGGCTACTAGAAATTTGAAGTCATATATCATATTTTATAACTTCCTATTATTAAGAACAAGTTTTTCCAGTGAAATGAATAAGTCCCACATGAAAATTGTAATAGAAAAAAAGAAAAAAAGAAAAAGTTGAACTTTAAATTTGAAATCATCTAACATACCTTATTGCAGGTTTCAATGGACTTTCTGCATTCCCCCAATTTAAGGTAGCATGCGGCAACATTCAGATGTAACAAATTCTTCAATCATTCAAGAAGGTAGAAAAATTAATTACAAATGTAGTTATCAAGCATACACATTAATAAATATTTGAGAAAGAGTCGTAAGACCACTCACTCTTGTATCCAGAAACACTTTTCCTTCATCATCATCTTGAGGATTAACATGATTAAATTCCCGAAGCACCTGTAGAGTAATTACAGCATAAATCTGATTTATGAAAGATTATAAAGAATAGTCATCATGTTTTAGGTTGACCTCCAGTAAATGCAAGAACATACAACCCCTTAAAGCATGAACAATTATAGATCATAATGCAAATTAGTCACAACAAAAGTAAACTTCCACTATTCTATGAAATTTTCATTCCACCTAATCCAAGGAAGCAAAGATTGCCAGCTAACCAGCAATCCAGTAATGGCATATTTAATTATATTTTTTACTTGGATGAAGAAGCACTAACATGTTTTGGAGGGTGATGGTGTTGCATGAAATTTTCACTTTTTTTCAGAGGTTTAAATGAAAGGGAAGTTTCTGGTTTTACTAATTTGTTAAGTCATTTTTCCCCCTACTCGCTTCCCTAACATGCATGATAGGCACATTTGGTCTCTTGATTCTTCTGGATATTTCTTGTAAATCTTTTTATAGATTTCTTGTTCGCGTCCAGATTCTGTCTCATTTCCACTTCATAATTTTATTTGGAAGGCAAAGGTTAAGGCTTTTGTCTGGACAACAGTTCTTAATAGAATCAACACAAATAACTTGTTGCAGATGAGGGAGACCATCCAAGGGTTTATCTCCTGATATTTGTGTGATGTGTTTATGGAAGTGTGAGTCCAATGAGTATCTTTTTGTTTAGTATCCTTTTGTGTTACTCATTGGGTAAGCTATTTGACATTTTCAGTATTTCCTGGGTTTGTTCGGGCTCTTTGCATGAGTTTCTGATGACTTATTATCTCAATTTTGGGGGGAACAAGAGGTAAAGTGTTTGTAGAGATGCGCTCTCTTTGCAGTGATTTAGGGAGTTTGGTAGGAATGTAATGCAAGGATTTTCTGTGATCATCGTCTTCTGTGGCATCTTCTCTAGGATAAGATTATCTTTTTTGCTTCTTTTGATGTTCTGCTTCAGGAGCTTTTTAAGGTGTTCCTTTAATAGATATGCAATGTGATTAGTGAGCATTATTGTTTTAAGATTGCATTTTTATTCATCATTTCTATTTTTGTTTGAGAGGTCCTATACTCCTTACTTTCTTAATGAAATCTCTTTTTTCTATCAAAAAATAAAATAAAAAAGCACCCATCAGCTAGTTCATCCAAAAAATCTGATTGACATCAAAGCATTCTTCTTTTATTCAAGAAAGAAGAAAACCAAAAACATTACATAGAATTGTCAGGGCTGCTATATTACTTAATATATTAGGTGTTTAAGCAGCAAGAAGATATAATACCTTCTCATACTTCGCCTTAGCAAGTACAAACTTTCCTTCTTTGAAGAGCCTGTTTCCCTGAAAGAGAATAATGGCATGAGGTTCCACTTTCCTCAGATCAAAAGAAAATTATTATAAATAATTAAAAAAGGATGCCCAAAACAATGGGAATTAATTTTATACATGGTAATAGAAAAAATATATAACAACTACTTTAAACCAACTCTACGTAACATAGAAATGCCAAACCTGGGATTCACTTTTAAGGAAAATGTTGACATGTAAATTAAACACTAAAATTGATCAGATAAATTTATGCCTAGAGGCACTTATTCATAATTTACAATACAGTTATTTCATAATCAACACAATCAATTATGTTTTATAAAAGAAATATAAAATTATGCTTTTTTTGATATATTAACTAAGAAATCAATGGCCACGGATCACCCACTGATACTTTGACAAATTCTTAACAATAAATACCGGGAGAGCTCAGGGCGTAACCTTTTCGTTTCTTCCAATACCGTCAACATTAGGAAAGTTCAACCCCACAGAGCAAGTAACACCTATTTGCAACAAAATTGAAGGAAAACTAAAGAGGCTCCTTCCCCCAAAAAAAATAACAAAAGTTAAGGAGGAAAACAAATGAACCAAAAACAATTTCATAGTATTATGGAAAAGGTAGACCATGGCATCTAGTTTATAGATTGCTTGACAAGAATTCATTTTGAATAAAGACCATCTTTGTTATTTGGGAACACAGTCTCTTTGTTTTCAAAAAAAAGAGTCGTTTTCCCTTCACTTATTGGATTTCAAATTCCCAGGGGTATGGGGGATACGAAAAAAAAGTAAGGCCTTCTTTATTGGGATGGGTGAGGGGCACAACCGCAACTCCACATCCCCCTCAATTCCGTGCCACTGCTCTAAATAGGCAAAAGTGCACATGCATGTCTAATGTAGTTAGGCACCCCTTCTTTGTACAAAAACAGCAGGTATATAAGCAGAAAATGACAACTTCACAAGCTCATTCCACATACCGTGTTTCTGGTCTTCTCTGCGTCATCCATTATACTTTTGAAGTCCAGCCCAGTCCAGTCCTTCAATGAGAATTGCAAAAAAATTACGTATTGAGCAGCACAGGAAATAAAAATCACAAGAGGGATTTTAACCAAAAACATGTTGATTGGTGATTATGAAATCTGTATCCACGTTTGCAATATAATATCATGTGCTCTGCCAATAAGCTTATCCATGTTATCATGGTTCAGTTAAGAACTTCAACTCACATGATCATAATACTTTTCTCTTAATTATACCCACAACAAAAACTATTTGAGGCATATTCACTGAACTAGACAACCATTTGGGAAGGAATTCAGGGATAAAAATACATTTTAAAGACAGTGGTTCAATAGGAACTTCCAATACTAGAAACATTAATAAGATGACCTCTGGTACACTTGATATGTATTGCAGAATAATCAGTGGATACAACTGATGATGTAAAAAGATGCATTCAAATTTGTGCAACATGTTTCTTTGATAGGTCTTCCTGCAATACTGATTGCCATTGTTGTAGATAAGTCAGTTCTATCTCTTATCCTAAAAAAGAACAACAAAGATATGTGCAAGTATGCAATAATCACATCCACAACAAAAGCTTATTATCTACTGGTAGTCTGCTTATTACATTAATCAACTTCTTTAAGCTACACAAAGTTATAATGGGTGAAACCGTGAAAGTATCCGTCCAGTACCTTAGGCATTTCAAAACCAAGAAGCTCAATTTCCCATTGAATATGAGCACCTTCAGGAATATTCGCCGGCCTAACCAGAAAAATGGAGGTAAATTAACCATTGTCAAATGATGGTAATGAAAATAATGAATATTATGTAACAGTGTTACTAGAAAACCAAGTTATATACTAAGGTTCCTAAACTAGATATGCAAAGTGGTAACCTTGGAAACTTGTCATATGCATAATCAGGAGGGCATGTGACAAGAGCTATCTCTCCAGGCAGCATAAGACGAACACACATCTCAAATCCCTCAGGCACCTGGCAATGGAATATAAAGCCTGAGTCTGACAAACAATTGACTTTTCATCGTCAACGTCACAAGCAAGTTCTTTTTAGCACTTGGAACGTCTTCCATATCCATGAAGGGGAAAACGTGCTAGGTAGATTGATTCTCTAAAACTAGAATCCCAGATTGCAAAACCTGAAAGTAAAATATAAAGCAAACATATTCTTCTATTAAGTTTGATAACTCACAAGCCCTTCTCCAGAACTAAACTCCAACGGCTGGCCATCATTATCAACTCTTGTATCATAAAAGACCCTCTTGTCTTCATTAAGGAGCATGCCCTTGTAATGCACACGAAGTAGACTGTCATGAAGAGGGCAATCCATTGGAAATTCACCTATTTATTCCAAACAATGTAAGATCATGACATTTGACATGTAATTGCATGTGGTGGAACCTAAGGGATCATTCAAAGAACATACACATTGAAAAAGGATATGGGAGACAGGGAGACTACACTAAACAAAAGAAGCAATTGGCAATTTAACTTCGTGAAGTGTATTTCAAAACTTAGCATGACTCCCATCCCCCTTCCATGTATTTTTTTGTGTAAACTAATTGAGAAAGAAGCAATCAACACCTTTCCCATCATGAATCCGGCGTTTTATTAGGCGCCCGTCGCCAAGCATGTCCCTCACCTGTCGATTAGCAGCAAGTATATCACATTCTCATATTTTTAGCTCAAGACCAACCATGGAAGCAAAAGAACTTTCCAAGAATTCCCATTAAAAGATAAAGGATATGCAGTCCAACATATTTCTACCAAACACATAGTTTACTATAAAATGTTGGACAAAACATACAGGCAGAAATTTTGATTAGTCATTTAAACTAAATTCTAATGAAATTTGGTAAAAGTCAAGCAAGTAACTCCTACCTATAAATTACCCCAAAATCATGCTTGAAAAAGCAGTAAAATACAGAAACCACTCCACAAGTACAACATTGATAACAATAACAACTACCTGCCAATTTGATACGAAAAGAAACTGAGTAGATGAAAAAGGGAATCTACTGAATGACCAATAATGTTTATCTAGGAAGTCAAGAGATGAAAACGACTGTTTACGGATGATGCCTGAAGTTCTTGGTCAAGAAAAATAATTATTTGTTATTTTCATATAAAGCCTCAATGGACTAGAGCCAACAATGCAGGCCCATAATTAAAAGCTAATAAAAGAGACCTTCATAACATTGAGTAAGACCACACCATATGATACCAATACCATACATTGAAATCATATGGGTATTAAATAATAAAGGAAGAAAAATCAAATCCATAAGTAATAATTTCAAGGAAATAAAAGAACCTTGCATATTCCACAAATGTAAGTAATTTTAGTAAAGTACTTTGTCTTTCAACAAAGAAGAATATTCTGAACAATAATAGATGACAATCGAAAATAAAAAATGCAGTATATATATGAAACCATAGAAAATCACATAAACCAATATTTGAAGCAAGGAAGATTCGTGCTCACCTGAATGAAGTGAACAAGCTCCACTTCAAACTGAACTTCTTCATAACCGTCTATCACAGGCATCAAAGGAGACTGAGTTAAGTACTGACTACTAACATATATCACCGCCTTCTCTCCCCGTGGCATCGTTCCAATTCCCATTTCAAGACCTTTAGGTACCTGATTCATACAGCAGTAGACATCAGTACAAGATGGCCCTATCTTCTAAAGCTGTAACCAACGTCTACTAGATACATTCTTTTCTGGTCAACTACATAAGTTTTGAAATCCCCGAGACTTTTAAGCTCAATATGTTAGTTAGTACATTAGAGATTAGTAAATAAAAGATAGGTCAAAATAACATCAAACTGATACTGAAAGTTGCCACATGCTTGGAGGCCAAAATAACACGTTAATACTTAAAGATACCACAGAATGCCAAACAATTAACAAAAGAAATAACTGATCAGAAGTGATTTTCTTAACCTCTGATTTTCCAAAAGTAAAGAAATACGGTTCTCCAACTGTATGTGAAATAATAGATTTCCCACAGCCTGTCTTTGCCGTAAACCCTTGAAAGAAACACAGATTACTCTCATCAAAACTTCTGACATTTGTTGTGCATCCCAACATGAAAACAGGAAACAAAGAGATAGATTGAACAAGAACAAGTCATACCAAACCTTCACTTCATAAGGTTCTCTTGGACATTCCCAACCCTGCCCATCATGTATTACCTGCTCATGTAAATGGTAATTAATGATGAAACAGATTTCGAATATCAAACAAAAAACTACAGAAATACTTCACTGCATGTTTTGCATCACCAGCTTATTTGAGAAAAACTTTATTCCATAAACTTCATGCCTTAACCAGAGTATTGCAAAAGCTTTTACACTACCTTTTTATCTTCCCTTCCAAGAGTGGGTTGCAACTCGCACTTTTTCATTTTCTTCCTTTGTACATAGCACCAGTTTCCAACTAAATTCTCAAGTCTCCATCAATATTCTTAATTTGTAACTCTGTGTGTGTGTGCATAATATGGGAGATTGATTGAATAAGTTAACAGTTTCTTTTGTCCAATTACTTTCCTTTCCTATCCTTTCATGAAGGCATTTCTAGTTTCGCATTATAACCATCCAAAACCATAGAACGATGCACCAAATAAAATTACATATAATGATATAATACAGAAAACTTCTCTAGTTACTGATACCACATACCTTCTTTATAACTCCCATATCTTCACTAATAACCTGAAATTACATAACAAACAATATATGGAAAAGATTAGAAAAAACATAGATGTCAAATGCAACTAACAAGTACCCAGGAAAATATGTTCTTTTAAAAGATACTTTAGAAAACATGATATGAGGTATCGATCAGAAATTGGCATTGCAAGTAAGACCCCACTTCGAGAACCTAGTTAAGCATATTTACACCAAGGACCTTTTTATTTCTTAAAGTTTTGTTCCTTTCAAGAGGTGATTCAAGAATCAACTAGCTGACACAAGAAGATTGATTATTATCATAACAACGAGATCATTTTATGCATACATTTAAGGAATCCCAGTTGAGATATATTCTATTTTACTATTAGGTTTTCTTTTCTATTTTAAGGTTTTTGCTTAATTACTAAGGTAGCATCAATTTGGTCTCTGACTAGATAAAGGCCTGATTGCAATTGAAACTTGGTCTAAACTTAAAATTCACAACTAAATATGAATTTCAATTTTTTCTTTTATTCCTCTCTCTCTACTTCCTCTCCTCTCATTCTACGACAACATTTTCCTTGTCTTCCTAAATCCCTCCTATTCATGCATCACCTGGTGCAATAGTCTGCAACCATATGAAATTTCAAGATGTTAAACAAGTTCCAATAAACAGTCTAGCATATCTCATTAGCTATAAGAATCCCACACTTATATGCCAGATCACTGTGCACTGGGAGTAAAACTGTAAAACCAAGATTACTAAATATTAGAAATTCAGAAAAAGATACACAACACAGAAGTTCACATTCTTGCCTTAGCCTTGGAAAAGTCTATCATCTCAATTTCAAAATGAAGTTCATCCTCCTTAGGAAAGTCATCAGGAGTGGAGAGAGGACAATCATCTTCACCATAATGCAACTGAGGTTTCATTTTGAACTGGAACAATAAATAATAAAATTGAGTAAAACATGAAAAGATACAATCAAACAGATAAACAACGCAATGTACTGGTAATTCTTCCCTTGGAATTTGTTACAAATTTTGCTCATACATATTGATCCCTGAAGTGGAAAGAGAGGTACTACCATAGAAGTAATCCAAAGGAAAAAAAGGAAAGAAAGGAAGAACTCTGACCAATTAAAGAAAATACCAAAGTACATTTCACTGACATAACCAACACAAGCTGAAGGCTATTTTTCCCCTTCTTTCACACGCCCTTCTGAAAAAAGTGTTATTGTCCTCATAGGGTTGTCGTCTTATGCATTAGTGTATGGTCTGAAGCTCAAGAAACCATAATTCCGACTTAAAGATATTAAGGCTTAACAGTAAGTTTTGATGTCTCAAACTTTCACACCCAAGCAGAAAAGCAGAGCATGGGAAACACGCACAAAAATTAAGAAATGAACAGTAATTTACCATTGCCACTTCACCCTTCAACATTGTTGGAATTCCTTCTAGCAAGCCTAATATCATCTTGCTTTTCCCCAGAACATTTCTTATTGGGGTGCCCTTGCCTGTTCATGTAACATAAAAGATAATTCAACCCAACAACTATATTAGATGGCAGCCTAGCATTCAAATTATTTTGATTAGAGAAAGAAAAAAATAGTAAACATGAAAAAAGAAACATGAGTGCATACACAAGATTTAAGTAGTACGGCTATGCCTATACCCATGGAGACATACCTCCTCACTATGAAGAAAATTAGTACAAGAAAAATATTCCTTGAGTTTAATCCCCACAGCCAGACCTAATTCCCTTGTACACCCACACTATCAACTCTTGCAGCCCATTTGTCTCTCTGTAACTAAACCTAGAAAGATTTGCTGTATACTGTCTTAGCTATTTCTTCATACTTTCTGTTGTAAGAGAGACACAAGGCTAAGCAAATTCCACACTATTCACATGTAGCCTTTAATTTCCAAGTTAGCATGTGCCTCCCTAGAGTCAAGCACAAAGGTGGCTAAGCAGACTTCTCAAGAAGCCACCAAAGAATGCAACAACGCTATGTCCTCCCTAACAGTAGACCCAAATGCAAGTCTATTTCAAACAAAGAAATCAGATTCCAAGTTTCACACCCTCTTTCAATGATCATTTTCTACTCTTAAAAGCAACAAGAATTCAAGACCTCATCTAAATGAAATTAATTGATTAAATAAGCAACAACAAAGTAAAGGATGCAGTAGCAAAGATATAAGAAAGTTAAACTAAAATGCTTTTCTCTATCCAAAATGCTCTGACAAGGTTTAAATCACCTCACCTCCATATTCCGTTCTGGTAGATTGAACAACAACTCCATCCAAAGTTCGAATAGTACAATGATATATGACCTGGGAAACATAGAGCATAAAATATAATGCACTTGGTTTTTTAGCCATATCAACCGGCCCCGGAAGTACAATAGCCTCACTTCAATCTCAATTGGAGGAATGCTTAAGACATTGCCAACGGACATAGTAGAATACATCTCAATACTGTTACATTTGGAGTAATTCAAAATACAATCATAGACAGCTACACAGAAAATATAGGTATTACCTGGTCACCGTCGGTAGGTCTTAATTCACCCCCTCCAGGCCTCATTAAAGCTTTCTTCAAAGTTCCAGGAACTATTTTCATCTTCCTATATACCCCCCCCAATTTAACAAATTAATAGAAAATTAGCATAAAATCTTCCCTTTCAATTCAGTCATAGAGGAAAAAATCACGCAGAGGATAAGGAAACTACCTTTTCTCTTCATCAGAGGGTTCTTTCTTCTTTTCTGGTACATATTCTTGCTCGGCATTTTCATCTACGGCCATAGCTTGTTAACGTCACCAGGAAACTGAGGGATACTCCAAAATTATCCAGCCCTTGGCTACAACAGCAAGAGATGATATCCAAAGAATCACCTGATCGTTGAATTGCTCAGTAGTAAATATTTTCCAAAACAGCACAAAATTCTAATGGTTATGCTCAGAAATTCAGGTCTAAAAGGAATTGAGCTACAGAGAAAACAATCAAAGGCATTAATGTTACTTTTCGTGGTATTGATCGACAGTTTAACACGCAAATGAAGCAAACTTCAAAACTAGTTGCTTAGTAGGTGAACGAAACAAATTTTCTTTTACTTTTCCATATTTTCAGACCTACCAAACATAATAAATTACCTAGAATTTTGAGGCTGATGATGATGAAGACGAAGGGCGACTGGTTGGAGCGAAGTCGCTGACTTTCTAAGACCAGTATCTCACCGCGGCGGCAATATCAAAGTCGTTCCCTTTCTGTACCGTTGGATTGTTAGGCGCATCGATTATAAGCTAGTCGATCGCGCATGTGATTATAAAAAAGCTTAGGGCGGGCTCTATTTTGCCATTAGATCCAATTACACTAATTATTAGAAATTTCATCCAATGGCCCAAAAGGAAAGTTAAAAACATCAAATCAGTAACTGATCATTTTGGGTCAGTATAACAGGGCCCAATTTGGAGCCATATAAGCGTAAAAGAGAAATCACCCGTGCTATTGGGTTGGCATAATCTAATTGTTCCTTTTTTTTAACCCAAAAAAAAAAAAAAAAAGACCTACCCACAAATGAAAATATTTGAAGATCAAAAGGTGTTGGTTTGTTCATATTGATAAAGTTAGTTGAATGAATTGAGATCGAATTGTCCGAATAAGAAATTTATGGGAATTGAAAGAATTACTTCTTATTATATACTTCATAAGTCTAACAGGTCTCTACGAACTAAGATGTAATACACAAGCCAACTATGTATTATCTTCATCTTGGTCCTTCTCTATTGCTTTTACTATGGCATATCCCCAATCCATTAAGGCCACTTCCTCATCAACATACCTTCTTCCTTGTAAGTAGATAGTCAAAATCAAAATGTTCCTTTCCATAAGCAGAGTGGAGTGTATCTATCTGTCTAGCAAATTACACAAATACCATGTGCATACAGTTGAGTTAGGCATTGCTTTTGACCTTTGCTCCTTGTAGTAATTATTGAAGCACATGAGGTACTAATCTTAGCATAGATTTAGGAGATTATTTGAAGGGAAAAAAAAAAAGAAAAAAGTAATGTTAGCATAGAAAAACTAAAAAGTTAAAGGCACTAAATTTTACTTTAAATTGTTTTGTAATTCACGTTATCATATCCACAATATTTATACTTATTGAGCAATTCATATGTGAGAGTGGTGTGGAATATATAGAATGCATTAACTCAATCACCGCTCAAACTGTAGATTTTCAATTAGCAGCCAAAGACCAGTTAGAAAAGAGCAGGTGTTACAAGTCAAATCAATGAACATGGTTATAAATACTCCAACCTTCAAGTAAGAAAAATATGATATAAATTCAATTACTTTGAAATCAATCAGAACTGTTTTTATTGTTATTTCTGAAATCTTACTAACTTAATATTCGAACTAGCTTAAGGAGATCACCACTAGATCCAACTTAGGAAAAAAAAAAAACCCTACCCTATATTTGAGACTTAGAGCTCAAACAATTGTTGCGTCAACAAATCCAATCGCTAGTACTAATTACCATGTATATGTTTACTTTTAATTGATACACTAGTTGCACCTTCGATTGAACATGCAACTTGGTTGATTCGGTTCCATAAATATATATATTAAAGTAAAGGTCATCATCTTATTGTTCATGTTTTATACAAACTTTAAATGATAAAATAAACAACCAACAAAACAAAAAAACCAAACCCAAAAAATGATTCCAGCAGCTGCTTTATTTCCAAAGGTAGAAGAAAAGTGTGGGGGGAAGAAGAAGAAAACTAAGCAGAGAAATCGGCGGCAAGAATAAAGGGCACCACAAACAAACAAAGCGTGGCGTGGTGCCTTGGTGGTGGCGTTTATACGAGCAAAATGGCGTGTGAACAAGTCAATTGGTCAAACATACACACACATCTTCCAACATGCTTTAGGATACGGTACTACACGTTTTCCCACTACTAATGACACACCATCCCAAGCTGTCATTCCCATTCACTAACACGCACACCACGCGCTATGGTCTTAATTTTGTTCCTCAATTTATGAAGAAAAATTATTTTTTTATATTTTTATGAACTTGGTATATTTTAGTAAATAATATAATATTTCACCGTAGAGACGAGTTCCAAGAGAAATCTTTGCCATTAATTAAAGCGGAAGCAAGAGATCTGAAAACGACATCTAAGAATACAAAGTACTGTTTATTGCACGACATGGGTAAAAGTCCCCTCACCTTTATTTTCATTTTGTACTGGGTACTTCGACTGTCAGACGGTCACAACCTTCTTTTTCTTCGCTTGTAGAAATCAGATTTGATTAAACAATTTATCTGGCATAAGAAAATATTCAAACATATAATCAAGCGACAACCACCTAGAGAAAAGTAAAACTTACTTTTCATACTACTAATGGGTACTTGCAACTTATTGGTTAAAGATGGACCAAGTGAACCATTCGATAACAATTAATTGCTTCCTTTATTTTAAAACAAAACCGCAGGCTCAAGAATATTTGCATAAACAAACCTAACATTTCAAATTTTATTAGTAGAGAAGGCAATATGTGGTGGACATGGTCTTAATAAAATTACCTACAGACACAGTACTACAATTACCACACCATAATAGAACCTATATTATATTATATTATATTATATATAAAGCAGTCTGCAATAGCAAAAGGAAACAAGTTATTACCCAAATGACAAAACAAAATAATAAAAAAAGAACATTCCACCACTATGTAGTCCCCAACAAGCCCATCAAAAGCTGCTTCTACTGCTGAGCTGATAATACTGCTTCATCTTCTGCTTGCCGACTAAAACATTCATTTTATTTCATCTAAGCTAATCCAAAAAACATTTCATTCTTTTTTCTTTCTTAATCCATCATTGGCATCCCTTTAACGTATCTTCCTCCCCTAATTTCACTAACACTGCTATTTATGTAGAATACTTGGCTTCCATAACTTTTTCAGCTCCCTGACCTTCAAAAGCTTTATCTTTCCTATAAACCCTCTACAAAAACTAAAGGGCAATTATTATGAAACCCAGATATTAAGGAGGATCAATAAGTCCACTCCTGTGGAAGCTGGATCTCATGGCTCACCGATGGCTGTGGCCTAAGGTTGCGCCTGTGTTGGGCAAGGAGATTACTATTCCTAAGCATTAGCAGAGCAGCATCTACAAAACAAATACATTTTCAATTAATAAACCACTTGATTAAAACTTGATGTACTCAAATATGCTGCTTCACAGAAATTAGTTTAAACAAGAGGGTAAAAGATTTACCATTGTCCAAATTGAAAGTTTCATCAACACGAGGATGATATTGAGGCTGAGGTTCCATCATGTCCTCCAGCTTTAGGTTGAGAGCCTGAGCAACTCTGGCTGGAACTAAAACAGTTGAGCAAGCTGTGACAGAAAATTCGAACAAAATATTACAACAAGCCTGTTAAATATAATGAATGCACCAAATGTCTCGAAAGATAGTTTCACGGGAAAATATAAATACAAAGTAAACAAGTTCATAAATGTCACACCAAACTTGCATCCAGCATTTATAACGAGCACACACTGTAAAGCAATTAAGAAACTGTATGGGTAAAAAATGAAGTGACGACCAGCTCAATTCAAAGTTTTAAACTAACCCATCTTAATTTTTGAAGAAACGAATTTAATCAACTATTACTTCAGTGACTAACAAGAAGTGAGAGTTGACCTGATTTTTTACGAGATTCAGCAGGACGATCAACTCGACGAGGCAAGAATACACCAGTTCCAGCAGATTCCCTTTTACCAACAGGATTTCCAAGAAAGACAGCTCTCATTCCAGAACCCAATTGCTGATTCTGCTGCTGAGCCTGTTGCAGAGGTGGCCATGCAGATGACGACAAACCACGAGTATTTCGACCTCCAAACAAATCAATATTCCTCCCCCTGTTTGGGATCATTTGGCTATTTTGGAGCTGTTGGGGACGAACAGTTGGCTTCGTCTGTCCACCCCAAACAGAGCTCTGTTGCTTCGCGAATTGTTGTTGTCTCAGTTGCTGAAACTGATACAGAACCCCAAAAATAAACATTTTAGTGACTATGATTAAGTGTAAGGATGTTATTTAAAACTCCCACCCAATTGTCTAATAATACTGTGTGTGAGCTTACTTGAGCCAGTTGCAACTGCTGATGAGAAAGAGATTGATGGGGGTAAAACCCAACGTCAGGATTGGAGTTCTTCACAGGCATAGTCACTGAAGTGGGTTTCCTTGGTTGACCCAAGAGACCTCTATTCCGGTTGAAACCATAGGCGTCCTCACTCAACCTCATCCTTTCAACTTCCCCTGCAGCTGCACGCAGCAGATCCCATGTTGTCCGAGAAGAACCGACCTGGCAAACACTGTTGGGGCTTCCATGGCTCGAACCTTGCTTGCAACCGCACCCATTTCCAAAAGCACATAGTGTCGATTGTGGTGAACCAGACAAAAACATGACCTGCAAATAAGAAATCCAAGAAGCCCAAGTGAGAAATAGATCAAATGACGCACTACATACACAAATAAGCAACATAAAAAAAATAATGCCCGTACCTTTGATTTTTCAGGACCAAAACCATGGTCGGCGTGCTTGAAATCCATCTCAAGAGTTGAACGAGCCATAAGCCGAGTTAACTCAGCGATGTGTTCCTCCTCGTCACTCTCTGTTTCGCTGGAACTCACCAAAGATTCAACCGGAGAACTGAGATCTGAATGAACTCCAAAAGACCCAAACTCATATGGGAACTCAGAAGGAAACAGAGCCTTCGGACCATCATTATTCATGGGTACCTCATCGTTGTCAGAAAGAAACTTCGGGGGTAGCCAGAACTCGCCATCATCCAAATTATCAGCCATCAGTAAAACCTAGAAATTACAAAAAGCCAGAGACTGGGGGAATTCGAAGGATCAGAAAGACAGTGAACGGGGTACGCTGCGTGCTTAAGATTTTAATAATAACAACCCTGTATTGGATTTGCTGGATATGCAGAGTTCAGGAGGACCCAGCCAAACCGAAAAGCAAAAGAGAAAGAGAAAGAAATAAAACTACCAAGGGAGAGAATTGAAGAGGATCTGAAGGGCTCCTATCACAACCTCAAACCCCTTTTTATCAGAGACCCAAACAGTGAAGCAATTTTCTTCAATTTTTTTATTGAAAGCGAGAGAGACAGATGTGTGGAGAGACACAGAGAGAAGCCATATTTGTAGAGACATGGAGAGAGAAAGATAGCAATTATGGAATGTAGTAATTGTTCACGCGCTTATATGAGTACTCGCCGGTTAGGGTTTTCACCCACAAAGAGAGAGGGGTTGCGGCCAGTTGGGGAATGGAGTGGACTAGTGGGCGACTTACTTGGAACCGTGTGATCTGAGCGTGTGATTTTTGAATTTTGAATTTTCTTTTTATCTTTGGAAATGAAAAAGAGGGAGGTGTGGTCACTTTCTAGGCTGTGAAGCTGGAATTCCACTATTTTTTACACAACGTGAGGGAGGCAGTGCTTTCACTCCTCTCTCGTTTGCTTAGCGGTTGAAGGATTTGATAGCAATAGGACCCACAAACACAATAAAAATATGAAAAAAATTTATAATTATTTTAAATTAATGGTTTAAGTTTAAGGCTAAGAAAAATAATTACAGCATGGCAAAGGAACATGCTTTATCCACTTGTCCTTCTACACATTCCATTTGGCATAACGGCCCACTATCCTTTGCATGTAAGTTACCATTTTTTTCTTTTTCTTTCTTTTGGCTTGAAATTGTTTGAACTTATTTTCCCTTTACTTTGTATTTGTATGACATTTTTGTACTCTTATCTTTTTCTTTTTTAATTGGAAATATTCATTACTTTTATTAAATTAATAACTATTATAATTTAGGTTTCAAATTTTTGTACTCCTCCTTCATAAGTGTATTTTTTTGTAAAAACTTGAAAAAAGGTCATTATGATCTTCTTGAAAAGGATCTGAATCCCTCTTCTTATCACCTATATTTCAAAATGAGTCATTTGACTTGCACCATTGATTCTTTTTTTTTTTATATATATTAACTCAATATCCTTCATTAATTAGGAAATTAAAAAAGACACATTTTTGCCTTCACCCTTTCAAAATTCTCAATTTGCACATTTCACCATGCTTTGAAGCCATAGTAAAAGGGAAAATGGTTTCATTTTTATTATTTTAAATTGTCTAATCAAAGAACAATTAAGTGGGTTAAAAGCCTGAAATTTGATTTAGAATATCAAAATTTGAAAATTTCGAGAAAAGAAAGAGGGAAAAAGACTTTTCACATGATTGATTTATTATGTATATTATTAGTTAAATAATCATTATGTTGTTTTACGGGTAAAGGAAGAAGTTTACTCAATGATTTTTAACACTAAAAATGCTTAATGAGTGATTACTTGCAATTAGGAAAATATAGAAAAAGAAGTAAAAAAAATGAGAAAATCAATTATGTGATTTTAGAGCATTAGCCAGTACAATTTGAATAATCAGTTTTTGGGATTTGTGATTTCCAGAAAATAAAAATAAATAACCAATTTTCAGAATTTGTGATTTTTAAAATAAAATAAATTGTCTCTAGATAAAGATAACAACAAATATTATTACATATACAAATATAATATTTTTTTTTCTTGCTAGAATATTGGAAATCCTATGTTATTTTCCAATTTTAGTGTATTCCTTGTAAATGTCGTATATTATTTCATTATTAAATATTTGAATAATTGAAAAATGAAATTATAAAAGAGAGATGGAATAGAATCCTAATAACTATTAATCCGTTTAAATTGACGGCGTAGGTCAGCTAATACAATAGTTTGGGCGTGTCGTTTCAACTTGTCAAACTGCCGGCATTGGACGGCATTCCTTTCCTCCCTCTCTATAAACTGTGAAGTCTGAACCCAACACAGGCAATATGTTTTCCCATGTGTAAAACCAAATATTAATTAATTTTCTTTATTTCCCTCACAAATATAATTTTGATATTTGAAACCTTGGCGCCGAAAGAGGGAGTGAGTGAAACGTCGTTTTCAGACATCTTGACTTGACAATTTGATTTGTCGTTTTCCCTTTATTTTTTCTATTTTTGAGAAACAAAATAAGATCCAACTATTTAGCTGCACAAAACCACATAGGATAAGAAATCGTAGTAGTGGCCAAAAGGCCAAGTCCTCTGGCCGTCCGTGCTCGTTTCAAACATCTCGTACATCCTACTGCTCATTTTTCTTTTGGCTATAATTATTGTTTTTGTTTTCCCAGAATCATTTTATTTTTTTTAATTATTATTAAGATAAAAACAAAATAAAGAATTTTGATTACATATGTAACCCACTTATGATTTTTAATATATATGATATTTTATGTCCGCCATAATCTCACACTCACAGCTACACAAGTCGGAATTAAAGAGGGCATGTATGCACGAATACATACTATGATAATAATAATAATAATTAAAAATAACGTGGTGTGTACCAACTGTCTGTCGTGCTAATATGTTAGGATAATAATTATTTTATTGTTTAGGAAAGCTAATTATCCATTAAGCTTGTATTATTCATTCTTCTTTTGGACGTCTTGATTGGTTTATAGGCGATATACTTTGCAGACGGTCCAACTTCTTGGGTTTTGTGCTTGTATTGCGTTCAAACCCTATTGAAAACTTTATAATTTATACATGGACAAAAAACCTAAAATGTATTAGTGGACAATATAATGATTATAATCAATGAATTTAATTTTTCTTTTTCTTTTATTAAATTCTTAACTAATAACATTAATGTATACTTAGTTGAAAGAATTATTAATTAATTATAATTATTCCGTATAATTTTTTTTAGAATGTTCACAAATTTTGTAAATATAATTTAATTTAATTTATAATTTAATCACATATATTACGACTTAAATCACCTCTTTATCTTTTTAGGTAAAGAGCAGTTGATTTCCTTTTGTACGGACACACAATTTCCTTTATTCCTTTTGGGCTCGTCTACAGTCTTTGTCTTTCTTACGAACAAAAAATACAAAAGAGAAAATGAAATATGGGTTTAGCATGTGGTTGGTCCAATTAAACCTGACCCGGTAACATGGAGTCACGTACCCGCCACTATGGTGGGCCCTAATCCGCTACAAAAGATATAAGAATGTTAGACAAGCCGACCAAGTGGATCAATGAATGTCTTCGTGATCGCCACCTGGCAACAGACCAGTACACATCTTTAACCATGTTACTCCGCTGACTACCTTTATCCATTCTCCAACTCGCCTTAGCAACGCGTGGATCGCGACATGGCCGTCTTAACACTACATGTGTAAACAGATTCTAAAGTTGGAATGCCTCACTTAGAAAACATGATGATATAAATTAATTCATATATATAAGTAGTTTTTTTTTTTTTTTTTAAAGTATTAACAACGAGAAAGTTTAACAGTTAAACAATATTCAAACAATATTTTATGAATAAATTTATGTTTTTATGTATAATTGTTACTATTAATAATCTGATATAAATATGGTGAATTTTCAGATTTAAAATGATAATAATTGTAATAATATGACAATGTTTCTGGGTGAAAGTGTAGATATCCTATATATTTTTCGCTTATTGATCAAAAATAAAGAAAACTGAGAAAGTTAAAGTGATTAAAGTTTGAATAGAAATTTTGTAGTTTGGATTCTTGATGTTCTACCTAATGCGAATGCGATCTGATAATAATTCGAGGAACATGTTATTGTAGTGTGGGTTTTAGTAATTGATGATGCCGCAAGTGGTGGTGATTGGTGGGTGAAGGAGTGGAATCCAGGTGGGTTTGTGGGTCTTAAGATTGTGAATTGTGATTTCTGAGGACCAGCCAAAGCCCAAAGAGGCAAAGAAGTGATTTGTGCCTACGTGTTCATAGGTACCATAATTTGCTTCAATTATATGTTCCAATTTGTGTGTTGAGTAATGCTTAAGCTTGCAACCAAAAGATTGCATTATTTTATATTATATCCTTATCCTTTCTTTGTCACCTCCATTTTACACACTCATATTCTATTACTTTTTCATGCCCCTTTAAATAAACCTCTCTTAATCTCTTTTTAACTCCATCAGTTATTAGTTCAACTTATAAAATATTACACTTAATTCTTTTAAATTTTAAGCTGAAATCAAATTTAAATTGTAACTTCTGTTATTTTTATAAAATATTTTTTTTAAAAAGTGTTTAAGTTTTCTTTCATCTTCTTCAACCAATTTTCTATTCTTACTCCACCAACTATCACTTTTTGGCTTTTTTTGTTATCTATATAATTTGTTTCAATTTCTTTTTTGTAGGGCCACATTGTAACGGATATGGAATGATCATTTTGCTAAAATTAGAATTGGGGAAAATGATTCTGCAAAATCAGCACAATGATTTCTCTTTTATCTTTATCCCAGAAAATGTTTCTTTAATTGTACCTAATTAGTCCAATTTCTAACCCTAAAGGGGGTATTTCTGCCCCACTGGCCCATAACTGCTTTAGGTGCTAATAAAATTTGTGGCATAACATCAATTAATCAAGAAAACTGTATAGTACGTAGTGTTTGTTTTTCAATTCGAAGGAGGCCACAGATAACTCTGTCCCTCTTTATAAATTTTTTTAAGAATAAATTTATGTGAGAGTTTAATTCAATTTATATTATTTTAATTCATGTCAATTTAAATCATTCTTCAATGTTTAAAATAAATTATTTAAGTGATAGAATTTAAATAAATTAAATGAAATTATAGTGTTTGAAATATTATTATAACTAATAAAATTCATTTTATTTTAATATTTTTACAAAATTACCCTTGTATTAATTAAAAAAATAAAAATACTACAAAAATAACTTAAATCATTGGTTAAGGTCTAATGCATTATAAGGAGGGAAGAGAAATAAGGGGAAGGGTATGGGAAAGAAATAAGGGAAGAGATGAGTTGAGATGAACAATTGGGTAGGGAGAAGATGGGGGTTGTGGTTTTTGAGACATGGATATGAAGAAAAGTAAAAACAAAAGGTATATATGTATTTTTAATCTAATTAAATTAAATTCTTGACAAATCACATTAATTTTGATAAGAATTAAAAATAAAAAAAATGTTATAAAAGCATGATTTAGAATAGATTGAATTTTTATGAAAGATAAATATCAAACACATAATTTTAATTAAAATTTATTTAGAATGAATTAAATTTCACAATTTTTGTGATTTTAAACACACTCAATATATGATTTTATAATAAGCTCTTGGTATACAATAGTTAGAGACTTTTCAAATTGTACATTCACAATATATGCTGAGTTGGAATACTCATAATATTAAAAATAATAATAAACAAAAACTAAAAAGGAGTACATACAGCCCTAGCAATGTGTCTATGCTTAAGCTATTGATATTCTCTTACACAAGAAACTTAAATTAAATATATCTCAACTCAATGAAAGATGTGAAATTAAGAATATGCTTTGTCCTGAATTCTTTTGCAGTTTTTGTCCTGAGCTTGATCAGACACTACAGCAATCATACCCTTCTCTGTTATTAACCAGAAAACAGAAACAGTACTTGAACATTAATTCATGCACTAATTGATTTTGTTAGAATGATGTAAACCATTGCCATAGATGTACAAGAATTATCCCCAATCATTAGGCGTGGTGTTCAAGTTTTGGGGCATTAAAATTTATATTCGTGTTCTTGGCACCATACTCATTACCATGTGATCACACATTCTGGATCGGAAATCGGAATCTTTTAATTTCTGAAGACAAGTATTTCTATATACGAGTGTCAAGGAACCTATCCCTTCAACTTAACCAATGAATAAACACTGTTAATTGGTACAAATTTATATTTCTCAGATTTAACTTCCATTACAATTTTTTTTTTTACATATACTTTAAGGAATGAAATCTTATTTGCATGTCACCCTTAACGACAAATCTTGGTCTTAAAAATATATAATTGACAATTCCCATTTTTTTGTCTATTTCATTGTTCTTTTCCCTCGCTATATATGAGAATATACTACAAAAGATTCGTAGAGTGAGAATCCAAGCTCTCATTTCTTCATAAAAAATAATTATCGGTATTCAACTTGTTATATATTCGACTCATATTCAGCATTAAACCCTGATATTTAAATATAAGCTCATCAATCAATTACAACATAATAGAAACCTCATACCTTTTTTTAGCAAGAAAGACGGGGCTTAACCCCAAACAAACTAAGAAGTTTACAATCTAAGAAATGACACACTTCTCATATTTTTAGAGAGAACATTACATACTCCAGTTGGTAGATCAAGAAATCTCGAAATGCCAACATCCAATTCATGAGTATAATTTGTCATCCAATCTGCAACTCTGTTTCCTTCACAAAAAACATGATAAAATTTTATACACCAATCTCTAGCCAAAAGTTCTTGAATTCCAAAGATCAAAGGAGATAATGGATGAGAAGAATCACATCCCTTCTTAATAAAATGAATTGCCATTAGAGAATCAGCTTCAAGGATAACCCTTCTAAATCCAAAAACTCCAAGCCACATCAAGCCCCGTTAAAATTCACCAAAGTTCCGCAGCATTAGAGGAACAAGATCCTAGTTGGATACCATAGCCACAAATCCAAGTCCCTGATTCATTATCTCTAAGAGCACCACTTGCTGTTGCTGGACTGGTAGAAATTTTGATAGAACCATCTTAGTTAAGTTTAACCCAATTAGTTGGAGAAGGACACAATCCAATTAAATGCTCAACTCAAAAGGGTTTAGAGAGTTGAACACTCTAGTCAAAGGCCATTGCTTGTTCATAATCTCGAGCTCGTTGCAACATTTGAAAAATAAGGTCACCTGATACTTGAAAATTAGCATCAAAGATCTGGTTGTTCTGCCATAACCAAATTAACCATGAAGCATGCCCAAAAATCACCTTCCACCCAAAATCATGCCCACAATTATGTCGAGCATTATGAAAAAGCCAATCATGAGATGAAAGAGAAAATAATTTATCCCACCATAAAGATTTCACAAGTCTGAGCCAAATGGATCTTGCCCACATAGAAACCTCATACTGTAATGAACAACAATATTTCAGTTTCAAAAAAATCACATAAAGGTAGACAAACTATTTACAATTAAGCTCATTTGAGAAATCGGACGTAATATTAAAATTCATATAATTGTCCATAATGATAATCATAAAACGCCAGTCCACATCGCCATCACAAATAGGAGGCGTAGCTCGTGGCTCCTGTGAGTGATTGCGAGATGATAATGGGAATGGATCGACAAGTGTAGCTGGAGGAACCTTCAAAGTGGAAGGGGATGCCGATGGAAGGTTCAATCAATTGTGTTTCTATTAAAACATGAAATATAAACTTCCAAAATTCTTTTCAAATGGCTTTCACCGAACAAATCAAGTTATATTCCTACATTTTTACAATTCAAAACCTAAACCTAAACCAATTTATACATGTTTCTAATTGTAGCAATCTAATTTCATGTATAGCCTAAACTTTTAGATTTCTAACCAAGACCGAGAATCTATATTGATTAAATTAAGCCTCCAACTAGTCAATGATGCTAACAACTTATCTATATTATTTTCTAATTCCTTAATCAAATATATTTTATTTACGTCCACTTCCTACAATTAAATCTACTAAATTCATCTATTTTTCATAATTTATCAACTTATGTAGGTACGGATTAATCTAATTTGTACAGAATTTTATGCAATTAGGTCTAATTCAAAAATTTTTTTTTTTATGAAATTACATAATTATCTAAGTTTTAATGCAACCATATCTATTTACAAAAATTTTGTACCTAATAAATAAAATTTATCAAATTTTAATAAATTAAAATATATATTTACAAAATTATTAGTCAAGTAATTTATTTACAACTAATCATTCCAAACAATTTAACTGCACAATATCTAAAAATCAATTCCAATCTTCAAATATCCTAACTCAAAATTCTTCAAAAATCCTAACCCATAAATCAAAATTCAATCCAAAATTAAATATTCAAATTATTCCTAGCAATTTAAATATCCAATTTCAAACAAAAATAATTAAAATAAGTGGAACATACAAATTAACTACACAATTTCAATGGGAAACACCAAAATCACAAAACCTATAAACCTCAAAATTTCACACCCAATTAACAAAATTTCATACAATTAATCAATTAGCCAAACAAAATAAAAATTTAACAACCAAACATCAAAACAATTAACTCAAAAATCCCCAAATTCAAAACCCAAAACACCAATCTCCACACCTGGCCGAATTTCATATTTGAATGATGAATAGATGGTGGAGAAGGCAAGGAACGACAGCGGCAGCACCGGTGGCGATATTAGTGATGTAGGACGGAACCACCAGCGAAGTTGAATGGTCAAACCCGATGGGTCTGATCTAATTTTCTTTTTTTCTATTTTCTTTTTTTTTTTTTTTTTAAAAACGATAGGGGCAAGTGCCCTTGCCTTTCCCATGTCATTTAAAATTTCAATTTTAAAAATGCAGCATTCTAAGGTGGGAGGATTGATGTCACCTCGACATCAACTTCGCGAGGTTAGTCATGCGTCGCTAAAACTTCGCCCTTTCCACTCAAACATATGTTGCCAATTGTTTTAAGTGGGAATTGGTCTCCTATGAAAAAAAGAAGAAGCGAGGGATACTTTTTTCGCCCGTTTCTCGCTAAGGGATAAGAGGCGAGGGACACATGGCTTGAGTTAGTTGAGCATTTTTAAATATATTTTACACTTATTTCTCATATAGGTGGTTACTCTAAATTCAACAAGTAATAATATTGTAATACTAAATATTCACACAGACAAATAACTCAAATAATTAAAAAAATTAATTACAAATCGATGCTAAGATTTAAATCTTAGATCTCTTGATTCTAGTACATTTATCTTAATTAATTGAACTAAAATCTCATACTAATGGACATGTTATGACAAAAGAAATAAATAAATTTATTATTTTTTGATTGTATAACTTTTACGTAATTTTAGCATAAGAATTTTGTGGGAGAAATATATAACATATGTAATTAAATATTTGAAATGTAATAAAACATATATTAAGAGACTCACTTTACTATACATAATTTAGCAAGACATGATTAAATATTTGTTTAATAAGAATCACCGTCATAGCCGCATGTTATCCAAAACTAGCTGTATATGAGTAGATTAAGGTTGTCAACCTAGCTAATTATGATTTATGAATCACTAAACTAAAATAATAGAAGGTTAAAATAATGAAATCTTCCATAAAGGAAGTACTAAGTAGTAGTAAAATATTTTTCAAAGAAAAGGTGGTGGAACAAGGAACATGTCACCTTGATTAGCGGTGAAGTATGCGCTTTAGTGTGTTAAGCTTTGTCGTTTGGCTTTTTTCAAGTAAAATATGGGATTGTGGGATTATGGGATTATGGGATTGTCCTTCTTCCCTTTGTCATTGACAATCTGCGAGTCTATGGAATATGGAAGCAAGAGTTTTTCATTTCGATCACTGTCTTTCTCAGATTCTTTCTAGGAAATTTTTTGACTATCTGTCCCCCCTTACAGACTTTAGACTATTTACAATTAATTCAACTAATCAACTAACTTGTGTCTAATTGTTGTAGTACTTGGGTTTAGACTTGTTAATTCTTACAACCACTATATATACAACCACCTCAAATACCATACCAACCTCCACATTACATACAATACTCACAAAATCCGTTGAGTCAACCTATGACCTATTCACAAACAGTGAAAAAGGCAGAAAAATTAGTTATTCAAGAAAAGAAGGAAGAAACTAAGCAAGTTTCAGATTTCTTTAACCCAGGCTTACCAGAAAACCTATATGAAATGGAGTATGAAAATCTCATATTCTTGAGAAAAAAATCAAACTTGGTTAATATATGGGAAATCTCATATTCTCAGTTTTTAGAAAATATATGGGAAAGCTTGCAGAAGAATTAGTTAATCAAACTAATGTCTTCAAGAACTTTAAATTTCTCACTAAAAAGTGATAAAAGAAGTTAATTGGGACAAGGATGTTAATTTTGGACAAATTAACACTATTCTTGAATTATCTGAATTATCTGAATTATTGGGAAGTCAAATAGACGATGATCTAGTATTTCAAAAAGTCAAGAGAATTAGTCTCTATGAAAAATCCAAGATGATTCTCCTAACAGAGTTATCTTTCAAAATCACCAGTAGCATAGACAATACTCATCATTTCAAATTAATGGAAAAATTAGAACAATTTTCCTTTAATATTCATATACCTTATGATTATTGGAACATTAATATTCCAAAATTATCTTTCAGTTCTTATGAAAGTCTTGACATAGAAAGCGTTGAGATGAGATTCGTTGGAACCATTATCCTAGAAAAGGATAAATTTGAAAAACTTTCAGGATTAAGTTCTTTTCTCAAAACCATGATCATTTACTTTATCATGGAAGACGAGTCAAGATCTATGTATACCCTTTCTATAACCAGTATGATGGAATATTTTCAAATAGAAAAATTTTATCAACCTTTTCAGATCTTTGATCTAAACAAGACATTAGATTATGATTTTGACCTTTTAGAAGATGATCAAAATCTCTTAGTCAGACAGACTATATCTGGAAATCAATATTATGTTAAATGTCTCGGCCAGCTTGTCAGAAATGCAGATTTTATTTTAAGTGAAGACTTCTTTAAAATCTCAGATGGAAAAAGAATCTTTACTACAGCTCTACCAGTCCAGTACAGCAGATCCAAAAAGCTGATAAATCTTTGCTGATCAAATTCTCAGAAAATCAGACTCTTTGAGGTAGAAGGCCCTGAAAGATCTTATTTCTGATGCAGAGATGGATTTCAATCTTGCAGACAGAGCAAACAGTGCTTGTAGCATGAGTGATGGTGCCAACACATATGACAGTGTTACAGAACACAACATTGACAACATGATGGAACCATGACAACGACATCTCCACCACCTGAAAGCTGAGTAGTCATTTTCTGAAAAAGACAGAAAGTTGATGAGTCAGCATTCTAATAACTTAAAGATGATAAGTCTCTATCTGAAAAACGACAGGCAGATGACAGGTCACTTTCAAGAAAGGAACACCTCAGCTAAAGAGATAATGCATATCCACCTTTAGCAAAAACAATCTTCTTTACAGCAATTAAAGCAGATTCTTTCTTATATCTTTACCTAATGTAATAATGATGTTTGTTAAGTTTTTCCTTTAAATAGGTTGATGCTTAGGCATTATAGGATATCTTAGAATTTCTTATTTTCTATGTTTTAATACTTCTCTCCCTCACCATCTTGTATACATCTTATCTCTTCCTTCAAGATCCTCAACATTCCGCAGCTCGTTTAGTAAGTGGTATCAGTTAGACAGTGATCTAAGACCTGCCTAATAGCATACTTAACTCTATTACTGTTTAGAGAATTTTTCTAATTCCCTTATATCACACAATTTTATTTTAGTCAAAGTATAGTTTACTTCTGACTTTAGGTTTTGAGGATCCATATATCCACAAAATTCTGACTTGCTTAGCTTCTTCATTCTTTTCTTGAATAACTAATTTTTCTGCCTTTTTCACTAGTTTGTGAATAGGTCATAGGTTGACTCAACAGATTTTGTGAGTATTGTATGTATTGTGGAGGTTGGTATGGTATTTGAGGTGGTTGTATGTATAGTGGTCTACTATACATAGAGTGAGGATTATACCTGAAATATGCTGGCTTCATAATTTCATTAACATGGGTATTTTGTCTGCTTGTGGACTGTCCTTGTCTAGGAATCCTGTTAGCACTTGAGGATTGTCCTGGTTTAGGATTGATCCTTGCCTTTGGCTTGACAGTTGTCCATTCACCTGTGGATTCGAATAAAGGCTTTTTTCCTTTATCATTTTTCTGGCTTATGTCTGCTTAAGAAATCTGCAAGAAAATTTTTGTTACCTTTGATATGTTCTATATCAAAAGAATATTGACATATATAATTATACCATCGAATCCGTCTTGGATTTTCTTCTCCTTTTCTTGATTTTAGAAAATTCTTTACTGATTGATTATCAGTACGATTAAGAAATTTTTCTGGTGCAAGAAAAATATGGAATCTCTTTTTGCCATTTTTATAGCTAAGAGTTCTTTCTCGTAAATAATATAATTGATTTCATTGGGCTTAAACTTTCCTAAATTATAGCCACAAATTTTTTCTTCTTTGTTTACTATAGTTTTTAGTACTGCTCCCCAGTGTTCTTCACTGGCATCAGTTTCTAATATTAGTTTATCTTCTTGTTTAGGAAAATAAACTGAAAGGAGATTTTTTATCTCATCCTTTATAGACTTAATTATTAAAGAATCACTCTCTTTCCAAAAGAATTGTTTATTCTTTTTGAGTTTTTCTAATAAAGGTTTTTCCTTTTTGGATAAATCCTTTATAAAATTTCTTCCATAATTTAATATTCCTAAAAACTTTGTAGTTGTTTTTTATCTACAATGTTATTAGGAAAATCTTTAATTTTTACAAGAATATGATCTTGTAATTGAATTCCATTAGGACTTAGTTTTAATCCTAAGAATTCTATTTCCTGTTTTTTTATTTCTATCTTTTTAGGACTCAAGATAATTCCATTGTTTATGAAAATATCTCTAACTTTTTCTAAATGAGTTCTGTGTTCTTTTTCTGTTTTAGAGAAGACAAGAACATCATCTATGTAGACCAGACAAAAGTCTTTAATGTTTTTAAAGAGGTTGTCCATCCATCTTTGAAATATTTGTGGAGCATTACATAAATCGAAGGGCATAACGGTCCATTGGTAATGTCCGTATGGAACACTAAAAGCTATCAATGGCTTTGACTCTTATGTTAGCTTTATCTGCCAAAAACCTGATTTACAATCAAATTTACTAAAATATTTAGCATGTCTAATTTGATTAATAAGAACATCCTTTCTGGGAATAAAATAACCATCAAATTCAAGATTTTGATTTAATCTCTTGTAGTTGATGACCATCCTAGCTTTTCCTCTTTTTAATTCAGAGTGGTTTCTTACCGTAAAAGCTGGACTAGAATGAGGACTAGTAGTTGATTCTATTAATCCTTTATCTAATAGTTCTTTTATTTGAATTTTGAATTCGTCTATGTCTTGTTTAGTATAGACCATAGGTTTAACTCTAATTATTTTATTGGGATCACTTAATCTTAGATTGCAATATCTAGGATTTTTTTCTCATAATTTTAAAGGGTCTTCACTAAAATTTGGTTCTAAGTGTCTGTATAACCAATGTGAAGTTTATAAGGTTTAAATTTCTCCTTTTTTCTTAAAAGGTTCAAATCCTTTGTCACATCTATACTTATGTTCTACAAGTATAGATATAAGGTATTCTAGAATTATTCAAAGATAATTCTAAGCAATTATTATCTAATTTTAAAGGAAAATATTTTTGTAGGAAATTATTTCCTAGCAACATATCACCATGCATTAAAGGAAAACATAATATCTTTGGAATAAGAAATTTTTTATTTCCTAACCATATTGGTATATTTTTAGTTTTGTATTCGATAACAGTTTCTCTGCCATCTATTCCTTTTGCTAAAATTGGATGCTTCATTATTACCTATTTTTCTATAGGCAAAGCATTTACTCTACAAGTACTTGTTGTAGCACATGTATCAATTAAAACATCTAATTGATATGGTTTATATCCTGAGAAATTAAAATTACCTAACACATAATTATATTTCTTTTTGTTTTGATGAGAAAAAAATGATGTCTTCATTTTCTCCAATAAGTAACTGAGATACTATTATAGTATTTAATTCTTCATTTCTTGAAGAGCTATTTGATCCTGGAAGTATTGAAAAATTAACATTAGAATTTATTATTCTTTGATTATTTCTCATACTGATTTCTTCAGAGAATTGATCTTCTTGACTTTCTCTTTGACTTTGACTTTGACTTCTGAAACCTATATTAGGAATTAATCTTGGTTGACTACTACTGAAGGATTTTCTATCCCTAAAGTAGAGATTACTTCCTAAGGCTTAGAATTCTATAGGTTGAACATTTCTTTGTTCCCTATTTTCAGTTAAGTCTGTTATTAACTAATCATAAGGTATTTCTAGATCCTTCCAATTTATCAGTCGTGGTTGAATTTATGAATCAAACCCACGTGGCTCAAATATTTCTACAAACCTTTTATCAACTTCTCTAGTTGATGTTTGAGGTAAATTGGTTAACTCATAGATAGATTTTCATTCTATGGCTAAATCATTACTATTTTCTATCATTCCTATATTCTTAGTTTGAATTCTTAGTTTTAAAGAATTCTGAATATTAGGATCATTAATAGATATAAAATAATTTGGCTTGATTTTAAACCAAACTACTCCTGTGACTAGATTAGATTGGATTCCTCCTATGAGGGCTTTCATAGGGTCATTTAACCTATTGTCATACATGATGGTTAGGATAGGGGTATCTATTCCTTGACAAAATAATGCTTTTATTTCTATCTGGATTATCCCTATATGGATATATCTAATTTTAGAAAACTTTTTCTTAAGTCTCTTAATTTTATCTAAGTCAAATATGTTTAATTCGACTGATCCTTCTCCTGAGGCTTTAGCAGTAGTATTACCTGAGAACTGCTCAAAATGTTTAGCACTCCTAAAAGTTGAATTTAGATATCTTATAGATTTCTTCCTTTGTAGGATTTACCTATCCTTAAAGAAGATTCTTCTATCTGCATATCTTCTTTTATTATATCTCCTAATTTTGTAACTTGTTGTTTAGAATTAGGGACTTCTTGAAACATAAAAGAAAATTCTGATTCATTATCTGAACTTTTTTCTTCACTAATTATTTCATATAATATAGATTCATTATCAGATATTTCTTCTCCGTACCAAATTTCTAGTTCATTTTCTTCTAGCATTTTTATCATTTTCTTTCCACTTCTTCCTTTATTAGGACATTGTGGGGCATAATGACTTGCTTCATTACAAATGTAACACTTACAACTTTTTCTAGGTTTCCATGTTTTCTTATATCGTCTAACATATTTTTTATGTGACTTAAACTTTCTTGGAGATTTTTTCTTCCATTTTTTCCAAGTAAACCTTTTTGGTTTAGACTTGTCACATCCAAATTCCCAATCATCTTTGAGAATTCTGGTGCAGTATCTGTCACCTACTTGCTTTTTGACTTGTTTAGTCGCTTTAGCAGTTAGACAGTGATCTAAGACCTGCATAATAGCATACTTAACTCTATTACCTAGAGTGTCTTCTCCATTAGTTTTTTCTAAAAAAGGAGTATATGTGTTATTACACAATTCATCCCATGAAGGAGGTAACTTATGAAAATACTGATTAAGCCAAAATTCTGACTCAATAGCATCTAACTTATGATAGTATTTTTGAAACTATTTAGAGAATTTTTCTAATTCCCTTATATCACACAATTTTATTTTAGTCAAAGTATAGTTTACTTTTGACTTTAGGTTTTGAGGATCCATATATCCACAAAATTCTTTCTTTATTATATTAACGAATTCTTGTAGGATTTTATCAAAACTATTAAAAATTTCAAGTAATCCTTTTTTCTGGGCTATTCCTTTTATAGAACTTTTCCCATTTTCTGAGAAATTGCAAAGTGTCTCCTTGCAACGTTCCTGCTATGAAGTCTAAAAATTTTTCTTTAGACCAAGAGGTTCTATAATTTGTTATAACGATGGACAATGACTGTGCCCATTCATCTATGGTTTTTTCATAATCTTTAATAGGAATATTTGTCAAATCCAAATATGTCTCATTGACTGCTACATTTTGTTTATTTAAGTCATCTTTTCTAGAGACTGTAGGCATTTCAGAAGATGAAGGTTTTCTATCATCTTCTTCTTTTAGTTCATCTATCTCTTTCTGATAATAGACTTTTGTTTCAGAATCTAGATCTAAGTGATCTGGTTCTTCAATTTTTCTCTTTCCTTTTATTTCAGATTTTTCTGAAAATATTTTTTCATCTTCAGAGGTGTCTGAACTATCATCACTTATTGTGATTATATTTTCAGATGTGAATGATTCTGGATTAGAATCACTTTCGTCATCAAAAACATTTAATAATATTTCATAAATATTTTGCTTCATTAAATATTAATTCTGAACAAATAAATCTTCCATCATGCTTACTAATTTGTTTCTTTCTGTTATATCAGGTTCTTTGATATAACGACTTTTCCAATATTCTATAATTTCTTTTATAGCTTCAAACTCTTGTTTAGAGTTTTTCTTAGGTTTTACTTTTTCTTTTAAAGTACATATTTCTGTGCCATAATATAACCTAGGAGTCTCATGATCTTGCTAAACATGAATAGTAGTTTCATTAATACATTCTAATATTTTTTCTTGTTTTTTGTTAATTTTTTCGAAATTAAACAGAGACAAATCTACTAAGGAGTTTAATACCCTATTTATACTATTGACAGATTTTTCTTCAGTAATATCTATATGAAGACTATGATCATAAAGTTTTTCTTTGTGATCTTCTCCTATTATGCACTTAACATGTTCCATTCTGGACGGATTATGGTTCCTAAGACCTCCTAGGAATTTTATTTCACTTCAACAACAGGGTTCACAACAACCTATCAATGGCCAACAATATCCAAACAGCAGTTACTAATCCCAAAGCACATAGGATTTCAATCAGCTAGAAATGTAAAACGGTAAGCAATAATAGAAAAGAGATACAAGTAAAATTTACAGAAATAGCTTCAAAAGATTATTTACTGAATGTCAATCGTCACTGGTACAAGCTACTGGTACTAACTACTTCAAGCTTTGTTGTTTACAAATGCTCTGATACCATTTACTAAACGAGCTGCGGAATGTTGAGGATCTTGAAAGGAGAGATAAGGTGTATACAAGATGGTGAGAGAGAGAAGTATTAAAACAGAGAAAATAAGAAATTCTAAGATATTCTATAATGCCTAAGCATCAACCTATTTAAAGGAAAAACTTAAGCAAACATCATTATTACATTAGGTAAAGAGATAAGAAAGAATCTGCTTTAATTGCTGTAAAGAAGATTGTTTTTGCTAAAGGTGGATATGCATTATCTCTTTAGCTGAGGTGTTCCTTTCTTGAAAGTGACTTGTCATCTGCCTGTCGTTTTCAGATAGAGACTTGTCATCCTTAAATTTTTTTAAAATTATATAAACAAAAATTCATTATTAAGAAGAGTTGAACTTTAGACTTAATTAAGAACTATTTGTATAACTTACCACCAAAGCATGTTATAATTTATGATACATATAAATTTATTTATTGTAAATTTATTTGTAAATAATAAAAAAAAAGTAAAGAATATTGAACTAGTCAACTCACGAGCTTACGAGCCGAGTCTTAAAATGATTGAGCTCAACTTGTTTTATTAAATAAGCTCAAAATAAATTTTTTAAACTAGCTGTGCTAAATTCAAGCTTTTAACAACTAGCTCATGAACTATTCTCGAGTTAATATTGCTCATTGCCCTCCTACTTTAACTAAACAAATACACACTAGAATGCTCCTCATTTGCTCACTCTTTCCAAAACTCAAGATATTTATTTTTTCTAAAAGATTAACTTACAAATATTTTGAATAATTCACTTCTGTTCAATTAATTAAACACATGCATGTTATCAAAAATCAAGTAAACAATTACTTAAAATAATAAAGAAAAATTTTATTTTCACAATAGAATAGAAGAAATTGTTTCCATACAATAATCTTTTAAACATGATATACTTAGAATGACATGTATAGGAAAACGAAGGTACGTACATATGGGCTTAGTTCATCTCAAGATTTATGATAGTTAAACTAAGGGCTTCGGGTGAATGTTATGGGCAGATACCATACCAGATGACAATTTTAAGGCCCAACTCAGATTATTGGACACCATTATTAAGAAATCAAGATATTCAAGTCCAATTCCTCACCCTTCTTTTCTGCCCTGGCCATAAATGAACTCAAAATGGTCCCCATACAACTTTAATGCAATGGAATAATGCAGTAAATTGGGGTATCTCAGATCCGTGAGCTGTTTTAGACCAACATTGAAAGAATGTGCTTAAAATTTGAAATATTGGGTTTTAAAGAATGAAAGTGGGTAAGCTTCAAAGAAAGTATAAGCAGAGAAAAAATCATGATAGGAGATAGAAAAATGATTCTTAATGGAGTAAGAGGTATTTCTTAAACTTGAGGAAGTTTGTTAGAGTTAGAGCTAGAATTCAAATCGAATAGTTTCAAGTAGTGCACTATTCGAATTTGAATAATAATTTGAACATAAACTGAAATTTGAGTTCAAATTCTAATACAATTTCGAATATTCAAATTCGAATAAAAATTCAAACTCAAATCCTCTATCTAATTATTTTTTAGATATCGAATCGAGTAATACATTATCTGGATTCGAATAATCTAGCTCGAATTCTACCCCTGGTTAGAATAAGTTGACAACCCTTGATCTCTATCCACAATATGATGATGTCAAGTTTCTAAGAAATTACACGTTGAAAATATTCAAGAAAACTCACAACATATTTATGATTTGATTAGTTTGCAAACATGTCATCAACAAAGAGCTAACTAAAAAATGATAAAGATGAGGATACTTCAAAAGTTCAAGAATATTTTAGAGGAAAAAATACATTCGGTTGATACTAATAGTCTTGGAGAGAAATGTCATTTTAAAACTTTTCGAAGTTGATCCATTAAATCAGGAATCCCAATAATTGAAGATGCTGATTTTATCAAAGTATTCATTTCAAGTGTTAACATGGGTATGTCGAAATTAAATAACTATTTGAACATCATTGTAACCAAATCCAAAATTAGAATTATGAAATTAAATAACATGTTATTAATTTAAATGATTAGTTTTAAAATTATTTTCTTTTCTTTAGAAGCATCCCAAGTGGTGCTTTAAAAGCTAGCTATGGTTTGTGGCTTTTCAAAATTAAAAATACAAAAATTACCTTATTAATTTTAGAAAATTGTCAAATATATATTCAATTAATTTATAAACCATTAAATTTCTCTCTTTAATTATGTCTTTAATGATGCCTAGTTTTGTCATTTTATACATTCAGTAACTTATGACTTTCTTTTACTAAACACCTTATTCACTGTTTCTACTACCCATAACAACTTTTATAAAAAATTTACCAAACAAAATTACTGTGACTTTTTGACAGCTATTTTTTTACAACATGAAAGCCACAGTAACTTTTTAAAAGCTACAGCATTACCAAACCAAGTCTAAATGAAGGAAGAGGAGAATGTGATAAAAAATAACACTTATCATTTGTCTTATTAGTAAGTTAAAAATTATATTAAAGAAGAAATTAAAGAAAATAAGATACATTTGTTATTTGTGAGTTGAGCAGAAATGAGATGACACGATATAGTATTACATAAAGTTGTGATTACGCCTTTAAAATATTTTATTTGGATATTATGAGTATCTAATAGAAATGACAAGAGGTATATTAGTCAATACAAGCAAAAATCATATACCTCATTCTCTCATCAAATCCTCCCAATTTGATGGAATTAAAAAAATAAACTTTGAAAGGATTTGGAGCGGTAAATGTACCCCACCATTTCTTATCACTCCTTTAAAAACAAACTCTCGAACTAAGGATTAGGTACCTTACCATCTTCCATCACTCCATTTCCTCTATCCAAATGGGTCTAAGTCTCTTCTTCATTTCAACTATTTATTATAATATAGTCAAACTTAATTATAATCAAATAATTTATTGCTTTTTTTTTTTGTTCTTTTGTTTTTTTTTTTCCTTTTCTTATGATGAACATGTTTAAATAAATAAAACATTATAATTCCTAGGGTGTTGGCAATAAGTAGAACATTACAATCCCTAATGGGTTGGCCTTAATTGTCAAGAAGATGTGCTTCATTTATTGAGGTCATGGATTCGAATCTCTTTGGGAAGGTCATGAGGATTAAAATTCTCATAAATTCTTTAGTCCATTGTCTACTTTTGACCGAACCAGAGAGGTGTATTAATCAATATGAACATAAGCTGGCTTGGTTATCACTTGACCGCTAAACCAAAAGAAGAAATAAATAACATAACTTCCTACTATTTCTAGAAATAACATATTGGAATCCTAATACCATAGATAGCTCTATTTTTCAGTTAATGGATAATAATTTTATATTAACTTTTCATATTTTATCTATATTTATATTTAAATTGTTTAAGCGTAGTATATGGTTTTAATTTAATTTTATCATTTATAGGAAAAAAAAATTCAATTAAATTAATTTTTATAAAAAAAAAAAAAAACCATATCAATTTAGATATAACAATTATTTAGTATCCCTTTTAGTAATTTTGATAAAAAAAATTAATTAATCAATTACGGTATTAAGTACTGATACAATTTTAATTCATTATTTTATAAATTAGAAATAATTCTTTCCAAAAAATTATATGACTTATAAATAATTTAAAACTCAATTATAAGCCGTATAAAAGTTCAAATTAAATTAAAACCATATATTAAGCTTAAACAATTTAAATATAAACATAGATAAAATAAACTATATCGATTCAGGTATAGCATTTACTTAGTATCCTTTATAGTAAATTTGATAAATAAAAAAAATCAATTAATCAATTATGGTATGAAGCACTGATACAGTTTTAATTCATTAATTTATAAATTATAAATAATTTAAAACTTGATTATAATATTAAAAAGTTGATTGATAATTTGATTATTTATTATAATTAAATAATTTTGTGAATGAGTATGGAGAATGGGACATGGATCATTTCATTCAAATCCTCCCTATCTAAGTTTGTTGGAAGTTGAAGCCGTGCTACCTTCTTATATTGAAAGGGGAAAGGATAACATTACTTGGGGGACCTTTACCCACGGCCTATTCACTGTTAAGGAAGCTTACAAGTTCATTGCCCAAGATAAACGGAAAATGCTAGTAGAAGTTTAATTTGGAAGTGGGATGGACCTCAACGTCCGAGGATGTTCCTTTGGTAAGCTACACATACCAAATTGAAAATAAAGGGTTCTTAATTACTCATCACGTTAGTAGTACAGTAGGATGCATAGCCTGCATGGCTCCCATTGAGACCGTTCTTCACGTCACTAGGGACTGCCCAAGAGCTAAGGATTTGTGGAATATGGTTGGTGCTTTGAAGATAATACCCAGTTTCTTCTCTATTAGTCTTCATGATTAGATGGGGGCCAACCTCAAGACTAACTCTTAGAGTGTTGAATCAAAGTTGGAACTTGAACTTTACAGTAACAGCATGGTCACTCTGGCTTTTAACGCAACTTTGATGAGCATTTTGTATGGCCTGCTTAGCTAATGGCTCTAGTTTGGAAGTAATAGAACGAAATTCAAATTGCACGATGTTAATGTTGGTATCGGATTGGTCCAAGTTGAAGACTTGGCGATGAGGAGACCTCACTGTCTTCCTGTAGTCCTGCTCCTTCATAAGCTAAAGAGGTGGTCTTGGAGACATGTCAGCACTCCAAAGCTCAAGTTAGTCTAGGGATAAGTAGAGAGCTGTAAATATAAAATGTAGAGAAAGAGCGAAGGAGAGAGTATATATATCTTGGAGTCCTAAGCTCCTATATATATGATTATCTGTCTAATAGCATGGGGCCATGTGGCAAGGTGCCACATGCCACATGCCACATGCCACATTGATATTGGCCAAGGTGAATACCTGTATTAACATTAGTCCCCCAAAAACAAGTGTGATAAGCAAAGTGAATTAGACTTGAAGTCTGTAGGTGCAAAACTAAGCTATCAAGATTGAAATTGTGAGGAGCAAGGTCGAAATTATAGAGATCGAACTTAGGTTATGAGTTGAGTTATTGAGATTATGGTGGTCCAGTAATAAGGTTGTTGAGACTGAAATGACAAAGTCAAATTTCAAAGCGAAAATGAATTCAGTTAAAATTGTGGTATTGTTGCGTCCTAGTTAAGGTCACGATTAAGTTAAATTGGAAAGGTTTTAATTTTGTATGAACGAAAAGATTGGGACGACGAAGTCGAAGTTGCTGAATTAGAAGTTAATCTAACTAAACTATTGATTGAAAAGGATTCAGATCAAGGTTTAGGCTAATTTAGATTGCCAACTCAGAAGGTTGGTCAGTCTTTATACCGAGATTGATCTTTAATCAAGTGAGAACTCCTATTAGTCTGAACTCCTACAAGTATAAAGCTTAAAATAATAAAACATGTGTGTGTATTATGTACTCTTGTCCTTTCGAGCGTGAACCTTGAAAAGTTCGAGCTTATAACTTTGAAGATTGCTTGTTCAAGTATCTCAGGTCAGTAGTTTATTCTTGTACCTGTAACATATCTTATCTTGTTGAAATGTTAGATTTCTCATATAGTACGACTATGATCGATGATAATGGTGCAAGGGCGAGCTATCTGCTGGAAGTACCCCTTGTCATGTTTTATGAATGTCTGTAATTTTTTAGTTACCATGCCTAATTGGAGAGAAAATGGGAGACCTAGCTTGAGGTCGTGTTGCTTGAATTAGAGCTCTTTGGCTCCATATGTTGATAAAATGACATGCAATAGCAATTATATGTAGTTCATAAGCAATTAATTCATAATTTATATACATCGATAATTATTCGTCAAGTCATTCAGGTTCCATGAGGTCAGGCTCGTTGTGAGCTTCCGATTTACTTTATATTAGCCACATAAGGCATTCGGGTTCCACGAGATCGGGGTCTTTGTGAGTATCTAAGCGTTGTCTTACAGGCTCAGACATAGTAGTTGATCCTGCAACTTCTCAGGGTGTCACCATGTCGGCATGGCGTTCGACCTTTAATGTCCTTGGGAAAGGAACACTTTCTAGTATTTGCGCAATCCTTTCGGACCAACTTAAGGGTAGCTCAGGATGTAGAATATGACATGTCAACCTCGCTTGCTAGCATCTTGAGCACCAAAGGAGGCCGGGTTCCCTGTTTGAAGCAAGGTTTGCCAAGGTGAACCTCAACCATTTGCTCCCATTGGGTTTTCTTTCCAATCTTTTTAATTGGTTTTTGGGGGCTATGCCTTTCCCTTTCTACTTCACCTATAAGAATTTCCTACAACTATGCCCCAACAGCCAATCTCAACAGAAAATTCATTAGCCACATATGATGGTGAATATGTAATAACGTGTTTTTTGATAAATATGCAATAACATGGCAAAAATATTGTACAGTTACTTGACCATGTTGTATTAGACAATCAATTAGCATTTTGATCTTGACTATAAAGTGCAGGATGTAGGCGAGGTGAATTATTAGTCCATTAAGCCTAAGATGCCAATTACTTTGTAGTAAGTGATCAACTCATCTTTGTGATAGTCCCACAATTATGGTATTTTAGGTGAGCTTATGAATCTTCAATGAATAATTTAATATCTTCAAGATTTAGAATATTTTTGTTGTTAATTAACATATAGTCAAGCAATTAAGCGGATATAAATTGAGTTAAGCATGCGATTCAAGGCAATTTGTACTTAAATACAAGCTTGACAAGAAATTTTATAAGGACATAGAAGTTTGCAGACAATTTGTGCAAAATTTATAAAGTTGTAGGCCATTTAAAGAATTTAGGGGCCTATATATAATTTTCTAAACCCATTTAGGTCATTTATGATAATATAAAAGTCTGTAGTCTATTTTGTAATTATTCCAAAGTATTTAGGCTTAATCTTTGAGGGCATACTTGAAGAATATGAGAGAAATTGAGGTATTTTCGTAAATGAATAAAGTTTCGGGACACTTATGTGATTGCATAAATATATGGGCTTATTATGAAAATGTATAAAATATTAGGCCAAAATTGTAAATATATAAAAATTATGTTCTTTTTATGTAAATATAAAATATTTATAGAAAATATGTAATTTATGAAAGTAAAGGTACCAAATAGAAATTATGTAAACTTGGTTTGGGCTGGTCCTGGACTTATGTTGGGCTTCTCAACCCATTCTGCCACCCTCCCAACCAAGCCGAGCTACAACAATCTGGCAGGCTGAGATGCTTATCTGGAGGGCTGAAAGCTTGCCTGGGCTTGGTTGGCCTTGCTCCCAATAGGCTTGGCTGATGTATTGGGTTGATTTGGCCAGCTGAGGGCTTGGAGAGCTGAGATTAGACTGATCTCTTGGATGGGCCTAAAAGCTTTCGATCTGGCGACCTAAGGCCCAGCTAGACCTGGGAATGAAGATAGAAGTTGGCTTGCTTGCTGTGGTCGTGCGTGCCTGGTCTGCAGAGGTGGTGGCTTCATGGCAAACTCCGGCAGGTCGATGCCGAAGATTCAGGCGGTCGGTTGGTTGTCTAGGGTCGCCGAAATTCTCCTAAAAATTATCAAAAGAGCTGCTGTCTAAGGATCTTAAGAATCACTTGCTTTGCATTTTTCTTGAACAACTGGGCTGGTATGAGAGGTTGGGTGAGCTTTATGATTGGTGAGGAGGAGGTTTGATTCAATACGGCCACCAACACGAAGCTCCTTGTTGTCATGAATTGGGTTTCCTAATTCTTGTATAATGCTTCATGTGCTTCGGCTGCCACAAATACATGGAGGTTTGGATGTGAGAATTGAGGTGATGAAGAGCAGTATGTGGGTTGTGGTGGTGGCCGATCTAGGTAGAAGAGTGAGATACAATAGGCGTTCTTGAAGGAAAGAAAATTATGAGAGCCAAGGAGAAAAGGATAAAGCCTGTTGTCGAGCTATGGGGTTGTAATTGGAGTTTGCCCATGGAAACAAAGATCATGAAGCTCGTTGCAGTGAGTTGGCGAGCTGAAGAGCTGCGCTTGTGTGGAAATCGAGAAATTCAAATCATATGAATTTCCCATAAACAGCACCAATGTTTATGTTGGTATCGTATTGGTCCGAGCTGGAGACCTCACTGTTTTCTTGTAGTCTTGCTCATTTGTAAATATGGAGATGCAGTCCTGGAGACCTATCAGCACTTTAAAGCTCAAATTAGTTTAGAGAGATAAATAGAGAGCTGTAAATATAAAATGTAGAGATAAAGTGAAGGAGAGAGTATATATACCTTAGAGCTTTAAGCTCTATATATAGGATTACCTGTCTAATAGCATGGTGCCATGTGTCAGGATGCCACGTGTCACATTGATATTGGCCAAGGTGAAAATTTGTATTAACACAGGAGATGTTAATGTGGCTTGTAAGGTGGAGAACCAAAGAAATCTTCACACTGTTAGCTGGAAACCTCCTCCTTCTGAGTAGGTGAAACTGAATTATGATGGAGCTTCCTTTGAAATCCTGGATTAGTGAGTCTGGATGCATTTTGAAGGATGAGCATGGCAGATGGATGTATGGATACGGCCGTAAAGTGGGATAGTGCACTTCTTTCCGAGCTGAGCTTTGGGCTCTTGTTGGGGCTGAAATTAACGTGGTTGAGAGGGCATAAAAAATTCTTGGTTGAGGTGGATTCCCAGGATGTGGTGGAGGTGTGTTAGAAGGGATCCATGTTTTAAGAATATAGGGTACAAGAAATGCTTAAAGTAAATTGAATTATGTTATATTTTAAGCAAAAATAATTAAACTTAATTCTATATTTGTAGTTTTAAAAATAATAAGAAATCTGATTTTAAAAATAGGTGGGATCCATTTTCACACATGTAAAATTAATTTAATTAATTTACACCGTCATTAGATTAAAAGATTTTGTCATATATATAAGTCATGACTATCAAATTTCATATGAATTGGAGGTTTTTAGCCAACACATCAAGGCTAATTAAAATGAATAATTTATAACATTTTAATATATAATTTTTTTGATCTGTTAGATAAATTAATAAATGAGGTGAAATTGATATGAAATTTGAACGTATGCAATTTTCATAACAAGTATTTATAATCTTATATTGATCCCACCCTTCAAATAAACTGAATTGTACAACTCCAATGATTGTTAATTTTTATTTCATTTAAAACATTGTAAATAGATATTTTTTATATTGCTAAGAAGATTCAACCAAGCTAGCATGAATTATTCACTTACATAATTTTACTTTTTTTTTTGTTTTTTGACTTTACACTAATAGATATATATATATCACTGTGTGGTTTCTTACATAATCACTTCGTCTGTTCGCCATCACAGCTTTCAGAAATGGTCAAAAAATCCTTTGTCTCCTTTGTCTTCAACCTTTCATTCTCAACAATGGATTATGTTTAAATTTGTTTCTTAATTATTCGATCATTTCTTTCCTTTGGTTAGTATTCAATTTTTTCAACGATGGATTATGTTTAGATTTGTTTTTGAACAGATCATTTCTTTCGTTGATTAGTATTCAATTTTTTATTGTACCTTTGACGCGCATTTTATTGGAAAAAAATAAAAAAATTCTTTACTAGATCCTTTCTTTCACGATCTTCAATTTTTTTTATTGTGATAAAACATTTCTTCAGTTGATTACTCTTCAATTTTTATTTTTTTACCTTGAATCACACCTAATTGGATAAAAAAAAAAAAAAAACTTTAATAGATCCTTTCTTTAATTAATAAACTTTAATTAATTAATTTTAAAATTTTATATTACTTAATTAATTATCATTATTTCTTATTCTTATTTTCATTTTTACTATTTATTAATATTAATATTTTAGTTTTAAATTATTTAACTAATTTATTTAATTTATACTAATATTAAATAATTATATTATTTACTATGATATGAAAGGTATTTTTGTCATTTGACTAAAATAAATATATTTATTATTTATCTTATTTATATTATTATTATTATTTTATTTATTACCAAAAGAAATTATTTATTTTCTATGTTAAAAGAATATTTTTGTTATTTGACAGAACTATATTGATTACATAGAAATAGAAATGAGGAATCTTATTCCTAGCTAGGTTTTAGTATTTATACTTTTATAAAATAAAATGGCTTAAATAGAATAAACATTCTGAGGCTAAATACATAACAAATAAAAAAAAATGATCATTACTTGAAATTATGCAAGGAAAGGAATAACCATTTTGACATACTAAACTAGCCCATTTTTTATTCAGGAAGAAGAGTATATAATTTCTTAAATTTTAGAATTTAATATAATTTTAATAAAATTAAATTAAATTAAATAGAGATGTATGTAATATACTCTTCTTCTTTTTAGCTAAGAAGCACATATCTTTTAAATTCTTTGTTTTACACGGGACCGGGGTGTTTGATGTGAACTTTTTTTTCTCCCTTAAAGAAAAAGTCTCCAATTAATTTTTTTTTAAAATTATTATATTCAGTTCTATACGTTTTATTAAGATATTGTTTTCTTATCACAATGAGCATATCTTAAAAAATTATAATATTTGGTATTAAACAAGTTTTATTAAGTTATTGATTTCTTATCACAGTTAGCATAGCTCAAAGAAAATGATACATAAGACTAAAATGAGTAATATAATTTTTTTTTTTTCTTTACTAGATCCTTTCTTTCACGATCTTCAATTTTTTTTATTGTTGAAAAATCATTTCTTCAGTTGATTACTCTTCAATTTTTTTTATTTTACCTTGAATCACACCTAATTGGATAAAAAAAAAAAAAAAAAAAAACTTTAATAGATCCTTTCTTTAATTAATAAACTTTAATTAATTAATTTTAAATTTTTATATTACTTAACTAATTATCATTATTTCTTATTCTTATTTTCATTTTTACTATTTATTAATATTAATATTTTAGTTTAAAATTATTTAACTAATTTATTTAATTTATACTAATGTTAAATAATTATATTATTTACTATGATATGAAAGGAATTTTTTTCATTTGACTAAAATAAATATATTTATTATTTATCTTATTTATATTATTATTATTATTTTATTTATCCACAATTATTTATTGATTTATTACCAAAAGAAATTATTTATTTTCTATGATAAAAGAATATTTTTGTTATTTGACAGAACTATACTGATTATATAGAAATAGGAATAAAGAATCTTACCCCTAGCTAGGTTTTAGTATTTATACTTTTATTAAAAAAATGACTTAAATAGAATAAACATTCTGAGGCTAAATACATAACAAATAAGAAAAAATGATCATTATATGAAATTATGCAAGAAAGGAATAACCATTTTGACATACCAAACTAGCCCATTTTTTATTCAGGAAGAAGAGTATATAATTTCTTAAATTTTAGAATTGAATATGATTTTAATAAAATAAGATAAAATTAAATAGAGATGTATGTAATATACTCTTCTTCTTTTTAGCTAAGAAGCACATCTTTTAAATTCTTTGTTTTACATAGGACCGGGGTGTTTGATGTGAACTTTTTTTCTCCCTTAAAGAAAAAGTCTCCAATTAATTTTTTTTTTAAAATTATTATATTCAGTTCTATACGTTTTATTAAGATATTGTTTTCTGATCACAATGAGCATATCTTAAAAAATTATAATATTTGGTATTAAACAAGTTTTATTAAGTTATTGATTTCTTATCACAGTTAGCATAGCTCAAAGAAAATGATACATAAGACTAAAACTCTGTTCCCTCCACCAGTTTATAGATTCGTAGACAATTGGGAAAAGTGAACCCTAAAATTCCTTGGAATAGCAGCTTTTTAAGATTTGTTTTGGACAAAAAGAAAAGTAATGCTAAAAACAGACCGCAGGGCACTTTCAATTAATCGAAACAAAAATAGATGGATAAACTCTAAAATACTATTACAGTCTTAATGTAATAAAGAAAAGAGAAAGATAATGACCGACATTGGATGCAATATAAATCTTTCCGAAGATACCTTATATAAAAAATTTCTATATATGCCAAGATTGGATGCCAATAAACAACATAAATCTCTCAGTGGCCCTGAGAATAGATTTGGTCTTTTTTAATAGATTTGATCCTTTGAAGATGAATTTAAACACAGCCACAGTAAGTCTCATTCCCTTACTACTTTCCCTTGCCATTCCGTTCTTTCTTTTCATTTGGAGGTTCAAATTAGTCACTTCCACGGGCAAAACACCACCACCTCTAGCTGCAGGTGCATGGCCACTAACAGGCCACCTTCCGTTGTTAAGCCGAGTAAAGCTCCCCCACATAACTTTGGGAGCCATGGCCGATAAACACGGACCCCTTTTTACTCTTAAGCTCGGAATAAAGACCACTGTAGTGGTGAGCAATTGGAAGATAGCTAAGGAATGCTTCACCATCAATGACCATGCTGTCACCTCACGTCCCCAAACGGTGGCATCTAAAGTAATGGGTTACAATGCCATGTTTGCATTTGTACCTTATGGACTTTATTGGCGAGATTTGCGCAAAATTGCTACGCTTGAGTTACTCTCCAATCGCAGAATCCAACTATTAAGCCATGTTCGAGTTTCTGAGATTGGAACATCCATTACTGAGTTGTACAAAAACTGGGACAAGAAGAAGAATGGGTCATCTTCCCATTTTCAAGTAGAGCTCAAGCAATGGTTTGGAGAGTTAACCCTCAATGTGGTTCTTAGAATGATTTGTGGGAAGCGATGTTTTGGTATGAAAAGTGTAGAGGAAGAGAATGAGGGAAGACGGTGTTTGAGTGCTATAAGGGAATTTATGCATTTGATGGGACAATTTGTGCCTTCTGATGCTATTCCTGGTATTGGATGGTTGGACTTGGGTGGGTATAAGAAGGCCATGATGAAAACTGCAAGAGAGTTAGATTGTCTTTTAAGCAAGTGGTTAGAGGAGCATAGGGGGAAGAGAGCTTCAGGTCATGAGATGGCTAAAGAAGACCGAGATTTCATGGATGTGATGCTTTCAGTTCTTGACGATGCAAAACTACTTCATGGATTTGATGCTGACACTATTATCAAAGCCACATCCGTAGTAAGTACATACTAATACTCTACATACACTGCACAGATGATGAATTTGTTGTTGGAGAAGTTGGCTTATGCAATTAATGACTTAAGTGACGATACACCCTCGTTGAACTGAGAAGTAAATTTGTTAATTTGACACATGACAATTAATAATAAGAATTTTCTAAACTTGTTCTTCTTCTAACAAATTATAAACTTTGCAGACTATGATTTTAGGAGGCATAGATACCACCACGGTTACCCTTTTATGGTCAATGTCGTTATTGCTTAACAACCTTAATGTTCTAAAGAAGGCACAAGAAGAATTGGATGTTCATGTCGGAAAAGACAGATTTGTGAAGGAGTCGGATCTTGATAAGTTAGTCTACATCCAAGCCATAACTAAAGAAACACTAAGATTACACCCTGCAGCACCTCTCTCAGCAACCCGTGAGCTCATTGAGGACTGCACCATAGCTGGGTTTCATATCTCAAAAGGCACTAGACTAATAACAAACATATGGAAAATCCAAACAGACCCAAGTATTTGGACAGACCCATTGGAGTTCAAGCCAGAGAGGTTCCTCACCACTCACAGAAATGTTGAGCTTAGAGGTAACCATTATGAGTTCATTCCATTTGGAAGTGGGAGAAGAATGTGTCCAGGAATGTCATTTGCCCTTCAATGGATCCATTTTACTCTTGCTACATTCCTACATTCATTTGAAATCTCAACCCCAAAAGGTGAGCAGGTTGATATGACTGAGACATTTGGATTGACAAACATGAAAACCACACCACTTCATGTTTTAGTAAAACCTAGATTGCCTTCCAAACTTAGTAAATCATGTGAATTGTGATTGTACTGTTGGGATTTCCCTGTAAGCGAGAGATTGCCAAATTCTGTGATGTCAGTAACCAAGTGAATGTGTCAAGCTGTGGGCCAGTGGGCAAGCCAATGTATAAATTAAATAAAACTAAGAGTGAGACATTCTTGTGTGTATATGAGCTCTCATCTAAATTATATATTTGTTCTGGTATATAAAAATAAAAACAATTATGTTTGTTTAATTATCACATAGTTTGGACCCATTCTACTTTCTTGTACTTTTTTCCTCTTGAATTATTTTAAATCGTTTTAATTCTGAAATTACGTGAAAGTTCAAGTTTACACAAGAATTTTCATGACTTACAAGTTAAAAAGACCAATTAAAGATATTAATCGAATTGCAAATATTTATTATTAATGTTAATGTTAACATTATAAAGGGTATAAATCCACGAAAGGTGCTAAAAAGTGGGGGAAGAATATGTCCAATATTAACTTATGATTTTATGTGATTTAATCTTTTGATTGGTTAACCAATTTTTTATAGTTAATTAATTGAAGTTTATGTTTCTATCATTTGGGATAAGTTATAATTTTAAATACTTTTCCTCTATTAGTCTATAATATTTATTTTCAGATTTTTAGCTAATATTATACCAAGATTTTGTTAATCATGTTCTATCCCATGAATATTGATTAAAAACTGTTAATTATATGTTTAGTTTTAGGATTACTTACCCTCTACATTCTTGGTTTTCCAAGAGATATAATTACATAATGCAATGAAATAATTGTGAGCCCCAAGAAATGTTAGATCATTTCGTGTGTGGACGTGGACTCTAGGCCCAAGAGTCTAAGATGTGTTGAAAAAGGAAGATGTCATGTGTCATTTCCAAACCAAGAAAATATTTAAGAGAACCGAAATTCTAGATTTCGAAACAATAATTTAGATATTATTTAAGCTCATGGTATTTGAAAAAGTCGTGTCTTACAAAAGTCTATGATATGTTGATATAGGAATATGCCATTAGGTGAACATGTCACTTCCAAACCAAGAATATATTTGAGAGGACCAAAATTATAGATTTCGAAACAATAATTTAGATACTGTTTAAGCTCATGGTATTTGGAAAAATCGTGTCCTACAAAAGTCTATGATATGTTGACATATGAAGATGCCATTAAGTGAACGTGTCACTTCCAAACCAAGAAAATATTTGAGGGGATCAAAATTCTAGATTTCGATACAATAATTTAGATATTGTTTAAGCTGATGGTATTTGGAAAAGTTGTGTCCTACAAAAGTCAATGATATGTTGACATAGAAAGATGCCAATAAGTGAATGTGTCACTTCCAAACCAAGAAAATATTTGAGAGAACCAAAATTATAAATTTTAAAACAATAATTTAGATATTGTTTAAGCTGATCGTATTTGGAAAAGTTGTGTCCTACAAAAGTCAATAATTTAGATATGTTGACATAAGAATATGCCATTAGGTGAACGTGTCACTTCCAAACCACGAAAATATTTGAGATGACCAAAATTCTAGATTAACAATAATTTAGATATTTTTTAAGCTCATCGTATTTGGAAAAGTCGTGTCCTACAAAAGTCTATGATATTGTCGCACCTCTCACTTAGGTATGACTGGCGGGAGGATTGGATACCCAATCCACCTTAACCCTGACTTTGAAACAAAATAACAAACTTGACTCATGACCCAACTAAAGAATAAAACTAACTTTTCTAAAATCGAAGTTCACTATAACAATTTATTTCCTCTAATAGTTAACAAGTTAATGAAAATTTTAGTAGAGATTTCCTGCGATACAAAACATGCCTTAAACAACCAATACATAATCTCATGATTTTACACAACAGTAACATAAAATAACAAGGAGCTTCGCTCCAACCACATCATAACCAAGACAAATAACTAGACATTTACATATTTCAAAATTAGACACCCCCACACTTCTAATGTGACTGCAAATTTTCATCCTTTAACTTCAAGTCTGAGATCCTGATATTACCTTGTTGTACTCAATTGGCAAGCCACAAGCTCGGTGACGCCAAGAAATGCATTCCTGTTACTAAAAAAATTTCATAGAAGAGGGGTGAGTCCTATGGACTCCGTGAGTGAAAAATCGTATCCAAAGGGTACTAGCATCACTCAACACAAACGTATAATATACATATTAACATCATGTAACATAATTCATATAACATTTCTCATTACACGTACATCTTGTAAGTTCCACAAATTCACAATTCATATTACACACAGGAACACAATTTAAGTCAGCGCAACAATATCACGCAAAGTAATCAAAGGGCCAACGAGTAACCCAGTCCCGCACAACATTATCACCCCCTACTGGGCATTTACGCGCCCGCACAACAAATTAATCTCCGTACACAATCCATCCCACCGGGGCTGAGCACTCAATTTAGAAAAAAAAAAAAAAAAAAAACATTTATCAGAATCATAATTTCTCATGATTTTAAATCAGGATATCCTAGGTGCACCTGGATTTTCAATTTCAGAAATGAAAATCATTTTTCCAGAAAATGTTCACGAGTTGGCACTTATCAAACACAATTAATGCCAATCAAAGCAACCAATATCAAACAAATATAATTCAGATAAATTACTGAAATGCTTTACTTGCTTACTTTCCATATATCACGCATATTCAAATAAACATATAATCACACATACTAATCTAGCCCCTAAAGGCAGCAATTAACCACTCACTTTTGACCAATTCTATTCGTTACTTGCACTTGCGTTCGCGCCTCTTATCAGGTCCATATTAGGATCCGGAACTGAAATTCATATTCGAAATAATACTTAATTCCTAAATGTTATTGTTATACTCTTTTAATTACTATTATCAAAAACATATACTACCAAATTTCAATACTAGCTTACTACCAAGCTACATGTCATTCAATTTCCAATGTCTAAAATAATTATCTAATTAAATAACATTGACTATTAATGACCATTCCGTAGAAACGCTTTAAACGTTAAGAACTTATATAATTTCAATTTATCTTAATCTAGATTCATATATTCCTTATCTTACTAATTACCCATAGTTTAACTTACATATGACAATTATTAAGTTAATTAACCTGGTTATCAAACTCTTTAATATTAGTCTAATCTCAATTCAAGCTTTTAATGTTTACACTTGACTTTTTCCATATTTACCTACTTGCATTTCCACTTGCTCATTTTATACTCTTAATTAAGTGTAAAAGGATTACAACAATTTCAATTAATTAATTCTTTAAAATACTTTACCTAACAACTGATATATATACCTTATTCTAACTTATATACATAAGTTAATATTCAAATGCATAACTTTTACCAAGTTGTTCACAACTCCACTAATATGCTATCCACAAAATTTAACTTATCTTTATTATCCATGACCCAACCAATTCAATTAAACCTTCCTTCAAGATTACAATTAGATTCTAATTATGATTATTTCTAATTCACCTAATCCTCCTTTAATTAAATTCAATTAGTTCTTAATTGAATTTACTGATCACTGGATACTTAAAAGTGTTTCTACATAACAATAACAATAAGTAAATTCTTAACTTCACATCACCCTACACGGCCATCCATCACCCTACAATCCAACTTGCTTGATTAATTAACTTACCCTTATCACTTTGAATTAATTACAGCCATAACCACCTTCCACGGCACTGATGACCAAACTCACGGTTGAACAGGAAGAAAAATTCACATGGGCAGAAGGAGTCAGCAGCTGCCAGCCAAGACCCACACGGCAAGGCCACTGCCTTTGCCTACAACCGCCACGCTGCTATGGCCGAGTAATAGCCTTACTCCACACTTCAATCTCTGCTGGTAAACCCAGAGAAAATAGAACAGCCTTCACCACCGCTATAATCCACCACAATCTTATCTCCAAATTCACCACAACAACCCAAAAATCACCTAGACTTCAAGCTAAGTTAGAGATCAATTCTCCTTATCTTGAATCTCCTCTACATCATGTCATAATACCCCCAGCAAGCAGCCAAACCAACCCCTGCCAAAGCCAACTACAGGAACCTATTTATCTAGTAATTAAAACACATGAACTAATTTAAGGACGCAAGAATAAAGAGAGAGAAATTTAGTTACCTCCTACAAGTTCAACTGGCCAAGCAAGATGCTAAAGATCCAGTTAACTAAAAGAGAACAGGGACTCTCGCTCCACAACTAACTAGGGAGAGGAGTAAAGGAAGCCCACGGTTTGAAGGAAGAAAAAGAAAGTGGAAGTCGCTGGAAGCAGAGAAATGTGGGGAGAATAAGACAAATACATATAATTAAGTCATTGTTTTAATTTGTGGTGCAAAATTACTCCCATTTTCCATATATATATATTCCCTCAAATCAATTAATTTGTTAGCACCTTAATTCTAAAATAAATAAATAAAATATCATAGTCAAAGTTAATAAAACTTACGGTGCCAAATAAATTTTGAAATGTACATGTGTATTTATATATATATATATATCTAAGTAACTATCTATCTATTTTATTTTTATTCTTATTTATTATAGTTTTACCTATAAATGAGAATTATACACCAAAATTTTTAAAATAACTTATTAACATATCGATAACAAAATATTAACGTATCAGGTTATCACAGATATGTTGACATAGGAAGATGCCATTAGGTGAACGTGTCACTTTCAAACCAAGAAAATATTTGAGAGGATCAAAATTCTAGATTTCGAAACAATAATTTAGATATTGTTTAAGCTCATGGTATTTGGAAAAATTGTGTCCTACAAAAGTCAATGATATGTTGACATAGGAAGATGCCAATAGGTGAATGTGTCACTTCCAAACCAAGAAAATATTTGAGAGAACCAAAATTATAGATTTTGAAACAATAATTTAGATATTGTTTAAGTTCATCGTATTTGAAAAAGTTGTGTCTTACAAAAGTCAATGATATGTTGACATAGGAAGATGCCATTAGGTGAACGTGTCACTTCCAAACCAAGAAAATATTTAAGATGACCAAAATTATAGATTTCGAAACAATAATTTAGATATTTTTTAAGCTCATCGTATTTGAAAAAGTCGTGTCCTACAAAAGTCTATGATATGTTGACATAGGAAGATGCCATTAGGTGAGCGTGTCACTTCCAAACTAAGAAAATATTTGAGATGACCAAAATTCTAGATTTCGAAACAATAATTTAGATATTGTTTAAGCTCATAATATTTGGAAAAGTTATGTCCTGCAAAAGTCTATGATATGTTGACATAGGAAGATACCATTAGGTGAACGTGTCACTTCTAAACCAAAAATATATTTGAGAGGATCAAAATTCTAGATTTCGAAACAATAATTTAGATATTGTTTGAGCTCATAGTATTTGGAAAAGTTGTGTCCTACAAAAGTCTATGATAAGTTGACATAGAAAGATGCCATTAGGTGAACATGTCACTTCCAAACCAATAAAATATTTTAAAGGACCAAAATTCTAGATTTCGAAACAATAATTTAGATATTGTTTAAGCTCATGTTTGGAAAAGTCGTGTCCTACAAAAGTCTATGATATGTTGACATATGAAGATGCCATTAGGTGAACGTGTCACTTCCAAACCAATAAAATATTTAAGAGGACCAAAATTCTAGATTTCGAAACAATAATTTAGATATTGTTTAAGCTCATGATATTTGGAGAAGTCGTGTCCTACAAAAGTCTATGATATGTTGACGTAGGAAGATGCCATTAGGTGAACGTGTCACTTCCAAACCAAGAAAATATATGAGAGGACTAAAATTCTAGATTTCAAAATAATAATTTAAATATTGTTTAAGCTCATGGTATTTGAAAAGTCGTGTCCTACAATAATTAAATTAGTCGCACATACAAAAGCAACAGTAATTGAAGTTTCATACACTATAAAATATATATATATATATAGTTTTGAGAGGGACAAAATCCCTCGCCACTCCCTTTTTAATGAGTTTGGCGAAGGAATGACAAGTAAAAGTTTTTCACTACAAATCTGGTCGCTAGCGAGGGATGAGTTAAAGCCTCGTTTCCCCCGCCATATTATGGAAAGGAATATAGTTTTCTCACCCTTCCCCTTACTTCACCCTTTCCTTGCTACATGGAGGGTTAATTATTTTTTTCATTTTCTCTCTCACCAAATGGAGAGTAACAATTTCAACGTCAATCCCTCACGTTAGTTTCTTCGCAAAATTACTTGCCAAATCGTCAGTAGTCCCATGCCATACTAGGGATTTTTTATGCATTCCCTCACCTTCACTTCGCCATTCATCAGCTTGCTAAGGTTTTTTTATGCAGTGGCCCTTCCCTTGCTATTCTTTAGCCATATTAGGTTGTTTTTTCTGATATCCCCCACTAGCCCTGGCAATTCTGAATTTGTTTGCAATGTCATTTTTGTTTTGTTTTACTTTTTAAAACCTTCTAAAACAACATTGAAATATATCTAATAAAGCACGTCCCCCTCTCTCCCCCCCTCCCCCCAAGAAAAAACTGCAACGGCATTACAACAATAATTGAAGAAAAAATATAGATGAAACATCAAAATCATACGTAGTTGTAATGAATGTTAACTTCTTTGTAACTTATTAACTTGAAACAATAAGATAGAAATACGTAGTTGATGGTTGATTTCTTTTCCTATTCATGATGGAGACATTCTTTTCGATTGGAAAGACAATTTGACTCTTTCTTAAAGAATGATTATAAGAAGTATCATTGACATTCAAGTACCACTTATCTGGTTGTTAATTTACCAACTTAAATCCTGGAAGAAGTTTTGCATCCTGAAGAAATTGAAACTAATGAAATCTCACCACATGCCACAATTGAAAAAAATGAATGAAGCCAATTATGCAAACTTAGATAAAGAAAAGAATATTTGCCATGATATTGTGAAAGAGTTGCAAACCAGTAAGAACGTCGAAGAGATTGATAACAAAACCTGAATCGCAATATAGAGAACTTATTGGTAGAGAAAAATCTCAAGGTGAACCTATTACACTTGAATGCCATGATCTTTTGGTTACGAGATTAGACTCTATAGATTTTATTGGGATTGAATGCGTAACTAGTAAAGTGGTATATCCATTGTTAAATTTGAGAATTCACTTAACGATTTCGATGCTGAAATTGTGAAGTTTAAACTTAGGAAGACTTCAAAAAGTTTCAAGTATTGATCAAAATATCTATGCATATAAAGAGGGAGATATTAGTTTATGAGTTTTCTCCAAGTGAAGTGGCTTTAATGTAGGACAAGAATGTGAGATTAAATGTTTCATTATTTTGTATTTTGATAATTTTGAGACAATTATTTTAATTGGTAGTTTATTATTATTTTATATTATTTATATTTTTTTCTTCTAGTCCCATATAGGAAGTAAAAACCCTCCCTTAGTTAAGTATATTCGTATGGTGTGAGGTGTGAGGTGTGAGGTGTGAGGTGTGAGGTGTGAGGTGTGAGGCCCTTTTTAATTTTGGCTTTTGTCTTGGGTTACTAGCCCATCACTCACTCATACGCCTGTGTACATAGATTTTTTTAAGGTATAATGTATGTTTAATTAAATTATTAATAATACCTTATTTTGATTTTGAAAAAACTAAATAATTAAGTATGAATGTAATAATCAATAAATTAATTTTAACATATTATTTTATTGCATGTATCATCAACTGAAATACTTAAGTCGACGATTGACTCGAAAAGACAATTGCTAAAATTTCTTTAAACGATAGTATTAACTGAAATGCAAATCCCTTAGTCAACTGAAACCTGGTACGACTGCACTTTGGAAGTCAATGGATTATGCCATCTAAAAGAATTCAGTGGATCAAGATTAGTCGGCTAAAGATACAAAATGAAGTGTCTCATTAGTGCTCAGTTAGCTGAAGATTAGTTAGTGTATCTATCAGTTAGCTAATGTTATAACACATCGTTTCATTAAAACCAATCAACTGAAGACTACACTTAGTAAGTTGAAGATTTAAATCAATCAGTTGAAGTGAATTCATATGACAACATTTCCACCAACAAAATTAGTTGTACCTTCCTATTCAGTTGAATCTCTATCAGTTGTACATGCTCAACTGAACATTCAACTGTTTATCGTTTTTGTTAGTTGTTCATTTTCAGATATTCCCCTTCTTGCCAAATCTCAGAAGCAAACAAATCAAGACTATTAAGAGGATAAGGTATATGCCAGTACTATGTTCAGAACGTACGAAGACCACCAGGCACTACTCACTGAGAAGATCAACAAAAGGACGTATGTGGTCGTGTTTTATTCAAGCCTTGTATCATTCCAAGGCAACAGACAGATCATCTCTAAGAATGCCTAGAATTTTATCTTTGGCTATATAACGAAGAAATCAAGACAGAGAAATACTATGCACGACCAATGAATTTGAATCATTCTCTACACGCTTCTCTGCAATTTTTGAAATCATCAAAATTCAATTTTCAAATCCAGAAAACAGAGAAAGACCAACACTTTCATTCATTATCTTCTCTGGCTTCTCAAGCGCAAAGCTCTAAACTTTCAATTTCTAGTGATAGCTTTGAAATAGATTATTACAGATTATGCGAAATCATATTCTTTCTTTATGTGAATAATCGAGTGAAAAATTAGAGTTCAAGATTAAGTTTGGAACATTTTTTTGGTATTGAGTTGTGAGGAAGTTGTCTAAGTTTTCGAGTCTTAGCAATTCAGTTAGCAATTCAGTTAGTGTAAATGTTTTGTTGAGACCTAACATTTACCTTAATTTGAAATTTCATGAGAGTTTATATAGGTTAAACAAAAAAAAAAAGAGATCCATAAGTAAGAGAGGTTAAAATATATTTTTTCTAGTATAATGAACTTCTAATCAGTGTTTTAAAAATCAGATCAAATCGATTAGTTTGAGCGGTTAAATTGTCATTTGAATGACATTTTAGACTGATTTAAACTATAAAATCGTTTTAGTGATTGACCATATAAAACTGACAATAATAATTAAAATTAAGAAAATGGAACATGAAACCAATTTTAGTAGTTAAACATTTTTCTTTTTTTTTTTTGCTTGAAATCTAAAAGATTAAAATTAAATTATGTTTTGAACATATTAAATCGTCGTACGAATGTGCATTGAAATTAAATTTAAAAACTAAATAATAAAATCCCAAACGTAGTATACACGGTTCAAACACACTAGCTAATATTAATATTTTATAAGTATGGTTATATTAAATGAATATAGAACTATTATTTTTGTTTTATCAAGTTCTATCATCAAAACATTCAAGGGCGGATTCAAAAAAAATTATTAGTGGGGACAATTAATATATAAAATAGTTAATTAGCACAATATATACTATATCATCTGTTTCAGTCACAATCCCTTTTTAAGCATGACAAAATAATTCCTTATCAATAAGAATATTTAGAAAAATTGTCACTTTTTATATATAAATAATAATCATGTAGAAAATTTTAAATGAACTTATGATTTGTCGTATTATACTTAATAAAATAAACGAGTCAACTGAAAGCTATTCAAATAAAGTAAAGCAATGAATAAAAATAATTATAGTCATGATTTGTATCGCTCTTAACTTTTATTATTAGGGAACAAATTAAAAAAAAAAAAAATTACATGTCAAAAGGTTACGTAGATCTACTTTCTAAAAAATAATAAATTTTTGAATAAAAAATGTAACAATTAACTTATTGACTAAATGCCTTAATAATTCAAAAAATAATAATGGTAGTCTACAAAAGAAAAAGAAAATGTCACATTTTAATAAAGTTTGACAACAAATTTAAATTCTCAATAAGACAACTGAATCATTTTGTTCTCATTTTTATACAAGCTTTGTGAGCACAAAACTGTTTTATTAATTGAATTTTTGGTAGTCTTCAGGTCAAAATTGTTTAAGTTGTGGGCATTTCAGTTATTTTTCATATTTTATTAATCATTTTAATATTTTGAAAAAATATTTAAAATTGAGAAGTGTAATTTACCACAGTACATGTTAGTGATCATGTTAGGTTTAGAGTTAGACAATTATTATTATTAACTTAATTTGTTGATTGAAAATATATGGACTGCATTTGATGGGTCCAAATTCTTATACGTTTTGCCTCTAGAAATTGAATGAATTAGTATTAAGTACTAATTAAGGATATCATACATTAACATACTTACTTTTATTGATTCCAAGCACATTGCAATTATTCAGGTTTTGGAATCCTCAACTTCTCCCATCACAAATGGCCATATTCTAAGATAAGATGCTTGGATTCAAAGCAGCAAATGCAAGTAGCTCTTGGTCTTGCTCAAATAAGGCCATGTCTTGTTCACTCAAATAAACCCAAGCCTCTATTCCATTACCATCTTTTGTATCCAACATGGTCACAATATTCTTGATGTGATATTGAGCATTAGCTGAACTCACCCATATTGGCTTTCCCAATCCAAAGTCAGACTCATATAATGAAATTCTACACCAACTGGTGCTCATATACAAGTCTACTTTATCATACTCTTTGAACACATCACCCATCTCTTTGGACCCCTCTGAAATTACTAATGAAGCCTCATTCTTTTCAACCCATTTGGAAAAATCTTGAAAAAACTTTTCTTTCCCTTTTCTGAGTGCAACAACCAAGCTTTTCAACTCAATTTCCTCATCCTCCTCTGGCGCCCTTGCAACAATTACACTAGCAAGGTTCCCCATACAACTTCCATGCAATGTGGGTGTCTTTGTTCTGCGGAAGTTCAGTGTTTGGGACAAGAAAGATGGTCTAGAAAACCCCAAGTTTAATCTTGAGGCTCTCGTTGCACACTTCCAAATGAGAGACGTCACAACTTCCACACGAGTTGTTTGTTGAATTGCCTCACTGGTGGTGAGTACCTTAAGAGCCTCAATCTTTGAAGCATTGAAAACAAACCTCTTTGAAATGCACTTGTCTGTGTCAGGATTGTCATTATTAGAAGTCCCGTCCACAAATGGGATATCTCTAGATGGAAATAAGGATGCTGCAGCACTGAAATCCGGAGACAAGATTTCGTCACACCCAAGAGCTGTTTTAGACCAATATTGTAAGAATGTGCTCAAAGTGAGTACATCAGCAACCTTGTGAGACATACGCAAACCAATAGCAACTCCACCACATTGGAAAAATTAGCTTGAACTAGCAGTAGACACCCTGTATCTTCTTCCTTGGATGCAATATTGTCAATAGGAAGTAATTCTGCTACAACCTTTTCATCTGGTTGATGAAGAATGTCCAAAAGAATGCAATTGACTCGAGCTTCGACATAAGTAATGCCCTCATCATTGCATTCTACATAGAGATTGTCTTTGATTCTTCCTGCAAAAGAGTAGAAGTGTGTTAATGTTTTTGATAGTGAACTCTTTACCTGCAGGGAAATATCACTGGCCCTGGCTTCTAGATGGTCATCACTGTCCTTGCTATTGGTGGAATAGAAGAGGACTAGTGGAATATAAACTGCAGGAGTCAATTGATCCAAGAGGGAGAGCTTTAGGTTCCTAAGGTGAGAAGGCGTTGGAGACAATGGTTTAACAATTTCTCTCCTCACAGTTTCAATCCTAATTGCCATTCTCAGGGTTTTGTTTTTGATATCTGCGGCTACAGTTGGTTGGGGAAGTATTTAAAGACAAGCTTTGGATGCTAGTAAAATCTGTGGGATAACGTAAAGCATCTGCATTTTCCATTAATCAACTATACAAGGGAGTAAAAGGATAATAAAAATATCATTTCGTTTTTTTAAAAAATTATTTGACTTTTAAGATGAATTAAAAATAAATACTAAAAAAAATTAAAAACTTTAGAAAAAGTAGTCAATAATAAAAAATAAAAATAAAAAGTAAAAACTTAATGTATGTGATTGTGGTTTTAAAGAAATTAATCGTTTAAATAATGTCACCCATACAAAATACTAAAATTTAAAAGGTGATGTCCTTGATACTTTTATGTATTCACCAATCAGCTGAAGGACACGTCCTTGATACTTCTATGTAACCACCAATCGGTTTGAAATTACAATTGAATTTATTAAAATTTGAGGTTGAGCTGGCTCCAACTCTTTCTTATTTTATTTTTAATCGAATCCCGTTTTGCACGCGTATTTATTTTATTCATTTTTAATTAATATTAATTATTTTCAGATCCATGCGTTGCACGAGTATCTATTATAAATACAAATTTAAAAACAAATATTTAAGATAACTTATTATTTATTGGCACTTTTACTTTTAATATTATACATTGTTATAAATTTATTTATTAAATAACAATTAATTTTATTTTCATATTTTTAATTTAATATTAATTTTATAAGTAACCTGATTGTTAGGATCAATATTTGTAAGGACCCATTTTATTAAATGTTATAAATTTTATATTTTCTAAATTACCATCTTATTTTTTTCTTTCTTATTTATCTTTCATTAAACTCTTTACTTGTTATTTTTATTTTTTATCAATCAGATTCCTTCTAATACTACAACTACTCATCTATCTTCTTATGAGTCCAAATTATATATCTCTTTTTATTCCTAAGCTAGCTGTCAAGGAAAAAATGTGGTTTCCTGATATAGTATCAATCAGTTTAGAAATAAAAATATATTAGGTATATATCAAAAATATTATAAAAATGGTGTACAATCCTATAAACATATAAATATATGTAAAATATTATATAATACTTATTTAAGAGTGTTTTAATGTAAACAATAATTAATTATACATGTTTGGAGATTTGATTTGTCTCATCACATAATTTATATATTGTTTTTACATGTTTAGTCTCAATCATTTATTAAATTATAAATAATGTAAACAATACATATTAAGTAAATCAAATAATACAGTTTAGAAATAATATTTATATTTAACTATATTTATTTCTTTATCATTTGACTAGCTTTCATATAATAAATAAATTAATTAATATATATATATATATATATATATATATATTATAACTTATAGTTTTTATACTAATAAAATTTGATTGTATAATTTTTAAATATAATCTAATTTATATGACTGAATTGGTCATAATTAAGTATTAATATGTAAAAATAAAAAATAAAAAATCATTAGTTATAATTTTTTAATTGAAAAAAAAATTGAAAAACAAACATTTATACAGAAAAATAATTGAAATAAAATTTATTTCTTTTATAAATTAAAAACTACATATATAATGACAAACCAAGTCAAACAAATTAAGATTTATATACAAAAGACAGTAGTAGTCCCACCATGAATTGTATTCTTTTTCTTTTTTATATTAATGGAGAAGAATTATTTATTTTTGAAATGGCTATGTTTAAATGTTGAAATAATAATAATTTAACAGTATCACATAAATCAATTGTTCCAAAAATAAAGTGAGTCAACCATATATATTTATCACATATTTATTGATAGTAAGATTTAATCCCGAGAGTTAGCACCTAATTATTTATATTTTTTTTAAATTGAAATATAATATTTTGGGTAATTAATTTGATATACATTATAATTTTATGATTTTTCATAGCAAACTTGTTTCACACTAACTTTTACACAACTAACACTAAGTGGAGTTAATAAAGTAATAATAAAATTCTATCTTTTTAAGAAGTTAGATTGAACTTATATTTTAAGTTACACATTTGAATTAGTTCTCTCACTTCACGTAGATCTATAATATTATTTAATTTAATATTTTTAAAATATCATTACACTTTTTTTAATTTTTTTCACTTCCTGTAAATCTATAATACTATTCAATTTTATATTCTTAAAATGTCATTACACTCTTTATTTTTTTGATAAATTCTCATATTTTGATGGCAAACCTTACAACACATTTCCATAACACATTTTGAGCTTGTAATGCATTGAATATGTTAGATTCTTATTTTTATATTGTGAATTTTTATTATGTTAACAGTGTAGAAGTTACTATATCGACAAGTTAAAACGAAAGTGAAAACAGTGAAACATAGAGAGAGAAACTCAATTTTCAAACTGATGGATACACTCATGAATATGGACAATTCCCTCACATGGAGTATATCACTAGACATGGCCATGGTCTACTGTACATCAACAAAACATGATGATAATAAAATAAAAAAAGAAAGAAAAAGATTCACATTGTTTAAGAGATAAGACGAGAGATTCAGATTTTAAGAGACAGAAAAGATAAAATTGTCCATATTGAAGAAGATGAAAAAATAACTAACAAACAAAAAGAAAAGTAAATACAATCTAATTTTTTTTTACTTTTACACATAAAACATGATCCGTTAATCTTTAAGGTCCATTTGAAAATTTGAAGGGAGACGAAAAGAGAAGAAAGTAAATTGAAGGAGATGAGAGGAGAGGAAAGTAGATAAAAAATGATATTTATTATTATTTGTTTATCTGGGAATTTATAAACTAAAAAGAGAGAAGAAGAAATGATAAAGATATTTTTTTGTTAAGAAGTTGGAAGAAAATGTGAGGAGATGATATATTATTAAAAAAATTTAAGGATTATGCCATTAAAATATTTTTTTTAGATATTAGTAAGTATTAAATAGAAAAAAATAGAAGTATCTTAGTCCTAACATGCAAATATTATAATGTATTTAATTTTTTATTTCCAAATTCTCACAATTTGGATAAATTAAAAAAAAATAAAAATTTGAAAGGATATGAAGAAATTTGGAGAGATACATGTACCTCTCCATCTCCTTTCTCTCATTCAACAAAAAAACTCTCAAAAGATGGTATGTACCCTCTCATCGCCTTTCCTTTTCTTCCATTCCCTTCCATCTAAAAAGATTCTTAATATTTTTGTCATGTACATATCAATTTTAAATAAAAATTATGTGGCATTTAAAAGACCCTCTGTCATTATTTCTTTTATGTATCCTCCTAATACTACAAATTATTTCAATTATCAAGCACATGTCATTCTCTAAATTATTAAGAATTATTTATAATATTGGAATCTACCCAAATTACAGCTTTCAATAAGAATTTAATACAATTAACTTCTCATTATAATTAATTCTAACTTTATCTTTTTATTTAATAGACAAAATTACTTCCAAGAACAATAAAATTTTGATTTAGGGTTAGGGTTAGGGTTAGGGTTAAAGTTAGGATGAGGTTAGGATTAGGGTGGGTTGGGTTAGGGTAAAAAATAAAAAGAAATTCAATAGGGTTTTAGCAAAAAAAAAAAAAAAGCCATTGGGGTATATTAATTAAAAAAGATAAAGTGATACTTGATTGTTATATTCTGATCATTAATTATAATTAGACGTTAATTGTATTAAATTTTTATTGAGAATTGTAATTTGGGTAGATTTCTAATATCATAATTATGAAATTAAAAGTCTATTCTTATTTGGGACAAATAAATAATTCATTTTAGCGTAAGTATTTTTCTCATACTACCATCACTTTTTTTTTATTTAAAACTATCAATGATTAACTAAAAATATAAAAACAAGATATTGATTATTGCTCAATGAATAAAAAACAAGTTAAGAGGAAAAAATTGAATTTGGTTAGGTGAACATGTGAGATAAAGCAGTTGTGGCTCTTTTTTGATTTATCTAAGTGAAAGAGACGTGTAATATTAAGGATAAAGAGATCATTTAAGGTGAGACAAAATAATAACTTATCTCAAATGAATTTTGCAAAATCAAATCTAACTTATTTGGTATGGAATTCAAAAATAAATAAAATATGAATTTCAAATAATTTTTATTTAAATTTTACACTATTTTATTTGTTTCAAACATAAAAAGTGTAATATTCATTTCATAAACACTAGGAAGGGAGGATTTTTAATCACTAAACTAGTTATAACTAAAAATTCCATCTTGTAATACTATAATAAATTATACGTATAATTATATTTTTGGTTCCTAGAGTTAGAGTTGAATTTTACTACAATTTTGATTTAATCTTATTTATAAAACTATAAAATTATTCTAATTGGGTTTTTGTTTTCATTTTCTATTTAAATTAATTTTAACTAATTTAATGTGAACAGATTGAAGTAAATAAAAAATTATACGGCTAATCTCACCTGTCTTGTTTATATAACATATTAAGCCAATAAAGAATTAATATCATAGCTTAAATTATGTGGTGAATCGGACCATTCAATGCACATGTTGTGGGACATGTCATTCTGTCAGTTATTCAATTTATTGGATGGATGTGAAATTTAAGCTTTGATACGGTACGCAATTCATTGTTTGCTCATGAAATGTGAATTATGGGGAAGTGTAGTTAAAGTGCAAATTGTGATATTACTAAATGCAACAATGACATGTAGTAATTTAATTAATGTATAGGGTTTATTATTATTTTTGATAAAATGTATTTGGCTTATTTTACAAGTACAATTAAAGCTAAGTGTAGTAAACAATTGCTGCCATTCACTTTTCACTTTTCACTTTTTGTTAAGGAGTCCTCAATATAAATTTCTTATTCTCCTACTTACTGCTTGTAGCATCTTTTTAATTTTATTATTGAGATTAAGTTTCTTAATTAGCAATTCTAATAACAAAAGAGAATGGACAAAACCTATTATGATAATTTCCAATCCTACAAAAACAAGCATAGGATGTGGGACATGTCATTATCTTAGGATTTGAAGGATACTGTGGGGCACGAGGTATAATTGAGGTACCTAGTTCCCTTGTCTATAATTGAGGTAGCTAGCATTAAATTTGGAGTGTGTGGATTCCTTCCTTCTATCAAATCTATGGCCTTCTCTTTTGCAATTTTTGACTCTTCTCTAAGGCATCACACCTATCAGATCCATGCCTTTTTTCGATTTTCCATACGCTTTGAATTGCAACTTCAAAACTTTCAGCTTTTCCTATTACTTTGTTTCATCGTGGATTTGATAATTGTTTGGGTTTAACAAATTTGTTAAATAATTACATGAATTTGAAGTCCGACAGACTTTTAACTGTGATAATATTTATCAGTATATTATTAATTCTCATTAGAGACATAATATTTCTCTCTCTAAAATATGCCTAATGTTTCTGTCTCTATAAGTTTTTGACTATTAAATATTATCACAGGCTAATCCATGAGAACTATTTTATTATTTATTTTTTTTCAAATATTTCACTCCAAACAAATAATTGTGCAATCATAATTTCAATTTTAATTAAATTATTAGTTAAATGTATAATTAAAAATAATAAATAAATAACTTATGCTTTTGGTAAAAGAAGTTTTAGAAATATAATATATTTTGTGTAATTAATTGATATACATTATAATTTTGTAATTTTACAAAAAAAAAAAAAAAAAAATTTCTATCTTTAGCTTTGGGATGTTTATGGCTTTTAGAAACTAATGCTTGTTTTCGTTGTCCAATTGAACCCACTGGTTACAACACATTTTCATAACCCAATCTGTTTTGGATTTTCGGGATAGTCAAAAATTTTGTTGAGAGTGGATATTTTCAAAGTGGATGCTCGTTTAGCCTCTTCGAGCTCTGCAAACATGGAGTCAAGGGTATACAACTGTACATACCACGAGATGTGGCCATGGTCTACTATATATGAATAAAACATGATGATAATAAAAAAAAAAATCAGATTTTTTTAGAGAGAAAAGATAAAACTGTCCGTACTGAAGAAGATGAAAAAAATAAGAAACAGACAAAAAGAAAAGTAAATGCAATTAATTTTTATTTTTTTTTACCATTGCATTGCATGTAAAACATGACCCCGTTCACCAATAGTAATATAATACTATTGTCAGTGTACGTATCAATTTTATTAAAAAAATTATGAACATGACCCTATCTGTCATCGCTATTTTTATGTATAGCACATGTGATCTTTTGAATTATTCAATTGATTTGATAGATGTAAAATTCTACATCATTCAATACACATGTTCTGAGATATATTTTATTCTCTTATTGTATATATGTGAAACGTTAATTTTGGATTATTCTCTTATTGTATGTATGTGAAACGTTAATTTTGGAGAAGTGTATGTAAAGTCCAAATTGTAATATTGACTAAATATAATAGTAATATGTGATAGTTCAATTAATGTATTTGATTTTATTTAAAAAAATATATATTTGGCTTATTTTTACAAGTGTATGCTGAGTATATTAAACAATTGTTACCTTTTAGTTTTGGCTAAGAAGTACTCAATATAAATTTCTTATTCTCTCATTTTAATATATTTTTAATTTTATTATTGATATTGTGTTTCTTAATTAACAATTCTAATAACAAAATGAGAAGGGACAAAACCTGTTATGACAATTTTCAATCCTACAAAAATAAGCATATATAGGATGTGGGACATGTCATTCTCCTAGGATTTGGTGGATGTTGTGGGGCACGTTGTATAATTGACGTAGCTAGTGCACATGTTGTAGGGCATCAGATATAATTGAGGTTGCTAGTGCACTTGTTGTAGGGCATCAGAATAATTGAGGTAGCTAGCCTTTAATTTGGAGGGAATTTTGGATAGAAGAATTTAATTTTTAATGTTTTGATTAATATGGTAAATTTTATATTTAAATAGTTAAACTAGCATAATTTTTGAAACCGAATTTTAAAAGTTTGATTTCTATCTCTACGTTACTAGATCACGGGCTCATCACTACAAGCTCACCCTTAAAAAAATTGAAACATAATTTTTAAAATTCTATTTTAGGTCATATATTTTAAATTAAAAAAATATTATATAAATTTAAAGATTATCTACACTTTTAAATTCAAAAAATTTCATAAATTTCAAAATTTTAACATATCATACACTATAATAAAAAAAATATCATACACTATCAATTAAAAATTATTATACATTTTAAAATTTAAAAATATCATATTCTATAATTAAAAAACTATCATATACTACAAAAATTATTATAGTTTTTTGTATTGTAGTGTATGATATATTTATATTTTAAAATGTATGATAAATTTTAAATTTAAAGTATATAATAATTTTTAAATTTTAGTGTATGATAATTTTAAATTTTAAAATGTATGATATTTTTTATATTTAGAGTTTATGATAGTTTTTAAATTTATAATAAATGATATTTTTAAAATTTAAAATGTATAATAATTTTTAAATTTATACTACTTGATATGTTAAAATTTTAAAATTTATGATATTTTTTAAATTTAAAAGTGTAGATAATTTTTAAATTTAAAATCTATGGCCTAAAACTGAATTTTAATATTTTTGCAAGAGTAAGCTTGTGGGCGTGATATGGAGCTAAAAATCTGATTTTCATAATTTAATTTCTAGAGTTATTCTATTTTAACTATTAAAATAGAAAACTTACCATATTAGTAAAAATATTAAAAACTGGAGTCCAAAATTCCTAATTTGGAGTGTGTGGCTTCCTTCCTTTCAATTTCTCAAAAATTTGGATTTGGTGGATTTGGTCTATCAAATCCGTAGCTTTTTCTTATGCAATTTTGGACTCTTCTCTCAGGCATCACACCTATCAGAACCATGCCTTTTTTCGATTTTCCATACGCTTTGAATTGCAACTTCAAAACTTTCAGCTTTTTATATTATTTGATTCCCATGGAAATTTGCTTTTGGCACATAAACTAGCCATATCTTAGATTTTTTTAGTTTAGAGTTTAGAATTAATTTTAATTTCAGTTTTTTTTAAGTATATGTTTTTATTTTAATTATGCCAAATTTTTTTTAGATTTTTTAACTCGTCAATTTTATATTGACCTATTATGCCATGTAAGTCAAATACATTCACATTTATCAAAGTTAATTTGTAAAAATGAACCCGAATTGGTTCAATTTTATAATTTTTGTAATCCAATTGCAATAGAATAAATGAGAAAGATCAAAGTAGAATTCGACTATAACGTAAGATTGAAGCATAATTTATCTTATAATATTATTTAAAAATTCAAATTTGAAATATTTTTGTAAAAATTATTATTATATGTCAGAGAGTTCAAGATGTCCGAGTTACACAGCCATTATTGGTGAATTTATAAATAGAGAAGAAAGCATGGGCTTTAACGTTTCGTTCTTGGGCAAAACTGAATAAGCCGATAGGGCTTAATATTTGGGCTCATATTCAAGATTAACAGCACAGCTACGCTTTTTGGTCCATCAGTCATATAAATTCCAATGCCATATCATTAGTTAGTTGTTAAAGTCTCAAGGTCAGTTAATTTTTTTAATTATCCAAATTATTTTTAGAGCTCGCTCAAATATTAAACGAACTCAAATTTTATAAAACTCACTTCTTAAATTTCTTTAAGCAACTCGTTTAACAAATATTATTAATATTTTATATTAATTTATAATATATATATATATATATATATTTACGCCAAAGAAATAATATATATAAGAAAAAAGAGAGTATATTTTCATATAATTTTAACTAAAATGGTCATATTCATAACCACTAAGTAGGTTCCTTTCTATTTTCTATGTATATATACCGGGAAGTGAAATTGTCATATATTATTTGGTTAGTTTCATTTTAATTGTGCATGTTTATATAATTCGAACTAAAATTGTTACATACTTAGTTAATTATCTTTCAATTTTGTAATATATTATATAATTCAACAATAACTTGATAGATACTCAATTGATTTCCTTTCAATCTTACATGCATGTAATTTGAACATAAATCAACTGATTTTTTTTTAAAGTTTTGTATGTTTATATAATTTGAACTGAAATCATCAAATATTATGTTTGAATTCCTTTCAATTATTCATTTTATATAATTTGAAATGAAATCGCAAAATGCTTGGTCAATATATAATTCACATATATAACCAGATGTTCAAAGAATTTCCTTTCAAGTTTGCTTGTATATATAATATAAACATAAATTGCCAGTCAAATAGCCAATTTAATTTAATTTTGCATGTATGTTATACTCAACCAACTTCCTCTCTATATATATATTTGATCATAAGCCGCCATATACTCAACCATTTTCCTTTCAAGTTTGCATGTATATATAATATGAACATAAATCGTCCTTTGCATAGCCAACTTCAATTCAATTTTGCATCTATGGATAATTTCAACATAAATTCGTAAATAAGCAAATTCCTTAGTCCACTTTTTAAATTTTTTTTTCTAATTAGTCATTTCTCTTGATATTGTTGTAAATGCATATAAATTAATATAAAACATGGTGAATAAACGAGTTAAAAAAATAAAACAAAAGCTTAGTGGATCTAGTTGACAAAACCGAGATCCATAAATTCAAATTGTGACAAAGATCTGACAAATTAGCTGAAGTGTTGATAATTAAGATAATGTTGTCTTACCTCAACATTACGACCATAAATAAATGAATATATCAAAATGAGTAAAGGCTAGGTGTTGATAATTTAGAGTAACAGGTATGATATTATTGATATACTCTATATAAAAATAGTATCTTGCTTGGTTGTGTGTGACTGTTATTTACACGCTTCCCTGAGATCCACATACGACAATAAGAAAGGAAGCTTCGTAGAGGTTTCCCTGGTTGGACCTTTTACCTTTGGGTGAGTTTTTGAGGCTTTAATAAATCAATCCCATCTTCACAATCCACAAGCTATGCTTTCCTCTACAGCTATCCTTCCTTTAGTTGGTGTTCACATGCAACGCGTTAGAAATTTGGTATGACCCACTTACTTGCAAAATCACATCCTAATAACATGATCACAGACATCAATCTTATTATTATCTTAATCTAAAGCAACAGATTGGGATGGCTTAGTTGTTCCTGATGCAACCTGAACGGCTCTGATTCAAGTAAACCAGAAAAGTGAGAACATACGTGTACAGAGAACCATAGATAGATATTTTCCTCTGCGCCGAATTTGATTTGTTCTCCCTGTAAGAATCTTTTTTGCGTTTTATCTATTTTTTAACGCTCACACACAAAACTTGTTCTTGTGCTTTGTTCTTTACTTGTATCAGTAAACAGAGCACTAGAAACATCTGGAGAATAACAATGGTGAAGGATAGGAAAATTGGTGTGGCTGTGGACTTCTCAAAGAACAGTAAGAATGCTCTGAAGTGGGCAATCGATAATTTGGCTGATAACGGTGACACCTTTTACATCATCCACATCAATCCCAATTCTCTGGATGAATCTCGTAACAAGCTTTGGGCAAACTCTGGTTGCCGTAAGTAGTGCTGCCATTTGGGTCTGTTATGTCAATTGATCCCAGTGTGATCTGCTTCACTATTGATTTGATCTTACCTGATATTATTTGGGTTCTTTCTTGTGGCAGCTTTGATTCCTTTGACAGAATTCAGAGACCCAGATATCATGAAGAAGTATGATGTTCAATCTGATATTGAAGTTCTTGATTTGCTTGACACTGCTTCCAGACAGAAAGAGGTTTACTTCTCCTTTTAATTTCTGTACCTTTTTAAGTTTTCCTTTACTATTCTGTGTTTGTATAAACTGGGTCCTTGTGATTGAAAACTATAGATCAACATCGTTGCAAAACTGTACTGGGGGGATGCAAGGGAAAAACTGCTGGATGCTGTTGAACATCTGAAGTTGGATTCTCTGGTTATGGGAAGCAGAGGGCTTAGCACCATCCAAAGGTACTTTACTTTAATTATATCCCAGTTTTACCGTTCTGGGTTCTGGTGTTTTAGATACTAATTTTTCATCTATCTGTTTTATTATATGGGTTTCATTGATTTGTATTTGTTTAACAGGATAATCTTGGGGAGTGTCAGCAATTTTGTGATGATCCATTGTCCTTGCCCAGTGACTATCGTCAAAGATCAAACTCCAAGCACTGATCATTGATTTGGCTCTGGATTTTTGGTTTCGGACTAGTGTTTTACTTGAGCTCAGTTGAAATGTAAATAGTTCTTATTTGTTTTATGCTTCCATGTTTGATGATAAACCAAACTCTTAAGAAAGTTTGATATGTACTCTTCAGAAATTTTAATCTTTGAAGGAATAAATGTTTTTGGCTTGCATTCTTGGTCATAAGTCATAACAAATTGAATTATTGAAATGCATAAGTAGTACGGGGCCCATCATGCGATTCATTTTTGATCAATGGTACGTACCCCATTTAAATTTCAAAGTACGACGGGTGTCGAATGATGCCTTTGTTTAGTGGGAGCTGATCTTTATTCTATTTTACAATATCAGTGTCATAAAAACCCTACAAGTTCCACACGCCGTGAAGGGGAAGAAGCCAGCCAACAGTAACGGAACAACCTTGTCAGCGATTTAACACGCTACTACTGGAACACAGCACTCTAGTAGTATTTGACTATTTGTTATGGAAAAACATAATGCTTGTACTTGTTAGTGACTTCTGAATCCCAACTCCCACCTCCTCTAAGCACCAACTAAGCAGATACACCTAATGAATGTAAGAAGTTTTCCCCAATTTTCATTTTGGTAAACAAACCCCCTAGGCAGAGATCAACATGTGCAGACCTAGCTGTCCCAGTCCCCTGCTAGATCAGTGTCTTCATTTCAGAATTTTGAGTAGAAGAATTCAGAAGGTAGTAAGAAGCAGTTCATACTGGGTTGACAGATTTTAAGGCGCACACATTTATTTAATTCAACTGATAAACAACAGCATACAACACATGTGAGATCTTTCTTCCTTATTTTAATAAACGACTTAGTAATCGTTATTCTTGCTGCATAGGTGTGTCTACTACATTAATTTATTTTGAAGCCGCAAGGCCTTCAATAGCACCTTTGAAAAATGCATGGAGTTTATCTTTGGGAGGCAGATTTTCCTTGATGACAGAGTGGTTGGCAAATTCTTGAGTCCATTTGTATAGCTTTGGGAGTTTCTCATTTGTTAACAACCTCAAACCCACAATCTCTTGAAACACTCCAAGCCAAAACCCAATAAAATCAGCAGCAATGTCTACCAATCCAACAGTCTCTCCTCCAAAAAATTTCTTGTCCTTGAGCTCATTCTCAAGTATTTGCAGAAGCTCACTTGCTTCCTCTGCAGCTTTGTCACGCTCCTCCTCGTTGCTCCACAAGGCTTTCCACAGCGCAGGCATGCACTAAACTTAAAAAAAACACGATTTTAGGTGGTAAAACTCAACAATTTTACAAAATTGTGAGAAGGCTGTAAAACTCTTTACGTACCTTGTCCTCTATGAACCTAGCCCAGAAACGAGCAATGGCTCTCTCATAAGGATCGTTGGGTAAGAAGGGGTTGTCTTTCCATGTCTCATCAATGTATTCAAGAATTATAAGGGACTCTGCCACTGGCTTTTCATTGTGGACAAGCACAGGAACTTTTTTGTGAATAGGATTGTATTTGAGAAGCAAAGCACTTTTGTCATCCAAATTTTCTTCAAAGTAACTATATTGGACTCCCTTCAGTTTCAGAGCAATATCTACTCTGCGACTAAATGGGCTTCCCCAAACACCAAACAACTTCACTTCTTCTAGCTCAGCAGCCATTTAGCAAATCTGAATGTAAATTTTTTGAATCTACTTAATTTGTTATGAGAGATTGATGAAGAGCCTTTGCCTTTTATAGCCAATGATCCTCCATTAATTTCAAATGTTGTATGAATAAATTATTTGGTCAACACTGGCAGATTTAGAGGTTGGAATTTTCCAGGAAGGTAGACTGTGAAGTATTCAAAAGATTACTTAAAGAAGAAAAGACAAGAAAAAAAATTGAATTAAGTACATAAATGGGAGTACGATTTTTATTTAATCTAAAAATATATAGTGTTCATAGTTATAATTTGATAATTATATTACAATTATTTGTATATAGTTTTATTTAAAAAAATAAAATTAATTAATTTTATGTGAAATTGTAAAGGGAAGATTGAAAGAATCCTGATAAAATGTACGATCTCAAACCCAAAAAGAAAATAAAAATGACCATATGGAAATCGACATTGGTTGATTTTTTTTCTTGCTCAATACTTAATTGACGATTTTACTTTGGTTTAAAAAAAATATTTAAACTCAGAAAATTAAGGAATTAAGCAAAAAAATAAAAATAAAGTTAATTTTTTAATGAAAGGTGACGTGACCGATGATCTCATATATTAAGCATATAAAATTTGATGTTGATCTTTTGCAAATCATAGTCCATTGGCTTAAATTAATGAGTACTTTTTTTTCTTCAGAAGTTAGACTGTTTCAATTTTGACCCGAAGTATATAAAATACCATGTATGTATACTGACTAAGATGCGGGTAAGAAACAAATTAAGAAGCAGCACCTAAAATATGGATTGTGAATTAGTAATTGATTACTTATATTCTTCTTTCTTCTTTTTTTTTTTTTTTTTAGGAGTTTCTTAATAACTAAGAAAAAACTAAAGTATATTATTTAGGAGTTTCTTAATGGCTAAGAAACTTCTAAATAGTTTCTTAATTATTTGGATGAAGTAACGAAATGTATCGAGAGTTTTATGCAATTCTAAAATCTTGAATAGAAGAAAAAATTTATAGGATAGCAGCAAGACCAAATATATTGTATGGTTTTGAATGTTGGGTAATTAAGAATCAACACTCGCATAAGATGGGAATGACTGAATTGCAAATGTTGAGATGAATGTTTGAACATAAAAAAAAGGGTAAAATACACAATGAAGAGATACGTAGAAAGATTAAGGTAGCATTTCATTAAAGAGAAAATGAGGGAGAACCGCTTATGATGGTTTGTACATATTCAACGTAGGCCAACTACCAGTGGAAGGCATTAAATAGGGTAAAGAGAGACCAAAACTTATATGGGAGACAATTATTGAAAATGATATGATTGCTTCATGCATTAGTGAAAACAATATTTTGGATTGTTGAGAATAATGGTAAAATATTTATATAGCTGATCTCAACTATTTTAGAATTTAAGACTTAGTTAAGTTGAGTTCTTAATAACTAAGACAAAAAAGCAAGTTATAATTTTTTAGGAGTTTCTTAATGACTAAGAAAAAAAACAAATTATGATTATTTGAGATATCATCCCCTATAATCTTAAGATTATAACACATTAACTTCACTTTATTAAAATATTAGAAGTTAAATTTTAGGGTCAATTGCACTTTAACCCACGAATATACCACCTGTTTAATAGCTCCTATGAATTATCGAATTAGGCACATAACATTTTTATTTGGGTCATAATTAGCAAATAACTCCCAATCATCAATATTAGTTATTAAATGGAACAAATTAACTATAAAAAAAAACTCAACTATCATAGTTATAAGTTTCTCTTTCATGTTATTCACTTTCTATATCTTGTTTCTATTTTATCTTCTTTTTTTTAGTAATTGAACTCTCCATATTTATCAAATTTTAACATATTGTTTTAATAATTGCAATACAATAATAAGAATGAAAAAAAACTTTGATGAAAATATTATTATTAAAAAGTAAATTGAAACTTATATGATTTCTATAAATGTGAAAAATAATATTAGTAAATGCATTGATAATTTTAATATTATGATAAGAAAATAAAGATTATAAAGGATTCAACTATTGTTTATGTATTCTAAAATTGAATCATAAAGAGTTTAATTTCAAAAGAAAAGAAGGAAAAATATGTAGAAATGAGAAAACATAAAAAACCTTATAATGAGGGTAATTTAGGTTTTTTGAGTTAATTTATTAGATTTAATGATAATTTAGATGATTGGGGTTATTTGCTTCACTCAAATAAGGGAGTTATATACTTAATTTAATAATGTATGTGGGCTATTGCAAAATAAATAGTAATTCATGAAGATAAAATGATAATTATTTTTGAATTTTATTAAACTTTTTCCGTGTATTAAATTTTTATTTGAGCCGCCAAAACTTTCAAAACTTTGGACTTGTTGTCCTTTAATTTGGTGCTTTGGAAAATAAAATCTTGAAATTTTTATTGATTCAAAAGTCTTGCTAGTTGCTCCTTTACTATTTTTGTTTTATTTGAGTATTAATTCTCACTGAGTTAAAAATTGAAAATAATTATATAGGAAACTCTGCTCTTTCTTTCTCTTTTCTCTTCTTCCTTTTTTTTTTTTTTTTTTTTTTTTTGGCATTATAGAAAATAGACCTGGTTGGCCATGGGCTCAGGGTCCGCCCATCTCGCCTAGACCCATTCAATAAATGGGAGGACTTGAACAAAAATTTTAGACTCGTCAAGCAAGTTGGGCATAATTTAAAGACCTGCTCAATTTTAAGGTCGGACTTGGATTTACTAAGAAAAGTCCAAGCTCGACCCGCTCATATTGTAATTACATTAATTTTTTTAGATAATAATGGGATGACACATAACAAAATATTAAATTCTAGTGATGACAATGTTATAATATGTCACTTTTTAGGTTCTACAAACATTATATGATGCCACTTTTTAAAGATATTGAATTTAAAAGAACCTTATTGCCACAACGAATATTTTTAGAATCACAATTAATTAAATGTGATAAAGTTCATCGTTTCTAAAATACCCTTACTCTTTCTCTTTTTTATTTATTTTCAACACACTTTTTCTCTTTCTTATTTATCTTTCATTAATCAGATTTATTTTCATACTGTAACTTCTCATCTATATCTTTCTCATCTATCTTCTCTTGAGTCCTAACTATATACCTCTTTCTCTTCTTATGGCTAGCAGTCCTTAAATTTCAATTTTACAACTCTTTGATTTTATTATTAGTTTATCACCTCAAGCAAAATAATGAAAATATTGAAGCAAAAATCTTAGTCATAGTCCTATATTTTTTTGAGTACGTAAATTTGGATCATGCAGGAATCATGTAATCTCTTTCACCAACTATATGAACACAAAATCTTAAACTTTAGAAATTAGAAAGCTTGAACAGAAAAAAAAAAATATATAAAATTAATTAATTAATTTGGTCGATTTATAAAAGATGAGACAAGGAGAGAGTCAAAGGAGGAAGATAATAAGAGAGACTGAAAGATGAATATGTTGGAAAGAGTGCGCATTTATTTTTGAATTTCTCACTTTTATTTTTGGGTTTTTCTATTTTATGTCCGGTCTATGGCCATGAGCATAGAATAAGGATTATTTATTATATTGGAGAATGTGTAAATATCATTTCAATAATAAGAAACATTTATTAAATTAACATACTTTTTAACTCCAACTTCTATTACATTGAAAAATATAATAACTTTATGACTTTTCTTATCTTTTGTTATTTTCACCAACTTTTCACCTTTGCCACATCCCCAACCCCAACCCCAACCCCAACCCCAACCCCAACCCCAACCCTAACCCTAACCCCAACCCTACCCTAACCCTAACCTCAACCCTAACTTAACCCTAAAGTTAGTGGAAATAATAAGAGATAAAAAAAAATCATAAAGTTATTACATTGAAAAATGTAATAATGGCTGGAGTTAAAAAGTATGACAATATAATAAATATTTTTTGTTATTTAAAAGATATTTACACATTCTACAATATAATAAATAATCTTTATTTTATGTCTAGCTAGACATAGAATAGAAAAACCTTTTATTTTAATGAAATTTAATTTATTATGCCATTGATTTTTAAAATATTATTAATTAAGAGCACTTTAGTCTATTCACGATCTTTTATAATTTGTAAAAAAAAATGACTTTAAGTATTTTGGGTATGACAATAAGGTCACCCTTAAATGTATCATATAATTGTTAAGTACATTTCAATACAATGACAAACAAAGGAAAAAGATTATGATAGGGCGGGCTTGAGTATAAAGATTTTGTACAGAGTTGAGATTGGGAAGGAAACCAAGTCTGCATGCTCGGACCAAGCCGGGCTTAGACAAGCAAACAATTTCTTTTTATCTAGGCTAGCTTTGCTCAGGTCTATTGGGAACTTGCATATATTTCTTGCATGTAATACAAAAAACCTGTTTTTAATTACAAGTCAAAATAATTCCACAAACAAACAATTTATGACTTGGCAACTAAATTTGAAAAAAACATAAACATGCGCAATTAGCATAAAAATTTCGTTAAACAAAGTTTCACTAATAATGAATTTGTTGCCGTTGTTGTTCTATATGGTGGATATTATCTTCTTTGAGATTGAAAAGAGAGTCAGAAAAGAACATTGTATGGAGTGCCCATCCCTTTTTCAGTTTCACTTTGACATTCAAATTTCAAAACATGAATCAATTATCATTCCCAATTCATTTCTTTCACGCCTTTCTGCAAATATACAAGCTGCAAATAAATTTAGTAACATCAAATATTTATCAACTAAGGTTGTAAAAGTACAGGTCAGGTGGCCAAAACGTATCTCTACTAATATTTTTTTAGTTCAGTCAAAGCTATACTTTTTTATGTTATCGGACTAATAAATTTTTGTGTATTTTATTTTATGCCCCCTCATTCAATACTTTTTATGTTATCGGACTAATAAATTTTTGTGTATTTTATTTTATGCCCCCTCATTCACAGGGATTCTAATCTAAACCTGTCAATAGAAAGAATCTATTTGCTTGATCATCAAATCAATTCCTTGGAATTAAAAAGAAAATACTATATACACTATTCTAGGAAGTAAGAATAGAAAATATGTATATTCTAAGAGATTGTTCTAGTGATTAAAAATATGTGATATCTTAATTGATTTATGGGTTTAAATTTTTTTTTAAAATATGAGAGTAAAATTTTTATAAATTTCTTAATCATAACAAAGATGACTTGCCTTTAAATTGGATCAAAGAGATAGTAGAATTAATCGAGATTTTTAATGTGAATAATCTATTTTTAAGCCGACAAGATAAATTAGCCAATATCTAAATAAATTGGCTCAACTACTGATAAATTTTTTTTAAAATAATAGGCAGTAGTGTAAGAGTTTTGTGTACATAAATATTATTGTGCATCTGTTTTCTTTTTTTCCCTCTAGAAAATTTTCAAATTAGCAGTCAACGTCAACCAAACAAGTGGTAGTTAGCCGTTTGTAGGAGCCCCTCTTTGTAAATTCAGTTGTGACAACGGCATTATTGGTCCAAGAGTAACGTTGTCATATTATTCACATTTTAAGTTAAAAAAACAAACCAGCTTACCCACTTTACCCCGGCGTTTGCCACTAAATTACTTGATTGACCTCGTAATTCGAATTACCAACACGGCAAGGTTACTACATATAGTCATAGACATCATTTGCAGGTTATCCTTACCGTACCATCAAATTGTGGCTGGCCAATCAAATTCTAAAAACTTCCATTCCTTTGTTTTCTTTGTGTTGTTACAAAATTGACTAAATCCTCATTAACTATTAAGTTTATATTCAATTTAAAACTAAATAAATTATATTTAAATTTGAATAGGAACTTGTTTGATGATTCAAAGTGAATATTAAAATTCTAACACTCGACTAAGGACGAAAAATATCTCAATAATCATGTGGTTTCTAATCCCTACATTATAGTTATTCTATAGCCCTTCCACATTATCATTTTAGACAAGAAAGTAGTTGTGAGTTCAAATAAGTGGCATACAAATATGTTGTAATACCTGCGTGGCTAATAACAGATAGTCATGGAGGGTGGAATAGTAATTTCAGAATGAGAACAATTTAATCAAATAACACTTCCAATATTGAGTGTCTCTTAAGAGGCTATGAACATCATGAAGGCTAAACTGGAAGACAACATTGACAGATCCGTCCCTTACACGACTCCCATGACCTTTCTTTATTATATTTTTTCTTGGTTAAAGAGTCACTGCATTTTATTGTCTGCTTGTTGTAATCAGGGAAAAATGGTGTAAGCTTAGAGAGAAATCTTAATTTAATAAGGGGCAAGAAGGGTTCTTCATGTCTCTCTCTCACATCATGAGCTAGAGCAAGCTTACAGTAATCATGACCTGCTTCATCCTTTGCATATAAGTAAGTTTCTGCGGCAACTTGCATAATCTATTTGTTTTTCTGTATTTTTCCTCCTACCCTTCAAATCAGACATGGTTCACACCTTATGGATAGAGCTTTCACCCAACAAGTAGAAAGAGAGAAACCCCAACAACAACATCAGCAGCTCAAGTTTCGTCTGCCATTGGTTAGGCTTAGAAGTGCCAAAAATCTAAACCCATTTCACATTTTTGGGTTTCGGGTGTCAAAATCTCTTCAAAGTTTGTACTTTAGAGCTTGATTTTCAAACGGGTTTTGCTTGAGAAGGGCTCAACACAATGGTATGGTAGTCAACAAATCTGATTTTTATGCTTCACCCGTCTTCTCTTGAGGAGGGGAAAGCTGCAATGGAGGGTTTGATTGAGAAGAATGAAGGTATTGAAGAGAAAAAGGAAATTGTGAATGGTGGTAAAAGCGAGACCTTTTCTGATTTGGTTGAAGAGAAGGGTTGCGAGAGCAGTTCAAACTCTCATTTTTTGACATCTGAGACCACAGGGCATGAAGAACAATGTCAAAGTAGCTCTGACGAATCATTTTCGCCACCATCAATGGGTTGGTCTGTTCTGGAAACTGAGGCACCGGATTGCGCCAGTCCTGTTGAAGTTAAAGATTGTCAGAAGACCCATTTGGGTAGTAAGAAATTAGAGAAAGAAGGCTCAGTGATATCAGGTATGTGATCTCCCTCTATCGTCTACGATGAATTTCTCTAGTTAATTAAGAGGACGTGTTTATGATTCTGATTCTTTGTTCCAGAGATTGAAATGATGATGGAGAGATTTTCAAAATTGTTGCTTGGAGAAGATATGTCGGGTTGTGGAAATGGGGTCTGCACTGCGTTGGCTATATCAAATGCCATAACTAATCTGTGCGGTATGCTACAACTGACTGTATTTGTCTTCCTCTTTCGCTGTTTTGTTTTGTTTTCCATGTTAAAGAACAAATCAACGATGAACCATTTTTTTGGGGTCTCACCTAGCAACCATTTAAGTTCTGCACATTTCAACTCTCATTATCATAATTAGATTTCAAATGGAAGGCTTATGCTTTGGGCTCACATTTGAGACGGATTATTAGACATTAATAATCATCTATAGGGCCTCACTTAGCAGTTTAAGATTTTAGCTTGATTGGTTCTTTGACACAGAAGATTGGTTATGCTCACAATTCAATTACTGCATCATTTCTTCTGGTGGTTAACGTTCACTCTTTCCCCAAATTTTAGCAACCCTCTTTGGGCAACTTTGGAGATTAGAACCCCTACCTATTGAGAAGAAAGCTATGTGGAGAAGAGAGATGGAATGGCTTCTTTGTGTCAGTGATCACATTGTCGAATTAATACCTACTTGGCAGACTGTTCCAGATGGAAGCAAGCTTGAGGTAGAAGTTATTTTTGTATGGAGTTGTGAATATCTGCTTCTTTTACACTACTATACTGTTTCATTTATTGGGTGCTCCAATCTAGGATTCTATCAGTTTAGAAGGCAAGAATACTACATAGATAACCATCATAATTCATACCCTCCCCACACACACAGAAAGAAAGGAAAAATAAAGAAATTATGCCTGCCTGTATTTTTGGTTGGAGCCATTGTAAATTCAGTTTTTATTTTACCTCTGTACGATTTTATTAATTTGAATTGAAGCAAAAATTCATCAAACAATGTTTTAGAGTGTAAGGCTCTTTGTAACTGAAATAAATTCTTATGAAATGGAAATGGTCGAGAATGAAGGCATGATGTGAAAAATGACACATAGAATCCTAAAATCTATACCTTGTAATGCCTGTGTGTTTCTTTGAGAAATATAAATGTATATGTTTACAAAGTGTTGAATAAAGTCATAGGGAATTTGAGTTTGTTGATACATCATACATTACACAAGGTGACACACAAACCCTAAGCTGTACCACCTGGGTGGTGTAGGTGGGTGGGAATTGGGTAGGGATCCTAGGTTCAATTCTTTCCAATGTACCCAAAAAAAGAACACCTAACCTGTGTTGTGCAACCTAGGTGGTTTTTTTTTTTTTTTTTTTTTTCACTAATCAGAATTTTGCTCCACATCTGTGTGTCACTTGCAGGCTGCATTAAAAATGGTAGATTTGTTTTTTGCCTAGCATATCAGTTTTACACTAATCGGGGGTAGATCTTGGCCATGTGAATTTTTTTAATTTCAGCTTGAGCAATGAGCATGAATCTTGTGATTGTGTTTTTCCTAAACTGGAATTAGGATGCCCCCCTTACTAGAAAGGGACTGCCAACCTTTGCTTCAAGCCTTTAAATGCTAGGATTAGAGTTTTGAATTTAGTCGAACCTCATTACTTTCTTTTATTTTATGCTTCATTCTTAGAGCATTTGTTTGGTTATTCATTGATATTGAGGGACTAATGAACAACAAGTTGACTTTTTCTTGTTTATTCCCATTTCCTAATATGAATCAGGTAATGACTTGCAGACCACGCTCAGATTTGTACGCCAATCTGCCAGCTCTACGTAAATTAGATAACATGCTTCTTGTAAGATTCTCCAGCATTTGTTATTTTGGTTTAAAATGGTTTCAAGCATTCTAAAGATGGATTTGTCTGCAGGAAATATTGGACAGCTTTTTTGATACAGAATTCTGGTATGTTGACCAGGGGGTTTTAGCCCTTGATGGTGATGGGTCATCTTTTCAAAAAGCGCTTCAGCGCCAAGAGGAAAAATGGTGGCTTCCTGTGCCACGAGTGCCTCCTGGCGGCCTCCATGAAGATTCACGAAAGCAGGTGCAGCACAAGCGTGATTGCACAAACCAAATACTTAAAGCTGCAATGGCAATCAATAGTATTACTTTGGCTGAAATTGAAGTTCCTGACTCCTATTTAGAATCTCTTCCTAAGGTATGAAAGATACACAAGATTCCAAGTATCATGAGATTAAAAGGCATTAATAATGAAATTGCTGATCAAGTTTTATTTCAGAGTGCAAGAGCCTGTTTGGGGGATCTTATTTATCGGTATATTTCATCAGATCAGTTTTCCCCTGAATGTCTGCTGGAATGCCTTGATTTATCCTCTGAACATCAAGCTTTAGAGATTGCCAACCGGGTGGAGGCTGCAATTTATGTCTGGCGAAAAAAGATTAACTCAAAACCTGTCAATGGCACAACAAGATCCAGTTCAAGATCATCATGGGAAATGGTCAAGGAGTTGATGGTTGATGCAGACAAACGGGAATTGCTTGCCGAGAGAGCAGAAAGCCTCCTGCTATGCTTGAAGCAGCAGTTCCCTGGTCTCCCTCAGACAACTTTAGATATGAGCAAAATCCAATACAACAAGGTTTCTAACTTATTTCATTCTAGATTAAAGTTCTTCTATTTTGTTGCATAACTTGCATTGCTATTAAAAATGTTGATCCTCAATCCTTAAAACTTATTCTTTTGTCTAGGATGTTGGGAAATCCATTCTGGAGAGCTACTCAAGAGTGTTGGAGAGCCTGGCATTTAACATAGTCGCACGAATTGATGATCTGCTCTATGTAGATAACTTGACCAAGTATTCTGATCAGTTTTCATCTCTCTCAACAGTCGGTGTAAACACACATAAGAATGTTTCATTCACACACTCAGTGCCCCTCTCAGGCACCCCATATCGATCTACTTTTGCCACTCCAAGCTTTTCCCCTGCACAAACGGTTAGCCCTGCAGAGGGAGAAAGATCACAGTTCATCACTAGCAGCAAGATTCCACAGTGTGGGCTATGAGTTAAGAAGGTTTTGACAGATTATCTTGGCATTGATTCAAAAAGGAAGGACTGTAGCATGATAAAAGTGCCAACAGTTGAAGCTGGAACAGAATTTTCTGACTACATAAAAGAAATAAAGAGCCTAACAGTACAGGAACAAAAACAAAACATGTGGTCTTGAAAGCTCATCTCTTGAGCGGGGAGAGGTCATCATCTTGTTTAGTTTTTGGTTGTAATGATGTAATGAGATGTCTGTAATGGAAGATGAGATGAATATTTGCGTTTTCATGTGTATCCACAGATTTTAACGTATACAAAACAGAATTTTTAGTTTTTATGGCTTCAAACTAGGCGTGGTTTTATGGTTTTCCCCTCATTCCGAGAATTGAAAAGGAGCCTCTCACACCCTAACCATACCACTAGCGACTAGACCAAATGCCCAACTTTGCTGACAAATTTGTATAATTTGATACCTCAGCAGTATTAATATGATTGTTATTAATAGAAAATACAAACCGGTTGGATTGAAACGATGCCTCGTAGGAATAAACAATTTTAGTATTTCGAATTTAATATTAACTAGCAAACAATTCTTGTAAATATACGATTTTTAATTTAATTTTTTCAAATATATCTTTAAACATTAAGTATTTTTGTATGATAAGTATAATGTTTTAATTTATTTTTTTATAAATAAAATATTAAATGTTAAAATGAGATTTATTTAACCGCTGCCCTTACTCATTTGTGTTCGATACTAAGACTTTGTGATTGAATTTCATATTCACCAAGGATAGGGATTAATGAGATGGGAGCGAGTTGTGTCAAGTTGTGTAGGTCATAGACCAATGAGCCTCTTTTGACCAACAAAATAAAAAAAATTAATTAAAACAATTCGTTTAATTTGTTGGTTTGATAATTCTTCAATATACAAAATACATTTGTATAGTTGTAATTTATAACAGTAAGACAATAAAAAGAAAAAAAAAACTTTGAATGATCATACATAAATATAATGTAAGAGAACCATCCATTTAAAATGGAATCACAAAAAATAAGAATATTGTTTGATTATTAATTTTATCATAAGAAAAAAATAATAGAAGAAAAAAGGGTACACAAGAATTTATTTATTTTTGATACTGAATAAAGAAACTTATTTAGATGAGAGGAGCATATCATAACTAACAACCGAAAATTTTAATATTCTAAATATTATATAATTCTCTTAAGGCATGGATTCTCATTGGGTTTTTTTTTTTGGGTACTATTATTGTTCTACATTTTTCAATAAAAACATTGACGTTTTGAATTATCCATGACATTGTAAGTTATTATCTTTTTTTTTTTACTATGTGTTAACCTATCAAAACAAATAAATAAAAAATTCATCTAAGTCATGAAGGTGAAATAATGGGTAGAGTCAGAAAAATGGTTTTGGATATCGTCAAAACAACTGACGAAATATCAATGATTATGTAGAATATATTAAGAAAGATGATTACTTGTCTGTGATTTTTTAGATACATTTCAATGAGTTTTTGTTCTTCAAATGAATCCAAGCATACAAATGTACACATGACATTAGGAGTAAGAGAAATTCCTGAAAATGATTGAAAACAAATATTAGTTCAAAAAATTACAATAAGCAACGTACCGTGAAATTTTTTTGTAATTGCAAATAACATATTTATTGAACTTGGATAAACATTAATTCACATCTCATGTTAGTTGAAAAACTTCATTACCTTTAAACTATCTCCAACTTATAGGTTTGTGAAGGTGATATCAGAGTTCTTGATTTTCAATGTAATAAAATGCTTCTCATGTTTCAATCTTTTGCAATGCATGAGCATGGCTAATGAAGAACTATTTATATTGTGAAGTTAGAATTTGAATAGCACAAAAACATAAATTATAAGAAATAAGAAAAATGTAAGAATGAACAATTTAGAAGTTGAAATGATTACGATAATATTGCTCATTAGTATATCATATATTTATTATACATTTAGAAGAATATGAAACAAATTTATATTTATTAATATAAGAGATATTTACATTTTATTAAAAAAATTAAAAGTTTCTTATAATTAATATTTCTCATTATTAAAAATAATGTTGAATATAATAATCATCTTGTAATGGAGAATTGCAATTACGCCACATAACAAATTTGAAATTGTTGTGTGGCTCTTCCGGAATCAAAACCTTTCATTTCTATATATATATAAGTAGCTTAGGTGAAATATTTTGATTTCCTAAAATATTCTTTATAAACATTTAGTTTTCATTTTTATTCCTTTTTAGTTCAACTTCTAACTATTTAATTATTACATAAATAACTTTTTAATAGTGGTTGATTATTTTTCTAATTTTCTCTATCATAATAGTAGTAAGATTGAAATTACGTTTTTGCTTGTATTATAAATTTTAATAATAATGAACTAATAATAGTTAAATCTTTATATTTAAAAAATTATCTATAATTTAACACTATGTTAATTTCCTTATTTCACATTGTTTTATCATAGGATTCTAATTTCTTTTGGTTCTATTTTTATTACTAAATTTTAATAATAATACACTATAATAATTTATTTTTTATATTTCACAAGTTATCTATAATTAAACACCATATCAAATATCACATTTCTCTTTGATATAATTTATCATATAGAAGTAATTTGGTATGATAGTATTGTTGTTGATTTCTATGAAGTATAATTACACTTGCATAATATCTCAATTATTTTTTTTAATGGTTCACCAAAAAGATAAGTTTTTGATTATTTTCAACTCTACTATTAAATATTAAATAAGTTATTTTCCCCATATATAGTAAAGGTTTTTTTTTTTTTTTTTCATTATATTTGAGTAATGTTGTTTTGTTGAAATATTTTAGAACAATAAAAAACAACGTACAAGTAAGATATTAATTGTTCTTATTTATTAGGTTTACAAAACAAGAAAATAGCATAATATTTATAAATTTAATATTTGAGAGAATTTATTTTCTTTAAATTAGTTGATTTTAAGGAAAAAAAAATGAGACTTTTAAATTTAAATTAATATTTTGAGATCATTTTGGAAAAAAAAAGAAGAAGAAGTATTTATAATTGTTGTTAGCAATGAAATGTAATATTTTATGATAGTAAATTTAATAAAATAAGCCTTGATAATACCAATGTTTGACAAAATATATTTAAATTATTTGTGATATAAAGTAATTGGTTTCTAAGTATTAATTAAGGAGGATGGAAAATGGATTTTTTTTTTTTTTTTTTTGTCGGCACTGAATTTAACAAGTTTATTATTAGTTATATGATTGTAAATATATATATTTCTTTATATTTTATGTTATTAAATTTTTAATCAAAATTATATTGAATCAACCATAAAGTTTAAATCTAATTGACTTTGGAGATGATTTTTTTTAGTTCTAATAATTTCATTATAAGGAAAACATCAATCATAATTGTGATCATTACTATTACTCTTATAATTTATTTATTATTAAACATGCAAAAATATAAGTAAAATATTAATAGTTAAAAAAAATTAATTTTATAAAACTAAATTAAAAAAAATATATTATGTTAAGTGCTTATAATATATATACCTTAAGATTTTTATTAACTTTTTCAAAAAAAGAATATATAATTTAAAGTTCGTATAAATATGATTCACGTGCACGTGACATATGAACAATATGTATATATATAAAAGTCACTTATTGATATAACTTTTTTATTTTCTTAAATACCCTTATGAGTTTTTATTATTACATAATTATATTTAGTTGTTATTTTACTTTCAATAGACTATTATTATTAAATTTTTTTTCAATTTTTTCTTTATTTAATGTCAATAGGATTATTGTAATTGTTTTAAGACTATTGATTTTTTTTTTTTACTAATTTATTCTTAATATTAATAAATCTATCATATATCAATAGTAATTTATATTGAATTTCTCAATTTTTTAATAAGTTCCTAATAATCATAATTTTTTTAGTTTATCTCAAATTTATAAATTAAAATTTTAATAAATTACTATGAATTAAAAGGAATAATAAGAGTATAGTTTTTATAATCATAATATTGTTGTTTTAATTTTCAATTCATAAAAAAATAAAAATATATTTTTCAATAATTATATGTTAATAGTAGTTAAGATTGAATTTTATTTTTCTCTATCTTGTTTAATAAGCTCCTAATAATCGTGATGTTTTTAAGCTCTTCTCAAATTTATAAAATAATTAAATTTTTAATAAATTATAATTTTAAGAGTATAATTTTTATGATTAGAATATTATCGTGTTAATTATTCTTTCATCTTTGTAATTTAAAAAAAAAATTTATATGTTTACATTATGAATTAATTGTTTTTATTAAATTTATTTATTAGTTAAATATAATTAACATAGAATATTATTTTTTATTAACTATCTTTTTTTGATATGTATATAAATTATTGTTGAATATATGTGCATGAGCTACGAAAACTAGTATAAACACACACACACACACACATATATATATATATATATATATATATGTATGTATATCTAAAATCATTTTTAATGTGATCTTGTCTCAAGCCAGTGGGCTAGCTGACCCCACTAGATTTTAAAAATATATAATAAGTATATATAAATTATATAATTGCACCCACTAGTTTATTTGAAAAATCATTATGTTCCCACTAATTTGTATGGAAAAACATTTAGGCCCTTTGATATTTTCAATTTTCATCAAACTAACAATAATTTCTTAGTATACAAATCATTTATCCACAAATAAAAATTATCAAAATAAGATAAAAATTAAGATAAATTATATTTTTCCTTTATCAAGTAACATTCTTTTTGCAATAATTATCGTGAACTATGAAATTAGACATACATATAATAACTCTCATGAAAAAACTAAAATAATATTATTAAAAACATAATTTAATAAATGAAAAGATTTTAGATTTTAATGAAAATTTTATTAAATATATAATTTGATTTTGTCAATATTTGTAATAAACATTAAGCCTAGAGTATAGGATAAAAAAATTTACATTGTTATGAATCACTGACGCAACTGCCTGCCTGTTATTGTCTAATTTTATTTTTTTCACTCTCGTAGGTGATAATCCTTTTCTTTGGACTTGGGGCCTAGTTACTGTTTTCAAATTTTTAACATCAAATTTCTTGACTTTTAAGGTAATTTGATGGAAATTGATAACTAAGTGCACATCCATCACTTGGGGACCCTAAAATCTTAGTGACAACAAAAAAGCAGATTTTTTTTTTTTTTTTTTTTTTTCTACTAGAGGAAAACCTATATTTGATTTTACTTTTGTGGGCTATTGGTATGTACATTGTACAATTTTTAATTATTGGTACAATAGCACTAATCTTTACTGAAACATCAGATCAAGAAAGAGGTTTTTTTTTTTTTTTTCGTAGGTTTGGTAAAGCTATTAGGCTATTTTTCTTTTTTTACATTACAAAAGCTACATATATTAGACAATTGACAGTGCAGTAAGTGGTTAAGTATGATGCAAAAACAATCTTTAATTATGCGAAGTTATCTACTATCAGTTTTGGATACAACTTTAAAATATGCTGAAGGCCGAAGGGGATGATATAGATAGATTCTTTGTGTTGTAACAATTTTTACAATATCAGCCAGATCGATCCTTGGCCCTTTTTTGCTTCAAAAACAAAATGAACGAATAATTAAAAAGAAATTTTCACTTTTAGAAGAAGCACTAGCTTGTCACTTCTCAGGCTCATTTTCTACTATAAAACCAGTCAATCTGGGGAGTATTATGGCATAGAGTAAGATAGAGCAACATATTCTAGGAGTTGTGCATTGAGAAAAATTAAGAAATTAATTTGGAGGTTTCTACAAAATTCATATGCCTTGTGGGTTATCTTCTTCTTGTTGTTAGCATTTCTGGCTTGACAAAGCTTATGGTGCTGATGACTGTTGGAAATCTTTGGTAGGTGTTGATGCTTCAAAACTTGTTAGTTGTGCACTAGCTGCTAAAGATGTAAATGTTGCTGTTCCTGCTGCCTGCTGCCTGCTGTGCTCAGCTTTCTCAAATGACCCAGCTCATGAACTGTTACTGTCCTGTTATGCTGTCTGTTACTGCCAAAGCTACTGGAATTGTACCTGGAATTGCTATGACTATCCCAAAGCGTTGCAACCTTGCTAGTCGTCCAGTTGGTTACAAAATGTGGTGGTTAGTATAATCTTATTTAGCTTTATAATAGCTTTTGCTAGAACAAAGAGGCTTAATTTGTTTTACTAGTCTTGTTGTTCATCTTAGTTTTACTATATAATCGCTTAAATGCAGCTTACACTATGGCTTGAATAAAGGGAGGTGGATGTGGATGCAGTGAGATCAAGCTACAGATGTGTTTCCAACTTGCTTCATTTCAAATATCTATGCTTGCCAATATATGCAGCAAGCTCACTTGTATCATGGAAGTACTATGCAACTATGTTAGTGAATAAATTTAACTCATTAACCTCTCTCTCTAATATCTTTTCTTTAAATCTCAGTAACAAACCAGAAACTAAGCAAGGATGCTAAGATGAACTTGGAACTTTAATGCATTGTATTTGAAGATGATTTTTAGAAATTAAAGCAAGGGAGTGATGTTATGGTCATCAACTCATATACATGTTTAATATAACTAGTTATAATTTTCATGACAAAAGTATGAAGAATTTATCACTACGTACTCTCTTGAGATAGAACTCGCTTACTTAACACCCATGTGTGAGAGAATAACATTTAAATAGTCACTCTAGTTTAAAATTGAGGTAAAAATATTATTTTTTTTAAACAAACTTTTGTCATAAGCTTAAGTTCCAAATTTAGGGTAAAATTGAAGTCCAATAAAATGGAGGTAAAGTCAATCATTGCAGCCTCACCTTTAAGCAGGTTGTTCATCTTGTTCATTGCTTCTTTGACATTCCACTCCTTTCCTAGATGCAACTATAATGAATATAACTTGTAATTTTGTTGTTCAACATTCAACAGTACATAATTCTTTCTTTAGTTTTTTTCTTTGTAAAAGTTTCACACTAAATGTAGAAACTAAGCAAAATCATTCAAGAGTTCAACTGTCCTATATGTAGGGTACTGCCCCTTGCGTAGGAAAAGTGTCTGCCAACCAGTGGACTTTAAATTGGATTACTGTACATCTAGAATTTCAGCCCATTGTTAAGCCTTGTGGCATGGTCTTTCACTGTGTCAATGAAAGAGGAAGACTTAGGCAGCCCAAGTAATTCAGATTAGCCATGCCCTTTACTGTTGTCCTAGTATCTGCTTTTAACTCATTCTTCTCCTTTTCAATAACACTAGGTTACACTGCAAGTGTGAGAGATTTTCTACTAATTTTTTGGTCAATTATTGTCTCAAAGATGAAGTTATAAATGTGTAAGAATGAATTAATTCAAATTGTGGATGTCTTTTTAATTAGTTATAACTTGTTTGACACATAAAATTATAATTTTACAATTAAGTGATCAAAAGTCAGATTTTTATCTACTCATTCTCATAATAAAATTATTTTATAATGATACGATGAAAGACATATTCTCCACTTGAACAAGTGTAATGGCTTACACATACGTGTGTAGTATGAGAAATCAGCTTTTGACAAATGTTGTCAGCCTATTTTCTACTTGTTGCAATATTTACAACAAGCTAGACTATATTGTATAGAGGACAAGGGGAACTCAGTCTTCGATAATTCTCTGATGTCAACAACTGCTAAGCAACAGTAACAGTTTCTTCTCTTGGATTTTTATGAATAATGAGATAAATTGTGCTATGTCTGACAATCTTCAATTTGATCACTTTGGAGGAGGTTTTTTGGTAGTGTTTTGAGGTTGTTGGCTCAAGTTGATGACACGTTGTCACAAATAGAAATAGGTAATTGGAAGTGACTCTCAGTTTAATGGGTTGGCAATAGTGTTCAGATAACTGAGTGAGGTGGCCAGTAATGGTAATATCTATAATGTATATATATAAGAAGAAAAATGGTGTTCGTAATGGACACACCAACCTTGATTGGACTAAAAAGAAATATAATGTGTTGAGGTCCATTTTCTTAAATGCAAAGTGGGCAATAATAAAATTGAACCCTCGTTCTATTGCAAGCTCCATTATTCCGAGGTGGGGTTACTGGATTAAGCACTTAAGAAGCCATCTTGGGCTATAAAAACCATTCCAGTTGCTGAGAATAATTGCATTGAGAGAATTCCAAGAACTTGTGCACTGAGAAATATATATACCAAAAATGGAGGCTTCTACTAAGTTCATTCATATCTGCCTTTTGGGATTGCTTGTTTTCGTTGGTATTGCAGGGTTCGGTAGAGTAGAAGGTGCAGGGGAATGTGGAAAATCTAGCCCAGATAATGAAGCTTTTAAGCTTGCTCCTTGTGCTACAGCAGCACAAGATGAAACGTCAAATGTCCCTGACAGTTGCTGTGCTCAAGTCAAAAGAATTGGCCAGAATCCAAGCTGTCTATGTGCTGTTATGCTTTCTAACACTGCCAAGATCTCTGGCATCAAGCCTGAGATTGCTATGACCATTCCCAAACGTTGCAACATTCCAAATCGCCCAGTTGGATACAAGTGTGGACGTAAGTATTTTTATTTACCCTTTGTCTTTTATGTCTTTGTTTTATTTATAGTAAGATTGCTCGTATAACCATAAATTGCCAAATTTGCAGCTTACACGCTGCCTTGAGGACAGCAATTGAAAAGCAACGGACTGGGAGTGGAGTACTAAGAGCTGATAGCTAATACTGTAGTAGCAACTTTGCTGCTTTGTCCTGTAACTTTTAAGCAATAATTGCTTGCAGCTCACATGCTTCATTCTGAATAAGATATGCAATTTCATGTGTGTAACTGTCTTTTAAGAAACATTTCCCATCTGCACCAGTTTTTATCAATCCCCAAACATGGCTTATGGGTCAATAAAAAATCTTTTAAAAAGATGAATTTGATGAATAACATGATTAGCTATTGAGGGAAGGCGTTCATTTTAACATCAACATCAGATTCAATCAAATCCAAAATGTGGTTAGGAATCCTTGTCATCATCCAGAAATCTTTTTTAACGACCTGACTTAACGACCACTGGGGTCTATACTTTGTATAGGGAATAACCTCAAGACTAGGTCGGATAAGAAATAGAATGGACAAATTTGGTTACAAACTGTGGACAGTTTGCAAGATAATTATGCTTGCTGGCCCACAACCTATGAAGAGTGTTTTAACTTTATGCAAGCGTGGCACCTCCAATGAAAACTACATTCTGCAGAAGGAAAAGTAGCTCATGAACCATAGGTATCTAATATTTTCAGGAAGACAAACTTCAATGAAGAATGAACAGGAAACTGAAAATGATGACAGGGAATTTTAGGTTGTCAATTTTCTGAGCCATCAAGCTCAAAGGATTTGTTGCAAGTTGCAGAATCAAAAACCCTGGTCAGTCTTCTGGTTGTAGAAAGAAGACAAGGTGATCTTAGAGAATCACATACATGTGGCTAGAAAATACTATCAAATATGGTGGCAGTCAAAATTTGGTATCAGAATCTCAAAGATCATAAAATTTAATAACCACAGATGCAAAAGAGGCCTGTCCAGAGCTAAAATCTAAAACAGAACAACACCAGAAGAGAAAGTTCAGTCATGCATTAAACTGAGTAGCTGATAATACAAGGTGTCCCAAAACCATACATACTTTCCAAGAAGATGAAAAAGTACTATATTATTTACAGTGAAGTAGTAAGAAATGCATATAACTATAGGTAGATTATGATTCTGTTGTTTTGGATGGAGAAAGCAACAATCAGCCACCCACAACTTTGACTTCTAATTCTCTCTTTCATAAACAAGATAGATTAAACTGCTAATCTACGCTCCTATTTACCTGCAAGAAAGCACGCAATAGGCAAAGAGTAATTAGTAAATGTCATTCTAAAATAAGCAACAAATCCAATACACATAATAACTTTAATTAACACTCCTGAGAATGTCTAGATGGCTATACAACTACATGATCTTCACAAGAAATAGGAGAAAAATCTATCTTCCATCCATCCAAGCACTATAAGGTGGATTATATCAGGGAGTTGTTGTATTTCCCTCTTCTTAGCTGTTTATTTATTATCTAGGACCACTAACTCTTGATCAAGACAACAACTTATGTGTTCCCAACCTTGTCAATGATTAGTTGAGATTTGAGAATAATATGAATTTTTTAAACAACACCTTTGGTTGCATTGTCTAATTGATGTAACCATTATCTAGTAGTACTTCTTATGTAAATTCAAACCCTTCATACAAAATATCTGCTGAGGATTCGGCAGGACGAGATAGTTATCTCCCAACTCCTAGCCTGTTTAGCTTTCAAACAAACTAAATTTTACATTTCAAAGGACAACATATAGTTAACAGGATTCTGAAGGTAACTTCAATTCTTGATGCTAGATTGAACTAAAAACACTTCAACTTGAGATACGTGAAGAAAAGATAGACAAGTGTATGAACAATACAACTTCAACTAGCTGGCTGTAGTTCCACTGCTTTTGAGAGTACGCCTAATAGATAGGTTATATAAGTCCAAAGCACATCAAGGAGGAGGGAACTTGGACCTCAAACACGTATATAGTACAGGACAATATAGAACTAAGCATTAAATGTAGTGATAGGCTGTTCCACAATATACTAAGAGGTAAAATATCTTAGCAATTTTTTTAAAGAATACCTCGATGAGCATATTCATCAGCAAGTGAGCTCTTAATAATAGAGAGACCCTGTAGACGGAAAGTTCAAAGGAAGAGAAAAGTATATTAATGAACTAGAAACCATGCATCTATTGGAGAAGTACTTGTCATACCTTGCCACCAGTTTCCTCGTGAAGCACTTCCTGAATCATCTTCTCCCCCATCTTTCTTGTGCTGATATATAACAAAGCATGTTAAGAATACAAAATGTAGAAAATGATCAATCATGTTGAATAGCATATACCCGATAAAATTTTTAAGTTGACTGTATCTTGACAATACCAGCCCCAGGATACTTTCCTAAACTATACACGAGGCTAGCATAAACTACCTATGAACCAAACTCTCTTCCTGATGCCATCTAACGTAAAATACAACAGATTTCATCTCTAGGGTTCTCCAACCAAAAAAATATGTATATATTTCATTTGCAAGAAGCACTCTTGCTAGAAAATAGCTCCTGCTATTTATAAAATAAATCCAGGGCATATTTTTCAATGTTCACAGCTCATACTACCCATCCTTTTACAGTTTGGTTCTTAGGATTTGCCTCTGAAATAACTCTGAGAAAAATGTACTGTAATCACATCTACGATAAAATATGCTCACCATAGAGTTCAACTCGGTGTTCTGTGTACTCTGGGGTTGAGAGTAGATGTCTTGTCCACCATAATAGATAGATGAGCTCAGATGACATGGTTGCACTTTTTGTTCCTGATAAATGGAACTCGTATCCCTATTCGGCGTGCTCTGGAATTCACCTTCATTTCTCCTGAAGGTACCTTCTGCATCGCCAGCAGGGATGGAGTAGTGAGACATTTTTCAACACACAAATAAAAACTTAAATGTCTTTAACTTTTAATATAAAATTATAATCTGAATAATTAGGTAGGAAATCCGAAGAATATATGATATATTAGCTTTACATCTGCAAAGTCTGTGTATGAAACTTATACTGACAGAATATTTTTTCTGACTGAAATTTAGTACAAGAATCCTATGAATATCATTTTTCATAGAATTTATAACTAACAATGAACCAAAAGGAAATTTAGAAGCCAGAACAACAGCTTTAAACAGGAAACTTTCAAAACAAACCATAATTTTTCCATACTGTACTACTACCATATATGATCATATTAATAATTTTTTAATAGGTATGATCATATACTGTAGAAATACTGTAAAGAAAAAATTATGAAACCCTATTTATTACTACCATATATGATCATATCAACAATTACTTTCAAATTAACTGACCTGAATACAAAAATAAATATGGAAAGAGCCCAAATTAAAATATAGGTACCTGGAGTTGCAATTTTGGAGTTCCACGCCTCACTGGCAAAGTCTTGCCTTTTCCCACTCACCTCAGAGCGCACAGATTCTCTTCCTAATGCCTAAATCCACAAAAACAATTAAATCTGAGAGCGATTTTAACATGAACAGACATGCCATGAACTTGACTTAGTTTTAGACAATGATTATAGCCAACGGTGATTTGAAGCAAGGCTTCCAAAGCAAATTATATTCTATCTTCGTCATTTAGTAATAAATTCCCATTGTCGGTTATCCTCTGTTCTTCTTCATATATCTGAATTCTCCACACCTTCCACCAACTATGACTATCAAACGACTAAAAGTTTATCATTTTTTAAGAAAACCCATAATTCCATAAAAATAAAAATAAATCATATACACGGAAACCATAATTGGCTCACCAAAAAGAAAATGAAAGGAACCAAGTTAGAAAAGGTAACAATTGAAAGTTATTATCTTTCGGCAGAGCACAGCTATATTGAGGAAATCAACAGCATAACCAGGAAATGCAGAAAATGTACAAACATTTTTGGAAAAATAAATAAATTGAAATATCGGAATTTAAAACCAAACAAAAGAACAACTGCCTATTCAAAAATTAGGAATTAACAGAGAAGCGCCTGAAAAAAAAAAAAACCAAAACAATACCTTTGAGGTAGAAGCAAATATAGACCCGAAAATCCCCGAAGACGAAGATGGGTATGACTCCTTGGAACCGAAAAGTTCAGAAGTGAAGGAGGAGGAAGAAGAAGAAGAGGAAGAAGAACCAATTTGCTTCCTTCCTTCCATTCTCTGTACCACTCTCTGTAAAACCCAGTATGCGAAATTTATGCCTCAGCCCTCAACCAAGTAAGACGAATAATATAATCCCAAAATTCTAAATAGCCGACAAACAGAAAGAAGAAAGGAAAGGAAAATCGAAAACTGAACAAGGAAAGGGAGAGACGCGTGAATGATCATCCAAATAAGAGAGAGAAATATTTTGAAATGAGAAACCGTCACTGACACCCTTTTATAAGCCAAAAAAGACGGAAAGGCCCCAACTCCCAAGGAGTAAAAGTTTTTCCTTTTCTGTAATTTTCTCTCTGGCATGGCCGACGTCCTCCCTTACAAAAACGCAAATGAAAAACAATAGTGTTTTTTTTTTTTTTCCAATAAATAATAAATATAATATTTCTAAAATTAAGGTAAAACAAATAAAATAAGAATATTATATTTTTTTTATTCATTCAGTTATCTAAGGTGTCACCAAAAGCAAAGTTCTATGTTTTTTTTACCTTTCTTTGTCAATTATTCAAATTTTAATTTCAAACACAACCAATTGATAAGAAAGTTAATAATTTTGTCTAAAATAATCACTAATTTTATTTATATTATTAATATTTTTTGGGTTTCTGGCATCAACCTATCGACAGGGGGTAACAGTTTTTAGTCACGTGGAATGGTGACTAGACAAGGTGGAACCCAAAAGCAAATCCCAACGTTTTACTGACACGAGTACATAATTAGTGGATAATAACCAAACCTTACCCTTTCGGGCAATGTCCTTGAAAGAGTGGTAAACTGGAACCCAGTTTTGTCTTTTCCTTAATTACAAGTGGTTTAAAGAAATGGATATAAATAAGTAACAAAAGTGTGTAAGAGGAGGACCAAATCCAAATCTGAGGGTTGAGAGCCTGAGACTGAGAGACATGACCATGGTAACCTTATCCTTTTATCTTGTCGGACCAAACTGGGTGGGTCTTCTTCAACCTTCTTTCCCACCTTAAAAAAGATTCAGATATGTTTGCATAACAACACTATTAAGCTATTAATTAGATTAAGAATATTATATTCATATTACTCTTAACGAAATTTTATTATATTTGTATCAAAATCAAAATTACAATTTTAATTCTTCACTAAAAGGGAATCCTAGAAGATATACAAAGTGATAGAATTAGAAATAAATTAAATAAGGAAGTAGATGATGATATTTCCAATTGGAAAGTGATTAAGAAGTGGGGTCCATAGTCCAAACAACTGAAAGCTGATGGCGACAAAACACAACACAAATGACCATAAAAAGAAGTCGTTGGTGTTACCACTGAGGGTCGCCGCGTGCTATCCGTTTATGTGTCCACCGAATAACCATATCGAGCGTCAACGTCTTTCAATCAACTTTCATGTCCGCCGTTAGATCATCCCATCCTTACAAAATATAGTTGATTGTTCAAATAATTTTTTAAACATATTTTTTAAATTAACAAACCATGAATGTAAATATGAATAAAAAATCAGGCCTGAATATAATAATATTATAATGATGCAGATGAGGATAAGCCTTACCTCAATAAGAAAGAAGATATGAAGGATAAGCTTGCCAATTTATAATTAATTTTAACCTACCTCATAAATTTCATTGGATGAAAATATATTTAAAAGGGTAGAACCAAATTTGGCAATCACATTATCCTCAATTTTTTAAATATTTTTTTAGATATATTTTATATGTATATAGTTCAAAACTTGTCAAGTTACCCATATGAAAATTAATTATAACAAGTTTGATTAGGTCTCAAAATCATGATTGCCATCATTATGAGATGGCAATCAAGAGTTCTTTGACTGTGTTGGAGTTCCACGATAAGACAAATCAAAGTACAAGAGCTAGGATTCATAAAATCCACAAAGTAAGACAAATTATTCCAAAACTTACTTAACTACTAACTGACTTCAAACCAAAACTAAGAGTAAAGCACTTAAGTTTCCATAAAAGATATTTAACAAAAAAAATTGGGGAATTCCAGATCAAGAATACATATATATTCTGAATAACAATTTCAAGTTCATCAATTCTTTCTCTTTTTTTTTTTTCTTTTTTTTTCAATACAAAAGATAAATTAGTATTTACATCAAAAGAAATGTTAAGGTATAGTTGAATTTTTAATTTTTTTATTTAGCACTTAGGTAGTGTTCGGTTACTCCTATGGCTTTTCTAAATAATTCAAAGTCAATAAAAAAAAGGTATACATTCTTAATACTAGATCAATTCCGTAGGGTTTTATTCAATTAATATGATAATAAAGTAAATTAGATTGTTATTATGAAGTGGGCTGTCTTTATTAGTTCAGTGTTTAGTTTTTACAATATGGGCCATGGTCCATACGAGACATGCTAATAGACATAATATGATTTTTGGGCCTAGAGATTGAGAGTAAGGAGAAAAAATAGACTTACTCTTTTGGGCTTCAACAAAAATATTGAATTTGATGAAATCATTTCAGTGGATTAACTAAAATTAAAGTAATTGTTAGTATAAGTGATATATGTCACTCTCTTAATTACTGAGTGTTGAACTTAATATGAAGTGTTTTTTTGGTAAGCATTAAATATTAATATAATGAAGGCAAGCCATCTATATTAAGAATATAAAATTTATGAGAATTTTACTTCTTCCATTCTCTTTAAAAGAGATTCGAACTCATAAAGTGAAGAGTACAATTTATTGACTACTAGAGGAACTTCTAAGAATTAATTATATAATAATAAATATAAATTGAAAAAAAAAAAAAGAGTTCATGAATTATTGTACCCTATTAAAATAAAATACCTATCTTTCCTTAGAATTATAACAAAGCAAACAATTGAATTGACTTTTTTACAGTAAGTTTGGAACCTAAAAAAAATTATGAATTTATTTGAAATGAGTTCTACAATTTTTATATTTGAAACAAAAGAGATGGTGTAAAATTTAAATAGAATTCATTTGAAATCCTACACCAAATAGGTTAGATTTCATTTTGTCAAATTCATTAAAGATAAATTATTGTTTTATCCAACCTTGAATAACTTTTTTATTCATAATATTACAAATTTATCTTTATTTAGATAAATTGATAAATATTCACCATCATTTCATTTCACATGCTCGCCTAATCATTTTCAATTTTTTCTTTTTTTTGGTTTTTTATATTTTTTCATAGACAATGATGTAACACTAATTCTCGTACTTTATCGACTATAATAACTCTCCCAACAATTACCTGCTCTAATATCTGAATTTCTATTCTCACTATGAGAGTGCATCTTTCTAACTACTGCACCCAATTTCAATTAAGAGAATAAATTTTATTTTTTTATTCTTAATTACCCTTGTTAGTTGTAGTTCTTATTTCAAATAAGAGAATAATTTTTTTTGTTTTTTTTATTTTTGTTTCAAACACACTATTACAGTGACCAACGTACCCAATTTGATCCACGGTGGTAAATTGTCTTGAGAAATAGACTCGCAAGTTCTAGGTTCATGCATTTGCTTGTATATTTTCAGTACAACTGTACCTGAACATTAACTACTGAAAACGGACATGGCAAAATTATGGACAATCCCAAAACATGATGTTCAAAAAAGTGATTAAAAATCACAGTGATTAATGTTGGTTTAGTATTAATCATGTATACACAAAAAGAAAACAAGATTACATGAAGTAACTAATAATAAAAAAGAAGAAAGTTAAAACTACTGAAATTTCCAAGGCAAGCATTGAAGCTTTGAGCAAGACCCTGTCCATGTACTTGTACAATCACCTTCAACTCCATCACAACACTTACAAACTACTCCAAGAGTCGAAAATATCTTTGACTGCCCTGCAATAGTCACACACATAAGATTTACGAAGCATAAACAGAGAAAATCAGAGAAAAACAGAGGGATATGGAAGTAAGCTTAGAAATTCTTACCCTGATGGGACATTAAGGAAAGAGGTCTTGCTTCTGTAATTCTTGAATTTTGGGATGTTGAAGCTATTATTATAAGCAAAATCAGAAGCATAGAAGGCTTAGACATAACACCCATATCTCACTTTTTGACAAATCTAAAACCACAGGGTTCGATGCAGAGCTATATATATTGATCACTAACGGGTCCAGAGGTTAATTAGCGTCTGGAATACCCAATGACTTTAGAAGAAATATGAATATCTGAATCTAAACCATGATTGAAATTATTTTATTCTAGAAGATAATATACTTAAAATGATGGGTTAGGATTTGTTGTGCATATAAGTTAATAATCTAGAAGTTAGGCTGTCTTTTTTGGCCTTTTCTCTATTTCAATTGGAGATGTTGAGTTTTTCTCGTGTGCTTCTAGATGAAACATGGGTCGCGCTCACGCCAAACGTTTCTTACTTGTTCACGTCTCTATGCTGATGATGACTTGGGAATTGGGTGGAAACTTCCTTGTAATTTTCATAATTCAAAATTTTGTAGATCATAAATTAATAAAGTGTTTTTGCCCGTTGAGTTAATATTTATTAATATTTGTGTTATAAGTTGAAAAGAAAATTTTAATGCTTCTATATTTGTGGAGATTTAAGTTTTGATCTTGTTAAGCTCATTTTCAATTTGTTTACAAATAATTTTGTTTGTAAATATAGCCTAGTTTGGCTTTTAATACAGTTTTTCGGTTTAAACTTCTTTAAAAACTGTTAAGTTATAAATGTTTTATTATTTTAAATTTTATGAAAAAATATTTTTCCAATTTTTAGAGTTCTAAAGGTTGAAATTAAAAAAAGAAACTTGTACTAGAAAACATGAAAGTTGAAATGAATATTTTTTTTGTTTTGTTTTCTGGGTATCACATAGGACATTTCCAACAATTATCTGTTCAAAGATTTGAATTTTTGTTCTCATCCTGAAAGGGTAGCTCACTTATCACTATGGCTAAAATATAACCATAATATTTCTTAATTGTTAAAAATATATTTTTAATAATTTTAATATTCAATATCTTTATTAAATGAATAAAATCAAATAAATTTTTTTCTATTTTACAGTATTTTTTACATTAACTTGTAAAGGTGAAAAACAAAATTCCCCCACTTGTTGATTCAATCACTCATTGGCTTGCCTTTATTTGAAAGTCTAACATCCCGTCTTCCTATCATAATATAATACAATATTCCCAGGTTTACTACTTTCCTAAAGTGCATTAGGATTAACCCGCCGAAAGGGTTGTGTTGCTCTTGACTTGAATTTTACCATGTTATTGGACATTGGTAAACTAGGCATTCACAATCCGAGTAATTTGGTGGAGGTTGGCCGGAAACTTCTCCTCTCTTCCGTCTTGATTTAAATTTAATACGAATGGAGCCAAGTACAATCCGGTGAAAATGGAAAGAGAGCTTATCCGAGATAGTGAGTTTTTTTATTTTTGGACATGAATAATATTATATCACATATATCATATTATAGTGAAAGATTTCCAATTCATCAATATTATAATGTGAACTATATTAAAATGAAAAAGAAAAAAAATTATCACACATTAATCGATGATAAGATTTGAATATGAGACTTTATTTTTATCAGTACTTTTGTCTGAATTGGATCAAATGTACATTAAGAATAATATAGAAATCATTTTTTAGTCTAGCTTGAGTGTTTATTCAAATATTTTAATTTGTCAATATTTTCTTCTAAATTGGATCAAGTTTATGTTAAGAATAAATTAAGAGTTATTTTTAGTCTAGTCTAGTGTTGGAATGTAAGATTTCAATTTAGACTAGCTTTGAACACGGATTGATAAATTAAAGTGCAACTTGAGTTGAGATAATTACAAAATTTTGTTGATGATAATTGAAGAAAAAAATTATTACATATTAATCGATGGTAAGATTTAAATATGAGACTTTTAATTTGTCAGTATTTCTGTCTGAATTGAATCAAGTACACGTTAAGAATAATAATATAAGAGTCATTTTTAGTCTGGTCTGAGTGTTTATTCAAATCTTTTAATTTCTTAATACTTCCGTCTAAATTGGATCAAGTGTATATTAAGAATAAATTAAGAGTCATTTTTAGTCTAGTCTAGTGTTGGAATTTGAGATTTCAACTTAAACTAACTTTGAACACGAGGATTAATAAATTAAAGTTCAACTTGAGTTTAGATAATTAAAAAAAATTTTGATGATAATAACCCTTTTATTTTTCTATCTTCTTATATTAAGTGTAGGCCCTTAATGACGAAAAGTTTAGGATTAGGCACTATTTATCAAGTGCAGGTCCTTAATTAAAAGATTGATTTTAAAATTATAAAACCGTGAGCGGCAGGAT